>CM053990.1:9517488-10117488 GCA_028641955.1 Protonibea diacanthus | reverse complement strand
CGAAAAAAAGGAATAAAAATTGGTTGTGTGAAGCGTTAAAAATGGATGTTCCCTGTGTGCGTTTGGTTTGTTTGTCATGATGAAGATCTCATCATGATTCTGTAGCAGATTTGTAAGTTTTGAGACATTCAGTGACGTCCCTGCTTCTTCTTAAAGATCTTATTAAATGCGTTTCTCCTCCGGCTGCTGGACGGCTCGCTCTCTTCACCCTTGTACTCCTCCATAGGGCTCCTCCTGGCCGGGAGCTGGACGCCTGCCCCGCGACCACTGCCGGACGAGCTGGACGAGGCGGAGGACGAGAAGATGAGCGGGCCGTCGGTGGTGTCCGACGTGATGCAGAGGGAGCGTGTGGAGCAGGAGGAGGCGAGGGCGGTGGCCGGGCTGCCCCTTAGCTCCCCAAGGCTGGAGCTCTTCTCCAGGCCTCCTCCCACTGTGCTAATCCCAGAACTCTGACCCTGCCGGGTGTAGAGCCTGGATGAAAGGAGGAAGGGCTTGGAGCCGTACAGGTTTCGTGACTCGCTGTGAGAGTGAGAGAGGGAGGAGTCAGAGTCTGAGCGGTTCATGATGTCCCTGAAAAAGAGAGAGAGGATAATGATGCTAATGTTGCTAACATGCTAACATTTATTATTATCAACAGTCCTAGATAGCTACAGCAATGTTAGGAAGGAAAACAGTGAGCAGGAAGAAATGAAATTGAAAGATAAAGCTCCAACGTGGCGTACATTCAACCTTGTTCATGAATGCTTTCTCATTTACCTCTCTTAATAGGTACAGCGTGTAAGATTTTGTGGTATCTACTGGTAAGATTTCACACTGCAATCAACTCAACCATCACAAACATGAGTAGCCTGTTGAGGTTTCTTTATATATATATATATATATATATATATATATATATATATATATATATATATATATATTAAAGTAATAGTAATAGTAAATGTCATTGTTACTTGTTCTCCACCGTGTTGGTGGTGTTGACTGTTCTGCATGCTAATTCAAGATTAACAACGTATGGGTAAGAAGCTAATCTGTTGCTTCTTTGTGTTTTCACTGCTGATTGTTGCTCCCTCTGGTTTTCTTGTTTTAAATAATAAGTATGATCCTCCATTTGTCAACGTTTAACTTCCTTAAACATCTCACAAAACACAAAACTGTTAGCCGTTAGCAACTAGTAACACTTCTTCTATGTCTTCTTTAGCCATTCTGGGCTACTGTAAAAAACATGGTGGCGCAAGATGGTGGACTCCGTGTAAGAGGACCCGCTCCATGTAGACAAAAAAAGCTGAATCTAAGGTAATAAAAAAATAAAGTTTTTTTTTATGCTGATTATCACTGGAAACATAGTTTTGCATGTCATAAACCATTTCTGCTAATAGACCACCCTAAAAGTTACACACCGAACCTTTAAAGTTGTTGATAAGTATAAGATGTTGAATCAGGGTATGTTGGACTGTGCAAAACATCAAGTCATCAGCGTATGAAAATACTCAAATTTATAACCCTGATGAATGGTACAAGTTGTTGAACAAATCTGTGTGTATTAAGGTTTCGGTAATGAGGTCTTGTTAGTATGTCAGTATCTTTGGAAAACTGCCATGCAGAGGAGGAAGATACCCGAAGCTGCCAGAGCGACAGCGCTGCCCCTGCCTTGTCGAAGCGCCTGCAGTAGATGGGAGGTTCGGCGCCGCCTCCACAGAATGGAAGTACGAAGAACGGAAAAGCAGAGCAGAAAAATGAGAGGCGCCTTCAGTGTAGGAAGAAGAAGGAGACGATGAGGTGGAGTTGGTGGGCGGAGGACAGAACGAGACGGCAGGAGGGTGAGGAGGAGAGCTGGGGCCGATGGAGGGGTGAGACAGGGAGGTGGAGAGAGATGGGGAAGGTACGGGGAGGAACTCCAGCTGCCCAATAGAGCGGCTGCGATTCTGCCGGGTGTGGCCGCTGGGAGGGCGGGACGATGTAAACTGACCACGCCCTTCCTGTTGAGGTAAAGTCCGTCCTTCAACCAACCTCTGAGAGCTGAACGTCAGAGCGGGGTCTGTTATCCTCTGTCGCATGGGAGGCATCAAACTCTGAACTGCAGGACAGGGAGGAGGAAAAGGGGTTAGTTTTTATTTTGAAAACCAGAAACAGGAAGTTCAGACTCACAAACAGCAGAAAATACTTCTTAAAACTGAAGAGTTACGAGTGCAAAGGACAACAGATTCATGAAACAGCAGTCTTCAAGAGAGTAAGTGCAAAATGTGAAACAGATTCAGAACAAAATTATCCATTTTGTTCAGCCATATTAGATCTATAGTCATGTTTAGATGGTAACCCGAGATTTAGATATGTTGTTTCTAGGAGATGGAAGGAGGGAGTTGCCTATAACTAGCCAATTAGTTTTCTAACAAGGTAATTTTGGTGCTTAAACCTAACTGATAGTTTTGGTCCCCTTGTCCTAAGCGAATAGATTTGCTGCCTAAATTGCGGCTGTGCTTCAGGAGGTAGAGCATATCTTACACAAATCAGATGATCGGCGGCTCCTCGAGTATGCATGGCAAAATACTGAACCCCAAATTGCTCCCGGAGGCTTCGCCATTGGTGTGTGAATATGTATGAATGGTTAGCTCCTAAAACTGATGAGCATTTCACACCTTGCTTGGCAGCTAATGCCATCAGTGTATGAATGAGTGTGAAAGGTATCAGTACAATCCATTTACCATTTAAACTGAACCAAGTAGTTTTGGTGCCCAAACTTCATGGACAAAGAAAAACAAGAATTAAAAAAATCATGACGGATTTTTGGCTTTGCACAGGACACAAACTCGAGTTTCCTGGGTGAAACCATTGGGGTACATTCGTCCACCATGTACCCCTCACTGGACACACTGCGTTACTAATTTTCTCCTTGTGTGACTGCAGGTGTGCTTTAAACTCAGCAAGACAAGAAATATTAAAGCAGCTCCCAGTATATATATCTGCCGTTACAAAGACGAGCCTTACTGTGCTGAATCAGGGTTACCATCTAGACACTGTCTCTTTGCATCACAGAGAGTGATTCAGTTATTTAAATTGTAAACTGGTAAACCTTTGGGATCCTCTCTTGGAGATCTCTGATCAAGAGATTTTGACTGTGATTCGAAAACAAACTGTTTTCCAATCATATATTCTTGGAGACTTGACTCAAAATGGATCTGTTGTGTTGTGGAATACAAACAAAAACTCTGCCAGGAGCCAAAGCTGCAATTCAGAAAGTAAAAAAACAAATATTTTGCTTTTAACTGCTGCAGACCTGTAAGTGGATGTTAGTAAAAAGAAGGAGGGAAAACAGGTGAATTGTTGTTAAAATAGTGTTGAGTTTCCCTTGTCTTCAGAGTGAAATGGTGAGGAGAAGAAAAGGAGACCAAATGGGATGGGTATACATATATGCATAATATATATATATATACTATCGTTTGCCAAGAAATAGTTCCAGCAAGTGCCTGACAAACAGTGTTTTTTACTTTTCTGCAAGCTTTAGAGGTGTTGGCATTGAACCAGGCCGCTCCAAGTCTTGCTAAACTAGGCTAACCACATCCTGCTCCAGCTCCATACCTAACACAAACATGAGACTGATATTCATCTGAATAACTCACTATCACAAGTAAAAAGTTGCCAAAATCTACTCAAACCTAGAAGAACCAGCTCCCACAGAAACTGTGAAGCACTTAACAAACAAAAGAGAGGATTAGTATTAGTATCAATGTAATCTGTGAGAATCTAATGATCAAGACTCGCTTGTGTCAGTACTTTCCTTGCCTGCCTCCTGATAACATTGTTATCAAGCTAACGTAACATAGCAATGTTAAAACCTGTTAGTTAACACTGCCAGCTAACAGGTTTTAACATTGCTGTGGATTAAAAGTTACGCTAACATTTGCTTAAGAGAAAGGGAACGTTGCATGAATCCCCCCAAACATCTAGTTTTGGCTTTTAAGTAATGGTACGTTAGCTAAATGGCTAGCGCAAGTCAGAAAATCTGAGTGAAAGCCAGAATATGTAGCTAACATTAAGCTAACGTTAATGGACAATGTGCTGATGCGCTGGGGATTAATTTTAGATATTTAGACATTTTCATGCTCAGATTTAAGTCTCTAAGCTTGACATTGTGATATTTTCACAGAAATTCAAACACATGGAGGTTTCCACCTTCTTGTTGATTTGTACCTCTGTTTAAAAGTGTAAAGCTCTTTTTGTTTTGGTTCCCACATTCATCTACGCACACATTTGTCTGCAGACTTTTGATTGTTGGGTCAAATTCAAGCAATCAGATTTTTGTAGATTTTTATGCAGTTATTATCAGTTATTATAAACTTTAGTTTTTACGGGGTCATCCATTATTATTTCCATATATGACCTATTTAATTTTACCAATAGTTGTATGTGTTGTATATGTTTTTATAGATTTATTTATTTATTTTTTGTATTTTATGAGCCTGTATTCTAGTATAAAATGGCAAATAATACGTAACAAACGTATCTGAAACTTTGAACCTTTCTGAGCCATACAATGTCTTTATTCACAACTTGGTAGCTAGTTAACGTTAGCTTAATAATGATTGATGCAAAAACTGAAAAGAAGAATGACTTGCTTGAACTTAAGTCGTTTGTTGACTTAATTTTTCCACTAGTGAGCTTAGTTAACCCAGAGGCGGAAGAAGTATTTACTTTAGGGAGCTACTGTATATCTAACATTATATGCAACACTGCCAGCAGTTCTCTCACAACTATGTAGCGTGGTAACGTTAGCGTTATAATAATTGACTTGCCCTAACTTCAATCTAAATTAGCTACAATCTCTTCACTTCATAGCTTACTTGAGAATTTGACCAAATGTTTGACTTTATATACTTTTATTTCCATACTTCCATCCTATCACATGATCTGATTAGTTATGCCCATAATCGTACAGAGGTATAAACCAATCAGAGGGAGGAAGGGGGTGAAGGAGGGAGGGGCCAACCAGAGTGTTTCCATGGCGACTGGCTGTCTGCGATGCCACTCAGGGGCCAGAGGTCGCTCACTCGCCGGTCCATCTGCCATGCTGCGTCTGGAGGGATCCAATCAAGAAAGAGATGCCAAGAAAAGAGGACCAATCAGAGGAGAGGATGGAGACAGTGAGTGGACCACAGGTGAGCGCTGAGAGGAGATGAGGTCAGGTGTTTCATGATTTATTTCCTGACATATTGAATGTTGACTGAGAATCATGTGAGGATGTTTGTCCCTCATGAGCCTCTGTAGGAAACCTGAAGTGATGAGTGGTGACTGAATCTCTACAGTAAGTCAGTTTTCACATCTTCAAGGACTCAAATCTCACGTTCAGATCCAAACCAGCAACACGTGGCTCTCAGCTCTGAGCCTATTGGTTCCTACTGAAGACGTACATCTTTAAAAACACATTTATGATGTTTAAAGAAGGTTCAATAAACAGCTGCTCACTGTTGTTTTTAATCAAACAAATGATGCTTTTATTGGGGTCTATTTTGAGTATTTATGGCATTAGAAGCAAATAAAAGTCTGGGCTACTGATTAAAGTTTTACAGTGTCAGGTTTGATGCACACAAGTTTGTTCGTAGGTACGCTTGCTGTTGGTCTGAGTCTGAACATGCTGTCAAGAAGAAAATATAAAATATCGCCAGCAAATGCAAATTTCTCATTGACTTAGACTTACACTGCAGCGTCCCTGCAGACAGGATGTCTTCGTCCATGTCGTCAAGGTCATCAGAGAGGATGAGGTGCTGAGGGGTGGGTGGTCGGAGGCCGAGGAAGGACGGGTCCAGGTTGAGGGAGGTAGCCAGAGCTCCTAAACCCGGATTATTGACCACACAGAAACCCGTCAGAGACTCGATCTGCTGCCAGCGGTGGAGCTTCTCCCGCAGGGCCGAAGTCACCTCGGCCAGAGCCTGTCTGAAGGAGGCAAAGGGGGTGTTAGCAGAGCATGACCTGGGACCTGTCAGTTGAATATTTGTGGGTCTGAAGATGGTCACTCACTTGGCAGAGAGGATTTTATGGTCGACGTCGTCCAGCGAGGAGCTGTGAGCTACGTGAAACGTCCCAAACAGAGAGCTCCTCTTCTTCTTGATCTTCTCTGCCTGAAACACCACCACCATGTTCACCATCATCATCATCACTATCAGTGTGTGCGTCAGTGTCATCAGTGTGTTGTTGTCCTCACCCCCTCTCTGGCCTGCAGCAGCTGCCTCTCTGCGCTCTGTTTCTTGATGTTGTAGTACTGAACTTCGATCTCGTGCGTCAGCTGCAGCCACTTCTGCAGAGCCTCCGGTGGAGTCCAGTGAACCCGCGACTCCAGCTCCCTCTCCGCCTTCTTCAATGCCATACGAACCTACAATATACGAATTTCACTCTTTTAAAAAGGTAATATTTGTCTACAACCTTTCCAGGGTATTAGGGGGAGTTTTAACCTCAAAACTGAGAATTTTGAGTTGTCTACCTGTTCCAGCTCCTCCTCTGCGTATTTCTGCCGGCTCCTCTCGTTCTCGGTTCCCTCTCGAAGCTCTCGGAGTCGATAGGCCTCCTGTTTGGCCGAGTCGATCTCGCTCCTCAGCTTCTCCTCCACCTTCACCTTCTCCACCTGAACGCAGCGCTGCTCCTCCTGAGCCTTCTGCAGCCTGACAACAACAACAACAACGGTCACAGTCAGTTCATCTGTCACCCGATCATCCAAAGTGTGTAGCGTTTATCATTTATAGTCCATATTATAGTATTTCAATCTTCATCCGGTCAGTCAGGCTGAGATTGACAGAATCGTAGCCTAAAGTCAGTCTTGCATTGTGTTTCTAGTGCTTTCAGCTACATCTCATGGTCTTCCTCTGTGGGTTGAGTCAGTCAGTTGTCATGACAATGGTACAACTACCATTAATATTATTACTACTTCTGTACCACCAACTACTACTACTACTACTACTGCTACTTATAATATAATAATAACAACAACAACAATAATAATAACGTTTCTTCACAGAAAAATGAAGAAGAGTCAAATAAAAACATTGGCCGATAAAGTTTGTGTAAAGGCAATTCTGATTTCTTTACTTACTTTAATACATTAAATATGTTGGAAAAAAGTTGCTGAAAATACGTGAAAAGACTTTGAACGATATATTACTGAAATGTGGAGTTAGAGGTTCAAACAGTTTTTCACCGGTTTTCAGTCCACGATTTTGTGGGTGGTGCTAAAGGGTGGCTCGATGACACACTGAGGCCGCCCTGAGCGTACCCCTGCACCCCTAGCAGAGAGATAGAGATGAATTCATCTCACTCAGAGTGTTTCAGAGTTAGTCATGTCATTTTCTGAACTCATCTGACACGTTCCAATTCGATTCAGCAATTTTGCTGCTTGACGGCTCCCATGAGTGGGCGTGGCTTCAGCACAGATACGCCCCCACAGGATTTTGACACGTAATTTCAGAAACTTGTCGATATTTGTAATCATTCAAATTTGGCTGAGTGGTGAATAACGCTTTCTTCTTTGGTCTGAAAACTCAGACCACATGTTTATTCTTACTTTACACAGATGTTAAACAGGAGATTAAAACAATAAAACCCACAAACTTATATATAAGTACTACCACTACTACTGCTGCTGCTGCTTTTACAGTAGTATTTCAGAGTACTTCATGAATGAAGCCTCAGTCTGAGTTCATACTGTAATGACTGCTGGTGACAGCGGGGGGTGCTGTGTCTCAGAGAGAGGTGGTCACTGAAGGAATGTGTATCTGTGTGTACTTCTACTATGTGTGTGTGTGTGTGTGTGTGTGTAACAGTATATATGTGACCTCAGAACACCTGTTTGAATTTAATCTACTGACAATGACATACTGCAGCCGTACACCTCTATTGTAGTACTGTAGATAGTACTTCTGTTGACTGAAAACTACCTCCAGTAACACCAACATAGTGTGAGTTATTTATAACAAGTAGTTTACAGTGGTAGAAGTACTAGTAATATTACTAGGTGTATTGACAGTAGTAGAAGTAGAAATGGCCAGGCTGATAGTTATACTAATAGTTGTAATTGGAGTAGTGATAGTATAGTAATACTTGTTACAGTAGTATTAGTCCAATGGAGATAATAGTAGTAGCTGTGGAACTAATAGTACATAGTACAGTAGTAACGGCAATAAATTGTCAAAATAATACTACTAGAAATAACAGTAGCTGTATCAATATTCCTAGTAGTAATAGTATTACTAGTATTAATCCTTCTCGTAGTAACAATGGTAGTAGTATTAATACTCCTCGTAGTATCAGTAGTATTAACAGCAGCAGTATCAATACTTCTAGTATTAATAGTAGTATTAGTATAACTAGTCCTAGTAGTAACAGCAGTAGTATTAATACTCCTTGTAGTATCAGTAGTAGTAGTGTTGTTGTTCTGTGTCATTTCTGTTTCATAAATAAAGTTAGATTGAATTTGTGGTCTGTGTTTCCGGTGGATCTGTTGTTGTTTACAGTCCGAGTGGACGGAGCTCAAAGAATCTCAGACGGGTTCTCCGACTGCATTCCAGGTGGTGGGTTCCACCTCTTTTGTTCTCCAACACGTACTGAGCACAAACCTGATAAACCGCTCTATAAACAGGAACCTGTGCCAAAATCTGGATCCCTCCTGTCTACAGATTCTGGATCCAGATATGTTTGTCTTCAGGTGTCGTCATAGTTGCTATGACGACACCTGAAGACAAACATATCTGGATATGTAGTAACAGTAGTAGTAACAGTCGTCTGGAAGTGACCAGTAGTAGCAGGAGTACTGTAGTAACTATAGTGTAATCATAGTGATAGTACTATCAGTATAATTGGCAGTTTGAATGGCAGAAAGAAAAACAGAAGAGCTGTGAGGTGAACCAACATGTTACAACATGACACACACACACACACACTCATTTCACACACTTGGTGGGGTGTGTGTGTGTGAGCATGCAGACTGAGCTGAGCTGCCGGCTATTCTTTGACCATATAAGGACTGTAGACAGAAAGCTTCTCCAGAGACCATCCACACACTCACACACACTCACACACACTCACACAGGAGATGAGTTAATTCCTCCTGGTGCATGCTGCTCATTCACAGTTTGAAGGTTAATTACACATAATTAGAAAGTATACAAAATTAGACCAGAAGATGTTCAAAGTTAACCCTGTGCTAACTAAGCCTTATACTAACTTAACCCTGTGCTAACTAAGCCTTATACTAACTTAGCCCTGTGCTAACCTAGCCTTATACTAACTTAGCCCTGTGCTAACTGAGCCTTATACGAACTTAGCCCTGTGCTAACTACAATTCATGCTAATTAAGCTTCATACTAACTTAGCCTTGTACTGACTGAGCTTCATGCTAATTGAGCCTTATACTAACTTAGCCCCATGCTAACTTAGCCCTGTGCTAACTAAGATTCATGCTAACTAATCTTCATACTAAGCTCTGTGCTAACTTAGCTTCATGCTAACTAAGGCTTATAGTAACTAAGCCCTGTGCTAACTAAGATTCATACTAAGAGCCTTGTGCTAACTAAGATTCATGCTAACTTAGCCCTGTGCTTACTGAGATTCATGCTAACTTAGCCTTGTGCAAACTTAAACTAGAAATAGTAGTAAAAACAGTAGTAGGCAGTAGTATAATACAGTAGTGTAAGTAATGAAATTAAGTGTGTGTCAGTATGAGTAAGTACATGTCTAAAGGAGTTAGTATGTGTCAGTGCTGGTCAGTACGAGTCAGTTTCAGCTGTGATGGACTCACTTCTCCTGCAGGTCCATCAGGCTCTGCTCAGCCCTCTGCAGACCCTCCAGGTCCTTCATCAGCTTCCCCATGTCGTCTCTGGACTTCCTAGTCTGGACGTAGGCGAACCAGCAGCCACCCAGCGCCATCAGGATGGACAGACCCAGGACCAGATCCTTCCACTGGTTATGTCGGCCTATATACACAAATATAAACACAGTATTATACATATAGTACTTAATATTCATTTATATACCAGTACTTCTTTTATAACACCGCTGAATTATATAATTACTGATTGATCTCACACACACCTGGCGGCGGTCCAAACAGGACGATGTCCAGGGCTTTGAGCTGCAGTTTCTGAGCATGACTCCTGTCTAAAATCTTGAGCACGGACACCATCAGGGTGGTGTTCTTCACCGCCAGCCTGCCAAGAACACAGACATCATGGAGATCACTGAAGACTTGCAGAGAAACAAACGCCTCAGTCTGGGCTGTAGATTTTAACCTCAGCAGGAAGTGGAAACCGAGAAACAAACATTGTCATGGTTATGTGGTTTTGCAGCTCAAAGATTATTCTGAAAAAAAAAGGTGCATTCAAGGACGGTCTTACAACTTAGACCTGGAAACTGTTGTAGTAACGTCAGGATTTGAACAATACTGAAACCTCAGGAGTGAACAAGAGGAACTTAAATGATGTTACAACGTTAGCCGACATGTTATCACTGTAGGTTTATGTGTCATGGCTGCTTCAACTCTGACTACTATTATAATTTACTCATGATGAATTCAGGATATCAGTTACAAACAGTTTGAACAAAAAGTAGAAATCATTCTGACTGAATTATTAAAGTTTTACCGGATGAATGTGCTGATTGTAAAGTGTGTCAGATGTAGGGGCTCTTATTAATGCTAACTTATCGTTGTGCTGACTTTATTTGCATGAGCCAACACTAAAAACCTCTGATAATATTAAACATGACTGAGAATAAGACTGACTGAAGACTGAAGACAGTCCAGACTGAGTTTTATGACCACTGTACACCAAACAAATGAGGTGAAGGGAGCGCGCCGCAACTTTTATACCCAAAATTCAAATCTGCCTGCAACACTGAAACCATTTTAAAGCCAGCATAAATGTAAACAAATATTTGTAGGCCACAGCTCCAGCACACTCCATGGCAACATGGTGCATTAAGTCAATAAGTGTCATCACAATACTATAAAACACAAATGCGTGTGTGTGTGTGTGTGTGTGTGTGTGTGTGAGTCACCTGGGTAAAGCTTTTCCATCCAGCTGATGTTTCCTGAAGGTTTCTGCGTACTGATGAAGCTCCACACTGATGCACAGCCAGTCCTCCACCTGCTGCACTGTCCAGTTAAACACTGAACACACACACACACACACACACACACACACACACACACACACACACACACACACACACACAAATGGAGAATTGAATAAATCTCTCATAGGCTCTCATGTATCAACAACATTGAAGTTAAACAAACAAACAGCTGAATGAGGTTTGAACCAAGCAGCTACCTTTGTGACTGTGAAGTGAAGCCAAAAACTGCAGTTCTTCAAGTGTCCACTTGAGGCTGGCTACAGAATGAGTCAGTCTCCATAAGTCTGCACGTTGAAATGTCCAACTTCACAGCAGAAATAAACATGTTTACAGCCTGGTACAAAAAACAGTTTTGGTTTCTACAGCTTATTTCCACGTTCATGACAACTGTACTGAGGTCCAGGCTAATATTCATGGGTCTCTATTAGCCGAAATGGAATACAAAACACATAACTATGTTTTACTTAGTCTTAATTAACCACTTAACCACACTGAGCTTCACAGTGGCTCTTCAGAAACCTGTGGGTGACGTCACGGATCCGTCATCTATTCTTCGTACTGTCAGAGGTTTAAACTCTTTTATGTGAAGATTTTCTTCCACATGTTTCCTTCCTGACGGACGATTAATAAGCTAATATGTCTCTGCTGTATGTCTCTGTCTCTCTCTGTTATTACAACTGCTGCGTTTTTTTCCTAAAAATAAACATTTTCTTCTTCATGTGCCATTTTTTACGTCATCGTGGTGACAAATTGAGCTGGAATATAAAGTGGATCCAAAAATAGGATTTTATTTTTACACTCAACACGTTCAGTCCTTCATCTTTCCTTCCCTCCTTTTAAAGATAAATCTTAAAAAACAACACGAACCTTAAAAGTCGTGATTTCTCAAAGGAGGTCTGGTTCTCTGAGGCGATGATGTGAACATGTTGTTTTATTTACAGAGTAAATAAATGCACTGGAGAGTTGTGTTGATATTGGTGTCCTTTTATTTTGAAATTTATTTTATGTTGAAACTACTTTTACCCTCAACCTGCCGACTTTGTTTCATTCATGATTTTTCCCAGAGTGACTTTTATACAAACATCAGCATCCTGTTGAGGCATGTTGATCTTAAGTTTGATCTGAAGCTTGAGTGTAAAATAAACACTAACTGCTGTGCTCTAATTAGTTAAACTCAGCTACAGATACAGCTCCACTACTGAGACTGGATTTCTGTCTGTGCAGCAATATATAGCACAAGGCCTAGTACAAGTATGAAGGTTAGTTAGCACAAGGATAAGAGACCAAAACTGTTTTTTGTACCAGGCTGTAAACGTGTTTATTTCTGCTGTGAAGTTGGACATTTTAACATGGGGACTTATGGAGACTGACTAGTTCTGTAGCCAGCCTCAAGTGGATGTTTGAGTAACTGCAGTTTTTGGTACTTCCACATTGGCTTTGCTTCACAGAAACGGAGCGGTTGCTGCTTGGAAAGAGTGCGATTTTTTACTCCACCTCCTGCAGGATCTTTGTCAACTCTCCTGCCATGAGGAGTTTTTGCCTGTCACAGATCAGGTCCTGGAGTTTCACCAGGGTTAAAACGACGACCTCACAATGAGTTATATATTTTGTCTGGTGCCAATCTCTACAGAGGTGGCTCACAAAGCCACATTTATTGGGAATAAGTCCTCACCTTCGGAGCTCTTCCAGGTGTTCCACATGTCCTCCACGCTGATGTACAGGTCGGCTCGGTGGAAGCTGCTGTGTTTGGCTTTGGGGTCGTGATACTTCAGATCCTCCCTGAGAAACTGGAGTTTAAAAAAAAGTGTAAAATCAGGACAATATACAGTTAACAATAAAATACGTCTGAGTGTTTTCGTCTCACCTCGTCTGTCTCCGTCATGTCCACCGTCCCGTCGGCATCATCATCCATCAGTTTGTGGATGCTGCGGATTGCCTCGAAACTCAGCAGGGCGTTTTCGTCCTTGCAGAGCTGCTGGTCTATCACACACAGATCTACAACACAGGAAAAAAAAATCATAATGTGTGCATGCAAAACAACCAACAATTTTCTGTACTCAAAACGTCCCACTGCAGCAGGTGAAGGCTGAGTCTGAGCTTCTGTGTCAGTTTGACAAACATCAACTCTGAGCTGAAAACAGCAACAGGACGAATAAACATCCATCTTTTTAGCTGCCATCTTTGTTTAGGTCAAGAACAGAGACACATCACAGTTATGCTTCACACTGTGTAGGTGGAAGAACAAATACATATTTTACTTATGCAGAAATAGAAAATATATAATGAAAAAAATAGGTGTACCTCACTTAAGTACAGTACAGTTTTTTTTTGTTTTTTTTTAATGAAACTGGCTAACAGGATTCGGAAAGCATTATTTATTTAGTTTTACATGCTATGTACTTAGCTTGCTAGCTAGTTAGGCATGTTTGTAAACTTATTACTGAACACCAAAATGCAGAGAGACGTTAGCAGCAGTAGCTAACGTTTGATTTTGCTGCTAGATTTGCTGATGTTCCTCAGGGAAAGACATTTAAGAGCAAATAGATAGTGTTTCTTTATGATGTAGCTAACAGCGCTAACACTTACTCTCCACTTTGATCCCGAGGCGTCAATAAAACTTTGATTATTTTGGTTAATTTTACTCACATTATTATATGATAGTAATACTGTTTATTCCATAATAAACAGCACACAAGAAAACGCCCATCTTGCATCAAAAACATGTTTTTCTCTTTTGTTTTCACATCAACTGAACACGCTGACGTTGCATCACATTTCTCTACAATGCAGCAACACTCGCACTTCCTGTTAGCCCAGTTAGTAGCTAGCATCCATCAAATCACTCAGCTGCTGCTGCTGCTGCTGCTGCTGCCACAGTCGTCATGACAACAGAGCAGCAGATTAAAACAGGTTGAACTTCATTCCTGACTACTTTTGGTCATTTCAGCCTCCAGAAACATCTCTGCATGATTGCTCAGCTGAGTGTGTGTGTGTGTTTAAAATGCCTTGGCTGATTTGTGGCCACACTAGTATTTCCTGCAGCAGTGGAGGAAGTATTCAGGTCCTTTGCTTTTATCCAACTTACAAAAAGGGAAACAACCAAGTTACAGTGTGATAAGAACATGTTGATAATAAGTACTACTCTTATTGAATCAAGTGACAGCTGTAGAGGGGGGATAGATTTAGCATGTCCAGTTGTTGGCAGTGCTCAGAGAGGAGGTATTCTCTGAAGAGCTGCGTCTTCAGTAGGTTTTTGAAAGTAGAGAGGGACGCCCACAGAGCCGTTTTGAGTGTGGTGGCTGTTGTCGCCGCCATGTCGGTTGTCCTAAATCTAAAAATTGGCCAAGACGTGGTGGACCTGAGGTGGGCTGAATGAAGCCTGGGTGCTCAGACAAGCCGTCTTAAACGGCACCATGTAGATATATCTGAGAGACATTCAGAGAAATCTGTGCAGAGGCTGAGGTGGAAATGACAGATAGAGGTGAGTGTCGTCTGTATAGAAGTGATGTGGGAAGTCATGTTTGTTTTGTTTGGTAGTCCAAACCTCAACATCACGACAGTGTTTGACAATGTCTTTATCTTAAAGTACTTCTTCTACCTGTGGTGAACTTATGATGTTTAGTGTCTTAGCAGTGACAGTGAGCTGCAGCTGATCCAGATGTTAGATAATTCAGACTGGAGGATAAATATTGATTGTTCACGCTGCAGATAACATGACAGTAAACCTGCTGCAGCATCCGTGTGTGTGTGTGTGTTAGCTCTTTAAGCTCTCTGGGTAAATATTAGGACAGATTAAAGATCAGCAGGTTTTCGTGCTGCAGCTTGAGTCAAGAGCTTGTTAGTTTGATTTAAAACAGAACTTTGAGGTGACACACGAGACAATGTGAGGTGAAGGGCGCCAACACAGGTGAAGAAACTTTAGAGGTTCTTTATGTAACATTCAGAAATGCAACACATTAGCAACACATTTGGCCTTTAAGTGAATTGCTGTCAGCCTCCTGGTATGAGCGAGCATCGGCCAAAAGTGACATACACCAGATTGAACTATCTGTGATGTTCCTATATTTTATCTGGACCATTGTCTCCATGATGCTAACTAGCTCACTGTTTGCAAATCACCCGATAAGTCACAAAGAAACCAACGCCAGAGCTGCAGCCGAACGCATCAAACTAAGGATAAACAGCAACACCAGCCGACAATGTAACTGACAATACAGAGCCAGATTAGCCCCAGAAGTTTGGATGAATTAGCTAACGTTATCCACCCAAGACAGTATTTTGATACGTTAGCCAGCTAAATCCACAATATCACAATACATGTCACATGATTTGCAGTAACATTAGCTTTGACTTTGGACTCTGTGTTGGACTCGATCTGTGGGTATGGATTGGTTGTTGACATTAGCAGACTCCATTTCTAAGCTAATGTTAGCTAGTGTTGCACACTGTTGACACTGTAGGGAAGAAGCTACTGAGGAGTATAAATGACACATCCACTGGATTTCCACGAAAAATTCATTACAACCAATAAAGTCGTGGAAGGGCTAATTTTAAGTTACTTGACAACATGTTCACATATTAGCAATGAAAAGTGATTAATACATAAAATCAATAACGAAAATGCAGAATATTATCTCTGATGATAAATCTGTCATAAATAACCAGAAATAGAAATCATAGAAAAAAAGACCTCATAACTGCAGGACTTAATGTAAGCTGTAAGTAATCCAGTGATAACTGTCTTTACATCCATGAATACACTGTGGACAGCTAATTCAGCTAACTTTTAATGGTGCTAATTTGACAAAATATAAACAAATATAGGCTAAAAAAAAAGATGGGGTTCAAGCCACAACATTGGAAGCCCTGTGTACACTCAAACAAAAAACTCAAACTATTTTAAATTGTGGTGGAGGTCGACAGTATGTCGGTGTGTCAGTTTTGTCTGAGGTTTTAAAACACAGCCACAGTCGGGCTGCGTTCACACACAAACATGATTGCAGTAGTGCTTACAGCGTGTGAAATTTGATGCTGAACAGATAACAAAGGTATCTCCGTAAGGGACTGATGTTAACCCCTTGATCCCATTATAAATCCAGCTTAAATTTCCCCTCATCCTCTGTGACAGCGACAAAACCACAGAGGAAGACAGAGAGGTAACCAGAGTGACAGCTTCAGTGAAAGGTCTGAGTTTAGTCTGAGGATTAAGATCGGCAGCTGTGGGGATAAAAATACAGAGATAATAGAATTAAACAGGAGGAAGGTCGAATCAAAGTCGCACACTGAACACCTGACACGGCAGGAAAACTTCACTTCCCATCATGCACCTTTCAAAGACACAAAGTGAAACTAGAACTTAGAAAGTAGTTGTGTGAGTGAGTCCATGTGTCCAGATAGGGATGGTATATTTCAGTGGTGACTGGTATTAATGATAACTGTAAAAAATATAATATTGCTAGTGTGTTAATAATTCACAAATGGCAATATCATGTCAATAGTCCAGGTCTGATTAAATCACCTCTCTGTCCACCTCCCTACACTGTTAAATATTTATGTTTCTACAATAATAATGTTAAGATGGTAATGTTAAAATGCTGCAGTAGCTCAGTCTGTAGGGACTTGGCTTGGGAACCAGAGGGTGGCTGGTTCAAGTCCAGTATGGACCAAAGTATGGAAGGTGGACTGGTAGCTCCTGGGCACTGCTGAGGTGCCCTTGAGCAAGGCACCGAACCCTCCCAACTGCTCGCATGGTGATGCTCTGGGTGGCTGCTCATCGCTTCACCATCTCTCTCCACATTTGCATGTCCCTTTGTATGAGTGTGGTTGTATTTCACGGTTAAAATTCATGTAAATGGCCCTCGAGGAATTAATGAAAAGTATCTCTTCTTCTTCTTATGGTAAAATACTAATGTCATAATGCTAATATTAAAATGGTAATGTAATAATACTCATGTTAAATTAGCTACAAACGCCTTCATAACAGACAAACAGAAGACGCTGTTAGCGGCTCATTGTGAAACTAAAAACTTAAATTAACCGTTGGCATGATGCTAACGTGACGTCTCTCACACATGCGGACTCTACTGGCTCTCAGACCTGAAGGCGGGATCCTTTTGCCTTTTGTCTTTTCTAACGAAACCGAGGCAAATTTATTTCTGTCCCCAAACTTCCTGTGACATCATCCATGTGTCAGCTCGAGGAAGTTGTGGTGAGCTGCTAACGGCTGGTCCATGCTATCTCTCTCTCTCTCACACACAGACACAGTCTTCAAACAAAAGGACGTTTCAGAGATAGTTTGCAGTTGGCGGGAGGTGACAGTAAGAACAGGAAATGCTGCTATTCTATTGTGTATATACATATCTTTCTATTTTCATATACAGTGTTTGGATGGTACATACAGGATGGTCTTTGTCTCTCATGATCATTTGTTTACAGTGTAAAAACCACAAACAGAAACAGCACTCATATCTCCTAAGAACCAGGCTAGCCTATAAATAACATAAACACTCAATCGATCTCTTAACTCCTGTTAAATCCTGTTAAATATCTTGACTGATCTGATCAGTTTCTGGTACTTTCTCCTACTTCAGAATGAAACTCTTGGTGGTTGATAGATGATAACACGACTACAGAATGAGTCTCCATAATTTCCCCGCTCATGACAACTGTACTGAGTCTGAATTTTTATAGAACTCACATGTTCAAATTATATTAAGGATTAAAGTTATGCATAATTAACTTATTTGAGCACCCAGGCGTCATTCAGCCCGCCAACAATCCACCAACAATCCACATCTTTGCCCATTTTTAGATTAGCCGGGAGGTGGAAGAGGCAGCACTGCCAACATGGCGGCAGCCAGAGCCGCCACAATGAGCTTCATGACAGCTCTACAGAAACCTGTGGGTGACGTCACGGACACAACGTCAATGTTTTATACAGTCTGTGGTATTTGGTCATAAACTAAAGAGCTGGACGCATTAAAACTTTGAACTGATGATGGCGTAAATGACACACAGACTGCGTGTTTCCTACCTGAGGCTGCGTTGCCGTTGGAAACCTGATGGTCACTTCTGTCCAATGAATTGTGAGCCCCGGTGCAAACACTCAGCACACACATGCACACCAGCCACACACACACACCCTCCATGTCTGAGGAAAGAGACGGAAAACATGTAAACATTTCAAAATAAAAGCATTTCTCATCAGTTTAAACACCTGACAGCTGCTCTTGTATAGTTTCTCTTATTCTTAACACATTATATTATTCATCTGTCACCCGTCTCTGCTGGAACACTTTAATTTCCCCTCTGGAGGAAAAAGGATTATCTTCATTGTCTTATCATAACAGCATCATGTGACTCACTAATAAACATTTCTCCCCATCTGTTTTGAGTCTCATTGGAGTTGTCTTTGTAGCTGCTTTACGTCTATTTGGGGTTTTGATTCGAGTAAACAGAGTTTTAAAAAGGAGACTAGTCAGCTAGTGAGAAAACACTGTATTAGCTTGCAGAGTGTGGCCAACGTTAGCAGTGCTAGTGCAGGTTCACGCCTTCACGCCTGTGCTGAATGTGTTTGTCCATCGCTTCAGTCGACTGGTTATATTCCAGTTTATTCTGACAGAGCTACATTAACTTTATTTTCAAAGGCATCACGTCCTCTGGAAGTTAATTTAGAAACTATATTTAGTGATAATATTTATTTCTTCTACTGATTTTATTAGTATTGTTATTTGTATATAAGATTATATATACATATTGTTGAATTCAGACCTTTTAACATGCAGAAATTCAGATCTGAACAACCAAGATACTCGAGGGTCTGAGCTACTCAAGTAAATATACTTAGTTACTTTTTAACACTGTTCATCTGCAGTTAAAATAAGTGACATCACTTCTGGGAGAAGCATCTTTATGTAACGTTGTTATGTTTTAAGGACTTTTGGTGCATTCAGATGAGATGACAAAACGGGGAGGCGTTCACTGTCCTCTGTTCATCTCAATCACCCAAAACACGAAAATCAACCCAGAAATGTTGTTTTTTTTTTCTTACATCAACATCAACTGCACCATCGTGTCACCACACTCATAAAAACATGGATCCTCGAGTGATTAATCTCCTTCAGTGGTTGATTAATCTGCTTCTTCTTCTTATTATTGATCTTTTAAATAAAGTTTGTTTGACTGGCGGTCAGAGGTCAGACAGCTGTTCACTTTCACACCGACATCCCTCCAGCGACAAAAAGAAAAACGCGCTTCAGCCTCAACAGTTTTGAGTTCAAAGCCACAGTTTGTAGTTTTCATCACCACTCACCTCTGCAGCAGCTGCTCCTTTTTAATCCATCGATCCTGATCTGATCTGATCCGGTTTGATCGATTCGAACTGATCGAAACGAGTCGGGGGACTTGTTGATAAAACACTTTATTGTTCAGTTCTCCACCCCGAGACTCAAACTCAACAAACTACTGCTGAGAAGAAAAAAGAAAGCACATGAAGAGATCCGCCTGCGCTGCGTTCACGGACCTGCAAAAAGCTCCGATTTCAGAGAACTGAATTTAAAAAAAAAAGTTTTACGTGTAGAGCTTTAACAGTAACAGGGTTCAGTATCTTGCCCAAGGACACTTTGACATGCAGACTGGAGAAGCAGGGGATCTAACCACCGATCATGTGATTAGTGGATGACGAAGTATTTTGATAATTAACTATTCCTTAAGTCATTTCAACAATATTTCCTGCTTTTCTGTCATTTGACTGAAGACAAACAAACTTTACAGTCTAAATGATCAGTCAAGAAAATAATCTATAATGAACACGATTTTGGAATTCATAATAAATTTGTAGCAATATTCAAAAATAATGTACAATCAACAACAAGTAAGAGTGAAAGCCAAGAGGACTCTACAAGACAAGGTGATCCTCTAACACAAATATCCAATTTATTAATGGAACATTGTAAGAACCAAGGTCCACTTATTCTGTCTTTATAGAGCTTTCAACCAGAGAGTGCTATAATAATAATAATAATAATAATAATAATAATGATGATGATGATGATGATGATGATGATTAGACATTTCTGCTTGTTTTAATCAAATAATCAGTAAATCTGGAGCCAGAACAACAAAATAAACCAAAAGCAATACATGCACAAATCAGTCATTGTGTTTGTGGGTTAAAGTTTCTCTTCATGAAGTAAAACCAGTTTAATCCCTCTGATTTTCTCTCCTGGTTGTCTAATTTCCCACAGCACTGAAGGCAGCATTTTCAATCTGACGCAACAGTGTGATGGCGTCACCCTGTGGCCATAATTAATAAGTGCACCATAGAAGTTCATAAAATCAGTTTAAAACAGTTATACACTTATTATTATTATTCATTGATTCAACACTGTAAATGTCTTAAATTGTCATATTTCAGACTGATGATGTTTCTCCAGGTGATTTCTTCATTATGTGTTGTATTGATGTGAGTGTTTTCTTTTCTCCAAAGTAGAGTTGTCATCATATACCGGTATTGACAATAACAAATATACGACTCATGGCATGGCCGACGTTTGCTCCCATATTGTTGGTTGTTTAGCTCAGATTTGCTCCATATTGTCTAATGTTTTAGCCTCAGTTTGACCAAACACTCCAAACTATTTCTCTGAATGAACCTGGACTATGTGACCTCTTGGATGTGTAGACTAACACTGGACACATGAATTAACATCAGGACGGGGAGCCAAACCAAAGATTAATGATGCTATTCATCATAAGCAAGCGCATTTCTCCGTAAGACTCAATACGATGAGACCTTATTGTTGCCCCCTGCTGGGCATTAGAAAGAATACAGGTCCACCTCTACATAGGCCGCTGGTTGTCTCACGAAGTCGACCATGTTGAACCTCCGTGTTTCTTCAGTATCCCAGAATGGACAAACCAAACACTGGCTCTAGAGGGGCGAGGTCTCACCATCACATTTAGAAGGATGGAGTGAGGCGAGGGTTATTCAGTCGTTTGAAATCGTAGCCTTTATAAACAAACATGGATGTATAGTGTCCGTGACTCTTAGCGTGGTGGCTCTGGTCATCGGCATCTTGGCAGTCCTGCCTCCGCCGGCTCATGGCAAATCTAAAAATGGAGGTGTAGAGTGGGTGGAGCTGAATAAAGCCTGGTTACTCAAACATGCCACACCTGTGATGTCACCCTGTAAACATCTTTATTTCTGCTGCGCAGTTGGACATTTTAACATGGGGACTTATGGATAATCACCTCTGGAACCAGCCTCAAGTGGACATTTGAGGAACTGCATTTTTTTTGGCCTTCCTGCAAGCTGCAACTTTTCCACTAGGTGGCACTAAATCCCACACAGTGCTTATATAAATAAGTTTCCGTATGAAACACACCTGTCAATCAACCTGTTAGTGGGCGGGGCTTCGGGTTGCTTTACCTGCTGGTCTCTGATTGCTCCCTTTAGAAACATGGCTTTCTCAATTCTGGACTGAACAAACAGAAAAAACGGTGTCACACACACACACACACACACACACAAACACACACACACACACACACACACACACTGTAAACTTCCTCAAACTTGCTCCTCCACTTCCCCTCTCTCCCCTCTCGGACTTCCTCCTCTTCATTAGCTCCGCCCGCCCGCTTCAGACTGAGATAGAGATCCGCTGTTCCTCCCGCACACACACACACACACGCTCATACACACACCCACAAGACGGAGCGGGACTGAACAGAGCTGTGTGCCCGGTGAGGAGGACTGATGACCGGTGAGTGGTTAGCTTTTCATCCCCTCCTGCCTTGGAGCTCCGGGATCAACCGACAGTGATCAGCTGAGTGTGTTTGTGTATGTGACACTTAGTGTGTGTGTGTGTGTGTGTGTGTGTGTGTGTGTGTGTGTGTGTGTTTCCCCTCTCTTTCCAAACTTTCAACTCGTTATTGATCTCGGTTTAATTCCCGTCATCTGATATCGATCAGTTCTCCAGCAGATCAATAACCTGAGTGTTTGTTTGTTTGGTTTGTTTGTTTTGTTTGTTTTGTTTATTACCGCTGCAGGAAACTGGAGATGAAGTGGACCACTCCCAGTATGTGTGTGTGTGTGTGTGTGTGTGTGTGTGTGTGTGTGTGTGTGTGTGTGTGTGTTTCTGTCACTCACTTCTTTGAACTTTAACACTGAAATAACAAAACAAAACTTTAATATCACAGAAATATTGTAAAATATAAAGTAAAACTAATAGTAATACATGTACAGTAATACATGTTCAGATCATTTTACTACAGTAATAGTATTAATACTTGTATTTGTAGAATACAACATTCTACAAATACTCTGTTATTGCAGTAAATGTACTAACACAACATTGTACAAATACTCTGTTACTGCAGCAAAAGTAGTAATACATACTAATGCATTAAACACAAAACTAATGGCTGTGTGAAAATGATGGGAGTGTTCTGTGTAAAATCACCAGATTGACTAATCGTGTCCGCATCACACTGGATGAGGTGACATCACACAGCGTCAGCAGTGGCACATGTTCAGATGTGAATCAGAAAATATCACAGCCGAGTCAAATTGGACAGTTTCAGGCTTCCCAGAATGAATCAGGAAGTCAGAGGTTTAAATATGTCAGAGATCACCAAGTTAGTGCTGATGTGGTGAATCAGTCAGCTGTCACAATACAAATATGTGACTCAGTTTATGTCCAGAATTGTGTTATTTTAGCCCCAGATTGGTCCCATGTTTCCTGCTTTTTAGTTCACTTTTACTGTCAGTTGATCAGATATTCTTAATCCAGGTTTGGTCTAAAATTCTCTGATGTGTTAGTCCATTTTTTTGCTGTGGTTTGCGCAGATATTCTTGGGTGTTTTAGCCCCATTTTGGTTCAGTATTTTCTGGTATTTCATGTGTATTTGCTGTGGTTTGGTTGGATATTCTTGGTTGCTTCAACCTCATTTTAGTCCCACATGTTTGGTGGCTTAGCCCATTTTTGCTGTAGTTTAGTCAGATATTCTTGGTTGTTCTAACCCCAGTTTATATATATATACATTTTTGTATTTTAGCTCATGTTTGGCCCCGTATCATCTCGTGTAACCCTGGTTTGTTCTAATATTTTCTGATATTTCAGTCCACATTTTTCTGTAGTTTGGTCTAATATTCTTGGTTGTTTTAGCCCCAGTTTGGGCCCACATTTTATCCCCACTTTAGCCCAATATTATCTGGTATTTCGGTCTCTGTTTTTGCTGTCAGTTAACCCCACTTTGGTCCTATATTCGGTGGTGTTTTATCCCTAGTTTGGCCCAATGTTTTCAGGTATTTCAGCCCCTATTTAGCTTTGATTGGTCAGATAATCTTGGTTGTTTTATGCCTGGTTTGGTCCAACATTTATTGCCATTTAAGGCCAATTACAAAGCAGGATCTCTGTGGCATACATGTGTACAGACATAAACAGTCACCTTGTTAAAGGAGAATTTCACCTTTTGACACAGTTGGTATAAACTGCTGCTCCGACTGTCTCAATAAACACTTTTCCTTCCACACATGCTGCTGCTGGATGAATAGAGCGGAGGACAAACCCTTCCTGTTTCGGTTTCAACACAGAGTAGTTCCTCTTTAGTCTGTGGCGTCTTAGGGTGAAGGGGGGAGTTTGAGGAAACGTTGCATTGGGCATTGGTCAGGAGCATGTGGAGGACTTTTCCACTGTCAGACTCAGCTCGTCACTCTGCGTCTGTAAACTGAGTTTTGGGAACTTGATGAGCAGACAGATTGGAAACAAATTCATCACGTCAGAGAAAGGTGAACTATGATAACCTTTGATCACAGTTTACACCTCATGTTAAACTCTGACTTACTGTAGCTGTGTAGCAGGAGTTTAGTGGTTTAGATCGCGTGTGTCTGCCCCTTCCTCCTTCAACACTGTAATATCAACTTGTTAACGTGCTTCACATGTTTGATTCTAGTGTTTTAGTCCCAGTTTAGTCAATTATTCTCTGGATTTTGAGCCTGGCCTTGGTCTGAGAGTCTGGTTTGGTTTTATCCCCTCTTTGGTCCAGTATTCTCCGGCATTTCTGTCTCAATTTAGCCTAATAATCTTTGGTGTTTTATCACCACTCTGTAGTCTTAAATTAGCCACTATTCTCTGTCATTTAGCCCGTGTTTGGGCTGATATGAACACCTGTTAAAGGTTGCAAATTTACATTACCCCTTTTTGTCCTTTTAAAAATAGCTTAAACCACCAATTGTGTGTAGCAGGTGTCTCTTTACTCAGATATTTCTTTTCTGATTACTGAAAGTAAAAAAAGAAAAAGTTCATGCAGCTGTGATGTGATTTTCTGTAAAGCTTGTAGCTCCAGTTTTAGAGATTTTCCCATCAGAGCTTCAGCTGCAGGAGGACTCGGTTCCTCTGTGGGACAGAGACTCCTCCTAAACCAGCCAAATTAAATCAAAATACAGAAAAAGAACACAGCTGACAAGACGAAACCAAAGCTGCTTGTTAGTTCCTGAAACCCTGAAATACAAGACCAAAAAAACTGTGAAGGAGACAACAGTCTCTCTCCTCAATGGAACTGATTACATGTCAGCATTTGTGGCTTAGCAACTGATATTTACTTCTAATTCCTCAGTTTTATATTTGTTCCCTGTTTTTTGGTCTGCTGTTCATACAACCTCAACACTTCCTCTATCTTTACATGTTGTCTCCATAAATTCAGTACAACAGAGTCATGTCATAGTCAACGCTTTGTCTTTCTTCTAGTTGGTTTTACTTTGCCCGTTTTCTAAATCACCCTTTAAACAAACCTGAAGAAGGAAAAATAGGATTTTAATTTGAAACAACCATGGAAACTGAAAAATCAAGCGAGTGACTACATTTTAACAGGTGTGACATACTTCTGATAAATCCTGCACTTTTGTGTGTGACTAACTGGGGCTACGAGATTAAACCAAGCAGGTTTGCTTTCCCATTTCCTCCCTTGTGAACTACATTTAGTGCTCTCGGTTGTTCCCATATTGTCCCAATGTTTTCAGTTATTTCAGTCCCTGTTTTTGTGATGGTTTGTTGGATATTCTTTGGTACTTTAGTCCAAATTTGGCCCAATATTCTCTGGTATTACACAAAGCGGGTGTGGCTCAGGAGGTAGAGCTGATTGTACACTAATGAGATCCCCGGCTCGTCCACTCTACATGTTGGAGTGTCCTTGGACAAGATACCGAACCCCCAAATTGCTCCCAAAGTGTGAATGATTATAGCAGTTAGCCATGACGTCAGTGTACGAACGGGTGAATGAAATATGAAGCATGTGGTCAGAAGACTAGAAAAGCGATATGTAAGTTTATGATGTACCCTTTTAAATTCAGCTGATCCCAAAACCTGTGGCATCTAAAATCCCTATGATTGAATGAAAATCAAGGTTGAATGTCTACCGGGTCTTCACCAGTCAGGACAAACTAGAGTGCAAGTTCAACAGACGAGATCCAGCGCTTCCAGCGCTGCCCGATGGATCAGTCTTGCCCGCTTGGGCATCATTTATTGATGCATTAAAACAGTTTTATCAGCGTGTACCATGACAGAAAATAGATCTATTCTCTGTACAGGTAAAACAAACTTCCTCATGTGCTATACAGCAGCTATAAAGAGTTTCTGACAGCAATGCTCTCTTGGATTCACAGTTTCTGATAGTTTGACCTGCTAAAATGTGTTGTGTGAAACATAAGTGTTGATTCATGTAAATGTTCCTAACTCTAACTTATGTATATTATGCTAACGAGTAACTGGTATTTAAGAGGGAAATGTGTTTGTTTCAGATTCACACTTCAAACACTCACACATACACATGAGATTAAGTCTGTTTTTACACAATGAGTGTGTGTTTCATTCTCGTTCAGCCCACTGCAGGTTACTGATCTCATTTCTTCTTCCTCTTTTCTCTCAGTGTGTTTTCTTCTTTCTTCCTCTCACAGTCCGACTCTGTCAGAACACTGAGATCTGATCTGTGTTCAGACCCTTTGAGCTGAAGAACCTCTTTAAGATGACGGATGCTGCATCAGTTTTGATTGTGCAGAAAGTAGTTTGCAGATCTTTTAATGTTAGTTTGATGTTCGGGGCAAGTTTTTGAAACCAAACGGGTCGACGGAGTCCTCCTCCCCAGAGAAAGTGTTTCAAACACGTTGTTTCCTGCATTCTGTCGAGTCAAGTCAAATTTCACAAGTTGCCTCGGGGGGATTTACAATCTGTACAACATTTAACACCCTCTGTCCTTAGACCCTTAGTTCAGCAGAAAAAAATCCCCAGAAAAAATAGAAGAAGAAAAGGAAGAGCCACAGAGGAGAAATTCTTTTAAAGGATGAAAACAACCTGAAAAGTTCACTTCAGTTTGACTTTAAATTCTCATGGAAGAATGCTGAATGCCGGGCTAAACTAATATTCATCAGTTTATATTCATTCACCACATTTTTTGCCATTAAAGAGCCTGTGCACACAGCAAAACGCACATTATAATTAACCGAAGTGCAGCAGGTAAAAAAAACCCCACCTTGCCTACACGACGCCGGTGTGTTTCAGGTGTATTTCTGCAGGTCTACAGCGCCAGAAACAGGTTGAGACGAAGAAAAGGGGAAAACAACGGAAGAGGGTGATTTAAAAAGAGAGGGTCTCCTGGGAAACTATGAGCAAAACCATCACCAGGAGACGTGACCTTGAACTGGTGCTCAAACTGTGTGCACACTATGTGTACAACCTCCCTGTAGAGCTACACAGAGGAATCTTAAATATGTAAATATAATAATAATAATAAATATAATCAAATGAAAACAAACTATTAGATTACTAAAAATGTAATTTAAACCAAATTTTACATTTCCCCTGATATTTTTGTTTCAATATCATCCTGATACGTAGTCACATTCATCCATGATTAGTTGCAAGCTAAAATGTTACAGCCAGTTTGTAAGAGGAGATAAAATAGCAACTGTGGCTCCAAAAAGGAAATATCAAGAAGAGAAGTATAGGTCAGGAGTGCTCCTTTTCCACCGCATTAACTCTGGTTCTTGAATAAAAGTAAACAAAAAAATAATCTTTGTAGTTGGTCAAAGTCAGCCTACACTGCTGTATTTTAATGTCTGTTTGGCCACCAGGATATGCAGAATGAATGAACACTGCAGTGGCTTTGTATCAGTAGAGAGAAGTTGAGGGTTTTCCACAGACTGTATAAAACATGGGCGTAGTATCTGTGATGCCACAGGTTTCATAAGAGCCGTTGGTGTGGTGGCTCTGTTCGTCACCATCTTGGCGGACGGGCTGATAGAAACCTGGTCAAACCAGACACCTGTGACGGCACACACCTGTCATAACGTTGTCACCTTGTCATGAACGGAGAATTGTTTTTTTTTCGTTGAACATGTTACTTGCTGCTGTGAATTTTGGCATTTTAACATGGGGACTTATGGAGATTGACTCATTTCTGGAGCCAGCCTCCAGTGGCTGTGGACAAAGAACTGCAGCCAAACACTTCAACAAATAAATCTATAAAATCATGTTCAGATTATACAACTCTTTACTTCAGATGTCTCGGTCAGTCACATGTCACTTCCTGTAGTTTTCTTCATTGCTGCCTCATTTCAACATTAAACCACAATGACAATTTTTCTACTGAAAGCTTCCTTTTTTCCAACTACATCTGAGTTACAAAAGGACGTCATTACAACACCTGAAACATTTCTTTCATTCTTCTTCAGTGTCTCTGCAGGTCGGCGTTTATACGACCTGTTAAAAAAGTTTGAAATGTTTACTCTGCCATCACAGCACCTTTATTACCATCAACGCACACGCTGTAGTTTATTTACACACCGTCCTGCTGCCACAAATACTCGACTAACGCGGATTAATCCACCGCTGAAAGTAGTCCCCAACAAGTCAACTTATTCCTCTTGTTCTAAATATTAACAATCAATATAACCATGAAACTTCCCCAGATGATTAAGTGATGATGAAGTTTGGTGAAATCTACAGACACAAAGTGAAGTGAAATAAACACTTAAATGTGGATTTTCTTTACACTAGTCTGAAAGCCCAAAATCTCTAAACCAGTTCATCTGAGTAATTCTTCTGGCGGCGCAGAGGTCAAAGGTCACAGTTCTTCTTACAAATCTAAACAAAATGAAGGAAAAAAACTGTGAGATCAGAGGTTAAAGCTTCCAGAAGGAGTGAGATCAGCCGACCTCCGCCCAGAGACGGAGAGGGGAGGGTGGGGTCAGCGTTCCCCAGAGTCTGGGCTGAGCCACTTTCTCGATCCAGACATCTGGAGAGAGACGCTGTAGAATTATTGTTCAGCGCTCAATCCACCAGAATCATGGTTTCATATTTGAATCATCTACTTTCTTCTTCACGTGTTCCTGCCGCACTTCTGCAGTTCTTTCTCTTCTTTGCTGGTTTCCAGAGGTCAAACTGACAGAAAACTCTCAGCAGCTCAGATTCGACCCTTGTGACTCGACCTCACAGGGTGGGGTGGACAAAATAACAGAAACACTGTTGCTTCAAACATCTCACCTCTACTATGACTACCGATACTACTGATACGCCGCTGTATCTGATAAGCAAAGAACAAACTGTCTTTCTGTAAATGTAAATAAAGTTTTTACTGTGTGTCACTTTAACACACAATCACACTGGTATTCAAATGTGTGTGTGTGTGTGTGTGTGCAGGATAACATCTCTGTTTTGTTTGGAGACCATTTCCTTCTGCAGCGAGCGATCATTTCCATAAACACAAATACTGACAGAGTACAAACTCTATCTCCCCTCCTCCTCCTCCTCCTCCTCCTCCTCCTCCTCCCCCTCCTCCTCCTCCCCGTCCTCCTCCTCCTCCTCCTCCTCCTCCTCCTCCTCCTCCTCATCCTCCTCCTCATCCTCCTCCTCCTCCTCCTCGTCCTCCTCCTCCTCCTCCTCCCTCTCTCTGCAGTCGGACAATGGGACGTCACGTGTTTCTGAACAAACTGTGTTAACTGAAGGAAAGTGAAGTGCGTCTGACAGGAGCAGCAGCAGAAGGACGAGCAGACCAATCAAAGACACTGAAGGTAAAATCACACAGATAACTGTTCAGGTAAAACGCTCATTTCACCTGAAGTCGCAACATCTAGAGATAATAATGATGCACTAAGTCAAATCAAAGAGGCAGTTTACTGAGAACAATCGGACCTGTGGAAGTTCAAATTAAGAAGTCAAATAAAGCATATGTGAATATGTGAAACATAAGAATAAAACAAAAGAAAGTTAAATATGATTTGGGCTTTAATCTACCCAGACAAGCTAAAAGCAGTGATACGTGTGTTTGTTGCAGGTTGCCGAAGGCCCAGAGGTCAGAGGTCATCATGCAGAGTATAAAGTGTGTGGTTGTGGGCGATGGTGCTGTAGGGAAGACCTGCCTCCTCATCTCGTACACCACCGGTGCTTTTCCCAAAGAGTACATCCCCACTGTGTTCGACAACTACAGCAGCCAGGTGTGTTTCTGACCATGGACAGTGCAAATCAGGGACGTCGTATGCATGACATCACCCACAGGTTTCTGAAGAGCTCAGAATTTGGGAATAGTTGCTGCTTATTTCTGACTTAGGCTACCTTCAGTGACACATTTCAGACTAAAAGCCTGTTCACTCAGGACAAAAACCATGTTCCAGTCGAGAAAAAGCTGATTGTTGGGTCCCTCCACAGTCAAAGTCCCCAAAAGTGACCAAAGTGTGTGTGTGTGTGTGTGTGTGTGTGTGTTCAGGTGACTGTTGATGGGAGGACCATCAGTCTGAACCTGTGGGACACGGCAGGTCAGGAGGAGTACGACCGGCTGAGGACGCTGTCTTACCCGCAGACCAACGTCTTCATCATCTGCTTCTCCATCTCGAGCCCCGCCTCATACGAGAACGTCAAACACAAGTGGCATCCAGAGGTCAGGCGTCAAAATCTACCCGGCAACCACCAGAGTTCACGCTCACACGTTAAAGGAGCAGAAACACAGCGGCGGTTTTGTTAGCTGAGATCTCGTTTTAATGCTGGAAAAGCTCGTTTGTCCCTCACAGGACTTGAGTTATACAAACATTTATACAAATATTTGTATCATAAAACATCAGCAGTGCGTTAAGTTTAAGAACACTGCACTTCATTATTCTTTAAAATGACAAAAAAAAAACAAACAGATAAATTTAATTTTGATTGAATGAAATAACTGAACAAAGAACCAGGTCAGTGTAACTCTTGGTCATTTTTCTTTACAGAAGCAAAAAACAAAACAAACAAACAAGTGATTATTTTATTTTGGTTAACACAAACATTTAACTTGAAATATGCAGTGTTTTTCATTTGGAGGAGAAACTCAAAAAGGAAAAGTCAGTTTAAATGACATCATACCATTTATAATTTCATTAAAAGCTAAATTGTTTGTAGTGTTTCTGGTCATCATCAACAAGACTGTTCCAGAAAAAACATTCACTTTAAAGGCAAAACAGTTTTGAGTTGTTTACACTGAACTTGATTATTATGATCACCTTCAGGTGTCGCACCATTGTCCCGGCGTTCCCATCATGCTGGTCGGCACGAAGAGCGACCTCCGGAACGACGCCGAGACTCAGAGGAAGCTGAAGGAGCAGAACCAGACGCCCGTCACCAACCAGCAGGGCAACGCCCTCGCTCGCCAAATCCACGCTGTCCGCTACCTGGAGTGTTCAGCTCTCAACCAGGATGGCATAAAGGACGTGTTCGCCGAGGCGGTGAGAGCCTTCCTCAACCCGCAGCCCACCGTCAGCAAGAGGCCCTGCGTCCTGCTGTAGGACCGAGCGTCACCGGTTCGATTCTGTGGCGTCATGCCCGAGAGACTGTTTCTGTTTTTTATGTTTGGTTAGAATTTTATCTCTGAAGAATTATAAAGGGTTGTTTTGGGCTCAGGGTTGAAATTATGGGGGAGCTGGGGAGGTGGGGGTGCCAGAAAAATGTTAAATTATCGTCCATACGGCATTTTTAATGCTAATAATAATAATTAAAGTCCGACATTATCTGTGGTTTCAAAGGAGTGCAGCTCTGCAGCGTTCACTGACTTTATGTTCAATAACACATTTAACTTCTGAGCATGTGCAGGAGGTTTTTATGTGTTTTATACACCAGGCGGTTAAACTGTGAGTGGATTTGATGTCACATTTGTGACAGTTCTTCTTGAATATGAATGACCCCCCTCCTCTCCCTCCCTCTCTCTCTCTCTCCTGTGAGGTCATCTGAAGACTGTTCAGGCTTCAGGTGTTTTTATGGTTGAAGTTCAGGTTGGAAAATATGCTAGTCAAACTTAAATTAAAACCATCTTTACCTTCACTGATACAAATAGATTTGAAAAACTTAACTCCACATCTCCACTTTTACTTTACAGAACACAGATTGACTTCATCCTATCACAGTCCAGCTGGCACAGATGTGAGTTATTGTAGTTTAGCTGCTGATTTGATACCAGAAACGAATTGCTGCAATATCAGTCAAAAATGACACTGCTTCTCAGAGACATAACTAAGTCAAAACAACTCTCTATACCTCCTGTTTACGTCCCCCCCAGAGCATGATGGGGACTGTAGTTCACTTACAGCACGGTGTTTTGATGAAATATGGGTGTGGATAAAATATCGAAACTTGTCTTCGCATGAATTTGCATCAGTGTGAAGATGGTCTGCGAGGACGGGCGGGTCAGACAGGAAGCAGCTCTGGTGGAGTCACAGAGTGATGTAAATAGAAAACAGGAAGTTAAAATGAATGGTTATTGATACTGAGAATTTCACTGCCGACAGACAGAGTTTACATGAGCATTAACATGATATCTTCATAGTTCACGGTCAGGTAAAAACCTTTTTTCTCTCTGTGTGGTATGACATGTTTGCAGATCAGATTCTCCTGATGCTCATTGAACATTAAAGATAAAAACAAAGTCTTCTCTTATAAACTCAACAAGACGAGATAAATTGTTTTCTCGGCGTGGAAACCCTCAAAAAGGTTTAATAGTAATGAAGTTGTTGTCTGAGACAAAACAGCATCAGGTACATGAGAGAAAAAAATAGATGCATGAATGTAATTAAAGGTATGGTTGGACATTATCCTAAATAAATCTGGATTTACTTTTAACTGAAGACTCTACAAAGTCTGTTTTACATGTTTAGATTGTTAAAGAGATTTTTTTTAAAAAAGTTTTATTTGAAACTACCACAAACCCAAATGTGCTGCAGTCCGCTGATCGACAGCAGGTAAAACACAGAGAAATTAAATGGCGAGACTGTGAAGGGGAAGATTGTCTAATGACTGTAAGCTTTAAAATCTGCTTTGCAAATGTTTTACATGGAAGTCTGTTGGAAAGAAACCCTGAATGTAAACAGAACATTGGCCACCATGTTGTTGTTAGCCATGCGTGGCTAGCTGAGCTTTAAAACTATACAGTCCAGTAGGCTACAATTTGTCATGATTTCTAAATTTAATTTACTTGTAAGTTTTTAAAAAGATGTGATTTTCTTTTTTTTGTTGGTTGATTATGTTTTTATTAATTTACTGTATTTTTATTTAAATGTGACAATACATTTAAAACATGTTTCATTCAGCACATCTGCCTTCCGCGTTTTTATTCCAGCTGTTTAATGTCCTCGATAAGCGGCGGATGCGCATTTAATAATCAGAGGGTTGTAAATACGTGATATTCACACGTAACATTAGCTCTTATTGGACCCCGCTTATCGTAAAATAATTCTACAGATTCTTGTACTTTTGCCTGTTTGGTTTAACGTTTTTCAAAAGAAATGAGAAATTTACTTCTCAAGCAGGAACTGTTCAAAGAGTGGGCCTCCATAGTGTTTACAATGTTTGCTTAGCATGTTAGCATGCTAACATTAGTTAATTAACAGAAACACAAAGTCCAGCCAAGCTGATGGGAATGTGATTAGTACTGCAGGTATTAAACATAAACCAAACTGCTGGTTGACACATTAAACTTTTAATCTGATGGTGGCGCTGGATGAAAAGTCGGAGGATCAAAAAAGTTACTAGTCAGAGGAACATGAACAGTTTTATGATCAGGACGTCTCTGTGTTGCTTGTTGTGTATTTTGTTGCTCAGGAAAATGAAGTTGGGGAAATGAGTTTAATAAATGACCTGCAGACAAACAACTTCCCCAAATTATGAAAGGACTCTTATGGTGTCAGATAACAAAATAATCAAATCATAAACACACCTGGGAACATATTCATATTCAAGGATCTTTTCTTTCCTCTCGTAGTCCTCCGCAAAGGCACTAACGGTTTAATCCAAATACACAAAATATAGATAACAAAGATGTTTAGATTATTAATGCAGAAGACTGAAAAAACAACAAAACATTCACATTTATGTTTGGTGATTTTGTTCAGTTAACAGTTAACTCGACAGAGACAAGACTTCCCTCTGAAACACTCTCTGAAACCTTTAAACTGTACTGAAGATCAGAACCAGAGCTGAAACTTACAGAAGAAGTTGGCGTAGTTTGACTTTGTGAAGTCAATGTTTCTCTTCAGCGTTTCAGGATGTCGTCTTTTCCTCCGGAGCGTCTCCTCAGAGGCAGGAGCCACTTCCTCTTCCTGTCTCCTGCCGAGGCTTTTTCTCAGACTCTTGATCTTTTCTGTTCTTGTGTTTGTTAAAACGTCACAAATCCACAGACCTGAGTCCAGATTTAACACATAAAAAACAAAAACATCCGGAGGAGATCTTGTCCGCATTTTACCAAAAATGTTTTAAGCGAGAAATTTGAATATTTAGTCGTTTTATCAAAGTAATCCCTACTTGAACATTTGCTGAGCTGACCAGCCGACAGCAGTCTAATCTAACTAATACTGTCACAGACGCTTTCCACTTTTAATCTTTAAAAAAAACATATTTATTTATTTTAAAATAAACTACGATTCTTTGAGGTAAATGGTAAGGTCACCATGCTAAGATGTTATGTTGTTTCTTGTAGCAATATACTGTTTCTGTTGTTAGGACCTGAAACATCTCATGCTATGACGTGTGATAAGTTATAACATAAAGGGTTTTACTCTATAATGTGATATTTTAAGTTGTTATAACGTGATAACACATAATTATAATGTCACATTGTCTCTTATATTTCAACTGAACAGTGGATTTAAAAAAAGATTTTGAATGTAAAGTTTTTAATCAGCACCTTTGTATTAATAGTTATGGGTGTGTGTGATCTAGAAATGATGTTGCAAGTTACTTCTCATGAAAGTGGAACAGATTTAGTTGCATATTGAACATGACGGACTGTGTCCTACATGTTAGTATGAGACAGGGGAATTGTGAACTATCCTATCAACTGTCTAGTGAGCTGCAGAATTAGTAACTTTAACTTCAACACCAGTATCAATTATCATTAGGCTATAAACAAACCGCCTGCAGGACAGTAAGCCGGTGTTTGTTGGTGTTTGTGTGCGCAGTAAAAGTGATTTGACAGTAAAATGAGTGAGTCATGTAGCTGAATGAGAACTTCCTGAGAAATCCTAGAAATAAACAGTTTATCAGCAACTCTGACACCCAGAATAAATAGCGTGTCGAGCTGACCTCATGTGGACAAGGAAACGCTTGTTAAAAGATGGATGATGAGTTTAGTTCAAACACTAAAGTTAAGTTTAACGTAAACTAATGTTAAATTTAAACACTAATATTTAGTTAACGTTTATTTTAATGCTTTAACTCTGTTAACATTACTTTAAACACTGATGCTGAGTTCAGTCACCAGCGTTTTGTTTGGCTGCACGGCTGACAAATGATCCGATGCTCTAAAATATATATCATATATCATCAGGTGCACTTTACCTGTTGAAACATTTAAACCATCTGAACATTACTGATTAAAAAAAAGACTTCTGTTTGATTCAATAGTTTGTCATACACTTGATCATTACTGTCATTTCTGCTTCAACTGTTGCTCAACACAAAACATTAGTGTGTAACATCAAAGCGGGAAGAACGAAATGTTTGTTTGTCTTGTAAAGCACTGATCTCTTGCAGCGGGGACTATAGCCATATCTTTGGCCCACTGTCCCACAGGTCAGCTTTATTTATACAGTCCAGTATAACAAATTTCCCTCCAGGGGCTTTACAGTCTGTACAGTATACGACACCCTCTGTCCTCAGAGCCTCGGGACAGAAAGAAAACCTGCCCAAAAAACTCGGAAATAGGGAAAAATGGGAGAAAGCGACTAACCTTAAACTTCTTCAGGCAGAAGAAGACAGAAAATACTAATACTAATAAGTACTATATCATATACAGATGCACGTTTACTTCAGTAACATTTTCAATGCAGCACTTTTAGTTCTAAGAGTATTTTTACGGTGTGGTGTCAGTACTGACACACTAATCTAGCTGCAGTAGTTGAGAGAAAGACATGAAGGCAAGAAAATATAGATTTTTTATTAATGAGGAAACAGCATCTAACATGTGAGAACACCTGAAGGTTTCACCAGAACATTACAGTGTATTAGATTATACATATTTATATTCACTGACTTTAACATAATGTTCTGCCCAAAGTCAATTTTCACTCGACCCGATACAAATTGTTATTAGCAGTTCTCAAAAGTAACAAAGCGACAGCAGTCAGCTCTTGTTATGTCACTTTTTGTAAACCTACCATTTTTGAAAAACAACCATTTTATCGGACCGGCTTTCAAATTTGCAGTTGGAGGTCGCCCAATTCTTTAAGTTCACTAACCTCACCCAACTAAACTCAGGATAACTGAAATGCTTGATTGACCTTCGACACCTTTTTCACGTAAACACATGCAACTCTCAACAGAAACGAGGAGAAAGCGAGAGGACTCACTCCTTAGCTGCTACCATCATCAACTCTGTAAAAAAAAACAAAAAAACAATGTGTTCAATTCATTGCTGAGCTCTGGATTTTATTGGCTGGTGGAGAAAACGTGGATATAATTTATCTGTTTTTCACATTTTTTTGATAATACATGTAAAATATTTCTTAACAATTCTGCTGTTTTTATGCATTTTTAGTCTCGATTTTGGCTTTAAAATAACAGTAATAGATAATATGCATGCGGAGTGGGAACTATGAACTCCTGAAAATGTTCTCCAGGACTAGTTGCATACTGCTCACAGTCAGTGAAAGGTTTAGTGTTTGCATGGACGTAAACACAGCTGTGTTTTCTGTCCTGTCAGGATGTCAATGAGCAGCGAACATGTGAGTCCAGTCTAATGCTGATGAGTAAGTGGCACACGGCTTCATGATGCTGCTGATTGTGAGCACTTTAAACAAGATTCATGGGAGCTGAGGCCACGAGATGATCACTGAGCCTCGAGAGGTTTTAGATTTCTGGACTGGAGATTTAAAAAAAAATAAAATCATGAGAAGAGATCAGCTGAAATAATGACAACAGATTTTTGATTTAGTCTCAAACTGTTTAAAGGAACAGTTCAACATTTGGTGAAATCCTCTTCTTCTGTTTCTGGCTGAGAGTTTGATGCATGTACAGTTAGAAGATGGTTAGCTTAGCATAAAGACTGGAAACAAGCCTATCCAAACTGAAACTGAAATCCAAACTGAAATTGTCAGAAGTCAAAGCTTGGTTGATTGTTGGTCTTTATTTCAAACTTTTGCACTTATTTCATATACTGAGAACATTTGCACACTTTGCACAGGGGTCCCAAAATCTGAGAAATACACTCAGTTCACTGTTTTGTTGAGCACTGGATGTGGAGGTTGATGTCAAAGGTCGGGATACAACGTAGTTTACCATCCCCAAAATGTGGCAGTGTCCCTCTGGCCTTTTTTTCCAGGATGGTCATGATCATGATCCACAACGGAGTAGGGCAGTGTAGCCACTTGGTACTGTTTTCTTCCATCATCCACTGTAAAGCCAAGTGTTTGGTTTCCATCCTGAGGTAAGTGGTATAAAAACTGCTACTCATCCTCTGACACCACTGCAAGACTGCCTTCAAATGACCTTTGCTGATTTGAGTCCGGATCTTTGATGAAGTTGCTTTCCTATCTCTCAGGGAACCGCACTTGATGTATTGATCTCCTGATGATGTGGTCAGTCTTGGTCTGCCTGATCCAGGTTCTGCAAAGTGGTTTGAGATCCCTGCACCTTCAGAAACCTTGAGTCGAGCCATGATTTGACGCTCTTTGTTTAGCACTTTAAGTCTTCTAGCTTCTGAATCATCGAACTTTCTGATTGTTCAAGTTCAAGTGAAAATATTAAGAGATTTTCAGTCTCAGACTTTTGGGCCCCACTGTATATTTTACACATTTTTTTGTTGTAAATTTGTTTTATATTTAAGATTCTTAACTGGCAGCATTTGTTTGGTTTTCTTTTATCTTACTGTGAAATAGTTCTGCACCACAGCAACAACAAGGCAAATTCCATTTACATGAAAACCTCCTTGGCAGTGAACTTGATTCTGATGATTTTAGGACATTTCACAGCTGCTATGGTCAGACAACATTAAGATTAAGAAGCTTTTGAGAGGTATTTTCTTTATTTTTTAAAAAGTTTCTTGTGCACAAACTTGTACTAAGCACGTATGACTGAAATATGTTGTCCCATTGCTGCTGAAATGGAGTTTAACATTGTTGAACCATTTAAAAACAGCGACGAGGCCGTCAGTCCAAACATCATGAAGCTGCTTTGTGGACTCACGGGTCGGAATGATAAAAAGTTTCATCACCGCTGACAAAAGGCGTTAGTATCAGTTCTCACATAATGTTCATGAGATTGTTCAGATATGTCTCAGCATGTTTGAACCAGTTTCCCGGTCCCCCTTTGGTGGATTTCACTTTTCTTTTTGAAAGAGTCAACAGGTGAGGCTGCTGCTCAGTATCGCTTGTCTTCAGGCGGCGTGGCCACGATCACCTCTTTACTCCCAAAGTCCCAGAAGGCCGTCATGTGGAAGGCCATGTTGGAAAAGACCACCAGGTATTCAAAGAAGGCGAACAGGGTGTAGACTGAAGGACAGAGAGACAGGAAGTGAGTAATGTGGAGTATCATCCTGTAAACTATCAGAGCAGGATGCTGACACTTACTTCCAGCTTCACAGAACTTGTTGTGGCGTCTGAAGAAGTAAGTGGCAGCCAGACAACAGCCGACGTTAAACACGAAGAGACGCAACTTCCAACGATATGATGTAATTTCCTGAGACAGACAAGAGAGAAAATTAAATGTTCGATTTTAGAAAACTAAAACGGATGATTTCTTATGATGTTCTCAATCAATGACAAAGTCATTAAAGCTGCAACTAATGATTATTTCCATTCTCATTGAACCCTGAGAATATTAAATATTAATAATGAAAGGAAGGTCTCTGTGAATCAGCCAGTGAAGCTTTCCTGGAACCTCAGCAGTCACATGATGACAGCGAGCATTAGGAGTTGTGGTTAAGCTGCTGCTGACACATTTTGCTCTGCTGATACTGAAACAGGGAAGAGCCAAAATAAAGTTCAGACAGAAGTTAAATTTAGGACTTATTTATGTATTTCCTGCTTGACTGGGAGAACCCTGACTGCAGTTTAACATCTGGAAACACATCCTGGAAGATCTAAGAGTTTGACATCCAGACATCAGGTTCCTGTTCGGTTTTCACGGCCTGCTGATGATATGAAAAAACTGATCTGGACCGTATACAATAATACGTCCTCAAGACCTCATGATCTTCCTGTAGGACTCCTTAAAGACCACAAGCACCTCTTAAAATATCAATTCAACCTTCTTAAGAACCCTTATAACAGCACTCTTCAACAACCCCTGCAACCACAAACATTCCCACAGCACCTTCTCAAAAACTCCTTGAGATTTCCTTGAGGACCCCTAAAATCCTCTATGAGCACTTCTAAAACCACATCATGGGCCAACAGAACTAAAAATTCCCAAATCCCACTAAGAAACCCTTCCAGTACCTCTAGAACCATTTCAAACACCATGATTCTGTATGACACTGTTCTTGATCCACAAGAACCTCAACAAGGGTACCAGAATCTCCTCAGGAACCCGAGGTACATCTTCAAAGCATTCCTTGAACCAACCTCCCATGAACCTCTAGAATATCTTCAAGCACTTGAATCCCAAAGAAACATAAAACCAACTATAAGTCTCGACTGAAACAAAGACTCCCAGACCTCCTCAAGGACCACACGATCCTCCTCAAACTCATGTAGATACCCTTAAAATACCACAAAACCACCACAACTCAACCTACCAACAGATCCCTAAAGCCACCTCACAGACCTTTAAACTTATATAAAGACACTTAAAACTCAATCATTTACTCCTGGACCCCCCTAACGAACCCCTAGAGTGTCTAAAACCTTTTCCTTAACCAACCAAACATCCTCTAGGACCATAAAATATTCCTCCAACACTTTTGGTTGCCGTTAATGCACCATAAAACCTCCACAAGGATCAGTAAAAACCTCTACAAGTACTCAATGAACCACAACAACCCAACCTACTAAAGGACCCCAAAATCCTCCTGAAGTACCAGTAGGATCTAAATAAGAAGACGTAGAACCCCACAACCCCCTCAAGCCCTTGTGAAATGACTGAGAACCCCCTGTGGTAATGTAAGGACCACTAGAGTCACCTCCAGCTGGATGTACTGTCTTTAAAGAAACCAGTTCTGTGGCGCTCCCTGCAGGTGGTGGCTGATAACAGCAGCTGGAGAACCTCTGAGAACATTTCAACAGGTTCATGTTCATTTGTCACCCAGGAGTTCAAAATATAAATAAATACACAATAGAAATAATAAAGTATTCACAGTTTACAGGGGCAGCTTTCATCTGTGTCACTTTCAGACTGAAAAGAAACTTCAGTTTCTTCAATTATTAAATTTAGACATCATGAAAAAACAAGATTATTAAAAAAACAAGATTATTAGTGTGTAATAAAGTTCTTGATAAAAGAGCTCTGATCACTTTACATTATTTTAGATATTTTTAATGACTCTTTGTTGAATGATACAAACAGCAGCTTTCACTACAGACAGATAAGAAAAAGGATGTTTACCTCCGGGTTCACATAGTGTTTCTTGAGCACATACCACAGTCGGCACGTAATGAGCATGTGCACCAGCGAGCTCACTATGAACACGATGAAACCGTTTTTATGAACATCTGCAGAGACAAACGAGTCAAACAGTTCAAATGAGTACAGCAGACACCATCAAGTCCGTTATTTAGTTCGTGCACTGACAAGAAAATTAATGACCAATTCTTCTAATGATTGCTCCGGATTTGCTGCTTTTCCATTGAATGGTTTGAAGGTATTAATAATAATGTCGAGTCTGTTGGTTGGACAAAACAAACATTGTGAAGGTGACACGTTTTACAAAAAGTCGACCAACTACAACAGAAAAATCCTGTTTTTACATCAATGCATGAGTCAAAGTAATCTAATGAGATCAGATATAATAGTATGATAGACACATGTTGATGAGTATTCTTACAAACTAAGCTTAACTTAACATAAAGACGTGTGTAGGGAAACATTTGATAGCTAGTCTGACAGTCTGTGCTTTAGAGCTGCAATGAATAGTTGATTATAAAATTAATGATAATTAATAATAAGAAGAACTTTATTTACAATTTTCTGTCAGTATTGTTTCTTTTTTTATTATTTCGAACAATCATACATAATAAATATGCTTCTTTTTTGACAGATTACATTTTCTTCTCATTGTTCTTTGAGCTCTTTGGTTGTTTTAACTATGTACTTTTCTAACGCAGCACGAGGCTGTTGACAGTTCTGTGGATATATTTTGTGTTCAGAGCTTCACCGTGTCCTTATCCTGTCACATTTATTTAACTGTACATCTGAAATGATCAGATAAACTGTAAAAATAAATATTTAGTTTTTCTTCACAGAATTCAATGAAATGCTGAGATACAGGCCAACTGTTTTCTTACACCTGTTATAATGAAGAAGACCTCATGACCCCTAGTAAAGCTTTGGTGACCCTTTGTGGGAGTTGGGAACCAGTACTTTGGACCGCGATGACAAAAAAATGAATATTAAGACGTTTTCGTCTCGTGACGAAGACGTCACTATGGAAACACTGATCAACATTTTAACTCATCTAAATGAACGTATTAATAAAACATTTTGTTTTGCCGCTGTACTCACTGTAGGTCTCGGTGGACGCCACGTATGTGAGCAGCAGCAGGCCGGTGTTCTCGGCAAGGCTGCAGAGCAGAGCCAGCCCGCTCAGCAGCAGCTCCGGCAGCCTCTTGGCGAAGCGGCCATAGTAGAAGCTGAAATAGGCAGCGGTGACCAGGTAGCGCGGTGCCGAGTGCAGGCCTATGCAGCAGCGCCAGATGTAGCGCTCCGGCACACGGCTGATGGCGGCGCTGATGGACGGCAGGTAGTTAGATACCTGGTAGAACAAAGAAGACGTCACGTCAGAAACAAAGAGAAGTAACTAAAGTTTGTCAACAAATCATATCAATCCAAAATGGTAACAATTTAATAGATGACGTGACAAGACATAATAGATCGTGGGAATGATCACCATCATAATGTGTTAAGACCCTGATGCATTATATACCATAACCTTTAAATATTTTCACACGCTGGGTTTCTAAAACATTCATTTCATCGTCTGCATTAAGTTTCCTTTGGTTTATGTCCAATAGTTTGAGAGAGAGAGCGAGGAAAATTAGCACATTGTCATGAGATGATGTAAACATCATCACTTCTGTTGACCTGCTGTCTCCCTCTAAAGATCCTCTGACCTTCCTAAATAAAGTATTTATTATAGAGATGGTGATCATCTACATTTACAGAATGATTTTCTGCCACGACCAATCTGAGTGGAAACAAAAAAAATGTCACAAAAGAGTTGAGGTGTAAAAGACAAAGATGTGTGGATAAAAAACAGAAACAGACCGAAGCATCAGATCTGTGCGGAGCGACGAGTAGACTGTAACCTTCTTTAAGAGAAATGTTCGATGTCGCCGCCTCCGACTCACCTGACAGTGCGTGTACGTCGAGTCCTCAAAGTGGTAAAGGAGTGAAATAAAGATGCAGGCGATGAAGCCGGTCAGAGGGAGAAGAACCGTCCCCACAGCAAAGCTGGTGAAAGGGAGCCGGATGAGAGGCCGGTCCCGGTCCAGGCTGCTGTACGGCCCCTGGAGCATCCTGGACAAACACAACAAGAAGACACGTAAAACATCTGACAGCCAGAGCTTCAACTCCAGCAGGGGTGATAATATTTCTGTTGTCAGAAGACAGTTTGTTTCCTGGTGTTTAATAATCGCAGCGTGGCACATACAGATCAGGATCCCTTGTGATCAGATTATAATCAAAATCAATGTCGACTGATGAGCACATTTTACAGCTGAAGAAAAAAAAAAAAATCACCCTGTGAGTGCTCTCTGGTGGACAAACTCTGTCATGGAGGCCTCAAACCAGGCTACACTGACATTTCTTGTTGTTTAGTGGTCGATATGCACTGATACTAACGCATCTGCTGATAACAGCTAATGTATGAGTCCAACTTTAGAGTTTTTTTTTTAATGATATGTTTATTACATTGCACAGCACACTGTGGCCAACAAATCTCCAGCTAGCTGTTATGTGACAGGAGTACAATACACTAAGAGAAAATCATCCCGCTATATAAATGAGCTGTGGGAGTATAAATGGGAAGACATGGGATCTAAGTATATATATATATATATATATATATATATATATATATATATATATATACACACACATACAATATGTTAATAAATAGATATGAAAGCAGCAACAACAACAACTGTTGGTTGCAGGGAGGCGACAAACTTTGTAACAGGAGCCTTTTTGTGTTATGTACTATTCACTATGTATATCTGAACCTATGTCTTTGTATTTGTATCATATGCTCTGTTTTCATCTGTAAATTTGCAATTTTGCAATAAAGTTTCTTTAAAAAAGGGACGTTCACATCCATCTGTTGGCCATCAGTGGTCAAGGTCCAAGGTTCAAGGTTCAAGGGGGGATTTATTGTCATTTCAACCATATACACAGCACACAGTGTTCTTCTAAGGGATATGCTGCTACACATAACACAGAACATAGTGCAGCCAGTACTACAATAAAGTTCACACACATTACAGAAAAACAACAACAACAACAACAACAAAAAGGGACCGGACAGATGCCAACCACCACAACACAGTGACCCACCTTTCAGTCCTCTTGTTTACTAGTCTTGTAAGATACTTACTTATCACTCATAGTTTGTTTGGAGCTTCAGAGGTTTTAATGTGAACGTTAACATAACGTTTGAATAACGTTTGAATAAAGTTTCTCGCTTCTCAATGTGTCAACAGGCTGCTTAAAAACTGTGTAGTCCATTCATACACATGGAGGAGTACTACTACTACTGCTGCTGCTATAGATTATATGTACGCCGAGCTGTGCATCAATAAACCAGCTTTGATCTGCTGTAAACATTCAACAGGAGCCGATCATTAGCTGACACACTCACCTTCACAGCTCTCCAGGCTGACCCGGCCAGGTGCTCCTCCTCACGGTCATCGGACCTCCTTAAGCCCGAGCAGCTAATCGCGTTAGCTCCAGTTAGCCTCGGATGCTAAAGATAGGTAACTGAACTTCAGTCGGCTCTAACGTGAAATGTGGATTTTAAATGTGTTAAATAGTTTTCAGGATAAACGTGAGGCGTCTCTACGGCTGCTCTGGTCCGCTTAATGTCGCTGTCAGACTTTATGTTTCGCTTATTTGTCTCAGTTTTTATGATTCCGGGCGGTGTAATGTTAGTTTACACCGGCATCAAGCTAGCTACAGGCAGACCAACGGCTTCCGGTCATGTAACGACCATCAGAATAAAAGTCGGGGAACAACAATAAAACATTACAACCATAAACAATCAAAAAATAATCTAATATTTGTTATAACAACAAACAAACAATACGTTTGCATTAAATAAATAAACAAATTTGAGAAATAGTATCCAGGTTTAGGTTATTTTATTTGTATCCATATGTTTGTTTTCTTTTTCTTCTGTAAAGAAGAAAAATGACTATTAAACTTACAAACAAAGCATTTAAAAAAAAAATCGTTTTTAATGTTTAACTTATGTGTTTTATGTTTTATTTATTTATTATTGTTATTGTTGTTGTTGTTGTTGTTGTTGTTGTTGTTGTTGTTGTTATAGGGTTAGGGTTTAAAACATTTCCAAGTTTTTACAGTTACATGGCGATAATGGTGATTAGAATTTGGAATACACTTCTTCTTCTTCTGCAGTGTTGAAACCATAGACAGTGTAAAATATAGACGTCATATCGGTGAATGTTTCTGAAGACCCGTGAAGCCCAGAGTTTGGTGGCTCTGGTTGTCCCCATCTCATGTCCTGTCTCTGCCAGTCTAATATAAATATGGGCACGGAGGTGGTGTGGGTGGAGCGGAGGCAGGCTGAATGAAGCCTGAATGCTCAAACAAGTCATCTTTAACAGCACAGTCAATTATAGCAGCCACACTGTTATACATAACTTTAAGCCCTAATATATTAAACAGGTGTGTTACATAGAAATTCACCCTCAGCACAGTTGTCATGAATGGGGAAATTAGCTATAGAGACCAAAACTGTTACAGGCTGTAAACATGTTTTTTTCTGCTCTGAAGTTGGACATTTTAACACAGGGACTTGTGGACTAGCTACACTAATTAGCTAGCATCAGAACAATAATAAAGAGATGATCGTGGCTACAGGAGACAGGAGGGTGATGGACACCTCCCCATCCACATTGGACATGCTGAAGTGCAAAGGGTCAGCAACTTCAAGTTCCTTGGTGTGCCTCTCCTCTGCATGTTACTACACACTGACACTGCTGTCAACAAAGCTCGCCAGTGGATCTTTTTTCTGAGGAAACTGATGAAGTTTTGCATTAACGTGAGCATCGTAACAAACGTCTTCAGGAGCTGCATCACCGTCTGGTATGGGAGCTGGACGTGGAGGCGACACAACACATCACTGGCAACAAACTCCTGGCCACACAGGACATATTTAACTGCCTCCGGATGGCACACAGCATCTTAAAAAGACAACAGCCTTGCAGCTTGTCAACTGTTCTCCTTGTTACCATCTGGCCAGATGTTAGAGGAGCATGCCTACACACGCCACTACACTGAAGAACAGTTTTTAATCACCAGACGTCTTAACTCATAATCTAACAGGACTGTCTGCAAAATATGCACCACCCATGACTGCTGCAACCGTGCTAGGACTTGATAGTTTTGAGAAATCCTTATGCAAACACCAGTCACTTTACTCTGTTTGCAAAAAAGCAGTCATCCATATTGTTACTGCTGACCCCTTGTTGACCCGAAAACTGAAACTGAAACCCAGCTGTGCCTGTCTCTGCTGCCAAATATCAGACTGTCTCTGTAACTGTTTCATGTTTGAATGAAGCCGTAAGAAACGTGAGAGTAAAAGACGAAGGAGAGAAAAGTAAAGAAATTATGGAAAGGGCAGGACAAGTTTACCTAACTGGAAACCTTTGGCCAATCTTTGTTCTTCTGTTTACTCACGTGACGAGTCACATGGTTTATCAGGAAAGAGGATGTGGTTTGTTCTCGAGTCTCAGCTGCTAACGGAGGCCAGATGTCATTCTTCCGGAGAGAAGAGGAGAGTGACTGATCGCAAAGAGACAGTAAAGACTCTATTTATCTTTTTAATCTATATCACCATGAGGAGAGTCAACAGCAGAGATCATGATGAATTACTTTTTAGAGGTCACTTGAAGCTGAAAGATTTAAAAATGAAAGCTTTCAAAGAACGTGCGCCACAAGAATACCTCTACAAAGGAAACATCCCGGCATACCCTCGACCAGAATTTCATGTGTCTCATTTGAAACATGACACAAATGCAAAAGGATTATGTGGCATCAGGAGCGATAATGGTTTCAAGAACCCAGGCAACGGCTCTCTGCTGTGGTGGAGTCTGTTTGTAGGACCTGATGAGATATCATCAGCTGAGAGGAGGCTCCTGGAGACCACCTACCCAGACCGGACGGAGGAGCAAGCCCAAACACAGCAGAGCTTCTTGGGGAAGTTTGCCACCTCCCCGGCCTTCCAGAAGAGCTCCAGACTGGGCTCATACCGCTTCACCTTCCCTCTAGAGGAGGTGCTGCAGGCTTTCAGTGATCAGGTACTGAGGGTCCAGTTATGTTCTATCAGAACCGGTCTGAATGATTTGTTGGTTTTACAAACCAACTACAAGAAATACAGAGACAAGTGTAACACATAATACAACCTCTATCCATGTCCTTCAGAATAACGTTTGTCACTAAAACATCCAGGTTTGCTTCAGTGCTCAGCCCGTAATGCGTGTGTTCAGGACCCAGTTGTACCAACAGGAAGTGATGTACGCTGTGCTGGTCCACAGCCCAACCATTGAGGAGCAGTTCTCTGACCTTCCTTTGCTGACTGATGACCCAAACTCTGTCTGCAGTTACAAAGATGGACACTTCATCTGGAGGTCTGAGGCCATGTGTGAAGAACACAGGTAAGAACAACAAAAACTTTCTGATGAAAATAAAAATGGGTTTAGTTCGTCTGAGAAGCTACAGTTTGAAACAGTTTAGTCTTGACATGATGAGTCATATTGAACCAACATGTTTCTACAGTAGCCTAGAATGGACAAACTAAGCTAGTAGTATTAACTGAGTGAGTGAGAGTGTTAAAAACTTTTCTTTCTCTGTTTTTTGTTTTTTCTTTTTGTCAGATATAAGTTGGTCCAGAGACATGATGAAAAGCAGATGGAAGCGGAGGAGGTGTCTTACCATAAATATTATGTTTGGGATCATGTTGGCGTCGCCTTTCATGTGGACGAACACGTACCTTCACTGCTCATTCTTCATTCTTCTCAGACAGTCACATTCACTTTTTAGTCTTTGCAGCAAATTGAAAATGAAATATGAGTTTTGTGTCCATATTCTGAAGATACGTGCGTAGGGATGTCCCAGGTGGTTCTGCAGGTGTCATGAGTAATGTCAAGACTACAACTGCTTGATAACATGGCTCAGCCTATCATAACCTTGTCCCAGATTCTGTTTGTGATATTTACTGACAGGATCTCAAGGTGCAGCTGGTGTTACGAGATCTGATGATGAATTATGTGGTTCTGTTGATTTTCGGCAACACTATAGTGGTGGGTTGATGCTTCTGAGGCTGGGAGTGAGTTTCAGCCCTAAGTGAAGAGTCCTTGTTGGAGCTGCTGTAAATCACCTTGGCCTTTAAACTGGCCTTGTTCTCTGGGAAGCCATGGAAGCCTGGAGACCATTTACAGGATTTATGAAACCAATGTCACATAACCTCTGATCAACAGTGTCAAATGCTTTTATTCGATCAACAAAGAGAGAAGCACAGTGTTTCCCCTTGTCCTCAGTAGATACTATATCATTTATTTATTGTGTAACTAGAGTAACAGCAGTGATAGGACTATGATGGTACAAAGTACACTAAAGCCAGATTGATAGGGATTTATGATGTAATTTATTGAGAGGAATGATTAGCACTGAGCTGATTAGCTGATAATTTTTATTACCAGTCCAAAAGTTACTATGGTGCAGTTGTAGATGTTTATTAATCTTTGAATATGGACATAAATCTCCTTCGATAATATTATAATAATCTAAGTAAGCACTTTGCATGGCTGCTAACAACCTGGACCACCTTTTGAACTCTGGACACATCATGAATTCAAATGCCCTGCAGCTGTTCTGCCCGTCATCTTCTTCTATTCTTTTTTCTGTTTTAGGTGCTGGAGTTTGATGCTGATCGACTGAGAGAGAACCTCAAGTTCTGTCACAGAGCAAAACCTGCAATTAAGGGTTCTTCTTTCGAACAATTTGAACAAGCTGAAGAAGTGGTTAAAGAATTGTGGCCCGACTGTCCTTCACCACTGGAGAAAGCTGAATAGTTGGATAAAGAACCAGCAGGGAGACAACAGAGACATCCTATTGTTAGTAATATTCCACTTTCTATGGAATAAGCTGCAGAGCGTAGCATCATAGCACTTTTTCAAGCACTTATATGAAATAATAACTGGAAAACAGTTTATTGGCCACCATGTGGAAACGCTGACATTATTTTTAAACTAAGGCTTGTGATATGATTAACTTGTATCTTTTTCTTAAATAAATTTGCTATTTTTGTCTCTGTGGTGTTTTTTTTTTTATTAATTAATTCTTACGTGCATCGCTACCATCACTGTATTTCTTTTCATCACAATCATTTTATTTAACAGTTGAATAAGGTGTACCACAAGGATCTATTATAGGACCTCTATAATAATTTTTGAGTGCATTTGAGACCCATGTAGAAGGCTGACCATTCAGGTAAGCAAGGTGGCAAAGCGAAAATATGAACCTGAGTATGTAAAATACTGTTTTACGAACACTGAGGATAGAAATAGGCTGATTGCTGGATCCCACCAAGCACGGCTACAACAGCCGCCACAGCTGTTCTAGACAATGATTGTGATTCCACCAGAAGCATGACGGCACGCTTAAGAAGCATTTCAGAAGTGGCTCTCTGCTCTACAATGAATACACTGCTATTTTTGGACGCCGCCACCAGGTAGATGGCAAATCAGACACAAGAAAGGGTACAGAGTATCTGGTTGACAAAATTAACTCCCCATGCAAACTTACAATTGTGTAACCAGCCAAACAGTTTAACTACGTACTCTACTTACTCATGGTAGAAGCACATAAACCAAGGAAAACATGCCAAACCACATGCCAAGTTAACAAAGTCTGGCTGGCAAAACGCTTCTGAAACGCTCCTTGTGGCGTACAGTGTAACCACATGGAGAACAGAGAAAAACATTGTTGTGGCTGCAACGTGACAGACTGTGCCCTGTGGTATCCAGGTGTGAATCCCTAGTGTGTGATGTGTAGTGAAGCGCTCACATCAGCGAGTATGAAACCATCAAAACTGAAACATCATTTAGATGCAAAACATCCTGTGTGCAAATAAAAAACTACAGTATTTGCATAAGCGTCTCCAGTAGAGCTGTTGTTATGAGTCATCGGTTGTCTAAGGGAAAAGGGAGTGGAATGTTTACCTATTTGGAAACCTTTGGATAATAAACCGTCTGCCAAGTATTTATACAATGACTCACGTGGTTTATCAGGAAGCAATCTCTGCTTCTGATGTCACTTCCCTCTAAAGAATGCAAGTCATCTGATATTGTACCGTTCTCGCAGCAGAGGAAAGTGAGTAACTTTCAATTTGTCTTTTTAAACTTCATTATTCATTATCTGACCATGAAGAGACAGAAAAACAGGAGAGGATTTCCTGAAGATTATGTAGAAGGTCGCCACTTGAAGCTAAACGATTTGAAAGAGGAAACTTGGAGAGCGAGATTGCAAAATCACTATCTCAACAAAGAAAACATCCCGACATACCCCCGACCAGAATTTCATGTTTCTCATCTGAATCATGACACAAATGGATCTGGATGTTCTGGCATTAAGAAGGATAATGGCTTCAAGAATCCATTCAATGGCTCTCTGCTGTGGTGGAGTCTGATTGTAGGACCTGATGAGATATCATCAGCTGAGAGGAGGCTCCTGGAGGCCACCTACCCAGACCAGACAGAGAAGCAAGCCCAAATGCAGCAAAGCTTCTTGGAGAAGTTTACCACCTCTCCGGCTTTCCAGAAGAGCTCCAGGCTGGGCTCATATCGCTTCACCTTTCCTCTGGAGGAGGTGCTGCAGGCCTACAGTGATCAGGTACTGATGATCAGGTTATGCTCCATCAGAAGCAGTTTGAATAATGTGTTGTGATGTGAGGAACATTTGATAGTGATGGTGACATCTATTGCAATCTTGGTTCACTGTAATCTGAGACCTAATGATTAAACATGATTTCATTATTTTTATTTAATTCAATAAATATTGCTGGTATTATAAATACAGATCACTTTAGAATCTCCAGCTTTTTAAAAATATTTCAATTAAATTCATTAAATTATGAATCACATCCAGTGTTTCACTACGACACCTCTGATACACTCATGGTGGCCACTTGGTGTTGGAGCGAAGCAAAACATCATTATAGTTGTTTTATGGCTTCCTCACCCAAGGGGGTGAGGAAGCCATAAGAACAATAAAGCTGTCGATCTCAGTCTACCACAGTCCATGAGAGTTGATCCTGGTTTCTCCGTCTTCAGAATCCGATCTTTCACAGATCGACGGCTTCTTTTTGCAGTTATCCAATGCTTTTGCAGTTTATGATAAATAGACCAAATCTGCAAGAATGTGTCCATCAGCACTAGTGATAACCAGCCATGTGTTTGGTACATTTACAGGGACTGTAATAAATTATTTTTCCATGTATGATGAGGAGTGAGTCATCCATTAAAACCTCTTATTGTTTCCAGTTTTGCTCTGGTGCACAGCCCGTAATGCGGGTATTCAAGACCATCTTGTATAAAAAGGAAGTGGTGTACGCTGTGCTGGTCCACAGCCCAGCTGATCAGGAGCGGTTCTCCCACCTCCCTTTGCTGACTGATGACCCAGACTCTGTCTGCACTTACAAAGATGGCTGTTTCATCTGGAGGTCTCAGGCCATGTGTAAAGAACACAGGTAAGAACTAAAAACAACAAAACTTTCTGAGGAAAATGTCAACAAGTCTGATTCTGCTGATGACACCTCAGCTCTCTATAGCTGCCACAGCTTTAGTAATAGGATTAAAATGTTTTCTTTGTCTCTGTGTTTTTGTCAGATATGAGATGGTCCTGAGACCTGATGAAAAGCAGATCAAAGCGGAGGAGGTGTGCTTTGAGTATTATGTTTGGGATAATGTTGCCATCGCCCTGCAGGTGGATGATCAGGTACTGCTAATTTCTCTCAGACAGTCCCATCTTTTTAGTCTTTGTAGAAAACTGATAATGCCACTGCAGTTTATATGTCCATAAATGTGTAGGGGTGTCCAACTCAGATATATTACAGTAGTCAACTTTTTTATTCCTGTTAAAAAAAAAAAAAAAAAAAAAAGTCATACTTTCAAACCTGCCACAAATATTTCCAGGTCATGACATGAACATGGCACTGAATACAAACAAACAGTAACAGTTTTCATCTTTGAGGAAATTTAAGTTGTTTTCTTATTTGCTTTTTTTGTTTCAGGCGCTGAAGTTTGATCCTAACCGACTGAGAGAGAACCTCAAGTTCTGTGAGAAAGCAGAGGTTACAATTGCACCTGCTTATGAATTTCAGAATTACCAACAAGCTGAAAATCTTGTTAAATGTTTGTGGCCTGACAATCCCAAACCACTGGAGAAAGCTGAGGAAGAACCAGCAGAGACAGAACAGGAAGATAATCTGAATGTTTCAGATTCAGTGGAACAAAAAGAGAGTTTTTGAGTTCATCATGTGATCAGCAAATCAATAATTGGGTTATTGTAAAAACAAACAAACAAACAAACAAAAAAACCCCATAAATAATCATGAATTCTGATCAATGATGCTTAAATAGAAAAAATATATGAAACTAAAATTCTAGATGTTGTTGATATCTGTCTTTCTCTTTACATGGTATAGTCTTAACATAGATTTGTAGATATAGTGACGAACTGTTTACATACGAGGGTTTTCTGAAATAGTCCTTTATATAGTCAGTTTTTAATGCAGTGCTGCCTGAGGGGTTGAAGGTTGCGGTCATTCAATGCTTTATTTCTCTGTGTTAGGGTTCTCTGAATATTTTAATGATATTATGAATTGTAGATGGTGAGATCCATAAATCCAATAATTCGGTGTTTTTTTCCAGACTTTTGTTACTGCATCAAATGTATCGAGTGAATATTTACAAAAGGCAATAAAGTTGATCCATTTGAACATGAGTATATTGTATTTGTACTGATTGAAAATGAATGAAAATAATATTTTTTTTTTATTAATGTTTTACACAGCAACCAAACTTTTGTAATGGAGGTTGAATGTTGAAAACCACACATAAACAAAAAAAGGAGTCGTTTAGCTCAGTTGGACAAGCATATACAAAGGCTCAGTCCAGGGTTTGAATCCGACCTGCGGCCCTTTGCTGCATGTCATTCCCCTCATTCCCGTCATCTCTGACTCCCCACATTCCTGTCACCCTTCAACTTTATCTATACAATAAATATCTTGAAAAAGGCCAAAATAAATATATAAATAAATAATAATAATGTAAAAAATATATATCTAAAACCATTACAATGTTATATAAAACATTACTTCCTGTTTAGCGGTGGGGAAACATACAAAACCAACACTAGTCCATGATCAAGCAGGTCAGCCGATGTACTGCAGTACTTCACAGTGTGAAGTAAGTGTAATACTGCACTGAGGACCAGTAGGTGACAGTATCATCACATCTGACAGGTGTACTTTTTATATTAAGATTAAACAAACAAATCATGTGATCACTTTATAAAATAGGATTAAAGATTAAACTAACCAGGAGTTTATTTTAATTTAATTAAAATTAAAAATGTAATCTTGATAAAAAAAAAAGATATGTAGCTGTTTACATGATAATGCATCAGTAATTATCTGTAATACTGTATAATAATACACTCAAGTGGTCATTTTGTATTATAAATACAAATCTGATAACTGAACTGATCTGAACTGATCAATTCAGAGATCTTGTGAGAAGAAGAATCCACATTTATGTGTTTAATTTACTTCACTTTGTCTGTTTGTGTCTGTAGATTTCATCAAACGTTAGCTTTTAAAGCAGCTACAATGTTTTTCATTATCTGAATCTTTGTCTGAGTCAGTTTCGAGTCATTTTAGAGGACAAGATCAAAACGTCTTAAGTCAAGATCCAAGTTCAGACACAAAAGTCTTGAGTTAAATTTCAAATTAGGACTAAAAAATCTGGAGGCATGCCCCAAATCAAGAAAAGACTTTTAAACTAGAGATTGAGACCATAAACTCACGAAGAAACTGATTACTGAGGTCAGAAATCAACTGAGAAGGGTTGTTTTGACATAAGACTCAATATGATCAGACCTTATTGTTGCAACAAGTAGAGCTGCCTCCTGCTGGGCATCAAAAAGAATATAGGTTCAAGACACCTGACAGATCCTGGAGCTCAGTGGTTAAATTAAAGTGGATTGGGGACGGAGAGGTTAAGTGTCAACTTTTTGGGAATGGGTAACATTAATGTTACATGATTGAGGAAATCGTCTGATTCATGGAACATGTTTTAAATAACTTACTTTTTACTCTCTGGGCTTCGAGGAAGTCAAAAAACTCAACTCCAAATAAAGTCACAGGTCAGTGGTTAAAGTTATTGAGTTGCAAGTCTGTTTTGATTTTGTCAAGTTGAGTCTAAAATCATCAAATTTGAGTCGATTCCTCCAGTAAACACGAGTCCAGCTGAGGCTGATGGGAATATGACTGCTCATATCACTGCGTAAAGTATTGAACACATTCAAACTTTGAGTTCTCCTGAACTTTATTCAAAAGTTGACATCTGTTGATTTCAGACATCTAGCTTCAGTCAAACACAATACTGTAGGAGTTTATGCTGAGAGTCGTCTCAAACACAACACTCATGCTGCCAGGTTTTCCTCTGGCAGCTTCTCTCCCTGTGCGTGTGGAAACTCTTTGATGTTCGTTAATATTTATACTCTGGGTCAATATTGTCTTTCTGCACGTCCGTGTTAACAATGTGAACACAGATACTATAGATACTAGATACTATACATTAACTCATTCACCAGTATTTATGTTATTTTACTGTTTTAGTAATAATTATGTCATTTTTTATTAATATTTCAGGTCAGTGAGCTCCATTCAGCTTGTCATCATCATCATTAGTCTTATCATCAGTGTCACATCTTGTGACAGAAAACATCCTTCAAATCAAGATTTTAGAGTTTTTGTTTTGTTGTAATAAAAAAATCTAAATCTTGTTAGATTTTTTCAAATTTGTCACTCTAAGATCACCAGGAGTCGAAATGGTTCACACGTGTGGAAGTTATTTAAAGTTTTTCCTCAACGTGTTTTGGTTGAATTTCAAATTAAAAGCCTTTCAGTTTGTCAGTATGGTGAGAAACGGAGATGAAGTGAAGAAAAGAAAGAAATATTTGATGTTAATAATGAGTCCTTTGTGTTTCTGCGACGTCTCCACGCAGCCAGCATCAGTGTGTGTGTGTGTGTGTGTGTGGGTGGGTGGGTGGGTGTGTGTTACAGAGACAAAGGACCTTTTGTGGGTTAGTATTTCCTTCAATCAATGTAAACACACTGCGTTCATCCTCGTCTGTTCATCCCTTTAAAATGGTTACTTAGTTTTCATTTTAAACCATAAAACTTTATGGAGTCAGTGTAAAAAAGATCCACAAAACAGATACATGCATCAGCCTCTCAAAGTATAGAGTATGAAGAGAGTATGAAGTATATATTGCACATTTTCTTTTTCAGAATATACAAAAAAAAAAAAAAAAAAAAAAAAAAGGCAAGTTCTGAGCCGTTTTCCATGATTTCTAAGTGGATTTATGAACGTTTCTTCTGAATGGACATCAGAGATAACGACATTCTCAGGAAATGTACGTCATACTGGATCTAGAAATATGTGAATCATGTCTCTGTGTTAACATTTAACTTAAATATGGCTCCAAGAACAGGTCCGACTTTTGATGCAAATGGCATCAATCAGTTTTAAAGTATTTTAATCAGCTCCATGAGCAGAGCTGTGTGTCACTGTAAATCTACAATAACTAATTTTCTGTTGTTTTTACATGCACTTCACGCAATATCTTGGACTCACGTCTCTCCATAACTACTGCTTTACAACCTATTTACACGACTGGAGCTCAACATCAGAACCAGATTACAGCTAAACTGTTCTACCAGATTATTTAATATGCAGATGACACCACCGTATTCATCCTGATAAATGACAACAACCAACAAGCAGATTTTGTGCACTGAACACATATTTTATTAAATATTTTACACCAAATGGTTTAAATATAAAACAATATGCAAAATAACTTCAGGAGTCAAAAAAATGTAGTGAAGCAGAAGTTATTTTGCATCACTGCATTCAGAGTGAGAATCAATGAAGACGTCACACACACACACATTAAACCACACAAACAGACACAGTAACACACTGTGTGGCCCCCTCCCGACCCCCCAACAGCTCCGTCACAGAGTCACACTGTGTGCGTCAAACTGGACAGTAAACACACACAGTCACAGGATGGCCGCTGTCTCGCCTCCACGCTGTAGGACGCCTCAGACCTTCATCATCGTCTTCTTCGTCCTGTCAGGTAAGATGCAAACTGCTGACGTCACAACAACACAACAATGTTGAAGGAAGTATTCAGAACTGTTATTACAGTAAAAGTACTAATACTATACTGTAAAAATACTCTGTTACAAGTAAAACAGAGATCTCATGTAAAAGCAGGGATTTACTGTTGTAGCTGGTTGAGGTGGAGCTCAATGTGAACTATTTTATTTGAGACATTAAATGTTTTGACATAGAAAATGACTTCAACCATCATAAAAAGGGTTGATTATTCATTTTCTGTCAATACATTAATTGATTAATGCACTAATGGTTTCAGCTATGCTCGTTTAAACTGTTTAATTTGGAACAAAACATCATATTTTATAAACTCTTTTCATGTTTTGTGTGTCTCATGATACAAAGCAGCTGCCCTGTGCTAACATGTAGATCTACACAAAGTATCTTGCAAGCTACTGTTCAGGAAAATGTGTGTGTGTGTTGTCTGACAAGTCACAGTCCAGTTGTGGTCCAAATATTTGTAGTATGAGTCAAATAAATGATTAAATAAACAAACAAATCATAATCTGTTGTCACTGTTATTGTAAACTAATATACTGGGCTGTCCCTACGAATCACATGGTGATTTTCAGTACAGGTGTTTCAGATGTGCGTCTGTGCTGCAGGTGGACACTTTTCGTCTGTTTCCTGTTTTAAAGTGGCGGAGGGGGGCGTGGCCTCTCTGTCCTGTCAGTACTCTGTGAAGCGTTTCGGTCTGAGTCGGGTCTGCTGGGGTCGTGGCTGCGGGACCTTCTGGTGCAACAACATCCTGGTGCAGACGGACGAAAATGGAGTCATCTCCAAGGTCGTGAAAACTTAAATATAATGACACACACAGTTCTTCAGATGTGTTTTAATTAATCCAGGGTAACGTGCCGTTATCAGTGCATGCAAATCCCTGTGATCTAACCCTGACCCCGGTAATGCAGGTCGCAGACCGGTACCGGCTAACAGGAGATGTCCTGGATGGACAAATGGACCTGGACATCCTAAATGTGAGGCGGACGGACAGTGGACCATACTGCTGCAGGGTGGACATCGACGGTATCTTCAACGACAAGAAGGTGATCATGAACCTCAGAGTGGTCAAAGGTGAGTGACCCTTCACCACCACATGGACAATTAGAGGACACGTTCACAGATTTACTTCCAATGGACGGTGGATATGGGTGGATTTTGTCACCAGCATTGAAAGTGAGAATGACATCAAGTTCCCACTCAACACTTGTCAAATACAGCAGCTTGGTTCGTCACCCTACGCTATAAACTGTGGGTAGCCTCAGTTTTGGATGTGGAGGACAATTAATATACAGCGTCTGATCAGAACCGGTCACCTACCTACTATTTATACTACGTCACCTGATTTTAATGGCACAACAAAACTTTTTTAGAGGGGAACCTACAACACCCTGGTTTGTAGCGTAGGGACGTGTTTAACAACTTGGGAGTGGTTGGCTTGGATCTCTTGGTGGACAGCAAGCATGGGAGAGGTCTTTCTAAAGCCTAAACTACTCGATTCAAATTTGGCACAACTATCATCAACTAGCAATCAATGCTTGTGCCAATAATTTGGCGTCTCTACTCGAGACGAATCTCAGACTAAGAATATAGAGCTGTTATTCTCAATATTTATACCTTTGGTATGAATGCTGATATCATCTGGTTCTTCTCAGCTCCGGTCACCAGTTCTCCCCCTCCAACAACAACCATGACAGCAACAACCGATCGAGTCACGGAGCCATCGACCTCCACAGGTGAGATCCACCTGACATGACTCACTGATACTGACCACAAAGCAAGCAAGTTCATCTTGGTCTGCCTCTCTTTAAGTGATCCCTGATGATAACTGGTATCATGAACTGGTCTGGTTTACTGGGTTACTCTGAGCGTGTTCTCTGTGCTGTCTGTCTACATTTAGTAAACTGGAAATTCCTGTTGTCGTCTCAGCTAGACCTTCTGAGGAAGAACTCCACAATGTTGCGCTCGGACACCATCACTGTGAGTAACCACAATGCCTACCACCGCCATCATTTTAGAGACTGAATTACACCTCTCTGTGTAACTGTCACATGTTCAAACTGATTGAAATGATGTTTCTACACTAAGTAAGCTCCAGCAAGAAGCTATTAGATTTACATAGAGGCTGGAAACAGTGAAAACAAGTTCAAAGCTAACAAAATCCACCAAGACCTGTTTTTAAGAGTAACTACACTCTCAAATTTTAATGTGTGACATAGTGGAGGGTGATGGGACATGGGGGAGAATTACTGACCAACGTTCAGTGTAGCATGAACAGAGCACAGTCTCTATGACGTCCTCAGAGATAAGAGTGTGGTAGCTTTCGTTGTCACCATCTTGGCAGTCCTGCCTCTGACAGACTTAAATTTTCTTCACTATCAAAGTTACCAGAGTTTTTTTTGTAGGTAAACAGCAAACAGGAGCAAGGCTATCTGACTGAATGTAAACAAATAAAGCTGACATTGAGACCTATGTTTGCATTAGCATGTTAGCATTTATCAGATTAGCAACGACTATTTTGAAGAGGAGGAGAAACAGGATCTCATTGTTTCTGTAATTAATGGTGAGGTTAAAATGGGGCCACATCCTCCTGACTGCTCAGCTTCAACTCTCTGTGATTTACAGAGTTTCCCGATAGACAGATGCCTTTAGCCTAACGACTGGCTAAAGTAGCTAACTGCTAATTAATGGCCGTTAACTGAATCTGACATTAGCAAGAAAAAGAACTGGGCTCAGGAGCCGGAGTGACTTTTGAGACCATCCGGGAATAACGTTACACTACTGAGATGGTTTATGGACTTTCTTGGATGGAAACATTGCTAATGAGCTCGGTCAGCCGTGTACCTAACCAAACTGGCTACCTTGGGATGTGAGGAGCCAAACCCGGCAAGAAAACCACCTCGCTGGGCTACTGTATTCCCTGTCAGAATGGCCACCGCTGGTCTTGGAAGTTGTGTTCGGGTCTGGCTGTGTTCACTTGAAGGGACACGCTGCCACTAGATGATGGTGCTACACTTGCTATTGGTCTACTGAAAACGACAATCATTGTTCATTGACGAGCCCCTTCCTATCTGGCCATATTTACAGGAAACGCATGAAAGCAATGGACTTCTTTTAAGTTTAAATTCAAACCTTTCTCTTTCTCTTGTTAGATGGAGGACTCTCTGCCATCTCTCTCTCTTCAGATCAACGTTCCCATACTCTCTCTCTCCCTCAGTGTGTTGCTGATCTTAGCGGCGGTGTTTCTCTTTCTGGCCTTCAAACGTACGTTCTCTCCTTGATACATACCAAAGTTTGGTCACATGATATGGAGATAACATAAAGCAGAATATTTCATATTATTGTCCTTCAAACCAAAGTGAAGCTTGCAAACAACTTAACATCTTTCTAATTCAAGTCTGATTCCTTTCTCCAGGTGGAATATACAGAAGAGCCTTAAAGAGCGGCTGGTGAGTTCAACACAGCTCGTTTCTCAAATACGACCATCTTGGATTTTGATGATTCGATGACGGGATGCACTGTGGGATAGTTTAGCAACATAGCAGCAAAATGTAGCTGTCCAACACAACGGACAAATAATGAGATGGATGTTCCTGAACTATCCCCCAAGATGGTGGTATTTTAGAAACACATTTATTATCCTTCTATTTTTCATGACTATGAAGTATAACATAAAGTAGTTGTAATCGACATTAGATCATTTCACGGCTGGATTTTCAGTTTTCCCAGATGTTCTGCTCTTCATGCAGTTACTGAAATACTAAACTTAGCTATATTACATAAGAATTTATAAAACCTGCTGTGTGACGAGCGTCTGATGACTTTTCTCCTCCAGTTTCTCCTCTGAAGAACCTCCTCACATCATCTACGAGATCCGGATGAGAAGACCGGTCCAAGAGAACATCTATACTCTGGACTAGCGAACCTCGTTATCCTACAAAACACAGAAAGGATGCAGATTACACTATCCATAAAGCTATATGTTTAGGTTTTCAGTTCACAGTACAGCACCGGTGCAGTAAAAATCACCATCATGTTAACACAATTTTTCATCCTATATGTAGTTGTCCATGCAAAGGGGGGAAAAAACATTAAATCATTTGCTGTTCTGTTTATAGTTTTGCAAAACAGCCACACAGCTGCAAAGCTCAACATCAGAACTGTAAATAAATTCTGGACCCGACCTGACATGTTAAGACATGATCAAAAGGCTGATCAGACCTGACAACAAGGAACTGAAATGTTTTTTTTGTTTTTAAATGACAGAAGACAGAAGCACCCTCCATGTTTTCAGTAAATTATGTTCACTTGTAATAATTTTATTTGTGAAGGACGTATCTAAACAAATGCTTCACAGAATACACGAGAATAAAACAAAGGTAAAAGATGAGTGTACAACCATACAGACATTACAAAACTTCCCAGTAAAGATATTTGAAACAATGATTTAAAAACTGAACATTCTGATCTGCTCGAGCCTGAGGGCCCTGATGGCAAAACTCTGGTCACCCTACATCACCAATCTTTACCCGGGTACAACAAGTGAGGCTCGAGGATCATGCTGAGTTAATACTAAATAATCTTGAAATCAGCCCTTAATTTGACTGGAAACCACTACAGGGAGGAAAGATGGGGTGATATGTGACATATGTAAGTTCGAACAGCTGAAGCCACTGAGACATGTCCAACAAGCAGTCCAGGTGCTAAAAGACAAAGGCATGAATAATCTTTTGTAGGTCAGGAAAAGACAAAGCTGATTTAATTTTGGTTTCGGAACTGAGAATGTGATGTCTAGATCTCTGGCTGAAGATTTCATGTTGGTTGCTGGATACATTTCTTAACTATTTAAATCTTTGGGGCTGTTATACTCCCTGTGTCTCGCACTCTGATTTAATTCTACACACAGCTGTGTGTTGAGATGCTTTCTGAGCAGGACGCTGCTGCTGTCGTGTTTTATCCGTGTTTCCTGTGGTTATAACCTGCCTGAACTCTCAAAACAAGCTGAATAAAAACCAACTGAAACACAGATGTGTGCGTGTGAAAATAAATGTTGACAACATGAACCACATAAGGGGTGTCGTGCTATACAGGTATAGACAATAACCGTGATATTTTAAAAATGAAATACTGATATGATGTGAATAATACACACAATAACGATTATGAAAACAATCCAGCACCTCCTTCCACCCTATATTTATAGTTCCTACTCTGTGTTATTGTTATTTTTGTACATTTATTGTTACAGGCTCTCTCTTCACCTCCACACACTTGCATTCTGCAATTCATTTGAGAATAGTCTCTTTTCTCAAGAGGACACAGGAGTTTTTACTCAATTTTTCTATAGATATTGTGATTATAGTGTAACTGTAAATTCATTCGACCATGATAATCATGTCGTGAAAATCTGATTCTTAACATATACAGGAATCCAAGTCCAAGGGTGACATTACATTAAAGTACATCTTCTTTTGATAATATACTTGGATTTGGTAACTATCTAAAATATTCTGTGTGAACTTTTACACATTTCTTATATTCAGTTACTTACACTTCCTTAATCCATTGGACAAACAAATAGCTTTCTGTGAAGTAAATGTAAATGTGATGAAAGTCTTTAGTTTAAGGACCTGTGTAGGACTGTCCACACATCAAATAAGTTTACACCTATAGAGTGTTTGCAAGGCAGAAACAAGACCTCAGAACTGTGACTCGTACTCAGTGTTTAACATATGTTCCTTTGTTTAATACAAGCCTGGGGTGTGTGTTCACCTCCAGGAGAAGAGAAGCTTATGGGCAGGGCATTACTACAACATACATCATGTCATGTTGCTCTTTATCATAATATTGAACGAGTCAAGACAGGGTTAATGAACGTCACAGAGGCTATATGATATGACAATATGAGCTGAGGTTTGATGCTGAGGGAATAAAAACATTTTTCAAAATGTCTTCAGTACTGGGTTTTCAAAGCACTTAGATTTGATAACACATACATCCTAACTACTAAATGTGACAGGCAAGAAGCTTTTCGCTCATTTCAACTGCCCCTCAAACATCAACTAGCTAATTTGAAACAAAATAACTTTGAAACCAGAGGAATTAAACTTAAAAAATCCCTGTTGCATACTACTGCCTGAAGGAGGTCAAGGAAATTAGACCAATGACACAAAAACAAAACAAAAAGAATCCTAACAAAGGATGGACATGTTTGATAATATATAATTATTTGTACAATATACAGTATTAGAACTAGTACTGTACAGAACTAGTACATGTGTAAACAGTGTTGGATGAAATCTTTAGGTCTGTTACTACCATACTTTCTTCAGTATGTAAGTATTAAAGCAGTATGTTGTACAAATGACTCATGCATCAATGAAAAAGCAGGATTTTACTGTTGAGGTGAAGCTCATTTTGAACTACTTTTTAACGGACTGCTACTAATAAATATTTTCATTCTGTATTCATCTGCTGATTATTTGAACTGGGATTTGGAGGTGTAAGTTGGTGTCCTATCTACGGCCCTATCAACTGGTTTTGCAATTGTGTGCGATTGCTCAGACCCCAGGGGGTTAATGAAGTGTTTAGTCAGTACACACTGTTCTCACGCCTCATTTTATTGATTTAAACTGTACACATAGAGAGAAAGCCATCAATAGTATTTATTGCTACTGAATCCTAATATTAATGTGATAGTGTTGAGCACTTGAGGCAAACTCAAAGCCAAAGATGTAAGCACCATGTGATCTCATTCAACCAGCAAGGCGTGTTGTTAATCAAACAGCCGAAGTTAGTGACAGTATGCAGGGTATAAATTCTTTAGCTGATTAAGAGTAGACGTCACTTTCTTCACAATCTTTGGAAGAAAAGTTTTAAGTTGTCCAACTAACCGAGCTAACTTCAGACCTGCTGACATGGTTTCATTCAAGATCACCCTGCTGGCCCGTGAGTACTCTGATCTGTTCATCTGTAGCGTTCATAAGACATTTCTACATAAAAAAGTATATCTCTGTTATCCAGAATTAAAAGTTAAACCAGACGGAAAGTTGTATTTGAGTTAAGAACTTCACAATCTGAAACACTTAAGAAATTATTGTTTTCAATGCTGACTTCACTGAACAGACTTCATGCTGAATAATCTGAAACAAAAATTATTTTTAGCAAGTTTGATCCAAGTGAGACCACACATCTTAATTAAACCTGAAGATTTGAACATTTTGTCCTCATAAGGACAAATAATCAGTCAGTTCTTTTCTTTTGTAAATGTATTGTTAGTAAAAAAACAAAACAAAAAAAAAACGGAGAGAGAGAATAAACAATGTGAATTTAGGGACAATAAATGTTCTAAACTTTACTCTCATCTATTTTTAATTATTTCTTTCGTTGACTTGTATAACGAGCTAGGTGTATTGTTATAAAAATGCTTGTTAGTGTCACATTCATTAATAGTATTATGAATGTGTGTTAAAACTCAAACTGTCTGTGTGTGTTTCAGTGCTGGCCATCGGACTCATAGCATCAGGTAAGAACAAGATCCGTCATGAGTGTATTAACTGACTTTGTGGGGACGTTCTGTCATATAGTGGGACATTAGGACTCAAGGTCCGCACAGGACCACCATGAAAAAACAGCCTCACCAGTTTGTTAATTACTTAATTACCAGTTATTTCAATGCTTGTATACATTTTTTGAATGTAGTTTATATTTTAGCTTTCTGAGTGGTGCAGTGGTTAGAACCGTCGCCTCAGCTTTCTGTGAGAGAAGATTTTGAAAACATCTTTCTAGGCATACAAAAGAGCCAGATCATTAAATGAATAACAGAGTAAAAGTTTGATTAATGCTGCTGTTGTCCTTTTGGCGATTAACTTGATGATGTGATGTTAGGTGACTCAGAAGAATCATCATCGTCATCAGAAGAGGGAGAAGGGGAGGAAGGGGAAGGTGAAGCTGAAGAAGGGGAAGGTGAAGCTGAAGAAGGGGAAGGTGAAGCTGAAGAAGGGAAAGGTGAAGCTGAAGAAGAGGAAGCTGAAGCTACAACAGCAGGGTCAGTATTATTCTGTGCCTCTCAGTCACAAACTACAAGTGAGCAAAGTGAGCACTGACTGTGAGCTGTCGGTGTCCATAAGAACAGTTTATGATCAATGCATCTTAATGTTTCTTTATTATTTTATAATTTACTTTACCTCCTTGCAGACCTGCTACACAGGCAGTAGCTAACAGCACACTCCAAGCTCCAGCCAATACCACACAAACTGCCAAACTCAAAGGTCCTGGCCAGGCCAAAAAGTCAGCCAAAGCCTAAGCTCTGCTGCTTGAAGTCCTGGTAAAACCAGTAAGTGTTTTAATTGTATAGCGACTTTATTTGTATAGCATAATGCATACAAACAAAATGAAACACAAAGTGCTTCAGACTGACTGAATGACACAATGTTTGTTTGTTTTCTGAGATTTTGTTTACATTCATTTTAACTTTATTCTTTAATCTTTTTGTAGATGTGTAGTGGTACTGCTCAGGGCTGCTCATGAGTTTTTACATTATTTTTCTCTTGGAATATGTTTTAGAGTTATTAGTAATTTTGTGGGTCTATGTCATTCATATGTTGTCTGTGTTATTTGTCACTGGGCATGGACAACAAAACAGTCAGAATAGGTATCAGACTGTAATGTGTCTGTGTTGCATTTGTTTTACAGAGCCCAGTAACATCATTCCATCAGGAAGAAAAGTTTGGTCTCTTTCTACCAATCTCTCTTTCCCTATACAGTACATGTCCCATTTTCCTATACATTTTACAACTGTTTAGTGTTTTCAAAGCTAGCTGCTCCAAGCTAAAATAAAATCAAATGCATGTTTTGCACCAGATCATGCGCCACAAACCAGTTAGACATTAAGTCAGTTAATAAAGTAAACCCTGATAGAATTAAACAGTAGTGGAAACACGAAACAATCATTACATATGGAGTCCCACAAGGCTTAATTCTGGGTCCTTTACCTTTTCTTTCTTTTTTTTTTTTTTTGATTCATTAAAGTTTTTTAATGTAAAATTGATTTATCAGTTCTAAAACATGGTGGAGCAGCAGAACTACCAGCAGCAAACCAAAGGCAAAGATATGATTAAAGACATGAAATGCTTATCAAATTCTATGTTTCATTGTTATTGTTGCATGACTGAATACTATTTTACAGCCTAATTTACACGAAGATGTGCAAAACAAGGAAACCCCATGTTTAATTGACAATAGCACAAATGCAAGTTATCAAACCTTGAAATTGAGACATTTTATGGGAAAATTATATATATACAGAAAATGATTTATATATTATATATACACACACACACACACACACACACACACACACACACACACACACATTATATACAGAACACAATATTGAACTGTGGGGCTAGAACAGTGACACTGAAGAAAGTGTTTCAGTGCCAATATTTCCTTTTTAATTTCCGGCCTTTTTTTCTATGGGAAATTTTATTTAAATGTAACTGTTTTTCACCCCACTATATTAAAATTCCTGCCTGATTATAATGAATGTATAAAAAGTAGAGAACCTGAAGAATTAAACTATCAGTAAATTCAGTTTTATTCCTGAAAAATAAAGAATTGAGGATCCCTCTTACTGGATCTGTGCTGTCTCTTTGTATATTAGAAATATAATTGTCTAGTAAACAAATAAGTTTAGAGTTAAATGATATAAAGACATGTAGTACCACTCATCATATTAGAGGCAGACATTTAAATTACAGTGGTGGCCAAAATGATTAGAACTTGGCATACTTAAGAGGTTTCAACTATTTTTGTTGAATTTGTCATTAAAATATCCATAAAATGAATGAAATGTGTCATCATTATGCTCTGTAAACCATAGGATAGAGCCAAGGAGATTTAGGTCATTTTACTTAAAACAAGCTAGGCCTTTAGACTAGACTCACTTTAGGCTGCCATGATGCCAACAAATTCACACCTGAACCATAAGGGGAGAGGTAGAACGCTACAACTACTACAATGACTAATGGTGCTTGGCTTCAAGAAATGTGTGTTTTGGAAACTGGGTGAAGAAGGACTAGCAGCAAAGAAACCATTACTGTAAGAGAAACAGAGTGAAACACCTGAAATTTGCAAAAAAAAAAACAAAACAAAACAAAACACAAAAAACACAAGAAACGCACAAAGGAAGATTGGTATAAAGTGTTGTGGACTGATGAGTCAGAGTTCAACAAGCAAAGAGTGTTCAACAAAGGGAGGGGGAGAGATATAAAAATGAGTGTCTCTTGCCAACAGTTAAACACGGAGGGGGTAGTATTATGGTGTTGGTTACCATTTCAGCCAGGTGCAGGTGACTTAGTGAAAACTGATGGCATCATGGATAAGAAAGTATACCACAAGATTCTGGTGAGACACAGAATAGCATCTGGGAGTCTTATTAGGCCTGGATTTATTTTCCAAGAGGACAATGACCATAAACAATCTTGCCGGAACTACTGGTGACAGAAGGAATCTGCTGAAACATTGAAAATGATGGACTGGCTCCCCTAAAGTCCAGAACTCAACCCCATAGAACAAATTTGGGGCTAGTTGGAAAATAAACTGTTTAGATCTATTGTACATTAAAAGGAAAGCCTTTGGCTTGAGTTGCAGAAGGCATGGGATAACATTAGTGTTGAAGTTCTCAGGAAATATATTGACACAATGCTAGAGAAATGTGCTGCTTTAATTGCTGCAAAAGGTGGACGATGATCATTGATTGATTGATTTATTGCTTGCTTGATATATCTATATATAAAAACACTAGTTGAACCAGGATAGTCATATAATAAGAATATCATGAAAAAGTTGATTTATTTCAGTAATTCCATTCAAAAAGTTGTATACTTGTATATTATATTCATTCATTCATTCATTCATTCATTCCCAAATTCAGTATCTCAGAAAATTAGAATATCACTTTAGACATATACAAAAAAAAAAATATATATACAAAAAAAAAAAAAAAAAACAAAAAAAAAAAAAAAAAAAAAGGATTTCTAAAAAATGTTGGCCAACTGAAAAGTACGAATATGAAAAGTATGAGCATGTACAGCACTCAATACTTAGTTGGTGCTCCTTTTGCCTAAATTACTGGAGCAATGTGGCATGGAGTGGCATGGAGTCGATCAGTCTGTGGCACTGCTCAGGTGTTATGAGAGCCCAGGTAGCTCTGATAGTGGCCTTCAGCTCTTCTGCATTGTTGGGTCTGGTGTATCACATCTTCCTCTTCACAATACCCCATAGATTTTCCATGGGGTTAAAGTCAGGCGAGTTTGCTGGCCAATTAAGAACAGGGATACTATAGTCCTTAAACCAGGTACTGGTAGCTTTAGCACTGTGTGCTTTAGCACTGTGTGCTTTGGCACTGTGTGCCTAGTCCTGTTGGAAAATTAAATCTGCATCTCTATAAAGTTGGTCAGCAGTAGGAAGCATGAAGTGCTCTAAAATGTCCTGGTAGACGGCTGCGTTGACCTTGGACCTAAGAAAACACAGTGGACCAACACCAGCAGATGACATGGCACCCCAAACCATCACTGACTGTGGAAACTTTACACTCAACCTCAAGCAACGTGGATTCTGTGCCTATCCTCTCTTCCTGAATGTATACATTATACACGTTTCAGTTTTTGAATGGAATTACTGAAATAAATCAACTTTTTCATGATATTCTAATAATATGACCAGCACCTGTAGTGTTTACTTAAAAGGAAATAAAGCCCAAAGGCAAATTTTCCTTGTGGTCCTTTTGGGACGGGATGTGTGCAGATGATGGGTCAAGAAGGCAGATCTGATATGGCAAGAAAAAAACTATTTAAAAAAAAATGACAACAACAATTTCTACCTCAGTGATTCAGACATTCAGACACTTTAAAAAAGTTGGTCTTTTAACCCTCTGGGGTCCTATCTATGGCCATGTCAATTGCATTTGCAATTGTAGGCAACTGCTCACACCCCTGAGGGTTAACAAGTATTTAGTCAGTACACACTGTTCTCACATTTTGTGTTATCTTTTTAAACTGTACATATATTTTTAAAACTGTACATATATATATATACACATAACATCATTATGACTTAAAGTTAATATAACTATAATAATGTTGAGCACTTGAGGCAAACTCAAAGCCAAAGGCGCAAGCGCCATGTTATCTCATTCAGTCAGCAAGGCGTGTTGTTAATCAAACAGCCGAAGTTAGTGACAGTTTGCAGGGTATAAATTTTCTGAGCCAATTAAGAGGAGACATCACTTTCTCCAGAGTCTTTGGAAGAAAAGTTGTCGTCTGACTAACCAAGTTGACATCAGACCTGCCAACATGGCTTCATTCAAGATCACCCTGCTGGCCCGTGAGTACTCTGAGCTGTTCATCTATAGCGTTCATAAGACATATCTACATAAACCGTATATCTCTGTTTTCCAGAATTTAAAGTTAAACCAGGCATAAAGTTGTATTTGAGTTAAGAACTTCACATTCTGAAACATTTAAGAAATTATTGTTTTTAATGCTGACTTCACTGAAAAAACTTCATGCTGAATAATCTGAAACAAAAATTATTTTTAGGAAGTTTGATCCAAGTGTGACCACACATCTTAATTAAATCTGAAGATTTGAACATTTTGTCCTCACACAGACAAATAATTTGGAGTATTCATTAATCTGCCACTACTACTACTTTTCTTTTCTTTTGTAAATGTATTGTTACAACAATAACAAAACACATCAAACACAAAACAACTGCAGAAAGTCCACTTCTGCATAAAAAATGATTAATTAATTTAATTAATTTTCTGTTGATTGATTAATTAATTAATGGACTAATGTCAAGGTTCTATCAAGGCTGTTTCAAAACATTGAGAAGCAAGAACGAATAATGTCAGTTTAGGGACAATAAATGTTCTAAACTTAATTCTCAACTATTTCTAATTATCTATTGTAATGAACTACGGCTATTGTATATGTGTATAGAAATGCTTGTTACTGTCACATTCATTAAAAGTATTATGAATGTGTGTTAAAACTGTCTGTGTGTGTTTCAGTGCTGGCCATCGGACTCATAGCTTTAGGTAAGATCAAGACAAATTTGTGGGGACGTTCTGTCATATTGTGGGACATTGGGACTCAAGGTCACATTTATTTACATGTATGAATACCTTGTAGCTCAAAACATTTGAGAGGTTGCAAATAATTGTAATAACAATTGCATTATACAAAAGTAGGAACAACTCTACAAAAACAAGAAGCAACCATGACCTTTAAAAACCTTTAACAACAAAATAAAAACAACATCTTTATGATTTACTTATGATGTGTGTGTGTGTGTGTGCCTCAGTTAAATCTGAAGCTCCTGAATCAGAAGAAAAAGAATCTGAAACTGAAGAACCTGATGCTGAAGAACCTGATGCTGAACAATCACGGTCAGTATTGTTATTCTACGCCCCTTATGCAGCCACAAACTCAAAGTGAGCACTGACTGTGAGCTGTCAGTGTCCATTTGAACAGCCTATGATCAATGCATCATAATGTTGCTTTATTATGATATAATTTTTCTTACTTTACATCCTTGCAGAGAGGCTGCACAGGCAGCTGAGACCAAACAAGTTCACAAACCCAAACATACAGTGGAGCACAGAATACATGCCAATCCCAAAGGTCCAGTGGAGCCCAAACAATCTGGGAAACCCAAAAGTCCAGCCCAGGCCAAAAATCCAGCTAAACCCAAAGGTCCAGCCCAGGTCAAACCCAAAGGTCCAGCCCAGGCCAAAAAGCCAGCTAAACACTAAGGTCCTGTTGCTTGAAGTCCTGGTCAAACAAGTAAGTGCTTTTATTGTCTAGTAACTTTTTGTATTGCACAATTTATACAAACAAAATGAAACACAAAGTACTCTTGGAATATACGTTTTAGAGTTATTAGTAATATTGTAGGTCTATGTCGTTCATATGTTGTCTGTGTCATTTGTCACTGGGTATGGGCAACAAAACAATCATTAAGGATTGGTATCATAATCTAATCTAATTAATGTGTCTGTGTTGCATCTATTTTACAGAGCCCAGTGACATCATTCCACCAGGAGGAAAGTTTGGTCTCTTTCTACCAGTCTCTGTTTCCTTATATATGTCCCAACATAACAGTTAGCTGCTCCAAGCTAAAATAAAATCAAATGAACTGTTTTACTTCAGATCATGCACCACAAAACACTCTTTAAACTATTACATGAAGTAAACATTTATAGATTTTAACAGTATTAAAAAATACAAAACAAAAGAAGGAATGTTTCCTCATGGAGTTCCGCAAGGCTCTATTCTCATAATAACTGCAAACTCAGTGTTGCTACATTAGGAACTGGGACATGGTGTTGATCACGGTGGTAAATTGACAAGATTTGTATGCCAATTTATTGGGTTATTGGGTGTAAATTTCTTTTGTCAATTCAAATTTATGAATGAAGAATAAAAAATTAAGGACCCCCCTCAATGGATCTGTACTTTCTCTTTGTGTATTAGAAATATAACTGTCTAGTAAACCAATAAGTTTAGAGTTGATGATGATATAAAGACACATAATACCACTCATCGTACTGAGGCAGATTATGAAATTATGTATAATAAAATCATTTTGGTTGTATGCTCCATGCTAGATAAAAAAAAACAAAACAAAAAAACAAAGCATTCTTTTTCCAGTGGGCAAAACATGATAAAGTGCCCTCTATGGTGTCCCATCCATCATGGTTTAAAATAACTTTTAAACCAGAGAAACTAAACTCAGGAAAAAGTCACTGTAGTGTACTGTCTGAAGAAGGTGGAAATTACACCTGAACAATGGTAGCAGAATTTGTACAACAACAATAATTGTTATGGAATTTTCTATTCTTAAGTTACATGGGATCACGTGTGGGCTTTGAGGTCCTTGGAAGTATTAGTTGTTTGGCTTTGACTGGAACAGTAGGTGCCAGTCTATCTCAATGTTGTGGTGACCAGGGTCGAAGGAACCTAATGTTGTCTTCCTAGACATAATAGATAGCTTGCCGTTGATGTTTGATGTACTTTGAGAGTGTCTCTATTTCTCCTTGGACAAGCTTCAATAAATAATACAGCATAAGACATCAGAGGCTCCTGAACGCTTTCTTCCCTCCTGTCCTCACCATTGACCTTTGATTTCAGCAATTTCTCCACAACAATAATACCATTTTTAGAATGTCAATAAATAAATAATAAATAAATAAATAAATAAAAACTAAAGTAGATGTGTTGTGTTTCTCAGTGGAGCTTGTTTCAGTTCCAAAAAATGTCTTACAATGCCAATGTTTCCAGGTGTTGCTAATATGTTGTTTCAAGTGTAAGTTTTCTTTTACTTTTCAAGGCAACTCTCAATGCCAATATTTCTTTTTTCAGTTCAGAGTTTGTTTTCAATATCAAATTATATTTTCAATGCCAAAAATAGTTATTCCTTTAGTATCACAGAGTAAGTGTTGGGTTTCAATTTTTTTTTTAAATTAATTAATTTAGAAAAGGTGTTAATCTTCTCTTTAACGCTTCACTTTGTGGTACAATGTGGGGACCTCGAGTCCCAATGTCCCACAATATGACAGAACGTCCCCACAAAGTCAGTAAATACACACAACTGTTTTGTTCGTACCTAAAGCCATGAGTCCGATGGCAAGCACTGAAACACACACAGACAGTTTTAACACACCTCCATAATACTGTTAATCAATGTGACACTAACAAGCATTTCCAGAACATTACAATTACAGTCAGTTCCAAAAATAGTTGGACAGGGATAGAATTTTCATTTTTGCACACCTCCACAATGGATTTGAAATTAAATAACTGAGATGTAATTAAAGTGCAGAATTTCAGAATCTGGCCATTCTGGTGGTTTGGGTTGTGAGGGTTATTAATGGTTTGCACCTTGTGGTGAACCCTCTGTACTTGCTCTTGCAAAGTTTTCTCTTTATGGTAGACTTGGAGGGTGATATGTCTACTGGAGCATGTTCTTTGTTTGGTTTGATGTTGTTAAGGGGTTTTTCTTTACCATAGAAAGGGTCCTACAATCCTCCACCACTGTTATCTTCTGTGGACATCCAGGCCTTATCGTGTTGCACTCCTCACGAGTGTGTTCTTTTTTTTCTAAGAATTTACCAAACTGTTGATTTGGCCACTCCTAATGTTCCTGCTATCTCTCTAATGGATTTTCTCTGTTTTTGTAGCCTAAGAATGGTCTGTTTCATTTTCATTGAGAGCTCCTTTGACTGCATGTGGGCTCACAGCAACAACTTCCCAATGTGAATGTCACACCTGGAATCAACTCCGGACCTTAAAGCTGCTTAATTGATGAAGAAATAATAAAAGAATAGCTTACATCTGTCCATGAAACAGCTTTTAAGTCAAGTGTCCAATTACTTTTGGGCTCTTGAAAATGAGTGAGCTACATATTAAAGAGCTGTAATTCCTAAACCTTTTGTCCAGTTTGAATGTGAATACCCCCAAATGAAAGCTGAGGGACCGCACTTTAAGCCCATATTCATTATTTAACTAAAACTTGAATATATTTTGGTAAACAACCAAAAAAAAAACAAAACAAAACAAAATGTGTCTGTGTCCAAATATATATGGACCTAACTGTTGCTCCTTACACTGTTCAATAAAGTAAATAATTAAAAATAGATGTGAATACGGATTGGAACATTTATTTTCCCTAAAGTTACACTGTTTGTGTTATTCTTGTTCTAGATTATATAGTCGGAAGCTTGTTCAGTGAAGTCAGCATTAAAAACACAAATTTCTTAAATGTTTCTCAATGTAAAGTTCTCGTTGGCAGGTCTGCAGTCAACTTGGTTAATTGGATAACTTAAAACTTTTCTTCCAAAGACTCTGAAGAAAATGATGTCTCCTCTTAATCAGCTAAAATATGTATATCCTGCAAACTGCCTCAGTGAGCCAGGCTGTTTGATTAACAACACACCTTACTAGTTGAATGAGATCACATGGCACTTACACCTTTGGCTTTGAGTTTGCCTCAAGCACTAAACACTATTATGGTAATATTAACATTCAGTAGTAATGATGTTCACTATGTACATTTTAAAATGATGACATGAGATGTGAGAACGGTGTGTACTGTCTAAATACTTGTTAACCCTCTGGGGTCTGAGCAATCATCCAGTAATAGGACCCTGGAGGGTTGTGGTGTATCTAATTACTTCAACACCAACACTGTTTAACACAGAGATGTTAAGAGATATTCTACTTAATCATACACATACACTAGTTATGGTACTCAAATTCTACCTAGAATTTTTAAGGAATGAGAAAACATATTTTTATATGTCCAAAGACATAAACATGTCATGATATATATAAAAGAAGCAATAATTCAGTTATTATGTCTGATTCGACAGACAAGACAGGCTTCAAAGTAATCAACCTGTTGATTCAATCATCCAGGTCGTTTCCACCACAGGAATCAGGAACCCTTTTAATGGAAACTGAACTGAGACTCATCCAGCGGCAAAACTGACTACACTAACTTCTTCCTAGAGGATAAAACAACCCGCTCCAGGTGGCCACAGCCCTAACCCTAACACTAAACCCGGAAATATACATAAGGTGTTATGCGACGAGCGGATGAGGCAGAAGACGGACTGGCCCCCCGTTCTGTGCCATGTATCTCTGCCCTTGCCAAAAACACTCACCTGAATATCTTGCACACAATTTTGAATAAATGCCTTTTGAATATAATGTGTGTCTTATTTACTGTTTATAATATCAGTCCATGAATGAATATAGGAGGTAACAGCAAGCATGTTGTTACAGACAGAAGACAGTAAATCAACACCATGTCCCTATTCCTGATATTGTAATGCTGAGTTTGCAGTTATGACTTAGATTGCCAACATGGTTGGTGAGATCACTTTGAACTATTTTGTATCAGACTGCAACTAATGATTATTTTCATTCTGGATTAATCAACTGATGATTTTCTCCATGAATTAAAGTGAATTTCACATTAACAAGCTTTAGTGTGGAGTTGGAACAAGGTGATACAGAACATAATAAGATCCTGGCAGACTTTTAAAAAATAATTTTAAAGACACTTTAAAATGAGTTTTGGAGGTAGAAGTTGGTCTTTTAACCGTCTGGGGTCCTATCTATGGCCACATGAACTGCATTTGCAATTGTGGGTGATTGCTCACACCCCTGAGGGTTAACAAGTATTTAGTCAGTACACACTGTTCTCACATTTTCTCAACTTTTTACATATTGAGACATAACATCATTATGACTAAAAGTTAATATTACTATAACAGTGTTTAGTGCTTGAGGCAAACTCAAAGCCAAAAGCGTATATGTGATCTCATTTAACCAGCAAGGCGTGTTGTTAATCAAACAGCCAAAGTTAGTGACAGTTTTCAGGGTATAAATTTCGGAGCCGATTAAGAGGAGACATCACTTTCTCCAGAGCCTTTGGAAGAAAAGCTGTCATCCAACTAACCGAGTTGACTTCAGACCTGCTGACATGGTTTCATTCAAGATCACCCTGCTGGCCCGTGAGTACTCTGATTTGTTCATCTGTGGCATTCATAAGACAGTAGAAAGTAGAAAGTATATCTCTGTTTTCCAGAATTAAAAGTTAAACCAGGCATAAAGTTGTATTTGAGTTAAGAACTTCACATTCTGAAACATTTAAGAAATTATTGTTTTTAATGCTGACTTCACTGAACAAACTTCATGCTGAGTAATCTGAAACAAAAATTATTTTTAGGAAGTTTGATCCAAGTGAGACCACACATCTTAATTAAATCTGAAGATTTGAACATTTTGTCCTGATACGGACAAATAATTTTGATTATTTATTAATCTGCCACCACTACTGCTTTTCTTTTCTTTTGTAAAAGTTCTGCTTAATAAATGATTAATCTTCTGTTGGTTGATTAATCAATTAATGGACTTGGATGTCAAGGTTTAGAGAGAACAAATAATGTGAACTTAGGGACAATACATGTTCTAAACTTTACTCTCATCTATTTTTAATTATTTCTTTCGTTGACTTGTATAACGAACTAGGTGTATTGTTATAGAAATGCTTGTTAGTGTCACATTCATTAATAGTATTATGAATGTGTGTTAAAACTCAAACTGTCTGTGTGTTTCAGTGCTTGCCATCGGATTCATAGCGTTAGGTAAGAACAAGATACATCATGTGTGTTTTGACTTTGTGGGGACGTTCTGTCATATTGTGAGACGTTGGTACTCGAGGTCACATTTGTTCACATGTATGAATACCTTGTAGCTCAAAACATTGCTCCAAGAAAACATTTGAGAGGTTTCAAATAATTGTAATAATAATTGATACTTAAATAGCAACAACTCTAGGTATACAAAAGAGCCAGATCATTAAATGAAATACAATGGTAAAGGTAGAATAAAGTAAAGAATAAAACAAAGAGTAAAGGTCTGAATAATGCTGCTGTTTTTCTTTTAACAATTAACTTATGATGTGTCTGTGCCCTAGTTGCCCAAGCTGAGGATTCTGAAGAAGCAGGGTCAGTATTGTTGTTGTTCTATGCCCCTTATGCAGACACAAGCACTGACTGTGAGCTGTCCATATGTACAGTTTATAATCAAAGCATCATAATGTCGCTTTATAATGATATAATTTTACTTACTTTACCCCCTCGCAGAGAGGCTAAAGCTAACGGGACTTCCACAGCCAAAGCTTCAGTAGCGGCCACGCAGGCTGCTAAACCCAAAGCTTCAGTGGCGCCCAAGCAGGCACCTAAACCCAAAGCTCCAGTGGCGGCCACGCAGACAGCTAAACCCAAAGCTCCAGTGAAGGCCGCGCCTAAAAAAGCCTAAGGTTGCTTGAAGTCCTGGTCAAACCTGTAAGTACTTTTATTTTCTAGTGACTTTATTTGTACAGCACAATTCATATGCTCAAAATGAAACACACAAAAGTAGTTCAGACAATAACAAAATGATTTAATGACAATATTTGCTTGTTTTCCGAGATTTTGTTTACATTTATTTTAAGTTGTTACATATGTTATTTCTTTCAATTAATTTTAAGGATGAATTAGGCTGAATTAAAACATTGAGAAGAGAGAACGAACGAACAATGTGAATTTAGGGACAATAAATTCATAAAGCTCTAATATTTTTCCTCATCTATTTTTAATTATTCTAATACTATACTACTACAAAATAACTAATTAATGTGTCTGTGTTGCATCTATTTTACAGAGCCCAGTGACATCATTCCAGCACGATGAAAAGTTTGGTCTCTTTGTACCAGTCTCTGTTTCCTTATATATGTCCCAACATAACAGCTAGCTGCTCCAAGCTAAAATAAAATCAAATGAACTGTTTTGCTCCAGATCATGCACAACAAAACACTCTTTAAACTATTACATGAAGTAAACCTTAATACATTTAAACAGTAAAAATACAAAACAAAAGAGAGTGATTCCTCATGGAGTCCCACAAGGCTCCATTCTGGGTCATTTTGTTTTGGTTTTGTTATTTTTACCCACTAGAGTTTTTTTTTTTTAATGTGAATAGGCCATCTAAGTCATAATAACTGCAAACTCAGTGTTACTACATTTGGAATTGGGACATGGTGTTGATCATGGTGGTGGTCTCCCTTTTTCCCCCTCATTCTCTTCATCTCTCTACCTGCTGGATGAGCTATAGTTATGTTGCCTCAACCCCTGAGTTTCTATTACTTTTCTTCTTTCAATATGATTTGAGCTTGAAGCTTGAGCTGTTGAAATTTCAAGCCTTGCTAATGTATTTTGTCTTAATAATTAGGAAGATAATTCAAGTTTCTGAATGAAGAATAAAGAATTAAGGACCCCTCTCACTTGATCTGTGTTGTTTCTTTGTATATTAGAAATATAACTGTCTAGTAAACCAATAAGTTTAGAGTTAAATGATATAAAGACACATAGTACCCCTCATCATATTGAGGCAGATACTGAAATTATGTATAATAAAATCATTTTGATGGTAGCCCACAGCTAGCTTTTTACTGTCTCAATGTGGAAACATTATTCTTCTTGCCAACATTACCCAAAGCATGATGGGAATTTAAGCTTGAAAGCTTTAAACTCAGCACAGAATGAGTTAATCATTGACTGATTTATTGCTTGATTGATAATATCAATCGTTTAAAAGACATCAGCTGAGCCAGGACAGTACATGTTTACATAAAAGGAAATAAAGCCCAAGCGCTGTATATTTTCCTGCTTTGTGCAGAAGGTTACCTTCCTTCCGCGACAATTGCAGGCTCTTTGGTGGAGCTCTGCTTTGAGTTAAGTTCCATCGTTGATAGCGGTGAGCGGTGACAGCGGTCATTATGTTTACCAATACCCGACCCGTAGCCCCCCCGCAAAAAAAAACAAAACAAACAAAAAATAAATAAATAAAAAAACATGGATTTGCATTATTTACGAGACCCTCATTTTCAGGTCGAAAAATCTGGATTTATCCGGAAGAATCACACCCCTGAAGAAATCAAATAATTTAAATCAGAATATAAGTGTGTTAACTGTCACTGCAAGAGACCATAAACCCTGATCAACTCTTTGTGTACAGCACAGCAGGATGAAAGTGAAAGTGATCTTCTCAGGCAAGATGAAAGTGTGCTTCAGGAAAGGACCAACTGGATATCTGAGGCAAGATCCCTCAGATGAAGCCAAGAGGATCTAAGACAACCCCAATCTCCAGGACAAATAATCCCCTCAAAGGCAAGAGAAGGTCAAGGAGAATGTTGTCTGTACACTTTACATTGTTACACTATCACTTAGTCTTTATGTTCTTTCTGCGCTGAACATGACCAAAGACACTATTAAACTGTGATTAAGCGATTAAGGTGCACTCCCCCCTACACCAATCAGGTCATACACACCAGGTGTGTAGGACCTTTAAATACCGCTCTGCTAACCTGGGGAGTCTTTTCGCCCGAACACCCTGGAGAGAAGACAACAGGCAAGTGACTTTTACACATACGCACACATTTCATTTATAATACTGCACAGTCGCGTCACATTTTACCAAATGCTTCTAGTTGCACATTACCACAAAGAGTTTTGTGGTAATTTGTTCAGGCTACCAAACTAGCTAAACCAACTGGATGTTTCTCTCCACTCTTTCACTGAGGGCAATGCAGAACCTGCACACACATTGTTGATGCAATAGTTTCACAATTTCAATAAAACATTCACTACGTTGGTTTGTGCCTTATTCTTTAATATATTTAACTCATTGTGATATAAACACATTTACTAAGGGACAGTACTATAGGGGATTACAATGACATTACATTTTCCTGTGTTAAGGAGGCGTAAACCAACAGCAGCACTCTCAAAACCAGATCAGCCGGATGAATATAGTGCTACTGCATCTCCACGGCCAGATTGGTATACAGACGTGTACACATGCCGACTCTGCTGCTAGGTTATGCCTGTTTCTGATCAGTGTTATTGTTTTTCACCCATTCCCTTCACTACAGTGAAGGATCCTTTGCCTGTATCTCCTGAGTTGTTTGAATTGGGGTCATCGACAAGCAAGACCACGTCGCCTTTGGGACCAGTGCAGGAAACTGTTCTGTCAATGTAAGGACTTAATGTAATATAATTTTATGTTACTTAATCAGATTAAAAAACTAATTTAACATTAAACAATTGTATTGCTCATCTATGAGTAATCTCACCCACCCATATCATCCTGCAGCCCTCCTCCCAGTGATCTCTGCACAGCCTACAGCCTCTGCTCCTCCCACAGGACACCCTGCAGCTGCTGGCCAGTCTTTTTCGGGACTCCCTGCAGTGTCAAAGCCCCCCCCACAGCACCCCCTGCAGCCTCTGCTGGGTACTCCTCCACTCAGTTAGAGAAGCATGCTGTTCCACCACTGCCAAACTATGAGCAGGATGTGAGCAGATGGGACTTCTCTCACCAGCAGAGAATCTGGATGAAAACAGAAATGGGAGCCTTGGGACTGTGGCCAGGCTGTAGACCGGAGAGACATCCAATGAACATGATCTCCTTGAGGCGTTACCCACCTCAGCCTGAGCTCTGACTGACTCTGTCTATGACCTGCCATCACCAAATTACTTAACTTAATCCATTCTTCATTTGGAAACCAGAACATAACATTATGCAAAGAGACCGCAACCAGTACACTCTGCCATGTCTGTACGGCTGTCCGAATCCCCACGTTGTCTCATCAGGAGTTGGACGCCCCCGTGTTATAGTTGGTACAAGCAGCCAGTACTACATACTGGCCTCTCGGCTCAGCTGTAAAGTCTGTAAAAAGCACTGGTTTGCAGATAAACCCCAATGGATGGTGTCACTGCCTCATAAAATTAAATTAATACTTAACTTAATGTTGGCTAAATGAGACCTTAACATAAAAAAAAAAAAATCTTTGATAAATTCCCACTGGGGAAGAAAAGAAAAAGGACAAAAATTTAACCCATAAAGTAATGAACCAAAAAGAGATGGAGACCCCGGCCAAAAGAAACAAAAGAGGGAAACACGGGGCCAGCCACGCTGTGGGCCGTCGCACCCCACACGTCCCCATTAAAGACAAAGAAAACAGGCCTAAGCTAACACAAAAGCAGAAACCTGGACTACAGTGGTCTCCAACTCAAACTAAAATAACAAACTAAAATAAAACTCTGTCATCATGGACAGAGTAAAAAAAAAGAAAGTTAACTCAGCTCCAAAGAAAAGCAAACATTCCCCTGCTGCTGCTGCCAAAGTGAGAGGGAGTGTGGCCTGCCTCCTCCTCCTCTTTAACCCTCTGATTGCCAAATTGACTGCAGCCTGTGGAGGAAGGAACACGAGAGAACAGCAGCCCCAAAGAAAAACACTCCCGGGTGTGGAGCGCTCCACTACCTGTTACACATAACTCTAGATTGATATACCAAGTCCAGTTCTGCAGCATTTTTGTATATCATATGAATCTAGATATTTCAGAGAAAGTGAAAATGATTTGCTGTTTCTCTCTCTCTCTCACTCCTTTAGATGAGGAGGAACATGAGCTGCTCGCACAGGTCCCGTTAAGGCAGGCGGTCTTCTCTTTGTCCGGGACCATTCTCGGTGGACACAGCCCATGAGGCCCATTGATGGCCTTCTGGCAAGTACCACAGGCAGAAAAGACCTTCTCATTCAGGTGGCTGGGGCGATACATTGACTAGAGCGACCGGCGTAACACTGCAGCGACTGTGGGCGCTGCGCCTGGTGGAATTTTGGGGTTACTGTTCCAGTGGTAACCTCACCCACCCCAGTGAATCCCACAGATAAGCCCCAGGAGTCCCCACTAACTAAGGGTGAGATTGAACAAATGGTGAAAGAGATTGCGGAGAAACAACAGCAACCTGTTACAAAGAGGACACATAACTGTCTTGCCTTGGCCAGCAAAGTCATGTTACCTTGGTTATAAATCACTCTATTCATTTCTTATCAGTCTGGCAGCGTGAAGTACTTTTACTGCTCTACAAAAGTATACAGGCGTATGCAGTAGAAACCTCCCCAATCTCAGTGCTGTTTGCTGAAACAGCTTAGTTCAAGAGGCTCTGGCTGCAGACCTCCAGTGTCAGGCTGCTTCCGTTACCGGCTCCACTGTCAGGCTGCCTCCAGTGTCAGGACCCGAAATAACAAACTTTGTGCTTCTCTTAAAGGACTGAACACCTGAATCACGGGTTTATAAATTCTGAATGATAATACTTTGAATGGATGGTTTGTAATAAGCGTAGTTATGCTAGCGGTTGACTGTGATCAGGTCATCTGATGATCTCTTAGTACCCAGAAACTTCATAATAAATCTGTATACACACTTTTGGAGCGTTGATTTATTCTTAATTAATTTCATTTCATTTCATTTTTATTTTATTTTAATTAATTTATTACCATATTATTATTACATTAGTGTCAAAAATAAACTCCATTCATAGTCTAGCTTAGCGACATTAGTCCATGTAAAAGCGTTGAGCTTAACTTGGAAGATATATTTCCTACTAGAAAATGTATTTATTGACACAAGTTAATGTCTGCTTAGAAGGGTTATACATACTGAAGTAATCTCCTTTGTTATACCAGCTAGGCGAACATAACATGACATGAACAAGTAAACCCAAGATGCCGGTTTATGCGTTTTCAACAGACCAAGTTCATTTACAAATAATGAAATAAAATGACAAATTTTCATTCTTTTCCCCTTCTTAAAAGTTAAGCATTTACTGCTGATTGAACAAATACTGATTTTGAATACTGGACTACCAAAGCAAAAGTGCTGCACCCCACACTTCCCCATTAACTAAGACAAAACAGGCTAAGCTAACACAAAGCGAAACCTGGACTACCAGTGGTCTCAACTCAAACTAAAATAACAAACTAAAATAAGAAAACTCTGTCATCATGGACAGAGTAAAAAAAAAAAAAGAAGGGTTAACTCAGCTCAAAAGAAAAGCAAACCTTCCCCTGCTGCTGCTGCCAGAGTGAGAGAGTGCGGCCTTCCTCCTCCTCCTCTTTAACCCCTCCCTGATTGCCAAATTGACTGCACCTGTGGAACAACGAGGGAGAACAGCAGCCCCCAAAAGAAAAAACACTCCCAGGTGTGGAACGCTCCCACTACCTGGCCACACATAACAGATTGACATGCTACCAAGTCAGTTCTGCAACATTTTGTATATCATATGAATACTAGATATTTCAGAGAAAGTGAAAATGATTTGCTGTTTTTCTCTCTCTCTCCCTCCTTTAGATGAGAGGAGGAACATGAGCTGCTCGCACAGGTCCGTTAAGGCAGGCGGTCTTCTCGCCGGTGGACACAGCCCATGAGGCCATTGATGGCCTTCACAGCAAAGTACCGCAGGCAGACCTTCTCATTCAGGTGGCTTGGGACGATACATTGGCCTTTAGAAGCATTAGTAACACTGCAGCGACTGTGGCGCGCTGCATGAGGTGGAATTTTGGGTTACTGTTCCAGTGGTAACCCTCCTGCCACCAGTGAATCTCCACCCAGATATAAGCCCCAGGAGTCCCCACTAACTAAGGGTGAGATTGAACAAAATGGTGAAAGAGATTGCTTGAGGAAACAACAGCAACCACTGTTACAAAAGAAGGACACATAACTGTCTTGCTTGTGGCCAACCAAGATACGTATTTACATGATTTGTGGCTCCTCTATTCCATTTCTTATCAGTCTGGCGTGAAGTACTTTTACTGCTCTACAAAAAGTATACCAGGCGTATGCAGTGGAAGGCCTCCCCAATCCTCGAATGCTGTTTGCTGAAGCAACCGTTCAGAAACTCTGGCTACCCAGACCTCAGTGTCAGGCTGCTTCCGTTACGGCTCCACTGTCCAGGCTGCCTCAGTGTCAGGACCGAAATAACAAACTTTGTGCTTCTCTTAAAGGACTGAACACCCTGAATCACGGGTTTATAAATTCTGAATGATATTGCACACTGAATGTGGATGGTTTGTAATAAATAAGTTATGCTAGCGGTTGACTGGCGATCAGGTCATCTGATGATCTCTTATGCCCAAGAAACTTCACCAATAAAACTGTATACACACTTTTGGAAAAGCGTTGTTGATTTATTGTAATTAATTTAATTTAATTTCCATTTTTATTTTATTTTAATTAATTTAATTAATCAATCTGTTCTCATCTAACGAAATACATGAATTTATATGTTGCATTATAAGTCTACAGCATTATTATTACATTAGTGTCAAAATAAACTCCATTCATAGTCTATGGCTTAGCGACATTAGTCCATGTAAGCGTTGAGCTTAACGGAAGATATCTTTCTACTAGAAAATGTATTTATTGACACAAGTTAATGTCTGCTTAGAGGTTATACATGCTGAAGTAATCTCAGCTGTTATACTAGCTAGGCGAACCGCAACACATGACATGAACAAGTAAACCCAAGATGCCGGTTTGTGCGTTTCCAACAGACCAAGGTTCATTTACAAATGTGAAAATAAAATGACAAATTTTCATTCTTTTCCCCTTCTTAAAGTTAAACATTTACTGCTGATTGAACAAATACTGATTTTGAATACTGGACTGCAAAGCAAAAGTGCTGAGCTTACACAGAAATTATACAATTAGGTTCCACAAAGGCACTGCCGTCTTCTTTAGAAAAATTCAAAATATCAAAAACTACACCTGCAGAAACGGGTGTAGAACTAGAACCAGAATATACGCCGGACTCCTTTAAGACATGCACAAAAAGTTTGTTATTTCTGGTCCTGACACTGGAGGCAGCTTGAGAGTGGAGCCTGCAACGGGAGCAGCCTGACACTGGAAGTCTCCGTTAACGGAGAGCCCAGAGAGTCCACACACACACACACACACTGGGTTCCCTTGTGTGGCAGGGAAATATGTCTTGTGTTTTCCTTAGTTTTCCTTGGTTTTTTCTTAGTGTTTTCCCTAAATCAGGCAGACGTGATGACTCATGAGAGGACTTGGGGAGATTTCTGTCAGTCTTCTTTTTATGGGGCTGAAAAGAAGAGATGGGCAGCAGAAAAGGGAAAGTGTTTGCCCTCAGGTTTCCTATATTCAACCCTGGAGACCTCCCCCTGCCCCATCCCCGTTTCTGCCTCTTAATTACTGTTTCAGTACTATACTACCAGATTATATGTCATATAGATCATATACTGCTCGCTACAATGCACCGTTTCTTTATATATAAGCTTACTAGGGATGTAACAATATGGAAAATTTGACATCTCGATTATAGTGACCAAATTATCACGGTTAACGATATTATCGCAATATTCTTAATTTCTGTACAAATGTCCAAAAAAATACAGATACATTGAAATGAGCTAATAAGAATTAGACGTAATGTTACTGAGCACCTAGTACCGAGCAGTAACATTTTAGCTAATGTTAGTTATAATGTTTACAGTTCATTTAAACAAAGTAGACATTCACTGAGCATCACTGTACTGAATACACTAAAGTTAGCCATAAGGTTACTAAGCACCCAGTCACTCAGTACGTTTACATGCAACAAGAAATTCGAATTTCTGATCGTATCAGATAATGACATGCATAATACCGGATCACTTGTCTGAGTTTACATGCCGTTTAGAGAATCAGATAAACGGCCGGAGCATGGCTGACTCCGTTACGCTAGGTGGCGCTGTAACCCTCTCAACAAAGAGCCGCTTTCGGTTGACCTCTACTTATCAGCGACAACAAACTATCTGAAGGCATTCAAACAAAGATTACATACGAGGAGATTGACGATGCTACAGCTGCGTACTTTTCGTATATTATTTTCGTCCTAATAATGCATATAAATAGAACAACGGATCTTTTGGCTTCCGGGTGAAAGCCCCAGTGGAAAACGTCGCGCATGATCCGATTGCTGAGTATACATGGCGTTAAACATCCGACTATGAACGAATTATCTAGGTGTTCTTATCCGATTTTGAGATGTCCGATGTAGTCCGAAATAGGTCCGAAGTAGACCGGACTAAGGTGTTTACAAGTACTTTAAAAAGTCCGAACTAAGTCCGATACGATCAGAAAGTCCAATTTCTTTCTGCATGTAAACGTACTGACTGTCACTGAATGAGGGAGACGGGAGCTGAAAAGGCGGCAGTGGCCGGAGGGCACATTACATCCGTAGTGTTAAGAACTACCATAGAGAATGAATGGGAAAAGTTAAGAAGGGCAAATGGCTTCATGTATACCACCATTTATAAAGATTACCGGAAATGACATGTACAGCGGTTTCCGTAGTGTAGTGGTTATCACGTTCGCCTAACACGCGAAAGGTCCCCGGTTCGAAACCGGGCGGAAACATTGTTTTATTTTTTTTGTTTTTTTAAATAACCGCAGTAAGTTTTCACGTAGAAGGAAATGTATCGGTGTTCTTAGTGAAACAAAATAAAGGACATAAGGAAGGTTTAAAAAACGAATTAAAAAACACAAGTTTATGTACAATATGTTTGCAGTTTACATGACTATATGACGTTTTTACCAGGTAAATAGCACTAGTCATTGAGATTATACGTGATAACTGGATGTGATAACGTTTAGTATTGCTCTCCTTTATACTTGTTGCTTCTTGTAAAGGAGTCGAAAACAATGTTTCTGCCCGGTTTAGAACCGGTGACCTTTCACAAGGGAGACAGGAGCTGAAACCATAGACACGTTTACAGCGCCACAAGGTCGTGGTGGCCAAAAATATATTGCATTCTTAGTGTTAAGAATAATACGTCACCAGCGCCCCTTTCACTGATTCAAGCATTTAGCCTACACGCTTCATCCAACCTGCACACCTGCAGGCCATCTACTAATAAACGCTGCAGTATAGTTCCACAATGGTAGTTTACACCTCAGGTGTCTTGAAGTGTTTTTTTTTTCTTTAACTTTACTTTCCTTGAACCACTACTTAATTTACCTACCTGCCCACTTGAGGGTGTTTACTGGAGTAGGTGTCCGTCAGGCAAGTGGACAAAAAGCAGAGTCGCTAAGTTGCCAACACTGTCAGTATAACTGCACGTTAGATGTTAATGCAAGTCCTCCCCCTGTCATTGCTCATAATGCTTATTGAAAAACTTGCCCAAGAATCATCATCATATAGCCCATAGCCTACCTCCCTGGACCCATGTAAACCTCTTGTTATTCCCTAAAGCATTATGGAAAATGTAGTTCCAAACATGGGGCATGATAATCCCTCAGATATAGAAGTAACACAAAGAAATACAGTAACAATTTGATAATATAATGTCCCAACAATTTGTCTAAATGTCCCATTAACATGGTCCATACATCTCTTAATATTTGTCATTGATTGGCATTTCACTGCAATGATTATTTTGCCAGAAGGGATCATTTCCCAGAGTTTCCTTCTTCCCAGATGATCAAATATGCAGCTATCACCAATTGCTAAATTATAATATGATATAATAAATAAATTTAGCACTTTAAAAGTTGCTTTCAAGTACTTTAAGTGACACAAGGTAATGGGTATATCTTTGGTACACAAATATCAAATATCCTTGATGTTCTGTCATCATATAGATGTTTTAATTGTGACCTTCCAGGGGACTGCAAATGAAAATTACCCTTTAGATGAGATGCTTATGGAGCATCCTTCTCTGTACAACCACCTCCAGGGGCACCAAAGCAGTCCCCAACACAGTGCCAGCTTTTCTAATTGGTTATTTCACTTTTTTTAGTGTCACTGGCTCTGATGCTGCTGCCCCAGCAGATGGCTACAAAGAAGATTGCACTTGCTACTGTTCAACAGCACCACAAACTGCAGCCTCAAAAGGTTTAATCAACAACTCTCTAAAACATTTAACAAAATTGAATATTAGGTCTAGAACTGTCATGAAGACATCCATTTATAAAATTGCCAGCACTAGTGTTTTATTAGATTGTGTTTGTTTTAACTATGTGTAAGGTGTAAAGCCATAGTTTTATGTATTATGTTTACCTTTTGTAAATAAATTATTTTCATCTTTGACATCAAATGACACTCAAGTGTTCCTGTTGTGTTTGATTCAGTTTATATACCTTCTATTTTAAGTTACAGCATCAATTCCATGTCCAAACATTTTTTTTTGTAATTTTATTTTATCTTATTGTATTCAACTGCAAGACCTTCCTGCTCTATACATTTTTTTTTTTTTTTTTTTTTTTTTTTACATGTAAACATGCAAATTGTGGGTGAACCGGAGCGCCCCGAGAAAACCTCAGAAACAGAGCACAGAAACGTCTCACAGACTTTAAAGGGGTTTAAGTAATAGATGAAATAACTCAACCTCTGCAACACCTATGACCTATTTTAAGTTGTGTGTGTGTGTTTTTTTTTTCATATGTGAACATACAAATTGTGGGAGAAACGCGGAGCACCCGGCGAAAACCCTGGATGTTGCTTTACCTGTTTAGAAGGGAGGAGGAGTGATGTAAGACAGGCCGCTGTAAGGCTCAGTCATCTCATGGGTATAGGCTGTCAGGCAGTACATGTCATTGTTGTGCTAGCCTCTGACCAGGTAACATAGGGTTAAAGCACCTGCAGTGGCAATGCCAACAGCCAAGCCTATTTTCAGTAAACCACCAACACACCAACTGAGGAACCCTTTGCCCTGAGTCGTGGGAGAACGAGATTGTTCTTCTTTTTGTATCTCTTTCCTCCTCTCCCGCTTGTCTTTTAGGTTTTTTATGCGTTTTTGTGTTTCCTCCCTCTTGCACTGAAGATCTTGGAGAGTCTTTAGTTGAGTCTCCTCAGCAGACCTTTTCTCCTGATCTTCCCTTAGCCACTGTAATATTTCTGCGTTTTTTCTGCACAGGACCCGTATTCTCTCCATCTGACACTGAAGACCTTCGACAGTCTTCGCTAGTTCAGTCTGCTCAGCAGAGCTTTTCTCCTGATCTTCCCTTAGCCACTGTATTATTTCTGCCTGTTTTCTGTCCTCGACCCGTATTCTCTCCATCTGACACTGAAGACCTTCGACAGTCTTCGCTAGTTCAGTCTGCTCAGCAAACCTTTTCTCCTGATCTTCCTTTAGCCACTGTATTGTTTCTGTCTGTTTTCTGTCCTCGACCTGTATTTTCTCCATCAAAGATTCAACATGGGCCATTCTCTGTTGAAGTGCAAGCATTTCTGTTTTCAGACTTTGAATCTGTTCTCGGTTTTTATCCTCTTCATCCTTCAAATGCTTAATTCTCTTAAACTGAGATATGAGCTGGATTATGTCTTGCTGCAATTGTTCAGACATGGCTTTTTCGGGAATTTATTTAAACTGGAATTTGGAAGTAGATCCTTTGATTTCTTACCAGGGTTGAACGTCCTTATACTATTTGAATGAGTTTGATTCTGAAGATAAACACTATGTTTTGTGGAAAGTATAAGTTTTGTTTTTGGTTTTGCTCCTCCCACTTAATACGTCATCAGTGCCTTTCATCTTCAGACCCTAAGATCAAAGGCAGAGCATGCGCAGTTCCTGCGCATGCGTATAGTTAAAACGCTCCAAACGTGCATGTTTTTTTTTTTTAATTTTTGTCCAGTTACTATGGTTACGAGGACGCTCCGTGTCTATCGCGTGAAACTTCCTCATGAAAATGTTTTTATATTAGTATGAGTAATTATTAATGTAACTGTAAGTCAGTGGCTTTAATTGAAAGAAAAATATACACCTTTCACGTTCGCCACTTACCTCTTCAACTTCACATCTATCTAACTGAGACATTGATTAAAATCAGGGCCGGCCCTATAGGCTTTCTTTGGCCCTAAAGAAGATTTTTTTCGTGGGCCCAAAACACTCCTAGTGCAATCAAAAAGAAGATGTTTTCTTGAACTATTTTGTTCAGATCTATCACATTTTTTCATCGTGTCAGAGGCGCTGTGGTCACACAAATGAACCGAATATTTACTGAAGACTACAAAGACAGCTCATCTTCTGGCAGTTTGCAGACTGTCCTGTTGTCAGATGTCCTGTCTGATCAGTCAGAGCGAGGATAAAAAAACAAACAAAGCGAAGCATGATGATGATTTGCACACAGGATGATTTAACATACATAATATTTTCATGAGCGAGGAGCTTTGAGGTCTCACTTTTTATTTGACATTAGAAACATACAAGATTTCAGCATTGAAGAAGAGTCATTCATGATTTTATTGATAATTATTATACAGTTTCAGGGCCTCCACTTAACTATAGTAACGGAGTTAGATGCTGAATGAGGCACGAATGAAGATATACTCCAGACAAAGTGCAGAGTCCTTATAATTATTATTATTATTATTATTATTATTATTATTATTATTATTATTATCAGTCATGTGGCACACGACGGGTTTTCTCGTGTTGACAAAAAAAAATAACATGTACGCATGCGCAGTGGAAAAATCCATAAATTCCACTGGGCATGCGTATAGTAGGGTCTGAAGATGAAAGGCGCAGGTGACGTATTAAGTGGGAGGAGCAAAACCAAAAACAAAACTTATAAGTATACTTTCCACAAAACATAGTGTTTATCTTCAGAATCAAACTCATTCAAATAGTATAAGGACGTTCAAACCTGATAAGAAATCAAAGGATCTACTTCCAAATTCTAGTTTAAATAAATTCCCGAACAAGTCATGTCTGAAAAAATGAAGCAAGAGATGAGCCAGCTTGGCGACAAAATTAAAGCAGAGACTAAACTTAATCAATCTAAACTTCTCAATGACCTTGAAGAAATCACCCATATGCATGATGAACATATTCAGAACATGGAAGATGAAAAGCACAAAAACCAAGAACAGATTCAAAGTCTGAAAACAGACAACCTTGCATTTCAACAGAAACTGACCAGTGTTGAATTTCTGCTGGAGGAAAAACAGGTAGGGTGCAGAAAACTGGCAGAAACAGTACAGAGCATGAAAGAAGATAAGGAGAAAATGTCTGCTGAGGAGACTGGACTGAAGAAGACTGCCCAAGACCTTCAGTGTCAGCTGCAGGAAAAACAGGTTGAGGGCAGAAAACAGGCAGAAACATTACAGAGCATGAAAGAAGATAAGGAGAAAATGTCTGCTAAGTTGACTCGACTGAAGAAGACTGCCCAAGACTTTGAGTGTCAGCTGCAGGAAAAACAGGTCGAGGGCATAAAACAGGCAGAAACATTAAACAGGATGGAAGAAGATAAGGAGAAAATGTCTGCTGAGGAGACTCGACTGAAGAAGACTATCCAAAACCTTCATTGGCAGCTGCAGGAAAAAGAGCTCGAGGGCATAAAACAGACAAAAACATTAAAGAGGATGAAAGAAGATAAGGACAAAATGTCTGCTGAGGAGACTCGACTGAAGAAGACTGTCCATGATCTTCAGTGTGAGCTGGAGGATTGTAATATTCAAATATTGGAAAATGAAAAGCTGTTAGAAGAAAAAGACAGCGAAATTGCTCAAGAAAAACAGATAAGTACAACTTTAAAAGAGCAGTTACAAAACATGAAACTAATCTTGGCTGCTGGCATTGTCCTTGTAGGTGGTATAATCCTACGTTACCTGGTCAGACGCTAGCACAACAATGACATGTACTGCCTGACAGCCTATACCCATGAGATGACTGAGACTTACAGCGGCCTGCCTTACATCACTCCTCCTCCCTTCTAAACAGGTAAAGCAACATCCAGGGTTTTCGCCGGGTGCTCCGCGTTTCTCCCACAATTTGTATGTTCACATATAAAAAAAACCCAAAAAAACACACACACACAACTTAAAATAGGTCATAGGTGTTGCAGGGGTTGAGTTATTTCATCTATTACTTAAACCCCTCTAAAATCTGTGAGACGTTTCTGTGCTCTGTTTCTGAGGTTTTCTCCGGGCGCTCCGGTTCACCCACAATTTGCATGTTTACATGTAAAAAAAAAAATGTATAGAGCAGGAAGGTCTTGCAGTTGAATGAAAGAATAAAATTACAAAAAAAAAAAAAAGTTTGGACATGAAATTGATGTTGTAACTTAAAATAGAAGGTATATAAACTGAATGAAACACAACAGGAAGACTTGAGTGTCATTTGATGTCAAAGATGAAAATAATTTATTTACAAAAGGTAAACATAATACATGAAACTATGGCTTTACACTTTACACATAATTAAAACAAACACAATCTAATAAAACACTAGTGCTGGCAATTTTATAATTGGTTTATATAACTAATAACTAATAATAACTAATAACTTTATATAACTATAACTAATATAACTCTCTGCTTTATATAACTAACCAATTAGAAAAGCTGGCACTGTGCTGGGGACTGCTTTGGTGCCCCTGGAGGTGGTTGTACAGAGAATGATGCTCCATAAACATCTCATCTAAAGGGCATTTTTTTATTTGCAGTCCCCTGGAAGGTCACAATTAAAACATCTATATGATGACAGAACATCAAGGATATTTGATATTTGTGTACCAAAGATATACCTGTTACCTTGTGTCACTTAAAGTACTTGAAAGCAACTGTTAAAGTGCTAAATTCACCAATTGAACCAGATGGGTGCAATTGGTGAATTTAGCAATTGGTGATTGCTGCATATTTGATCATCTGGGAAGAAGGAAACTCTGGGAAATGATCCCTTCTGGCAAAATAACCATTGCAGTGAAATGCCAATCAATGACAAATATTAGGAGATGTATGAACCGTGTTGATGGGACATTTGGAGCCTATATTATCAAATTGTTACTGTATTTCTTTGTGTTACTTCTATATCTGAGGGATTATCATGCCATCTATCTATCTAGTTGAAAGTGTTGTAAAACAAACAAGTAAAACGAGGGTCACTGTCGGACAGTTGAGTGTATGAACCGCATTGACCAACAGGGGGAGGACTTGCATTAACATCTAACGTGCAGTTATACTGACAGTGTTGGCAATTTAGCGACTCTGCTTTTTGTCCACCTGCCTGACGGACACCTACTCCAGTAAACATCCTCAAGTGGGCAGGTAGGTAAGTTAAGTAGTGGTTCAAGGAAAGTAAAGTTAAAGAAAAAAAAAACACTTAAAGGCACCTGAGGTGTAAACTACCATCGTGGAACTATACTACAAAGCTTGAATCGGTGAAAGGGGCGCTGGTGACGTATTATTCTTAACACTACGCATGCAATATATTTTCGGCCATCCCAGCCCTGTGGTGCTATAACCGTTTTAGCTCCGGTCTCCCTCGCTGACTCTTTCACGAACGCTTACTCTCATTCAGTGACAGTGACAGGAGAGGAGAGGAGCTCTGTACATCACATGCGTTGCATCCAACAAAGGTGAGTGACTTGTATACTTAGAACTAGATGAATAATATATAATATGAGATATTATATGACATTTGAGATAATATGTATGTTGTCTCGGGGAGTGTTGTCTCTCTCTGTGGCACATCTGCTTAACTTTATTCATGAAACGGAAAAATAAGCTAGTAACGTCAGATACGTAAGACTTTTATTTCTTACTTACTCCAGTTTAACTATCATCACTGTCATTAACACACTGTGTAGGCTTATATGTAAAGAAACGGTGCATGGTAGAGGGGTAGCAGTATGATACATATGATATAATATGTCAGTATAGTACTGAAACAGTAATTAAGATGCAGAAACGGAGGGACGAGACGCATGTCTGTCCTGCCAGAGTGTTTTCCCTATATCAGGCAGACGGGGTGACTCCATTTTTCATTAGGGTTAAAAGAAGAGATGGGCAGCAGAAAAGAGAAAGTAATTCCCTCATCCCTCATGTTTCTTTGTTTTAATGTTTATATTGCCATTATTGTATCATACAAATTTAACTCTGTATCTTGTTTGTTATGGATGACTGTTAAATGCTGAAACCACTGTGATTTGTTCTTGCCTTGTTGTTTGTTTCTGATTTACTTTTTTTCCCCTTAGAATGCCATGTTCGGCCATTGTAAAATACCATTCTTTCAGGCTATGCTTATTTAGATACTGGAAAGCACTACTTTTTATATCTTTTAAATTTGTACATACTTTGTATCTCTTGTATCTTACCAGTATGTGCAGGCATTTTTTTGTTAACATTTGTTCATTAAGTCCAATGGCCTTAGTTCAAATTACTGGGCACTTGACATGTAAATAATGTTGTGGTAGAATGACTGTCTATTTAAAATTAAATAGGCCTGCATTTAATTTTCTACTTTTGAACATTTTGTTTTTATTAAAACATAATTTAACTGAACATGTCCTGAAAAGAAAAGTTACTTTGTACAAGCTAAAGAAGTTGTATAATACATTACACCAATTCATTTATCAGTAATATATTGTTTATACAGCAGAATATCAGTCTTAATTCAGTGAAATATTACATATTCCTCTTTCCTCTATAACATGTATATATATATATATATATACATATATTATTTTATATATTACAGTATTTCATACTAAAATGGTGTAGATTTTAACATGTCTTAACATGTGAAATTTTACACAATTGGTGCAGCAGTTCAGTACTATTGCCAGGGAAAGGGTCATTATGCGACGTCGAATGTTATTGACGTGACCTGTGGTAAAACTACAAAGTGCAAAAGATGGACTACAAAACGCACATCTGAGATACTTCCTAGATACTCCCCATGTGCTCTTAGCATGTAGTTTAATGCAGGAAATATAAACATGGAAAACCTGGTGAAAAATATGACTTCATCATCAACGTCAGAATTTAAATAATAAATGAATATGGTCCACCTGTCACAGAAGTCAAATGAAGTGTTTGTTACACTCACCCTCCTGTCCACTCATGTATAAACATTACCTCCTTTCTTTCGTAAAGGATGGTCCGTGTATCCTATGCTGAAGGAGATAATAAAGGAAGCATTGAAGCTCCTTTCCTTAACAGTTAAAGAATTCGAACAGCTCTTTCATGGCGGACATGTTAATACTTCTGGGTCATTTCACTCAGTTAGGAAGGTTCTTAAGCAAAATTGACTTTGAAGCTAAGTTAGATGACTTCAAAGTTAACTTTCACCAATGGTGGTTAGCATCAACACATCTTAACTTTTTAGTGCATAACGTAAAGAAACTGTTCGCATTTGTTTGTATGTAACGTTATGAAACATTTTTGTAAACTCTCCCTGCATTAGTTGGGCACTAATTAATTCATTTGTGAGGAAAACGATTCAACAGGAAATGAATTCGGGATTTTATTTTGAAATGTATCCCTTGCATTTCCGGTCCTGAGAGGAGAGTGGAGCCTGCAGCAGTAGGGATCTGACAGTGGAGGTCTGCAGTTTTATTTTGAAATGTATGCCGTGCATTTCCGGGCCTGACAGTGGAGGGGCCTGACAGTGGAGGTCTGCAGCCAGGACCTCATTATCAACCCAACATCCGTTCGAAACCGGGAGGAAACATTGTTTTTTTTTTAATTATTATTATTATTAAAATAACCGCAGTAGATTTTCATGTACAAGGAAATGTATCAGTGTTCTTAGTGAAGCAAAATAAAGGATATAAGGAAGGTAAAAAAAAAAAAAGTGTACATGACAATATGACGGTTTTACCAGGTCAATAGCAGTAATTTATTGAGATTATATGTGATAACTGGATGTGATAACATTTAGTATTGCTTCCGTTTATACTTGTTGCTTCTTGTAAAGGAATCGAAAACAATGTTTCCGCCCGGTTTCGAACCGGGGACCTTTCGCGTGTGAGGCGAACGTGATAACCACTACACTACGGAAACCCATGCACACCCTTGTACGCGACCGCACACACGTAGGCATCGCGCACGGATATCTACCTGATAAATTAGTGCTTGTTGTTTTCCTCATACGGTAGCGAAAATACTGCATCTATCATCATGCGTTTTTCTGTGCAGGTGAGAGCGTCGCCAGGTGGCACAAGACATGACAAAAATCAGTGAAATGGTAAAGTGTTGAGTTATATAGTGTGAGTACAGACATAGGAATGACCGACACCATTCACCTGATTACAAGTCAGTGTCAAGATTCGGACAAAGAAGACGTCTCCAAAGGGGAAAAAGTGGAAGAAATGTCCTTTAAGAGTATTTAAAATCAAAGTTCGAAGTTGATATAACAGCGACTGAGTTCCACCACTGGAGGGAAACCTTGTTCTGTTTCTGCACTACATTTATCCGACAGCTGGTGGCATTATTTATTTAACAAAACGTATATATATTTATATCTTTCACACAGATCCGAGAGCACGAAAATCCCCTACATTGAAGAAGTGTCATCTTATGTTTCCAGTTCGGGGATTTTCAGCACGGATTCATGAAGAAGATGAATCACATGTTCGAACCTGAATGAAGCCAGGGTTTTGATTTTAACTGCAGATACAAGCAGCTAAAGTACATTTACAGCACACACACACCAGTCCGACCTGCCGTCCCTGTCTGTCCAGTTCTTACATCACAGAGCGTCTGGGTGTCCTGCCAGCAGGAAGCTCCTTATTTGGGCGGCAGGACGTCCGCTGCAATGGCAGGAAACACCATATTTGGGCCGATGCCGTGTTGTTTTTCCTGCTGGGAGCTGGCCGGGCTGCTGGTGACAAAGTCTGATCCCATTGGCTGTCTCTCTCTCTCTCTTTCTCTCTCTCTCTCTCTCTCTCTCTCTCTCTCTCTCTCTCTCTCTCTCACACACACACACACACACACATACACACACACGGAGGATTTACTGCTGACATAAATGCCAGAATACAGTGGGTGTGTGTGTGAGTTCATTCAGTCTATTTATCTTCCATACTTTGATCTTATTTTTACCAAAATGAATCAAATAACTTAAAAAAAAAAATCTAAATTCTTCTTCTGTTAAAGTAAATAAAAACACTTTATTTGCCGATCGTTGATTACTCAAAATAATTGTAAATGTTGCAGTGTTTCATGCTGTAAACATGGCTCTCTATATAATATAGAGAAAACTGTTATTTGATCTAATAGTTCCTGATTTGTTATGGATTTTATTGAAATTTTAATTTAACATTTATATTTCACAAAACCTAAAACCAGAATATTATTGAGTATCCAGTCCCATGAAGTACTGTAACATAACGGCTAACTGAGCTAGATGACAGGTAATGTTATCGAGCGCCAAAACCTGAGCAGAATGGCTAACGGAGCTGGCTGCTGTTAGACATTCTGTTACTGAGCATCCATTCCTAGGCAGTAACATTACGGCTAATGGCCCTAGTTCAGCTAAACTGTTAGCAGCTGTCATAAAGTGTCAGACTGAAAAAAAGCAACAACAGGACTTTTTTGATATTTTATTCTTATAGCTCTCAGAGAAAACATGTTCAGTATAAAATCAAACACTGACCTGCATGTAAACATACAAACGTCCCAGAACCTACTCAGTAGGTAAAAATCTATGTACATTTACATGTATGTACACAATACTACATGTAAACATTCTGTACACACTTTAAAAAGTACTCATATTTACACTCTCTTTACAATCATTGAGTTTGAAGCCTCCTAAATTCAGCATTTTTCAACAGTCGCTGTGTTTGTGTATCGACTACAGTGGCTGAAAAGGCTCAAAATGAGTCCACGAAACAGTTTGATGACCTCTGAGTTTGTGTGCGAGTTCAGTCTGAGGTCAAAGGTCATGATGTTGGACAGGTTAACTTCCTGTCTGTCAGCAGATGTTGGAGCTATGGGGGGAGGGAAGCTCCGACTGAGGACTCCCCATCGGTGAGGAGCAGGAAGAGGAGTACAGGTGGGGTGATGGCGAGGAGGTGTAGATGTGTGACAGTGACGATGAGGACGTGAAGCAGGGGGAGGCAGCCTGCATGTTCAGCGTGGAGAAGGAGGACGAGGCAGGGAAGAGTGAGGCAGCAGGGGAAGAGGAGCCGTGAGCCGGGGAGGAGTAAGAGGAGCAGGGGGAGGAGGTGGGAGGGGAGGAGTAGGTGGGAGGTTTACTGATGGGGATGGGAGTTGAGGATGTGGAGGTGGCATTCCTGTCAGCCTTGCGGTCCCGCTGCCTTTGGTGGATCTTGGTGTGCCTCTTGCGCTCGTCGCTGCGGGCAAACTTGCGTCCACACTCGGCGCAGGCGAACGGCTTCTCACCAGTGTGAGTGCGGATGTGCGTGGTCAGGTGGTCGCTGCGGCTGAAGCTGCGCATGCAGATGCGACACTGGAACGGCTTTTGGCCCGTGTGCACACGCACGTGGCGCGTCAGCTCGTCAGAGCGGGAGAAGCGACGGTCGCAGCCTTCGGCAGGGCAGGCGTACGGACGCTCGTGAGGCGGAGTCTTGCAATGACGTCCTGCGGGGGACTTCCTGTTGATCCGGCTGGATTTGGTGAACTGGGCCTGGTAGCAGGTGGTGCCGGAGGTAGAGCTGCCTTGAGGCTGCGTCTGGATCTGGGTGGAGAAGGCTTTAATGGTGGAGAGTGGCGTGAGTGGAGGCTGCGAGTTCAGGTTTTGTGACAGCACAGGCTTCTGGTCCTGGGTCATGCTGAGCTCGCCGTCCTGCGACTGCTGCGACAGGAGGTAGTCTGGGAGCATCGGCACCACCAAAGAGGGAGGCTGGAGGCCAAGCCTGGAGGTGGAGGCGGGATAGGCTGGAGGGGGACCTTGCAGTTGGAAGTCTTGGGGTGCTTGCTGGGAGTCAGGGGGCGGGAGGAGGAGGTCGGAGCCAGAGGCGGCAGTGGTATACGTTGGTGTCGTAGAGAAGACCGAGGCAACGTCACCACAGCCACAGCTGATCTGGATGGAGTTTGGCTGGGTCACAGATGATGATGATGATGTCACCGATGATGTGACTGATGTTGAAGAGGAAGAGAGGCTGCAGGATGAAGGGGAAGGAGCCGCCATGCTGACCAACCCTGTGAACAAGCTGAGGAGAGGCTCCGCCCACAGGTTGCTGCCACTGGAGACGGAGTTCGACGGCTCGAAGGAGAAGCGACCGCTGTAGGCCAGAGGGGTGAGGCGAGGAGTGAGAGGGGGGAGACTCTGCAGGTCCGGGAGGTCCGACAGAGAGTCTGAGGGAGAAACAGAGAAAAAGAACAGGAGGTCAGACACCTGAAGTCTCATCTGATTGGCTGCAGTGTCAGCTGACTGTCGAACAAGCTGCTCTCTTAAATGATGATGTTGGTGAAGCTTGTTTGGTCTATTAACATTATGTTTAGGTTGTATGTTTTAGAATTTAAACAGTAAAAATACTAAATGTTTGTAACTATTAGAAACCCAAACTTCTGCTCATTTTCCAACAAGAATCAAAAATTAGTTGAAGTGTACCCTATGTTTTGTATATTTTCACTTCTTTATGTTGCCGTCAGACGATGGGGAACTGAATCCATTGTCTACGCCACCAGACTCCTTTGACAAAAACAGTAACTTCACTACTATATTTCCACATTTAACTCAGTAAATTTAAGATTTATATCAATTAAACCTGTGCTGGTGACGAGACAAGTTGAACTAATCTTAGTTATACATAATTATAATTTGAGGATTTTTAGTGATCAAACCAGAGTCAGTGATTGTTTAAACAGCGGAAAGACTAACCAAGACGATTTTGTTAAATTAAGTTTGTCTGAGTTAACAAGGCGGTTAAGTTAATCTTGTTCAATAATAGAGAGAAACTTGAATTATGGCTATATGATCTAACGTTAGCCGTATAACATTCATTCCTGGGAAGTATCATCTAACTCAATGATTTGAGGATTTTTTTTGACCAAACCAGGGCAAGTGATTGTTTGAACATCAGAAAGATTAACCAAGATGATTTGTTTCTGTCGCATTTGAAAAAAGTTTGTTTTATAATGAGTTAAACTAATCTTAAGACTTTTTAGATGCTTACTAGTATGCACATAAAACTCAGTCATATTCCATGGCACGACCTTAATTTATAGAGCATTTTAATGGACTTTAGGGTGAATAAAGTAGTATTTTATATAGGAAACTGTTAACTGTACAGGAAAACATATTTGATGGCAAAACGTTATATATGTATTTTCATGTCAATTATACGGCAAAACAATGTGTTGATGGAAAAATTCAGGGTAAAATATATATTTTTTGTTGTTTTTACAGTGTAAAAGCCTAAGTTGCATAGTTCAAGTCAGTTTGAAGCTTCATTCTTAACTTTTTTTATTTATTATTAAAGTGACTATTTCTGCATATTTCATTGTATCTGCATATGCAACGTTGAAGGGGGTTTTCATGTATATTTAAGGCTGACATCTGTCTAAACATCCTGTAAAACAAACCCAACCCCAACCACCACCACTATCCCGCTCCTCACCTCCGTACTCCCCGGGCTCTCCGCTCAGCAGCCCGGCTCCCTCCGCTGCCGACGCGGCCAGCAGCGAGCCTCCCGCCGCGGCGTTCTGCAGCAGCATCTGCAGCTCCTCCAGCTTCGAGTAACCTTCCAGCGGAGAGAGAGGCGGCGGGAAGCAGGATAGAGGGTCGGAGATCTGCAGGGCGGACAGGAGCAGCTCCGCTTTAGTCGCTGCCATTTCTTTGGGGAGTGTGGAGGAGCTCAGCCGCTCCTGGAGCTTCTGAGCACCGCGGTCTTCCTGCACCGGGACCGAGTCAGTCTCCGCACCTGAATCCCGTGGAGAGGCACTCTGATGCGGCTGCTGCTGCTGTTGGGGGCTGTGATGCTCGGGGGAAGCCAATGCTGGAGGGTCTCGGTTCCCGGGTTGACAAGCTTAATCCTGATGGATATTTAAGTAAACAACATCAGCTGTGTCTCCGGTTGGTGTTTTCATGTGTGGATGACAACTTGAACTTGAGCTCTGTCAGGTTCCCTCAATGAGGATTCCCGGCTTTATATAGACTTCTGCGTGACGTACATTCCCAAATATGGCAGCGAGGAAGCCCATATTTGGTCAAAGCGGTAGCGCTCAGCCCGGGCTGCATGCGGAAGCTCCGTTGCTCTCTGAGCTCTCTGTGCTGCGGTTTTTAGAGCATGAACGACCCGGTAGAGTCCACACCGCCAGTCCGGCTCGGTGACTGTCGTCTCCCGGCCAGACTGCAGCAAGTTAACGGTGCACCGGGAGCGCAGCCAGCCGCCATGGCCGGAAACCCCGGAGACACGTCACGACTCAGATCAGCTTTTTTTTTTAAGGCGGTATGGAGATCGTCCAGCGCGTCATCACTTCCTCGGGCCTTATATGGATGTCTTCCTGTCAGACTGCTGATCAAGTGCAGACCCGCCCCGTCCTGCAGTTCCACTCCAATCGAAAAAAAAAAATCAGAAGTACTTTGTAAGTATTTTATAAACAGCTCAGTATTTTCTCCATAAACTTAATCTGAAAGTAACTGCAGCTGTCAGATACATGAAGTACAATATTTTCTTCTAATGTAATACAGTAGAGGTTTAAAGCATTCAAGTAAAGTAAAAGTACCTCAAATGAATACTTAAGTACTTTCCAATACTACTCTAGTGACATGTATCCACTGAGGAATGAGTGGAAATATGTTTGTGTACAGTGCAAGTACTCAGATCTTTTACTTCGGTAAAAATAGAAATACATGTTACAAGTAAAAGTCCTGCATAGTTTAAGTACACACACTTTCTGCATTTAGTACTTTTACTTTTAAGTACTATTAAAGGAGGTTAGCCTATTACTTAAGCCATTGACATGTTTAACCCAGGTGTGGCCTGGTAGCTTATCTTTATCTTGATGTTTGATATGCTGTGTGCTGCATTTAATACAAGTCATTCTTGGTTTTAACAATCATAACAATCATTTTATTTCTCCATCCGTCCATAAACTTGAACGAGACTGCGGATGTCCACATTGAAAATCAAACACTCACCTTTAACATACAATCTTCAAAACCTCTGATGACAACACTGACTTCCTACCTTTATACCTGAGCCCTTGTCAATAGCACAGCGACACCTAATGTACACACAGGTAACAACAACTGCATCCTGGTTATTTGGCTTTTAAAACAACAGACCATAATTTAAAAAAAAAAAGTTCACCACAGACAAATCTATAGTGCAGTTTTGGCATTTTGTTGAACTGTAATCTCACAGAAGACTCCAGCTCCTGTTGTTGTTTTTAAATGTTTATTGAACATTATATTTCCAAACAAACTATGGTATTAAAGGGCATGTGTCTGAGTATGATATTATATAGTGTAGTAGATTTATCTTTTTAATCTGGCTTTTACTTGAATTATAGTCATACATTCTTCTGTTTATATATTTTAATCTGTAACACCATTTTCACTTTTATTTATTACTTATTTATGTATTTGGTTAGTTGTCTGTCTATGTATACATCTTAACCTTTATTTTTTGGCTACCTATATATTTTATTATGTTTTTTTTTTAATTCTATTTTTTATCTATTTATACAGTCCAATGGGTTTTATTGCTATTTGTTATTTTATTTATTTGTGTTACATTCTATTTGCATGAAAAGTGTTATACAAATAAAGTCTGATTGATTGATGAAGTCTGATAAAAATATAATACTGTCATTTGAATTCAACATATATAATCATTTGTTTGAACCGTTCCCCACTTTGTCTCCAGAATAGTTGGAAGTCACAACAAACGGGGGACATACTCTCTGTGGATTTCAATATCTGAGTTGCACAATGAACAAATATCTTTGCCTTATTTGGGAAAAGGGCAGATCTCCCGTACTCATCTTTTCCAAAAAAGATCTGAGAGGTACGTGCCTCCATCGTCTTCATATATACTGATCATGAGGCTTTGCCACCTCAGGTGGCAACCCTTCGAGAGAAGAAGGCATGAGAAGTTCTAGGTACTTTAATAACTTGTGCCCGAACCCTTTATAATAGCACACTGACACCCAATGTACACACAAGGAATAATCAACGATGTACTTGGCTATTACATGTACATGTTCTTGATTATGCTCACATACTTCCTGCTTGAAGTCTACAATAAATACTGTTATTATCATTATTACAACTATTAGTCATATCTGCTTGAGTTTTCTGCCTCTTAAAGGAAGTTTTTCCTCGCCACTGTCGCCAAGTGTTTGCTTGTGGTGAAGAATTGTTAAGTCTCTGTAAATAACAGAGTACAGTGTAGACCTGCTCTATATGCAAAGTGTCATGAGATAACTTCTGTTATGATTTGGCACTTGAATACTTTTACTTCAGTGACATTTTCAATGCAGGACTTGTACCTTCTGGCCTCTGGGTGGTGGTAGAGGTGCCTACATCTGTAACCTTAACCATATCTCTACCTAAACATTTACTGTAATTTGTATTTTATTTTTAGTAGTCTTACATACTTAATGGTCTTCTGATTTGACAGATTGAGTGTTTTCTTCTCATTGTTCTATGAGCTCTTTGGTTGTTTTCACTGTGTACTTTTCTCATGCAGGATGAGGATGTGAACATAGTTTGTATTCAGGTCTTCACTGTGCGCTTATCCTGTCACATTTAACTTTACATAGTAAAGAGTTACATAAACTTTAAATGAAAGATTTTGTTTAGTTTTCTTCACAGAAATGAATGAAATGCTGAGAGAATGGCCAACTCTATATTTTTTAAAGGTTGTCTTTTTTTTCTTTTTTTAATCGAGAAGGTCACAGGTAAACACTAATCATCATTACTTATCATATTATATATTGTTCTAGTGTTGATTAGTAATTATCAGTAATATAATCTTAATGTTAACACAAGGATCCTCAAGGAGCCACAAAACTATCTGATGGAGGTGAAAATCAGATACAGAGATTGTTTAAATTATTTTGAGAACACAGAATATTATTTAACCCTTTTTTAATGTTACTAGTTATAGTTTTTGTTTCACCTATTTTTAAAAATACATCTTTCTTCAAAACAACTGATTTAGTGCAGTAAAATTAAGCAGCAGCGCCACCTGCTGGATGATAAATATAAAGATCTTCAGAAACTTCAACTGTATTTGAACTTTAAACTGTTTATTTATTAAACAGCCTGAGAGATTATTTTTCATGGTTTATACTACAATATCAGGCAGTAAAACACGCATCTCAGAGACGTATAATGAATGCACTTATAGGGGTATAAATGTGAATAGTAATTTGGACTAAATAAGACAAACATTGTTAGACACTAAGTGAAACGTGCAAAGTGGAAGCAAGTCTCACACATGATGACAATGTGTATTGTTACTATTGTTACTACCTTTCTGTATTTGTCGTACACGCTGAGTTTATTTTAAACTCATAACAAAGTGCATCTCTGTCTCTTCTGGAAATGACACTCATAGGCTAATACTAATCTACAACAGCAATTTTGATTACATTTTTAATCAGTACATGAGGACACGTGAATGAACACATGAACACGTCCAGTAAAGCTCCGGATATTTAACATAACAACTCAGTGAAATCTGGTCCTGTTTAATAGGTATCCAAATACAGAACAAATTAACTTACCTAAACCAAACTGTAAACTGTAGGTGGTTACGTGTATGTTGAAACCTTAAGCGGCAGGTAAAGTCCTTTTGTAGATGAGGACAGCGATGTCTGAGTGGGGGAGAAAAAAAAGTTACTGGAGGATGCGGGCATCGATCCCGCTACCTCTCGCATGCTAAGCGAGCGCTCTACCATTTGAGCTAATCCCCCGATGATGACTGAAGTACCACCGCCATATTTGATGATGGAAGCAGAGCTAGACCAATGACCTGCGACTTCAGTTCGTTACGCGTGTCATTTGATTGGCTGGGTATTAAACCCGGACTAATATGATTGGCGGGAAATGGGAGGGCGGGTTTTTCCGCTGGAAAAAAATAGGCAAAAATAGAAGCAAGTTAGCAAGTCAGGTTTCGGAAACAGCTCAGTGTGATCTGCTAACACACTAAACCTGTTGACTGTGTCACACTGTTGATGTCATCTATAAGCAGTGTAAACAGCAGTTTTAATAAATAGAAAATGAACGGGGAGGTTTGAATTAGTTTGATGATGTCAGGCTGAGAATCGATTATTGACGTATGTTAACGCGAACAAGGAGGCCGACTCTGGTTTTAATTTGGTCTCAGTCCAGAGGACAAAAAGATAGACAATTATGAACAGGGACTCCAAAACTGGACAAAGACTAACATTATATATATATATATTTATTTATTTATATCATTTTAGGACAGCGATGTCTGAGTGGGGAAAAAAGGTTGCTGGAGGGTGCGGGCATCGATCCCTCTACCTCTCGCATGCATCCTGCCTTCTCCGCCAAAGTAAGCCCTCATCAGCCAATCACGTTCGTCCTCTGGGCTTACTTTTAACCAATCACGTCACTCCTGCTGGCTTACATTTGGGCCCGCCGCTCTCGCGATCACTCCAGTTTTGGGGCCAGTTTTTACCCGTTTTTACCCTGTATGTCTTTTGCACACAGAAACATAGCACTGGGTGGTCTGCTGTGCACGCAATACTTTGACGTGAACACAAGAAACTTTCTACAGGATAGTTTCTGGTGTGCATGAGAAAGTTTCTTGTAGATTCTGGTTTCTAGATAGTTTCTGGTGGTCACAAACTTTCCTGTAGTTTCTGGTGTCTGGATCATTTTGGGAGGGCACTGGATAGTTTCTGGCACGGCAGATAATGTTCTGTCCACACCAAAAACTTAAGCTGCCTTCACATGATAAGATATTTGCTCTTAGAGCATAGAGTGTTCGCGGAGACAAAAGGTAGGTCAGAGGTAGTAGGTCAAACTTGAAATACATGTGAACACATTGTAAACGTAAACTCTGTGGCAGTTTTGAGCAACATTTAAAGACTTTTTCTTGGCCCTTTGACCTCTTAGGGACTCCAAACTTTTACCACAGATATCAGTTGATGATTTTGGGGCTCCTCTACGAGCCCGTAACTAGCTTAAAGTTAGCTCTACTAGCTCATTATGTGTTGCAGTAGCTGTTTTGTCTGTTGAACTTGTCAGTACAGTTACTGCATGAAGGTTTTATTTTACATTCTTCACAAACAATCAGTAAACCAGCTGAAATTCACTAAATTTTAAAACATAATACACAATATATTGTTAACATAACCGGGAATAAACAGCTTGTCACACAATTATAAGCTCATGTCAAAGAAGATTAGATGTGTAACAATTTAACTAACCACAGGAAGAAATGCTTTTATAAACACACTGTCACCGTCATTAGTCACCATGACTGTTAATGATAAGATGACACATACTGTATGTATGTTCTATACTTAACCTATACTCCAGGATCTGACGCAACAATGACACAAATAAGTAATTTTTAAAATAGTTTCAGGTATTATTCCTGGTATTTTAGAGATTCTAGACACTAATTTTTCATCCAATGAAACTTTCTCGCTTATGACTCCACCAGAGCAGAGCGATTCCCGATTTTATATTGTCTATAAGTGATTCTGAGGTCTGCTACATGCCTTCATGGCCGGATCTTACTAATTACTGTACAAAAGCACAACTTTACAACTGTATTGAGTGACTTTGGTGAAACTCAGTCAAGTTTTTTGCAGAATATATTTGCTGGAGTTTCCCGATGGACAGATAGCTTTAGCCTAACCACTCACTAAAGTAGCTAATTACCAATTAATATTAGTTAGCAGGCAACAGAATCAAGCTCAGCAGCGGGACCGGACCTGGCAAGAAAACCGCTTCGATAGACTACTGTATTGTCTGCCAAACGGGCCACTGCTGGTTTCAGAGGTTGTGTTCGCTCCTTTGTCTGGCCATGTGAGGCACACTTGCTCTGTCTATTGTGAATAGCAATCAATATCCGTGACAAATCCCTCCCTATCTGATAGTTTTTATGGGAAACGCATGAACATTATAACAGCACTGCTTTCTGTCTTATGGGATTGATACTTGTCATACAGGTAATAAAGAAAAACAGCATTGATGCAGATCACTTCTTGTAAGGTGACTCATGATGTGTTTCTGTCTGTGTGTGTTCACCTGCTTTATAAAGACCATGACATGAGTCCTACAGCAGAAATAGAACAACTGAGATGTGTTGGCATGTGGCAGCAGGCTGCAGTAATACCAGCCTGGCTGCATTTAGACTGTGAGCACACACACACACTCATTCACACACGTACATACACACACATGCAGGAATGCTGCTCGAAGTTTCCGGCGGGGTGTGTGTGCATATATAAACAGCAGAGACAAGACATCAGGCAGACAGACAGACAGACTCCAGACTGAAGCTACTGATCTGAAACCAGACCTCTACATCTACCATCATCAGGATGTTGTGCCCCAGCTTCTGCCAGCCAGCCCCGATCACCATGAGGCCTTTCATGGACCTGCACTGGCCCGTCCGCAGCCTGTGGCCCGAGACCCGGCCTCTCTTCTACCACATCGAGCAAGAGATGATCCGCCACATGCAGGAGATGAAACAGAGCATTGAATACATGGAGAGGCTGCACCAGAAGATTTTCGAGGAGATTGACCAGACTTCATCCTCGACGGGGGTCTTCATGCCCATTACCTTCCAGGAGCTGGGGAAGGACAGCAGCAGCTTTGCCCTCAGCCTGGACACTAAGGAGTTTTCCCCAGGGGAGCTGTCAGTCAAACAAGTGGGTAGAAAACTGAGGGTGAGCGGCAAAACAGAGAAGAAGAAGGAGGACGAGAAGGGCTCATACTCCTACAAGTGTCAGGAGTTCAGGCAGGAGTTCGACCTGCCGGACGGCGTTGACCCCGAGGCTGTCACCTGCTCGCTGGTGGGCGGCCGGCTGCAGATCCAGGCGCCCCGGGAGAGACCGGCGAATGATGGGAAGGAGAGGGTCATCCCCATCAACCTCACCTCGGCACCGGCTATCACCTCCTCCAGCGGAGGGCCAGAGGAGAGCAGCTCCTCATCCTCAGAGAGCAAACCTGCTGAGAAAAACTGAACAGTCTGATGTATTTACACTTTGTTGTTTCAGTGTGGTTTTATTATATCTGATGGACGGAGGGAACATGAAGCTCATACTCTTTACTTGCACTTTTAACGATTAACTCTTTATAATAAACTTCTCATGTGATGTTTTGAATGTCTTGGAGTAAAGTTTGAGTTATTTTAGTCATCGACATTCAGGATGGAGAATCAGGACTTCTTTTTTTCTCCTCATAATTTTAATGTCAACATTCTCATATTAGACTCATGTTTTAATTACTACCTGATAATGTAGCATAATGATGTTCTGTATTATATCTTTCAAACATTAATATTCTCTTTATTATTGTGCTGCATGCTTCTAACTATCACATCATGTTTTTAATCTTGTATTCTATGTAACTACAGTAAGGTTTATTAATGTAACTATTCCTGTTCAATAAAATGCTATGATACATATATAGAATATATATGTTAAACAAAAAATGTGTTGTGTGAGCACAATTATTTATTATTGTAATGTGCACTATATTGCAAGTTATTTTGTTTGTCTACTGACAGACCAGGCTTCAACAGCATCTAAAATATCTTAATTTGATTTACTGCTGAAAAAAAGTAAATATCTTCTATAATAACTTTTTTTTTTTGCATAGGTTCATTCATAAAAAAAGGTAGTTAAACCATAATGACTTTTCTCATGTCTTTATATTCTTATATCCCTTATTCTGTTTCAATGAATACAATTTAGACTTTTGTTTAAAGAAACTAGATTCTGATAATATGAATATTCTAAGTGTAATCTTTAAAAAAAAAACATCATAACTAAAGATAAAACTAGCAAAACGCAAGCATAAGTTGGTGGTCATCACTCTTGATTCATAGAAGTTACTAACGGGGTTCTGCAGGCCTTAATATTCAGTCCTATCCTGTTTATATTGTATATAAATGACCTGGGCTAACTGATAAGGAACAGCTGTATTTGTTATTATGCTGATCACAGTTATTCACTTAGTCAGATCTTTGCCTATTTAAAGGCCTGGAGTAAAAGAAGAATTACATGCTATTCACAAGACCCCAAATAAAAATCTTCTGATCCTCAGCACTTTGTCTGAAATTAAGAAAACCCAATGTCATAAGTATCTGGGTAACTAGTTAGACAAAAACTTAATTTATAACTTACGCTGCTGCCCATTGATGCTATCTCTAAGTTATCTCTCAATAAGTGGAATAAGATTTTGGACTGTACAGTTGCTGTTAATCTCTATATTTAAACACCTATCAATCAATAAGACTGACAACAGCTACCAATCCTGTGGTTTGAGTCGTACTAAATCAGCGGTGTGCTCCTTTTTTTGTGAACGTATATATATGCTAAATGTTTTTTCCAAAATGTTAAATTAACTCGTTTCTTGATGGGAGTGCTGACAATAAACACAGGACACCAGTTTTCCCTTTCTTTGTAAAATAATTCTCAATAAACTTAATTTATTCACAAACTGCTTTTCAAATTGCCATGTTGTCATTGTTCTTTTTTTTTTAAATCACATACAATAAAAAACATTTCTAAAAGACAAGAGATGTCCGAGTCTCTCAGCTAACTTTGTACACGACTGCTCCTCAGTTTACAGCTCCTCCTCCTCCGTCCTGAAGCTTTTTTTTTTTATTTTTTCATTTGCAGACACCTCGGTGAGGTGTCATTGCCGTCACCTCGTCACGCTCAGACATCAGATTAGAAATATTAAGAAAAAACAGCAGAAAATAATGAACAGAGGGACTAAAAATTTAACAGCTACAGTACACATTTCTTTTTCTTCTCCGTTAGTTTTTGACTTTTCCTTTTTTTTCTTTTTAATGTTTTGATTTACAGAATAATAGAATATGTTCAGTTAAGGCTTATGTTAGGTTGTTATGGAGCGATCAACAAAAACAAAACGGCAAACCAGGAGGGTGCGTGAAGAGGTGTGTGTGTGTGTGTTACGGGGACATTTTGTCTGTGTGTACATGTGTTACTGGGACACTGTTTTCAAATGTAAATGTTATGGGAACACTTAGTGTATGTGTGTCACAGGCAGGGGGCATAGTGGGGGTAAACATCAAGTAAACTACAGTGTATCCAAAGGATACCCACCTCTGTATATACCACTACAACCCCGGTCACAGGAACACTGTGTGCGTGTGCGTTATGGGGGCACTACATGTGTGTTGTGGAGACACTGTATGTGCATAAGTGTGGTTCATGGGGACACTGTGTGTGTGTGTGTGTGTGTGTACCTGTGTTATGGGGACACTGTGTATGTGTGTGTGTGTACCTGTGTGTTATGGGGACACTGTATGTGTACCTGTGTGTTATGGGGACACTGTGTGTGTGTGTGTGTGTGTGTACCTGTGTGTTACGGGGACACTGTGTGTGTGTGTGTGTGTGTACCTGTGTGTTACGGGGACACTGTGTGTGTGTGTGTGTACCTGTGTGTTATGGGGACACTGTGTGTGTACCTGTGTGTGTGTGTGTGTGTACCTGTGTTAAAGAGACGTTTCTGGACACATTACTGTTTAAATGTAATTTTTCATTTTCAATTGTTTTGTAAATTTCTAAATTTGAGTGAACTGACCTGTTAAATTTACTCTGGTAAGTCACCAAGTTTGAATTTTTACAGCAGTTGCTAACAAACTAGCTTATAACAAACTTTAACCTTTTTACCTTAAAGGAGTAGTGCAACATTGTTCTTTTTCCTCTAGCAGTGAGATGTTCAGATGGAGATCAGTATCATGTCTGTGTGTTAAATACAAAAATGGAGTCAGATGTTGTTAGCCTAGCTTAGCATAAAGACTGGTGCTGTCCATAGTCCAAAAATAAATCTACTAAAGAGCTCCAGAGCTTCTTAAACACACTGGATTTCATCTGTGTAATGTGAACACAATGAAGGACTGTCAGACATGATGCATCTTTGCAAAATACTGTTGGGGGTGATCTGCAAAAGAAACAGCTGCTAGCTTGTTTTAGTTCATACCTTTAGGGTAACTAATCACAGTTGAAACATTATTAAATGAATGCCAAACCTCTGGTAGACCCTTGTGGTCCCAATTTTTTTTTTAATGCTAAGCTTGGCTAACCATGTGCTGACTCCAGCTTCCATATAACACAAAAACAGGAGGCTGATATCCACACCTGAACATCACACAAAATGTGTCCAAGTGTTGAACTGTTACTTCATGAGCGCTAAGTCAGAATCACCAGCAGGTTGTTTGTCAGTTCAATATCAATAATACAATGTGACAGATGAAAAGTGACAGACAGAAAAAGAATAAATACTCAAACTTGAAACTTTGCATTTTTCACTCACACATCAAACAGACGTTTTAAACCCTCGGACATCCAGACTGCAACAGACTTGCTAACACAACAACAATCTCATCTTTCACTGCTGTTGTGTTTAAAGAAATGACTGAAAATTTAACAGTAACGTTGCCAGAATCAAATGATAATAATCCATCACAGTCGACGAATAAACACTTTTTTTTTGTTGCATTCAGGGAAATTTTAACATCTGAGATCATCTGATGAACTCGAATGACCAAACACACATTACCTCTTTCAAACATGATCTTTTTTTATAATGTTCCTGTTTACTTGTTGATTGTCTTTTGGGTTTGTGTTTCTAACGTCGCTCTTTGATTATTTTTCGTCAGCTGACTCTGGGACATTTGTTTTTTTAACTTAATAGCTTTGACCAAAAGTAAAATAAAACCTCCCAACACCGACTGTGATGGACTATGTCACTGCACGTTGATTTTCACAGAAATGATCTCCAACAAAATGGCTGCTTGAAAGAAAAATCAATCTGAAACCCAATGGAGGATTTAACGTGAGGAATGTTTAGTACAAAAGCTAAAATATATAAAAACAAGCTGTGTGGTCCTTTATGCAGCTGTCAACAACAACATGGATGCTCAGTGAAATGCTGTAAAAGGTTCAGAGACCTTAAACGTGCAGTTTTTGTTCTTTTTTTGTGGGTTTGAAGAGAAATTTGGAGGAAAACAAAATGTCACATCATAACCTGCAAGTGTTTTCAGTCGACTTCCCCAACAACAGCACATCTGGTGGTTCTACGCATTTTCATCAAGATCAGATCCAGATTGAAATCTGATTCATCCACTTCTGTGTGGCCACATCCGTAATGTTATTGGCATTCGGACTGTGCCGCTATTTTAATTAAACATTTGATAACTTGTTCTGATTCATTTTTTTAATAATGTCTGTTGTAGCACTGATACAATAACTGAAACTGAGGCATTGTATAAGCACTAATGTCAAAAAATTTCAAGCAACACTGAAGCTCACTAATTAATCACAATTCAGACCGACGTGTACGTATTCAGCACACAGCATCTGCTGTTGTTTCACGTTTAGTTTGAGGTCACAATGTCTGAATAATCAACGATCAGACTGTCAAAAGATTATTGAACTAAAATTCCAAACATGGCTGCTATTAAACAATGACAATAAACTGCAGTAAACTTGTTTAAATATTCCTGGGTTAGCATTGTACATACATTGTCACATCTGCATCCTTTCATTCTTGCCGTTTGTTCATCGCAGAATTTGCAGAAACCAATTTCTATTTTTTGGTCATGATTGGGTAGAAAAAAATAAAATAAATGCATCTAAAGCTCGGCCTCACTGACTGAAAGCACAACTTTATAGCTTATTTCAGCGATTTCAGTTTCACCAGCTGTTTAGAAACTTAACGACTTGGTCATGGCCATGGCTGGTTTCAGAGGTTGTGTTCGGTCCCGGGTCAGACCGTGTCCACTGGAAGGTCGACACTAGATCACAGCGATGCCTAGCAGTGCAGTTTGTAAAGGTGGCTAGTGTGAGTTTAGAAAGGAAGATTAACACAGCTTCAGTGTTGATGTGGATTAACTGTATCAGGACTCAATCTGGATTCAATCTGGACACAAGTCACATGACCACCAGGAGGGTTCATGGTTACAGACATGCACACACAGGGTGAGTGGATGAGTAGGAGTGTGTGTAGTGTTTGACAGGTGTGTGACAGGAATGTGTGAACACTCAGGTGAACAACAGCATCAGTGGCTACCTGCCCTCAGTGAAGCCTGATGGGACGACACCTCAAAGCAACAGCAAGCCTGAACGCATCACCACGCTGAGGTCACATGACTGTGATGACATGGTATGTGTGTTTCAGTCTTTGTGTTTCTTGTTTCTTTGATGCGACACCAGACTCTGAACTATTTATCGTTATCAATAAAGTTGCCAATGAAAGATTATCGATTCGGGTCAAAGGCACTCGATATCGAGGCATTCATGTACCCAGCTTCTAAATCTGAGACTCCGTGGTGCACACTGAATGTGTCGCACCCGTGCCCAGTGGAATTGGGTAAGTCTCACTTTGTAATATAGTGTACTTAGAGTTTTATGTAACATTTACGACTAAAGAGACGAGATGGTTTTGAGTTCTGGGTGCAGTGACCTTTTAAATGTTGTTTAACTGAAAGAGATCTGGTGTCTCGGTTTGTGTTGTAGTGTAGGACAGTGTGATGGTAGCGAGGTGATGCCGTTTCAGGTTGGTGCCACAGTGCGGCGCTGGCCTCATCAGACTGTAGTGTGATTACACAGAGACTCAGCAGCTGCGAATTGGAAGACACCTGGACAGTCTAAGTCCAGTCACTGAAGTGGGAAAACTCATCATGCATCTGGGCTTCAGATACCTGTTGGCAAGTTAGCCTGAAACGAGCAGGTGTTTGGAGGTAACTGAAGGTCAGATGCTGAATGCAAGATTTCTTCTCATCATGTGACTCACTTTAAAATAAAATCAGCTTTCCAACCTCAGAAGTTTAAAAAAGCAGCCAGGAGGTTTCCAAGTGAAGCCACAGCGCTGAGTCTTTACCGGTGGTAGTCAGATCATCACTGTTGTCAATCAGCTTCGTTTACCCCAGCTCATCCAATGAGAGAGGGTGTTGTTCCTGAGAGCCTTGCTGATTGGTGGCAAGGAGGCGCAGAGTGTTGAGATGATGGTGGTCCAGGAAGAGAAGAGGGGGCGCTCCGTTGGCGGGGCGAAGGGGATCAGATCAAAATAAAACTAAATTAAAAGAACTGAAAAAGAGAACAGCCTTCCATTTACAAATGCGTCAGTTTTCTTCTATTAAGTTCAAGTCGAGTTCTGTACAATCTCTCTCAAACACCGCCTGCTGCGCCGCCTCGCGCTCCTCAGCTTCCTCCTCCCCATCGTCATCGTCCTCGCGGCACTCCTCGTCACTCTCGCTCAGCGGCCCAATGCTGGTCCTGCCCAGGCACTCCGCCGGTGAGCAGGAGCCCCTGAAGTCACCCATGAAGGCCTCCATGCCCATGCAGACGTCACCGCCGCAGGCCAGCCTGCCGCCACGCTCCAGACACTGTGGGTCGATGCTGCGGGTCTGCAGGGACAACAGGAGGAAGGTCAAGAAGTAAGAAACACAGAACTCTGACATTAGTTAACAGAATAAAACATTAAAATCCAGTACCTGGGTCATCTTGGTGAAGTCGAGGACAGGTCGGGCGCAGGGCCTGTCAGGGTCGCGGCGTCTCTTCAGACCTGGTTTTAACAGCAGCAGGTCGCAGGGCTGCGAGTGACAGCGTGGCAGCTGTGGCGGTAGGCTGCGGCGCAAAGACGAGGGCGTGCTGCAAGCCGAGGAGGGCGAGGCGGGCACCGGGCCTCCCCGGGCAGCTCCAGCTACGGTCGAGCAGCCCGGCGGAGGCGCCACTGCTTGTTGGCTTGGCACAGGAGGCGGAGGCAGGAACGTGGAGGCTGCCGAGTCTCTGATGAGCACGGGAGAGAGGGAGAAACGCCTCTGAGGAGGGGGAGGTGGGTGGAGGGGTGAGGGCGAGGAGGAGCAGGAGGAAGGCGAGGGGAAGAAGCAGCAGCAGGCTCCTCCCCCTGCCGCTGCCTCGCTGGGGTCCCAGGGGAAGCTCCAGGGTAGCGGAGAGTCTGGGGACAGCGCCAGGCTGAAGAATGTGGGGCTGGATGAGGAGTGCAGTGACGAGTTCAGGGAGGAGCTAGGAGCGCGGAGAGGACAGGCTCCTCCCCCCGCCGCACCTGCCACTATGCCTCCTGCCGCCCCTGCCCCTCCACCTGCGACACCTCCCCCAGCTCCACCATGGCACTGCTGACGACTAACAGGAGTCCAGACCCGCGAGGCGCTGGGCCGCCAGGTGTAGCGGCAGCGCGACAGGTCCTCGGGCACCGACAGTGAACGGCAGTGGCGTTTAGGGGGCGGAGGAGGTGGAGGAGGGGGCCCGGGGCCAGGAGGGGCCGCCGGTGCTCCTGGGAGAGACAGCTCGGACGCTGAGGTGCTGGGCGCCAGGGGCCGGTGTTGCTGTGGCTGAGAGGGGTTACCGTCCAGGGGGTCGCCCCCCTCCTGTAGGTGAGCATCTGGGGGTACCAGGGGCACGGGGCCGGGGGGGAAACTAGAGCTCAGTAACCCCCCCTGCAGGCCAGACTTGGAGGGAGGGCAGAGCTGCCAGTAGCTGCTCTCTGAGAGGACACAAAACAAGTTGGAGAACAAGTCATGCTGAGTTTTAATGTATCACATTAAGATTTTGGTGTCACTCTACGCAGATGAGCTGCTAATATACGTCTGAGATCCAACAGTCTCCTGAGCTCCTTTTAATCTATCCAAACATCACAACTTGAGAAAAATCAGCTCACAGACAAGAATCTGCTAAATCAGGATGAACTAACAATAACCCACTGGTCTCAATATCTCTTAATTCTATAAATTCTTAGCAAATTATTCACTATGTGCCAGTTTTTAATCCTAAAATGTTTTCTCTCTTTTGAGGAAAATATATTTGGTTAGATACGACAAACAAATGCTGAAAAAAAAAAGAGGAGGACATCACACAAAGTCTCTGTAACATCGATATTTAATCATCGCAAAAGTCTGTAGTTTTTCTGTCTACTGTCATTACGGAAAATATATATTTTTTTATATATTTTTTTGCCACACTAAGGACCATCCTTCATCTGTAACCACTTATTCTCTGACTTTGCTGAGAAGAGGGGTACACCCTGGACAAGTCACCACTTCATCACAGGGCACATAGAGACAAACAACAATTCACACTTACGGACAATATAGAACCACCAATTAGCCTCTTATGTGCATGTCTTTGGACTGTGGGAGGAAGCCGGAGTGCCCGGAGAGAACCCACAGACACAGGGAGAACATGCAAACACAACACAGAAAGGGCCCAGCCGAGGTTCGAACCAGGAACCTTCTTTCTGTGAGGCAACAGTGCTAACCACTGCACCAGTATGGACCAAAAATACTAAATTACAGAAGTAATAAATTGGAGTTACTGTTGTCATGGCACTGTGTAGCTGGCAGTAGCAGTAGCTCTGAACACTTTTAACACTTTATCGACACCAATCTGTTCGTTTTGAGTTCAGACATCAACTTTACATTACTGATTTCCTATTTGCTGTTATACAGACTACTTCATAATACATTGGGTGACCCGTTCAAAAAAAGGTTTGCTTGTTTACACTCGAGAACAGCTGTTAGTGCTAGGCAGTGCTAGCGTTTTCTCTGTGGAAAGACGAACCATGAGTACTGTCTGTTATCTGGGGAAAGTAAGATCGTGTCCCAATAAGATGGAGACGCTAACAGCGCTAACCACGCTACAGAGAAAGTAACGAGAGTGTAGCATCACAGAGACGTGGCTGAATGAACTCTCTGCTAACTCTGGGCAGCTTTCAACTCGTGAAAGTGGACAGGAGAGCAAAGGAGAGAGAGGGGGAATGACACATAGAACAGGAAACATCCATGGACCACAGGCCAAAGTCAGAACCGGGTCACTGCAGGAAGGACTCAGCCTTTTGTATGTGGGGAGCTATTGAACACTGCTGTGCAAGTGAATTTCCCTGGTGTGGGATCAGTAAAGTCTATCCCATCTTTAAAAAAGTGTCATTTAGAGCCAATCACAGGTAATCCTTCATGGTGAGATGAATTTCTTTACAATAAATCTGAACACTCACCAGGCATCAAGCCATCTGGTGGCCAGCACTCTGCGAGGGTTTTCGGGTCCAGCAGGGACTGAAACACAAACGAAAGAGAGACTATATGATTATATGCATCAACCATGTTTTCTATAACTGTTCAATCCTGCTCATTGGACAAATGTGGCTTACACGTCCCTGAATTTTATTTGGACCACTGGCCCCATGATACTGCACCGCACCGGCCAACTCCAGCTTAACTTTACAGTTAGCTAGCTAGTCTCTGCCTTGTATCGCTCGCTCGCTCGTAGACAGCGATCCTTAGATACACCTTTGCTTTGTTACATCATTGCTTGCTGGCTAAAATCACGGAACTGAAAGCAGGTGAGGTTGCATGTGGAGGTGAGACTCACCAGGTAGAAGTCCCCTGACTGAGCAGGGTCGCCTTCCAGACTCTGCTTCCTCAGGCTCTCCACCAGCAGCGTGACCACAGCATGGTGGCAGAGGACGAGGGGGGAGACAGGGGAGGGAGGTGGAGAGGAGGGGAGAGGTGGAGGAGGAGGAGGGGGAGAGAACGGGGAGGAAAGGGGAGGAGGAGGAAGAGGAGGAGGGAGGGGAGAGCCACGCCCGTTTGTGCGTCTGTCCGTTTGGTCCGTCGCACGAGCAGAACGGGGGAGGGGCTGAGGGCTGAGACTCCTCCTCCTCCTTACCACCTCAGGGCCAGGTAGCCCCGCCCACTCTCACAAGAACATTGTCAGTCAGCTGTTGCCCCCGGCAACGCACCTAGAGAGGAAGACAGTCCAAGACAACATGAACATCAGCAAGGTGTAAAAAGTGTGTTATGGTAACGCTAAAATGAAAATGTTAGTGAGCTAACGCGCTGTTAAAGATTAGCTCATTGTGTTTGGTGATGTGTTTGCTAATAAAATATATTTTTATCCAGAGCAGGAGTTATAAATTTGATGTGAACATTTAGAAGTCAGTATGAGTTCAGACATAATTCACTAAAATAAAAAAAAAAAACATTGATTAACATTGACATTAGCCTGTTTTTGGAGACGATAGCACTGATGTTAGCCAATTTTTGGGAAAAACTAAGGTTGCATTCAAACTGGATCCAGTGCTGCAGAAAAATCTCAATTTTTTTCCAATCATTCAGGGGGGTAGTAAATAAAAAAACACAACTTGCAGCGCAGAAGTTGAGCTGGATGCAGCTTAACATTAATGTTTGTTTGATAAGTTAACATTGATTGTTATGAGTAACAAGCTCATCAAATCGAGGAAGAAATGAGTCAGAATTTGATACACTGAATATAATATAATATATTATAATAAGGACTTTAGTGGCACTTTTGAAGGGCATATTTTCAAAGGTATTCCAAGAAAATACTGCTATACCAACAGATATAACAAAATAAAAAAATATAGGTATTGGCTGAAGATCCGCTGATATGACTCAGAAGATGACTGGAAAGGTCGACAATAAACATTGAGGCATCACTAGTGTGTGAGCTTGTACTGAAAGAAGGAAAGGTGCCTGGAAAACAATTTATTAAAAAGGACAATTAACTTTTTAATAGACCAAGTAATCAATAATGAAACTAATCTGCTGCAGATCATTTCCATCCCTGACATGTTCTGATCCACTAAAGATACAAGATCAATAAATCAGGTTTTTGTTAACTTTGCTGTCTTTACTGGATGTCTGCTGTATGTTGCTGCTTTATATCTGCATGGTCACCATATTGGAGGGGTCAAGAACCATTGTGATCAAGTGGAAAGTGCCAAAAACTGCAGTTCCCCAAACGTTCACTTTAGGCTGGTTCCAAACATGAGTCACTCTCCATAAGTCCCCATGTTAAAATGTCCAACTTCACAGCAGAGATAAACATGTTTACAGCCTGGTACAGAAAACTGTTTAACTATAGCCAATTTCACCATTCATGACAACTGTACTGGGGGTGAATTTTTTATATAATTGATGTGTTCAAATTATATTAACGCTTAAAGTTATGCAGATGATCCACCCCTTTCGATATTTAGATTAGCCAGAAGGCAGCAGAGGCAGGAGAGCCAACATGGCGGTTGGCCAGTGTCACATATTTACGGCTTCAAAACAATGTTTCGGAAACATACAGGTGACGTCACTCAGGCTCTGTCCATTCTTTATACTGTCATATACGACCATACCACCTTAATGTGTGGATCTGGATAAGGCCATCTTGGCACTCCTGCCTCTGTTGCCTTCTGGCTAATCTAAAAATCGGCATCATCATCAGCAGACATGAGGCTAACCCTAACTCTTAACATAATCTGAACAGGTGAGTTCTATGAAAATTCACCCTCAGTACAGTTGTCATGAATGGGAAAATTAGCTATGAAGCTGTGAAGTTGGACATTTTAACCAGGGGGCTTATGGAGACTTCTGCAGCCAGCCTCAAGTGGCCGGTTGAGGAACTGCAGTTTTTGGCACTACCACGTTGCCAAACAGACATTCACTACAAGTTTCAAACAAAATACACACCCAGGTTTGTGTCTGTGATGTGCGTGAACTAACTGAAATTTCTTGGACAACATCTCCAGAATGATTTGAATCTATTTCCAGGCGTTTCCATGACGAGTATTTAATACTCAGGTTGTCTCAGACATGCAGAACGCTTCAGGTGCTATATTTTTTTTGTGTTTTGGGGCAGATAAATCACAACATCTCAGAAGCTTTGTGGTATTTCATCCTAAAAAAAAGACTATTAATTCATTAATGATCAAAATATGCTGTTAAATTATCAATTGATTAGTTAATAGATGAACAGACTTGCTGTTTTAGCTCATCTGCCATAAAGTTTTGTGAAATATTCACCAACTATTTTAACTGATGCACTGATAAATTTGGCTCCTGGTACAAATGAGGTCAGGGGGCCACAAACAGTTGTAAACAAACAAACAAACAAACAAACAAAAAAAACTCCTTATTGCCCAGTTAATCCGGGTTAAACACGTGGTTTGTTGTGGTGAAATAATGGCACTCTGTTTGGTGGTGATGACAGGCTGTCCCTGGCAGCGGAGGCCCATTGTGCAGCCTGAGCGGGCAGAGCAGAGCCGCCTCTCTCTCTCTGATGCCGGACTGACTGAGGGCCGCTGGGCATCTCCGGCTGCTGCTAGCTCGTGGCTAACAGATCCCATTGTTTTCAATGAGGGATGCTAACACACACTCTCTCACACACACATAAATGGCACATAACGGTTAAATAAAACGGTTTACCGGGTGAGTGCAGATTAAATGTGTGAATGTCTGGGTGATTTTTTTTAACCTTAACTTGGAGATGAATTAATTCATATTTGTAGCATTGAGGCAGCCGGTTACATCACCGAGTGAGCTAACGTTACCGAGCGGCACATCACCTGAACGGTTAGCTTGCTATAAATAATATGTCATCTCGTTATTACTTTCAAGGTCGGCACAATAAATTCAGCCATTTTGCTCGCTTAAAAAAAAACAAAAAAAAAAAAAACAAAACGACGGATTTAAGATTGTGCACCTCCCTCCTCCCCCCCCCCCCCCCCCCTCCACAGCCTCACTACCTCCGGGGAGGGCTCAGTCTGGGTCCCGCTGCTCCGCGGGTCTGCGGGGCTAGCGCTGGCCGCATTCAGGGGCAGCAAAGCGAGCGAGCGAGCGAGCTAACGGTTGCTAACTGACCTGCCCCAGCGTCAGTTAGCCGGATAGCAGCCGTTAGCCGCCGCGGTGCTCTCCTCACAAACAAACCACACACATATATATCAAAGAGAGAGAGAGAGAGGGGGGGGGGGGTGTTCTCATGTGTCGTCCCTCCTCCAGCTAAGAGACAGGGAGCTTATTTATGAATATACCCCACAGGTTAATTCACATACAACCGGTGATAGCGAGTAATAATAACAGCGGTGATGATAATAACGTCTGGCCGGCCTGTGAGCTCCGTGAGCGGTGTGCGAGAGGAGCAAAACACGGCGGGATGCTGCGGGGATGGATCAGCTAGCTTACCACACAGGCACACAAACAAGCGGTGGTTTATGCCTCATTCACAGCCGGCTGGCATGCTTACCTTATCGGACGGCACCTCCAGGGGTGACGGGGTGGATGCAGGGGGGCTGGCAGACAGCGGCGGTGCTCGGTGTATTGACCCAGTATTATTAAAGAGCAGAACACACCGCTCCGCCTGCCGCCCGCCGCCGCCGCTGCTGTCAGCACCAAACCGACCACAATGAATTAAAGTCTGGATTCAAGCGCACACCGCGGGTACCGCACGGTCCGGAGCTAACTTAAGCATCAGCTACAATTAATGTCCAATGTATTGTGATAATTAAAACATAATAATAAGGAATCTGCGTGCACACGCCCGTGAGCGGTGGGCATTCATAAATAACATTTACGGTGCCAGGCAGGAGGAGGAGGAGGAGGAGGAGGTGGTGGTGGTGGAGGTGGTGGTGGTGGTGGTGGTGGTGGTGGAGGAGGAGGAGGGGCGGTGCTACACCTCATTATCAGCAGCAGCAGCAGCAGCACCTGCCATTTATTCCGTTTATTTTATTTTAATCACATCCTCCCTCCAGCTGAAGGAGCTTTATTAAAACAGGAATACAACATAAATAAATATAATTCAGCAAAATGTCAGGATAAGCCCTGCAAAGAAAAAATATATACTACAGGGGGATTCTGGGAGTTGTAGTTTCAAGGCAGCTTGTTTACAAGCAAGCAGATCTGCAGGTCTGTTGTGCCTGTCAGTGTTTCCTGCTGTGTTGTTGTTGAGTTAACAGACGTTCATGAGGTGAGGCGGTGTGTTGATCGGTGTGATTTAAAGGACAAATACAGACAAACGGAGATGATTTAACGTCAGCTCACACTGATGCTATCCGACTGCAGCAGCACACCGTGTGGACGGAGGAGACACCTTCATCCTCTACACACAGACACACACCACATGATCGACTAAAATAACCTCACATGTAGTTCAGTCTGAGCTCAATGAAGTACCTCCCTCAAGTACAGTTATGAGGTACTTGTACTTTACTTCCTCTAGTTTATTTACTGAAGAAGATTTTTCACCCATTAAATATATTGAGAGAAAAATGTATAAACTACCAAAATGTTTCTACAAGTTCAGCCGAAATCATTACACCATTAAAAAATAATTACATATACACTTATATATATATAGTACCAGTCAAAAGTTTGGACATGCCTTCTTGTACAATGTTTGTTTTTGATCATTTCTACGTTGAAGATAAACACTAAAGACGTCAAAACTGTGACTAACACATGAAATTGTGGTAGACAAAAAGGTTTGTTTGATATTATTTTACTTTGACATCTTGCACACTCTTTAATAATCACTCAATCAGCTTTGAGGTCATCACCTGGAATGATTTTCAATGGACCAAGTAGCAAACATCAACATCAACTGTTCACAGGAGACTGAAAACCAGGCTTTCATGTTTGAATTACTGCTTCAATAGCCAACTGCGGTAGGGGAACACAAAGAGTCCAAGGGGGCCCATGCAATATATATCTCTGTATATTCGCCAACATTTCTTATAGAAGAAAACCACCCAGTCTGTGAATTTATAACACTTTATTTACATCTTTATTAATCACATCTTTCAGCTTTGCGCTCGATATTCAAGCAGCACAAAATGACAAATTGATAAACACAAAAAAGTAAAAAAGAAAACTCACAACACAAAGCGACAGCCTTTTTTCTCCTCCATCAATGAAGGTTTTTGTTTTTTAGAAAAAACATGGAGGTACAGAAAGGAGGAGCTGGAGTCTGATCCAGACAGACAGCAGAGCATGAAGGTGATGGTGGACCAAAGACAACAACAGTAGCCAACAGAGAGGCGATAAAGTGACACCAAATGGGATTAAAAGACAAAATTAAGTGACTCGAAATACAAAAAAGTAGCAGCTTTTCCTTCAGTGCAGGATGATCAAACTAAAACATGATTCAGGTGAGATGTGCGCCATCGGATGCAGTTTAACTTAAATATATAAAGTGCAAATTATAGTACCATGCTCAGGTCAAAGTGTTCAGCTGTCTGACCCGAGGATGCGTTCAAGAGCAGCCGGGAAAATCTCAAACACATTTCCAGGTTGGTTCTTCTCAGTTCTCTTCAGGTCGTTCTCCCACCTCCGAGAAGAGATCCTGGAGGGGTGGATGTAACTCAGATCAAGGACCAATCACATCCCTGCTGTCGTTATCTTAAAAAGACAAATGTACTGGATACTGGAAACCACGCACGCACACACACACACACACACACACACACACACACACAAACATTACTCCGACATCAAGGGTCAACATATTATTAAAGGTCCAGACTAGGACGACGTCAAGTTTTCACGATGACGACTGAAGAGTTAAAGACGCTGACAGACGACTGAACCTCGTTTGTTTCAGATCGCTGGATATTCGGTAATGATCAGTACGGATTCCACAAGAGCTGGTCAGAAAAGACGGGAACCTGCTGGTCATCAGAGCCGAAATCTACGAGAACAAACAAGGGTGAGAGATGAAATCTAAGAGAGGCAAACGATCGAATACAAAGTGAGAAGTCAAAGTCAAAGAGCTACGAAGTGTCAGATCCCTGTAACTGGAACTTCTATGGTTCTGTGTTCAGTTTCAGTTCCTCAAGCTCAAAAACCTCAATCTTTTAATACTTCCAAAAAGGACACACACAGCTATTTTAAGTGAAGTGTTTTGCTTTACAGATTTATGGGTAATTTTTTTTTTTTTTTTCCCCCAGATAAGTGTCCACTTATCTGGAACAAACTCAAAACTTGTGATCTGTTTCAGTTCTTATAAATCAGGACTTTTCTGTTAAGTTAATGTTACCAAGAATTCATTTTATTTTTAATCTTCTATTTTACTGTTTAAAATTCTAATTAACTGACTTCTCTCCACATGTACCCTCTGTTCTACAAAGAAAGGCTGAACTGTATCATGATAGCTGTAGCCGTGCCTGGCTGTATCTATGGCCGTAGCGATGGTTGTAGCTGTGACTGACTGTTATCGTAGTTGCATGTGTAGCTGTGGCTGGTTGTTGCTGTAGCTCTAGCCGTAGCATTAGCTCCGACTGGCTCTAGCTGTACCCGTGATTGTAGCTTGTTGTGATTCAGGTGGTTTGTGTGTGACCTGGACGTTCTAGCTGAGCATTGTACTGAAGCTGAACTGTGAACTCCTGGGTTGTCATCCGGCCTCTGACCTCACCTTGGGCGTTGTCTGCCTCCAACAGGAAGTGCAGCCAGTCGGTCATGTTGTCGTTGGTGGTCAGTTGACTCCTGAAGGAGTAGCTCAGGCCAGGAGGAGAGCGAAGAGGCCTGTGGCCTCCCTCAGCCTCCTGAAGAGAAGAAAAACAGGGATGAAACTCCACATCTGCTGAAAAATACACTGCTATGATTAAGCATGGACATCATAGCTGAAGAGTACCATTGAGAGTGGACTGTTCCAGGGTCCAGGCAGCTCCAGAGATGTCACGTCCGACAGAGGAGACACAGAGGAGGCTTTAGAGGCTGCTGAAGTCTCCTTCTCTCTCTGCTTGTCTCCTCCGCCCTCACACAGGTCAGAGGTCATCTTCGCCAGCTGGCTCTGCCTGCAAAGAACCAGGTCGCATTCACAAAGCCTCATCTTACCACCAGGAGGCGTCATAATTTATATTATTAATAAATAATTTCATTACTGCCACCTACAGTTGCTCCACTGGGTCCTGTGTGTCGGCGACGTCCGGCTGGGTGTCAGTGGGAGGGTCCCACAGGTGAAGCGCTCGCCTCCACAAACGCACCTGCATGTCCCAAGAGCGCCGGCTGTACTTCTTGTACTTGTTGGGAGTGGACGGGTGGAGCTTAGGATCCCTCAGATGTCTGAGGAAGAGGAGAGACATGGTTTGAGTGTCATGTTTCACCTCTACCTTGTCCAGAGATCCACTTAGAAAGTAACTCAGGTGTGTTTTCCTCACCTGGGCACTTGCTGCACGTAGTTCTGGTAGCCGCTCGTGTTCTTGCCGTATTGGATTTGTTTCTGCCGCCGCTTCAGAACCGCGGCATTTGTCTCCGTATTGTCCGGGTCCGGGAAGCAAGGGTAACAGCGACCAAGGGGAGGCCTGCAGGGAAACAAAGGTCAAACAGTGAACTGATTATTTAAACTCTATGCATCTGTTGTGTCTCATAACGTCTGAACAATCCGCTGCTTTTAAAATCTCCACTTTGGCAGCACTTACATACAAGCCTTTCAGTTTGATTCATTTCTGTATTCTGACAGTTCGTCCAGATATCTGGAAAATATGAGCCTACTGACCTCTTCTTGTCCAGATCGTCCGTCCCCACAGCCACACTGCTGGTCGCCACTTTCAGGATGCAGCGCTCCAGGATGGACGGCCTGAAGAAAGCAACATAAAGTTTCTATCATCTAAACGTAGTTTTAGGTTCAGTGACACATTTGTCAGTCCGTCCTTAAAGAATTAACTTCCAGTCTGTTCACAGCCTTTAATATCTTCACATCTGAAAGTGAAACTAAAGTTGTTGAACCTGCGAGGTTTGTTGCTGGTAGCTCGCTCTCGTCCTCGAAGGTCGTTGGCAGCAGGGGGAGACTGCATCGGAGAGACGTTACTGTGAAGAGGAAGACGATGTCTCTTGACCAATGTTCACAAGCATCGGACACAAACCATCACAAAACTTCTTCACGTGACTATTTTGTAGTGTAAAATTCTGATTTCTAAATATTGTTTTTCTGTTGTTACACTTCTGGAAAGCTCACTTCCTTAGTTAAAACTGTGAAACTCCTGATGATCTATTTTTTGACTCCAGGTGAATTATTCCTCACCTGACCAGGCTGTCGTAGACGGAGCTGCAGCCAGGGAGGAGCCACGGCTCAGGGGCAGAGCATCCGGAGGCAGCAGCGGCGGCCAGCAGCGGGTCGGGGAGGCCATTCCACACAGCCGTTGACCAGCCCTTCGCACAAACACATGACCACGGGCTGAAACAGAAGCTGAGGACACCAAACGACAACATCAGCCTCAAACACAGTACACACTGATACTGAGATACAGTGGACAAGAAACTAGAGCTGCGATTTGTTGTTTAATTGTCAGATATTAAATTAAGCAGCAGTTATTTTGATAATCAATTAATTGTTTTGAGCTTCTCAAATGTGAATAGTTTGTTTTTTCAGTCCTCTGACCGTCTTGTAGTTTACTCAAATCAGACAGCATCCCGCTGACTGAATATCTAAATGGAGGAGCTACTCACAAAACATTTTTAACTGGTTCAACTGAAGTTTCTCTGAACTGAAGTTTTTAATTAAGATGCAGTTCCTCAAACATCCACTTGAGGCTGGCTAGAGAATGAGTCAGTCTCCATAGGTCCCCATGTTAAAATCCAATCTCACAGCAGAAATAACCATGTTTATAGACCACTATATAAATTGGTCTCAATAGCCAATTCCCCCATTCATGACAACTGTAATGAGTCTGAATTTCTATACAACTTAACCATTCAAATTATATTAAGGCTTAAAATTATGAATAATTAACAGCACGGTTGCTGTTACAGGTGGCTTGTTTCAACTCCACCCATGTGCCATGTCTTTACCGATTTTTATATTAGCCATTTGGAGGCGGCAGAGGCAGGACTGCCAAGATGGCAGCACCCAAAGCCACCACACTGAACTTCAGAAACCTGTGGGTGATGTTGCTGATACGCTGTCCTTTATATAGTTTATGCTGTTATTGTGATGCTTTACAGTCCTCCTTTGCCTCAGCATATTTACGCGTTTCCTTTAGAAACAGACACCCAGGAGGAATTGGTCATGGTAGCTTTAATGTGTGTTATGTCTCTACACCCAGGACCGGGACTGAACAAGGCAATCCAAGGCCAACAGAGGCCAGTTTGACGACTCTGGAGCTGAGTCAGCGAACACTACCTGCAGGATTAGCTGAGTTAACGAGCTAACAGCAGTTAATTCCAGTTAGCTGCTTTAGTAGTTTACTTTAAGTTTACTTCATATTCATTTGAGTATTTTACAGTCATTTCTTTGAGTGCTTTAAGGGTATACACTAGTTGATTTAACTATTTAAAAAACACAAACTTTAAATGCTTATGAACTCCAGATTAATAGTACATGATATCATTAATTAGACCTGAAACTTTAATATCATATTTTCTTATTTACTACAATAAACTTTCATGATTTTTTTTAGAAGATTATTGACGCTAAATAAATAATTTATTTAACCGGGTAACCGTGCAGTCATTTGCGGTGTTTTACAGCCCAGAGTACTGTCTGCAGGTACAACTGCTGCCTCTAAAGTTTAATTACACAAACTGATTTTACAGACTGAAGATGACTAAATCAAACTTTTAAAAAAAGATAACACTCTTCATTTAACAGACGCTATGTGTGAGAATATTGCGGGTATTTCTCGGGACACGTGACCGGGTCCTGGCCTCTCTCTGTCTGTAACTAAAGGTCTCTCTGGTCGTCGTTACCTGGAGGAGAGCAGCGGGCTCTGAGCTGCCGTTTCCACTCCGCTGGTTGACATTTTTATATTTGCAGTTTGAGTTTGGCGCCTTCACTTCAGACGGACAGACGCCATTGTTCCGCTTTCACAGCTTTTTAATGAGCTGCACCTGAGAGGGGGCGGGGCCCGCCTCACCTGGGCAGGAGGTGGACAGGTGATGGCGGAATGACGTAAGAGAGCTGAGTACATTTATGTCTCAACATAGTGACTCTGTTGTTAGAGTTTTGAGGTATTAGATCCTTTAGGAAAAGTATAAATATCACAAAAAAGGAAAAAGGACAGAGGTATATCAGCTAAATGTGCTCAAGATAACACTGACAGTTGTTCACGGAGTTGTTCATGATGTATGTCAGCTTTGGATAATGGACATATAATACATAACTTCTATCTATCGAAACATATTGATGATGAAGTCCCCCTGAAGTCAAATTAATCACTCCTTTCTTTATTTCAAGATTTGTATTTAGTTTTTTTTAGAATATCTATATAAAGAATAATTATTATTATTTATGATGGGTTGGTCCCTTCATTCAGTATTTGTTTTAATTCATTATCCATCCATTAATCCATTTTCTGTCATCACTTATGATGGAAAAGTTTGGATGTGTGCTAGAATTGTATGAAGATTATTTCTGTTATCAAGTTGCTATGTAAGCTGTTTTTTCTCTCTTGTAGTCATCATAATCACTGTATTCACACCAGTTGATAAGATTTTCGGTTACCCTATCGATGGGGCCAATCATTGAGTGAGGTTAGATTATTGTGATTCCTCTCATCCTGTCAGATGATTGTTGTTTGTTTGTTTACACAGAGGATATAAACATGACTGCAGCGCCTCTCCGCTCCGGCAGGCGGCGCTGTTCAGCGTATTCTGTCACTACGTGAACAAGATGGCGTCCGGCAGTGGGGTGAGTTACTGACCTGAGCTCGTTTAAAGTATAAAGATGTAAATTTTAAACACATGATGTGTTTTTATTTAAATATAACAACTCGATATTTACGGGATTTTTATTTTGTCCCGGTTGTGCTTGACGTTAAACGGCTGTGAATCTGTTTAAGGAGTTTAACAATGATACGCATGCGCGTCAGTTAGCGGCTAACGTTAGCTACCATAGCGCCTTTATGAACAATGTAAGCGTTTCCGGTTTTCTTTGAGGCGTATTGTTGTTTTTTTCTTCACGTTATCGTGCTGCGCCGTGAAACACAAGTCTGTCTGTTTGTCTTATCTCTGTCCGCTGCGTCGCCGAATCACAAAAACGCTGCTAAAATGTTAGCGATGCTAAATGTTAGCCTGTGTTCCGCTAGCAACAACAACACCAAGACTTCCGGATTCCTTCAGAATAAAAGCATCAGTGTGACAATTATCAACAGGAAGACTCATATTTCAGTTTAAAGTAATTTTCTTTGCAACAATTAAACTACATTTCAGAAACAAAGATTTAAATGTTAAAAAATATTTATATCAGGCATGTCCAAAGTCTGGCCCGGGGGCCAATCATGGCCCGCAGTCAGATTTCACACGGCCGGTATTGTCAGATACTGTATGGCTGTCAGATTTGGCTTTGGTTGACATAATGAAGCATTTGTATGTGCTAAACGTTAACCTCTAAGAACATAACTGTGATACGTTTTAAACTTGAATGTTAACAGATAGGCATTACTCATAATAAGTCATGTTTAAAATGAACATGAGTTGAACATAATTTGTATCAACTTCAAGCAAGTATAACATCTTCCATACAATTTATTCTTTGTTATCTGACTTCAGATGTGAAAGAAAGGAAGAACTGTTTTTTTAGATTTTGTTCACTCCTGATCATTTTTTCATTTTTTAAATATTAGTATTGACCCCCGGCCATCTTCATATTGTCAAATCTGGCCCTCTTTGAAAGAAGTTTGGTCACCCCGATACACACTGTCAGTGAATTGTGTTGTGACATGTATAACTGACTTTTCTTCTTCTTCTCTGCTTGTAGTCCAGTAAGAACGACTTCCGTCGGAAGTGGGACAAAGATGAGTATGAAAACCTCGCTCAGAAACGACTCGCTGAGGAGAGAGACAGAGAGAGGAGAGATGGTGAGGCAATAACACAAAAATGTGTTTAAAAAAAAGATATGATGAATGATTGAGTGGATACAATTTGAGGTCAAGCAGGTGGGTGGGTATGTAGTAAATACAGAGAGAGAGGAAAAGTGAGGAGAGAAAAGAAAATGTATTATTATTTTATTGATTATGATTACTGGCTGACAGATCAGTCTCTCCCTCTTGCAGGAAAAGTGGCTCCGCCGGTCAAACGTGACCTCCTGCGTCACAGAGACTACAAAGTGGATCTGGAGTCCAAACTGGGGAAGACCATCGTCATCACAAAGACCACTCCCCAGGCTGAGATGGGCGGGTACGAAGAGTTTCATCTCCTCCTGACACCATGACCAGATTTTATGTCTTGACTGAGCTGACTGTTTTGATGACAGCAGCTCAATATTTTCATAGTAACAGTGTGTCTGTGGTGAATCTGCAACTTTTTAGTGCCTTTAAGATCACTGTCAGTCGGTTTTGCACTTTCCTGCTGTTTTCAGAGGACAAGCTCTAAAAAGTCAATTTACACAACCTGTTTGAGACAAGCTGAGAGCATAGTTCGATATTTAGCTGCTTAAAAGACTGAATATTATTCTGTCATCATCTGATTTGTCGTCTTCTTCTTCTCTTCCAGTTATTACTGTAACGTCTGTGACTGTGTCGTGAAAGACTCCATCAACTTCCTGGATCACATCAATGGAAAGAAACGTGAGTTCACGACGATGAAGCGACTGTGACTATGAACCAGTTCACTGTTTGTGTGTAACCGTGTGTGTTGGTGTTTGTGTGTGCAGACCAGAGGAACCTCGGGATGTCGATGCGAGTCGAGCGCTCGTCTCTTGATCAGGTGAAGAAACGTTTTGAGGTGAACAAGAAGAAGATGGAGGAGAAGCAGAAGGAGTACGACTTTGAGGAACGCATGAAGGAGCTCCGAGAGGAGGTGAGGAGGGAGGAGGACACACCTGCGTCTACTGAATCGGAAGCGATGACACTCTTAGAAAAATCTTTGAAATAGACGAGGGTCGGTGTTGGTTAGCTCAGTTGGTAGAGCATCCACCCCATGTACAAAGGCTCAGTCCTTGCTGCAGCGGCCCATGGTTCGAATCCGACCTGCGGCCCTCTCCTGCTTGTCATTCCCCGTCTCTCTCTCTCTCCCCACATTCCTGTCACTCTTCAGCTGTCTCTATCCAATAAAGCTTGAAAAGGCCAAAAAATAGCTGTTATAAAAAAAGAAAAGAAAGGAAAAGAGGGTCTGTAAAATGGAACAGCCTTTATTTGGATCATGTGACCACACATTTAAAAATTTAAGTTATTTAATTTCTCAGCAGAATAACAGAAATATTGACGAACAAATCATATAAAGCGGTTGATAATTTCGTTTCTTCATACTCAATTCACACCTGGTCAGATGTTAACGTCTCCACTGACCACTACTGATCATCTGTAAGGCACATCGACCGGTCCTGATGTTTTTTTTGCTGCTCTTATCGTGCATTCAGACAGAATCAGCCACTGTGGTCAATCACCACAGGGTTGTACAGTGGTGAGGGGAGTGTGACTGTTTCTGCTCAGTGTAACACTGTGAAACAGTCAGGAAATAACATTTTGTTTCACTGATTAATCAGCTTTATCTCATTCACTGTCTATGTCTCTCAACGACTGCTCGCTCCCTCTCACAAACCAAGTTAAACTCATTCGTGTCTCTATTTTGTACCGTAAATTGCAAGTCTGACGAAGAGTTCATAAAAGTTTGTGAAATAAACAGAGTCAGAACGCAACATGGAGAGTATCAGAGTTTAGATAACCCGTCTCAGTTTCAGAGACATTTCAAGCTGACTGTGCAGGGTTTGACTGGTCTGATCGTCTGATTGGCAGCCGCAGCGTGACATAGACCAAGTGCTTAAACTATTAATTTAGACTAATCAGTAATGAAAATAATTAGTGGCTGCAGCCATAAGAAATTCACAAGTTAACTCATAAGTTGGACCATAAATCCACATTTCCATAAGCTTTGTTGCCATCTTGACCCAAAAGAGCCTTCTGTGTGGCCGTCATGTTGGAGATGTCAAGATCTGCATGCTGACAAATAAAATGTTCGTCATTGATTGTTTGCGATCTGCAGATTGCATGTTTTTACCAAAAGTCAGCCAGTAATGATCAGCAGCCAATCTGACCTACACTACAGTGACATTAAAAAAGATGTGTGTGTGTCAGGCAGCCTCTGAATGTGGTCTGAGGGTTAAATCTTGATATGGCTTTGGTGTTTTTCACACCTGTAATAGGTGTGAACAGAGGATCAGCACATCACATCACTGAGCTCATTCAAACGTTTCCTGTTGTGTTTGCCAGGAGGAGAAGGCGAAGGCCTACAAGAAAGAGAAGCAGAAGGAGAGGAAGCGTCGGGCGGAGGAGGACGTGGACTTTGAGGAGGACGATGAGATGGCAGCAGTGATGGGCTTCTCAGGCTTCGGCTCGTCCAAGAAGAGTCACTGATGCTCTGCAGTTTGACTACACCGTGAGGACCACCACGTGTCAGGACGAGGGACGAGGAGCTCTGCTCTCCCCCCCCCCCCCCAAGTCAGCTGGAGTTTAAGCCCAAGACTCTAAATACAGGAAGGAGTCGTCCAGCTGAAGCCTGTGGTCATGACTCCACAGCCCTGGTTCAGACTTTTTACACTGAAAATACTCTTTTTATTTTATTTTATGTTGTTTCATCCATCACTCTGTCAGTTCTGATGAGATTAAATTCAGCAGTTTCCTGCCAGAAATAGACATGAAATGTTCAGGAAGTAGTTTTTCTGTCTGCAGTGAAGCTGCTGAGTGAAAAGTTGTCAGAAACGCCGGACAGAAAGACAAAAGTGAGACCAAAAACTTTAATTTCCTTACAGTTGAGAAGTCTGATTGTGACACATATAAGCTTCGACAAATAAAACGAGAAGTAACTTAAATCCTTAGCTTAAAAATAACTTTTAACAAGTTAAAATGTCAGACTGTCACACAAAAATTCAAGTTTTTATCAAAAATACAACTCTAAATAGTTAAAAATTTAATTTTTGAGTGTCTGTGCTGATAAATTTAACTTGTTAAATTATTTAACACTCAAACAGTCGTCAGTTTTATTGTTGACATGTCATGAACTTTTCTGTTGTGTCAGGATACAGTTTGTGGGAGAATTTTAATAAATGTTTTTTTGTTTTTGTTTTTTACTAATTGGTCATTATTTGTTTATACATACAAGAGGTTTCTCTTGGTTTCTTTGGTGCATAACAAACATTAAGTAATAAATTTAAGGAAGACAGAATATCGACTAGAATTCAGGCATGTAGGCAGTGTACGGAAATCGTAAGTTTGGTTTGTCGTCCACTTGAGGCTGGCTATAGAAGTGAGTCTGTCTTCGTAAGCCTCCATGTTAAAATGCACAGCAGAAATAAACATTTTTACAGCCTGGTACAAAAACTGTTTTGGTCTCCATAGCTAATTTCCTGTACTGAGGGTGAATTTTTTTTTATATAACTCACCAGTTCAGATTATATTTAGACTTAAAGTTATGCATAATGAAACCTGTGGTTGTGTTACTAAAACTACATCCATGTTTTATGCAGTCAGTGGGTCAACCACACACATTTACTCTTGGTTTGGGCGGTCAAGGTCGAACTCTACGTGAAGCAGAGATGCAAATCTGCTTCTCACTCGCATAAAAAGGATGATGAACTGATGAACGGGAGGTGAAACTTGGTCAATGTTGATTTTGCCTGGCTTTATAGAACGGACTTCACATGGATCCCAACCCAACTTTGTTCACAATAACCCCATTACGCTGACACATACATCTATAACAATGTTACAAGATGTGTGTAGGTTTTATAAACACAGCTTAACCTTATTAGGGACAACTCCTATTGCCCTACATGTCGAGTCTGATGAGAAAGTTCTCCAATCCTGAGGGAGTAGTTCACAGGGCTCTAACGTACATGAACATAAAAATGATTAAACTTTAAATCAAGTCACAGTTTATTCAAACATTCATACTGACCAACTTTTTCCCACCCGTGGGACGATGCCCTTAAGTTTAACCATTTTCCAGCAGTCACCCACGGCCTCAGACTCACAGATAATGACTCATCCAGACCAATTCACACTTGGCTGAAAAAAAAAAAACCCCTTGGTAGGTCTGATGAAGGTCACAGTCTGATAAAGCCATGAAAACCACATCTTCTGCAAAGAGCTGATTCTCAAATCAGACACTGTCTTCAACCACAAACACACAAATAAGAATCTTGGAGACAAACACCCTCCAAAAACATGTTTGACGTTGGACACTGTGGTCCTGGTACCCCAAACCCCAACGAGGTGGAGCAATAGACTCGAAATTCCCTTCAAAATAATCTAGAGCACAAGTCGATGTCTTCAAACGTGTTGTCTGATGAAAAACTACAAAATATTCTGTTTAAAATCAAATAAAAAAGCTGTTGCACTAGCAACACTGTTGCTCCAGTCTGAATGCATGTATAATGCAAATGAGATGCCGTCAGATTGTGGGCGAAAACTACTGAACTAAACTGTGCAGCAGCCTGAAACTAAATTTGATCAACAGGAAGAAGAAGAGGAAGTTTGCTTCCTTTCCTCTGAACACTTTTCTGGTTATTGACTGGACTGAGACACTTACCATATATCACACAGACGGGCGGCTACATATAAAGTATCCTTGCTGCAACAGTCAGCATCTGTGCACAGACAGAAAACAAGCCGACAACGACAAGTTATCAAGTCAGCTTCATTCATTCAGGACGCCTCTCTGAGATCCTGTTTTGTACGAGGATGTTTACAGGGTGTCACAGTTTGAGTGAGTTTTGTGGGTCTCAGGTTCAGTGAAACTCTGAGTTTGTTAAACTTGAGTTTAGAAGCTTAATTTTGACTCAGTTACCGTGGTAACTTCAACGTCATCGCTTTATTGAACAAACTCAAACATCATGTTTCATTTCCTCATACAGTTCTACATTGTTGTATTTCACATTTTCTGACACTGTCACAAAATATATTACTCTGCTGCTCATCGAGCTCCACTAGTTACCTGTAGCAGCAAGTACCGGTTCTGCACATACTTGAATGCCCTTATAGAGCCATATGTTACCTCCTCAAATGAATGACACCTGGCTCTGCCACCTGTACGCTCAGGGCAATCCAAACTTGTCCTGTCTGTTGTTCCCCGTTGGGTTCCTACCAGATCAGAGGTGTCCCTCTCTACATTCAAAACCTCCTGAAGACTCTTCAGCACTGGACATGCTAAACCTATCTACAAGTAGTACTTATTGCTGCTACTATGATTGTTCCCCTTTTGGATAAAAGTGTCAGCTAAATGACTAAATGTAAATAAAGGCCCACGCTTGCCCAACAACAAATGACTTGGGTCACATGTCTACTATAAAGTATTTGAAGGTAACTCCATCTTCATTTAGTCTGTTTCAACTAATGAATCAATATTAATTAATTTACAGGTTGTTTAATTAATTTTTCTTCCCCTGAACTAATTTAAGGGTTGAAGGATTAATGACAGAGGTTACTTTAGGTTGAAAGGGTTGGAGAGCCACTGATGACAGAGGGAAACTGAGTAAAATGAAACTGACTGCATAAACAAACAAAGAGTTTGCTGACGCTGAAGTTTATTTCTCTAAATTCAACCTGGATCCCTTTTTATTAGTTGCTTCCTCCATCGTTGTTAATGATTGATTAATGTTGGGGAGCGTGAACTGTTTCAACTTCTGGAAAAGACAGAACAAATTTGAGAACTGCTGCTTCAGACGTGTGATGCCGGCAAATTTTTTTTTTTTTTTTTTTTTGAATTTGCATTTTCACACATTGTTGCCATCAGCTGTGACGGCCACTTCTGCATGTGGGGATTTATTTTTGTATCTGCACTCCCAGAATGCACCTCTTCCGTCAGACTGGATGTCTCTGAGTCATCAGGATGAAGTTTGGCCTTTTTAAATCCCACCTGCGAGCTGATTACCGCGTCCTACGGGACGGCCCCGTCTCTGAATGTTTTGTGTGTGCTTGGGATGAATGTGTTGAGACGTGGTCATGTGACATCACACCCTGCCTGACTGACAGAGGAGGAAGAAGGTGAGGGTTTTTCCTTTTGACACTCTTAAAAAAGATGAACTAAAATAGCTGCGAGAGAGCATGAGGACATGAAACCTTGCTCCTTTGACACAACATGTGAATAGAGAAAAAGTTTAAAGTAACAGATATCACTATGAAACTTCCTGAGATGATTACTCACATGAAGACAAGTTTTTTTTTTGTATTACAAGTTTTCTGACATTTTATGTTCAAGTATGCAAATGAGGCATTGTATCCTTGAAGATGCACACATTTTTGTATACATGTTCGAAACATAAATGTTAACATTGTTTTCATTTTGTTAAAATATCAAAGAGGGAAATTTGGATATTCCTTTTCATCACATGACGTCCATTCTTTATACTGTCAGTGTATCAAAGCAAAATAAATAAATATGTTTTTGTCTGTAGCAGGACCAGAATAGTCATGTTAATCTTTTTCATAAGACTACACCTGTTTCTTCATTTCCACCTACATGTAATAATACCATAAGCATGTTGCAATATTCCGGTATTAGAAATGATTAAGTAGGTTTGTGGTTCAAACTCTTTTGTACGCTTATGGTCACAGGTTCTCTCTTCACATCCCCATGCTTAGACAAAAAAGAGACTGGGTTCGATGTTACATGTTGTAGTGATCAATGAACTCTTGAACTGATCCAGAGTCTGTGTCTTTCTGCTGCTGCTTTTTTTTTTTTTTTTTTTTTTAACAGTGCGTCGTGTTTTTTCGTCAGCAGCCGAGCTGCAGCTTAGTGCGTGCAACTGCAGCATCTGTTCCGCTCTGTGGTCAGACGAGGGGAGGAGGAGGATGCTGCCTTCATCATCATACACCCCCCCCCCCTCTGCACAGTCACTTCCTTTGAGAGAGAGAGAGAGAAAGAGAGAGAGAATGGAGGAAACAGAGGTGAAGAGATAGAGAGACACAGAAAGAGTGAAGGAGAGTAAGAAACAAAGAAGGAAGCCATTTTGGTTCCTCGGTGGCATGTTTGTCTGCACTTTGTCCTCTTCTTTCTTGCTTTTTTGCTTTGAAAGACTTTCAGAGAGACAGAAAGTGGTGAGTTGATTTGAGGAAGTAAAACTGTCTGAAGACAATTCACAGTTATTTTGTTTTCTGTGAGTCTTTATGAGACGCTTGGTTTCACATTTTCACAGGAAGAAGTGGCGAGGAACGAGGCCTGTCGGTCGGAAAGAGTCAAAGGGTGGACGTCTAACTGAAGACGAGCAACAAGACGGACACCATCGGGAATAAAATCTGAAGAGCTGAAACTCATTTCCAGGTGGTCTTTCTCCGTTAAGTCAGAAATCTTCAGTTTGACATTAGCTGGGCGGACGTCAAGTCTTTGAGAAGTGAGGAGGAAGCAGGATGAGCTCCGACCGAGTGCCGTCCAGGTCGGAGGTGATGGGGTGGAGCCCACAGCAGCTGGCAGACTACCTGAAGAGGGTGAGACCTGCGTCCATACTCTGTCATTCTTTCTTCCTTTTTTCAGAGAGCTTGAAACTGGCTGCAGTCAGGCAACAGTCAAGACACGGCAGTTAAAACATGAAACACATTGTGGTCAGTAGATTCGCTTGTGAGGTTGAGTTTGGTGAACTCTGACGAAAGCAAACCATCCTGACCATTGGTGCCAACTTGGGTTAAACACTGAGGGACTAAACATTGTTCGTAGTGTTGTTGTAGATGTTGCTAAGTGATGAGGAGACTCCCAAGTTTGGGCTGTTTTGGGTAGTTATACCTATAATAGCCTGCAGGCACAGAAAATTCCAGGATCAAAGAATTAATCAATTTATACTACTTTATTTCTCTAAAAATAATCTCTTTAAAGTGTCTCTCAGACTTAAGTACCCCATTAGAATGAATCTATTTACTGTGGTTGTGTGCTAGTACTTCTCTTACACACAAGGAGACCGCAACAAACCCTCTAGACAAATCCACCTTGTCAAGCTGCCAGTAACACAGAGGTTTTAACCTTGGCTGGGGTCTTACTGGTTGGAGTTTGCATGTTCTTTCCGTGTCTGCTGGGTCCAAATAACAAGTCCAAGTAATAAAGACCAAGTAATAATGATGTCACGTTTGAGCAAGCTTTGGTTGCAAGAGTTGTGTAGAGTTGGAGTTGTGAGTTGTGTTGTGTATTGATCGACAACAATTTAGCTTTGTATGTGTAAAAACTGATCTGCATTCATATATCTCACAGAGATTAGTAGAAATTCATCTTATCATTCTCGTGTTTTAAGTTGCTAATCAGACAAAGGAAGTCAACATTGGCCATTGCCCCAGAGTCTCGTTTTCGCACAATAACCGATTGGTTCCAACGTAGCCAACAGAACAGTTAGCTGAGATCTAGTGACTGTTGGACATTCATGAAGGACGAAGAAACTCCAAAGGCCGCGTAGAGACCTGTGTTCGGGACATATATCAATGCTCCCCATAAATGGTGGCAGTGGTCCTGACAAGACCTTCAAAAATGTTCTTGAGCTCAGTCGCAATACCAATTTTAAGTGCTACAACACTGGACTTTAAATGTAACTGTATGTTTAAATTGGTCAGTGAACCACAAATTCAATATGACATGTTTTGACATGTCTTAAGACACAAACACATGTTCAGTCATGTGCCCTTACCCACTTCCTGCGGTTATCACTATCTCTGATGTTCATACAGAATAAACGACCATAAATCCTCTTCACGCTGCAGAACTTGACTCAGGGTCATTTAGGTCTTCTTCAGTGTCAAAGTAATGCAGTGAGAGAGGTAGGGAATGTAATTACAAAATAGAAAAGAAAAGGAGGTGATGGCTGAGGAAAGAAGGAAGTAGTGAAGAAAAAAGTAGAGGTAGACAAATACCTTTTTTGAATGTGGGCACCACCACTAACACTGTATCACCCATGTTTTTAATGTGTGTATGCAGATGAGTCTGTCCGGCTGTGACAAAGTTGTGTTGAAGAACTCCATCAGCGGCTCCAGATTTGTGGTGAGTTCACAAACTTCAAAACAGTGCATGCAATGAAGGAGAACAAGGAAGTAAAGAGGAGGTTTAGTTTCCTGCTTTTAGTCTTGAAGCAGTCAGTTGGTCTCCTTCAGTCTTAAAATGTCCTCAGATCCTCACTGTTTCATGTCATCTTCACACTGTTTTCTGTTTTTTTGCAGAATCTGAGTGATAACGACCTCCAGAAATTCCCCAAACTTCACGCTCCGTGAGTGATGGCAAACCGCTGATTCATATCACACAGAAAATCTTAATAACAGCTACTGTTTGATGCAATAGACAGAGAGCAGGGACTGTAGACCAGGTTGCACACGAATTCTGTAGGCGTGACCGAGCATGATCCTTGGCATTGCTGACATACACAAAACTGAACGCTGGAAAATAAATTACGATCACGTTGAGAATAATTTTATCTGTAATGTTCCTATATTATATTTGGACTATTTGCTCTGTGAGCATGGCCTGCCGTTTGCAAATCACCCCATCAGCCAACACCACAAAGCAACTAATGCCTCTTGGCATTAGTCACTCTTAATCACTCTTGGCTTTAGAAAGTGATCGTTAGTTACACCTTTGCTTTGTACCATTACATAATTTATTGCTGGTTAGAATCAACGCTATTCGTCTTAATATGTAAATTAGTATCGTGGATCACGTTAGCTGCTTAAGTCACTGGGCAAACTATAAATAACGTGGATATGTTACATACATACACAACGCTTTGCAGGTGATAATGTTTGCAAACAGGCAAGCTAAGGTTAATAAGCCAGTTGCAACACTGTGACACAGCGCGTATCTGTTCACCTTGTGACGACAGCCCACAAAGTAACCAGCAAACAGCCAGATCAGCCCCAGGAGTCTGCATGACGTTATTCACCCAATACAGTATTTTGCTATATTAACTACCTAGAATTAGCCAGCTACAAGTACAATTTCACAATTTATTTCACATGCTTTGCAGTAAAGTTAGCTTTGACTTTGGACTTGCTGTTGGACTCAGTGTTGTAGCGGGTGCCGGTTGTTTGCTGACAACTCCATTGTTAGCTTGTGTTGTACTCTCTTGACACTGTAGGGAGGTGAAGAGAGAAGACACACAGGAGCATAAATATCACTTCAACGTTTGGATTTTCACTGGACATTTGTCCAAGTGGTTTACATAGAAATCTGTCTGTTATAGGTAACCCAAAAAGTCGAGGAAGGCTCATCTCTGAAGTAATGCTACCACCTGTTCACACGTTAGCAATACACGTTAGCTAAAACATAAAATTCATGTGTAAAAAGCTTCAGAACAAATAAATAACATCACAATACATTTTTAAACATGATATTTTTAGTGTATGAAATGACGATGTGTTGCGTCCTCTCGGTTTTACAGAGCTCCATATTTTTAACTCATTGTTTAGCAGCTGGCATTGTTGTTTTTTGGGGGGTTTTTTGTCTTTACACATTTTATTTATGATGATTTTATGATAAAACAAAAAAACAAGAAAATACAATTTCAATAACCGTTAATGTGTCGGTGACTCTTTAGGTTGATCTCCAAGATCAGCACTGAAATCAGCAAAAAGGAGGAGAGACGAGGCCTGTTCAGTAAAAAGTATGTTCATGTTTTAAACAAGCACATTTTTATTAGAGATTTAATTATTATTGTTTTATTATTATTTACTTATTTTATTTTATATATTATTATTTTTTATGATTTATGATTTTGTCTTTCTTTCCATCACAGAACAACTCCCAAATATCATGAACCAGGTAGGAATAATTCATAAACTGAGTTAACCAATAATCAACCTCATCTTTACAATAATTATCACATTTCAAGGCTTTGTTTACAGATATTTATTTTCCACTCCATCTCTTTTTTTATCATTTATTAAATCCATCCTATACTCTTTCATATTTTAGATTCTAGACTATGTTTTACTGTTAAATTATGTTACACACTGTTCATATTTATATATTAGTACAGACAAGTAAGTATAATTACTTCATCATGTTATATATTATTCTGGTGTTTGCTCTTACATGTACATTATTTCAGAAAAGTTTTTTTCATTTTTCATTTTTTTCAGTTTATCTGCACTTGTCTCTCTCTGAATTATCCCTCTGAGGATTAATAAATCTTATAAAATTGATAAATATTTAGGTATTATAGGCATGTGAGCTGCTAACATGCTGCTTTCTTCTGCGCAGAGACGGCTGCTGAAGTTCAGGGCTGGGGTGAAGATGAGTTTGTAAGTTAATCTCTCGTCTTTTTAGTTTGTATTTTCTTTCTGTCTTGTACTTAACTTTGGCATTTACACTTTATACAACTTATACTTGCACCCTACTGCATCACTTTTTAGTAAAATGGTTGTTGGGCGGTTGCGAGGTGGTTGCTCATTTTCTCCTTCACTCCATTAGGATGACGAAGAGTTTGATGACGACTATGAGAGTCCCTACAGTGGTGATGAAGAGGGCAGTGGGGGAGACTACGAGTCCCCAAATGATGACCTGGATGGGTCCAACGATTACGAACCTCCCCCCTCAGAACCTCCAGAGGACATGGTTCACAAGTTGTGCCCCACCCTGCCAATCGGAGACAGCGATTACATAGGTAACATGGGCGTTGGGGTGGATAGCTGTTAGCTGATGGATAGTCATTAATTCAATTTAGTTTTATTTATATAGTGCCAAATCATAACAAAGGTATTATCTACTGAGACCCAACAATTCCTAACCCAACAATTATTAGCTCCAATTTGCTGTTGGCTGGTGAATAGTTATTAGCTCATGAATTATTGCTAGGTAGATGTTAGGTTTTTCAATCGCTAAGTTGTTATTGTATCTAAACAGTGCAGACGTTCTTCCTGCTGAAGGAATATGTGATTCATAGACAGTTGTTATGGCAACCAACCTTTATGGGGTTTTCTAAATGTCATGAGACAAACTTGCTGCATGTTTGGATCAGAGAAATTAAAAAAAAAAGGATGATGAAATGAAATGATGAGTCAGATTTGACTGAGACACTTTCAGTAAATTGTAGTTAATGTGTGATGTGTGCAGATAACAGGAATAACCACGTGTCAAACAGAGGTCCGCCGCCTGCTCTGTCTCCCCGTCCTCCGGCCACCACCCTGTCTGTACCGTCTCCAAGGATGGTGAGTTTGTCCCACACTGTGAGTCAGCAATTCACACTGCGAGTCAGCAGTTCAAGTGACTAAAACTCTGACTGCCACTTGTAGCCAGGAGAATCGTCCTCGTCGAGGAGAGACACGTCCCCACACTGTGGGCGACCATCAGGTAAAAGTGACAAACCAGCTGCTGGAATTTCAAATATTTCATCGATTTATTAAAATAGTTGGCAAGAGTGTCACTGTCCCAATTGCAAATTGTCTTTTGTGTCCATGTTGTTGTGTTCAGCTACTCCCGGGCCGCCACAGATCTTTCGTGGCAACAAACCTGGTAGAGATTCAGGATCCAACCCATCCCCTGTCAGAGGTAATACAATATGTGACTTTCTGTTTTAAGCCCAATAAATCATGTTTACTTTGACTTTATGCTTATATTTTATAGACTGATTGATTTCCTTTCAGTAGTTTTTGTTACTTACATTTTGGGTGCATTCAGGAAGAGATGTTTTTATCATGATGATACTAAGTTTTTTCTTCTTCACAGGACCTCACCGCAACACCACATCAGACAAGGTGAGTTTTCCCAGAATAAACTTAAGTAACACATAAAATTAAAAATAAAATGGGACCTATAACAACTAAATGTATATTTCTGTGTATATTGCAGCTGGGCACACAGCCTTGGAGGTAAGTACACATTATATTTACATATCTCTCTCAGTATGTATTTTGGATCAAATTAATAACAAAAACAAATTTAAGGGCTTTGTATGAAGATTGTCAAGATTGTCTGTTAATGCTAAAAAAGCACTATTGGTTGGTAAGTCCTTAACATTAACACTGTACTGTTACAATCTTTATTATATTGTTATTATTCATGTTATTTTTACTTATTTAATTCTATTAAAATTACTTATTTACTTACATAATCACCATTGAAATACTAATAATTATATCATTATCATTGATATAACATTATCATTATAGCGAGTCAACAACTTATATTAAATATTACTTACTAGTCCAACAGCATGAAAACCAACTTGTTGTCTTAGAGGTAAACTTGAAAAAGCTATTTGAATCCATTCTTAATTGTTAGTATAAATGTTATTGTGTGTTCAGGCCTCAGCCGGACGTCCCTGATCCTCCCACTTGGTCCAAACCTCCTGCTCTTCCTCCAGCCTCCACCTCCATCAACAGGAGCAACTCCTCAGCCAGACAACCTCCCAACAGGTCAGCACACAATTTTATCAACATAATGTAATGTCAACTTATTTTGTTTTGTTTTTTCTTTGTGAAGAAACACTTGTAAGATGATCAAACAGCTTCAATTTACTTGATAATAATTCAATTTTGCTATGTGGTTTGGTTGAACAGATTTGATGGGAGGCGAGACGTAAGTTACTATTCTGAATTCAGAATTTATTATGATGGTGAATTTGTCCAGAATTAACTCTGATCCTTTTTTTTCTTTCATCAGCAAACACCTGATGAAGGTGAGATTTCTTTTTCTTTCTATCTAATTCTCAAAACTCAAAAATGATCACAAAATCATGATTCTTTTAATTATTCCTTTCTCTTCCAGCTACTAAACACAACACCTTCCCTCTCCACAATAAAAGTCTACCCCCACGCCCTGGACTTCCGGGGCCCCCTTCACGCCATGGAGACAGGTATGTAATTTTATGCACATTGCAGCAGTAACATCAGTACTGGAGTACCACAGGGTTCAGTTGTCGGGCCTGTTATTTTTCAAAACGTAGCTTTTGGAATGTGTTTTATCTTTGTGTTGTAGTTCATTGGAAACTGTTTTCAGTCCAATGTCAAATGTCCAGATAGGCCTTGATCAACCTCAGTGAAAGATGGCTGCATGCGGAAGGAGCAACAACAAAAAGGGCACCCGTGGATGTCTGTCGTATTACATGAGTGATGATGGACAAACAATCCGCTCACGTTAATGCATTTGGGCTATCCCAGCTAACATTAACTGACTGCAAACAATAGATTAATTTTGGTATATCACGATTTAAAAGTTTTCTTTTACGTATGTCATGGCTTTGGTTAGCCTGCTTCTAATGTATTCAGCTATTTTTTCGCATTAGCCTCAATAGGTAAATTACTGTCTTTCAGTTGCATTTAGCTAGATACAAAGGTATTATAAATTTTTGCTGCATACCTGTATCAATGGCGCAGTCCTGTATCAATGCGGTGTTCTAACAGCGCCATAAATTATATTCATTAAATATAATAATTTATAATTACAGTTTCTTTTTTATTTTTGAGCAGTTTGCCTCCAAATATTCCCTCTGGAGGATCTTTGCCTCACAAACTGCAATCAGGTAATCAGTTTATATGATTGCACAACTTACAGTAATGAGCTGACAGTCTTGTTCTGACAATGTGAAAACACTAGAGGGCGCCCTGATGACCTGGCACCCATCTACATTGATACTAATACTGTGTGTGTATGTGTAGCGGTGGCAGAACAAAGAGGAAACTTTGCAGGATCAGACAGACAGTCGTTTCGTCCTTCTCCATCCACAGCAGCACGCACACAGGTAATAACACACCTCACACCTGAGGGTTAGCGACAAACCTTCAGACAGTCCTCATAAGGCACCACTGTCCTCACTATGATGGTTTAAAACTGAAACTGGTCCCCAGAATGACGCAAAACAGGTACGATTTTACCTTTAAGAGGAGACTGAAACACTACAGCTGAATAGATATCATCATGAAACTTCCCAAGTTGATTGCTCATACTAAGACTATATATATATATATATATATATATACATATATATATATATGTGTATATATATTGCAGTTTTCATTGATTGATGATCTGATCTCATCAATTAATCAATTATAATTAATTATTTACATAATAGAAAAGTGAACATTAAATAAAACCATGTTCAAGAAAGAAAGAAAGAGAAAAAATAATTTTAAAGATATGTACTGTAAAATTCTATGTAAAATCTATGACCCAAATAGACAAAGCGGAGTCAAATAAACATATAAATGTGGATTTTGCCACCTTTGCTATAATCTGTTTTTTTAATTAGTTAATTAGTGTATGAATAAAATGTACTATTATTAGCTGTACAGTTAGTGATTCTGTAGATGTTCTTTAATCTAAACAGCAGGTGGAGCTGTTGTCTTTGTGTTTCCTGTTTAGTCAGATGCAAATATAATGTGTGTGTGTGTGTGTGTGTGTGTGTGTGTGCGTGTGCGTGTAGGAACTGGACCCTTGCTGGTATGTGGGTAAAGTGACCAGAGGTCAGGCAGAAGGATGTCTGAAACGAGTCTGCAAGGTAATAAATATAAAAGTACAGGAAATTCTTTGAATTTTCATGCAGTAAATCTGAATATATTTTGTGATTTTTCATGCAGTGGTGGAGGAATTACTCTGATTCTTATGTAGTTTCTAGTGAAAGTCATGTATTTAATCAGCAAAATGTACTTTAAAGGAGTATGCATTATGCATAATGGTGGCTTTCTACTGTATATATTATAATTTTGGGTTATTTGTACTCTTGTTTTAATTTGTATAAAGTATTTCATTATTGTAGCTGATTTATCTAGATTGAGTTTCTGTATCCTCAGTACTGGAACTAAAATAACAGTGAGCTTTGAGCTAAACCAGAAGACTTCAAACTGTGGTGGTGGACAGGTGGAGCTGCAGGAGTTGACACACAACCCATGATGGAGCTGACTGTGAAACACTTAGAGGCTGATTAGTACAATTTGTGTGAAAACTCACACTCGTTCTCAAAGTCTCTAATTTCCATCCAGAATAAATGTCCTTAAATGCAAATTATAGGAAAAAAAAGATGCTTCCACAGTCTCAGACTTTTTTTTTGAAACACGTATTTTTCGATTGGGGGAGATACACTTTCTGACAATATTATTAGCTCTGATCTTCTTCATGAATAAAATATCAACAAATTCACTTAGAAATAATGCAAATACGCTAAAGAACGTGTCCTAGGTCATCACGTTTTTAAGTTTTCAAAGCAATCCAGCGATAGCTGTGTGTATATTCATGGGTACACAGCAAACAGTTGAGCAAACTAATTCAGCAAATGTTTAATGGAGACCGTTTGATTAAATGTGAACAAATATTTACATAATATGGTCAAGTTGCAGCTTGTGGTGCAACAGAATTAGCAACACTGTATTTCCTGTTTACACCCCCAAAGCTTTATGGTAACTGTAGTTCCAATCATATTGCATGAATAGCCACCAAACAGAAGTAAAATAAGGATAGGCCCAGTGTTCGGGGGTTCATTTGTCTGGATTTTGTCTGAGTAGGGGCACACTGTGACTCTGAATGACCCACATATTTTTTGATAACACAGTAACTGTAGCTGTAAAATAAATGCAGTGCAATAAAAATTACAATAATTCCCACTAAAAATGTAGTGCAGTAAATGTAAGTGCTGTAGTTACCGTTCACTACTATTCTAATATTTCCTGTCTCTGTCTCTGTGTTGAGGACGGGGCATACCTGGTAAGGGATAGCACCCGGCAGCTGGCTAATCAGCCCTACACCCTGATGGTCTTCTACCAGGACAAAGTCTACAACATCCAGATCAGACAACAGAACCAGCAGTTCCTGCTGGGAACCGGACTCAAAGTCCAGGAGGTAAACATGACGCACATGTTACTGACCAGTGTTAATGTGTTAAAACTGTATCAACTTTGTGTTTGAAGAGAAAAGTTCCCCAGAGCAGTTGTTGTCCACAGTTACCCTGAAACCTCTCCGGACACGTCTCTGTCACGTCGCACATTTGATGTGAGCGTTTCAGAAGCGTTCATTTAGCCTGCCAGACTTTGTTTACTTGCTCATATTTGGTCATTTTCTTGGTTTGTGTTCTTCTATATATGCTTCTACATGTGTAAATATGCTATGTAGTTAATTAGTTTCGTTTTTGTCTGTTTTTACGACTGGCAGTGTGCACGTGGTATTTTATTTTGTCCACCTGATTCTCTCTGCTGTTTCTGTGTCTGGCTCGCTGGGCTCTGCGTAAATTGACGTGGGCTGCTCGCAGCGTCCGTCAAAAATAGAACAGCCGCGTATTAAACGCGGAGCCGAGTAGAGGCCCGCTTCTGAACCAGACCGCAGTGGAATCAGTGGGGTTCGAAACATTGACTAGAATGGCCACTGCGGCGCACAGGCAAAGCTGCACACCCGCATCCGGTGGAATTTGGGGGTTAGCATTAGCACGACCGATAAAAAATGTCCTGCCAGTGAGCAGCATTCAGTCGGAAAGTAGTCTAGTTTTCAACCAGCAAGTTTTCAATGAAGATGATGTTGTCTTTTTTTTAAGCTGTCATTTCAGTAAAATAAACAGTTGTCAGCTGGAAATAACTGGAAGCTGGAAATTTACTTGGGTCTGAAATGAGGCGTCTCTGTGAATTTTGATGGTTAAACTGCAATAAACCGTGTATGTTGTGTTAGATTGGACTACTTCCAGCATAAAATGTACCTTTAAATAAAATTGTGGCTATAACTAGTAATGAAATAAAGTCTGATGACCCAAAAAGCATTTTTCCTGCTAAACATAGCGTTAGCATTACCGTTAGCATGACTGATACAAACCAACTGTGTGTGTGTGTGCAGTCTTTCCCGTCAGTGAGCGGCATCATCGGCCATTACTCCCAGTCTCCTCTGCTCCTTATCGACGCCAAAAACCGCAGCTCCAGCCAGCAGAACCAGTGTCTGCTCTCCGACCCGGCCGGATACTACATGAGCGGGCAGAACTGGCCTTGATGGATGAACTGGATCAAACCAGATCAGACTGGATGAGTCAAACTAGATCAGAGGGGAAGCAGATGAACAAGCAGAGCTAACATGAATGTGTGGCAAATGTTTTATGGTTAACTGGGAGATTTTTTTCTGTGACAGTGAAAAATGTCAGATTTTTGCACGTTGCTTTATTCGCTTATTTTTAAAAATTTTTTTTTTACACTTTTCATTTTCTGCAAACAGTTTCCAGCTTTGTGTCACTTTCTGTTCTTTGAAGGGTTTGAAACAATAAACCTTTCAACATTTAACAACATGTATAACAGATTTTTAACTTTTATTTCTGTATGATTCTACTTCTGGAACACAGTATGTCTCTCCGTTTAAGTATATTTCACATTCAAACTACGCACATGTCTTTGGCAAAAACTGTGGTGGTTTATGGTACATTACCTTAGTCTTCACTGTTTATGAGTCAAGAACTCAACTGGTTTATCTTATTAAAACATCATGAAAACATCAGCAGTGTCCATTGAACTTCTGTGATTATTTCAATATTTTTGGGAAATATTAATCTTATCTTACGATAAATGTTACACTGGCTACATCACAGCTCCAATAGATTTGTGAGGTTAGGTAATGCATTAAAATGTCAAAAATGTTGTTGAGTAGGTTGAGTAGTTTCCATCTTTCTATAATGCTGATGACAACAAGTAGGTTGTTATGAGTGATAGTCATTTATCTTAATGAGGACGTTCCAACTCTGTGGTGAACTACCTCCTACCAGCTGCCTCCATATTGCCACTGGAAACCTGAATCCACAAACTGAACTACTGAATCCAGTATGGTGGTTCTGCCTGCCACCATGTTGGTAGCCTCTTCTGCTTCCCAGCTAATCTAAAAATCAGCAAAGACTTGGATCATTGGCAGACCTGAGACCTGAATGACTGAATTATGCAAAACTTTAAGCCTTAATATAATTTGAACAAGTGAGTTATGTAAAAATCATCCTCAGTACAGTTGTCATGCACGGGGAAATTAGCTTAAGACCAGAGCTCTTGTTTGATATGCCTTTTTTATTTCTCTTTGCTATTTGGGCTTATTGGACCCTTGTAAGTATAAAAACTAAGCATCTTCTCTTTTCATGGTGTAGTTTTAATGTCCACATATGTGGATACTTGTTCTGAATTTCCTTAAAACACAATTAAGTCACCTTTGTGTAATAGAGTGCAAAGAACATAGTTATATTAACATAGTTTTTTTTTCCAGACTGCTTTTGCATATATTAATAACACATACAAACATATTTTTCAACAGTGCAAAAAACAAAATGAAGTAACAACATTTTTGCCCCTTTTGGACAGTCACAGCTACAGTAACAGTATATAAAACATTCAAACCATTTTGCGTTGTCACTGTTGCATATTAACAACACATACAAACTCAAAAACTGTTAAGAAAGTAAATGTTCTTATATTCCATTACTAACCAGAAAAATACAACTGTACACTTGATGAGTTAAAATTAAACTCAACAAATCATCTTGGTTAGTCTTTCCACTGTTCCAACAATCACCAGCTCTGGTTTGATCGATATAAATCCTCAAATCACAGAGTTAGATGTGAAAATATTCGGCTGTTTTTGTCAAAGGAGTCTGATTTGGTGGCTTTGATTGAGCATCGATAATAGCTTCATTTCCCCGTCAGAAAGGTCTGTTTGACAGCAAGGTAAAGCACCAGAAATATTAGAAATATTTTTCACACTTTATAGACGGTTTTTGAGTCGACGTCACACCAGCGGTTTCCTTCAGGAACCTGAACAGACACATCAGTTGAATGATGAATGTGTGAAGCTAACATTTAAAACCTTCATCCGGACTCTATTTGACAGTTAGAGATATTCTGTTGTACTTTTTTCTTCACTTACAGATGCCCCCCACCTCCTCCCTCTCAGGCCGTATAATCCCACCTAGTCATTAGTCAGTTATAGTTCAGACTGTGTGTTGTTTTGTCTGCCTCGTACTTGAAGGCACCGCAGGGCGAAGATTACCGCTGCCATCGCCAACTGTCATCACACACACACACACACACACACACACAAGGCTGAGTTTGTCCTCGCTGGCAGAAAGTGAACAGATAAGAAGTCTGTGAGAGTTTAATTCAGACGGTTCTTAAAAGGTTAGACTGAGGTTAAGCTGGAAATCTGTAGTATTCAGATAAAGTACTAATATTACACAGTAAAATACTTTGTGTACTTTCTGTATTTTAAGTGTTGTAAGTATGTATATTGTTACAAATACATTCAAATGATTCAAAGGAAAAGCAGCAAATCTGGAGATGGATAAAAAAATGACTTCAACCATCATCAAAAGAGTTGATCGTTCATTTTCTCATGATGTCACTAATTGATCAATTAACTTGTATAAACTTGATAAACGTATGTCTTTTGTGTAAAAATCTTCATTTATAAAGTAACCAAAGCTGTCAGATGAATTTCTGTTATACTTCATTCTCTTTTATCAATAAAATGATGAATAGAAATTGAGTGAAATAACTCTACATATAAAAATAAAAACAATCATAGAGGTTCCAAACTAAATTGTATGTGACGTTTGTTTTTTTGTGTAAATTCTGTTTGTGGACATGAAACAAAAGTTTTATTTCAAACTAAACTGTCCAGTTGCTTCTTAAATCTGCATGTTTATAGATCATCCATCTTTGTTCAGAAGCATTTACATGAGAGCTTCTCTAATGTAAGTGTTACATTACCGTTTGATTAGGGCTGAAGTGTTAATGTGAATGTAGACACGCTGACTGTGTGTTGTGTGTGTTTGTGGGTGTCGTTTTAAGGACAATAGTTTTGGGCGACACCTCAAACAGCAGCTGATGTGTGTTTGTGTTCGTGCTGTCAGTCTGTTAAATCTCTTTTTAAACAGATTCAGTTTCACTTTCTGCTCTGATGGACACTTTAACATCCTGTGAATCAGCACATTTTAACAAGAAACTGACGACGGAGATGTAAGAAGTATAAAACCTTTGACAATTAAACTTTTTAGTTATACTTAATGATTTCAAAGTGATTCTAACAAAAACAAACATAAAATTACACCAAACTCCAAAGAGTTTCTTTGTAAAACAAGATTTCTGGGTCCTTTCTGCTGAATTTTATCAGCTCAGGGAGAAAATGGGGGAAGCCAACAATGTTGTTGCTAATCTGACAGATGCTAACATGCTAACTCTAACATACAGGCCAGACTGAGAACCAAAATGAAAAACTATTAAAGCCGCCGGGTTAATAAGAAACTCAGATGTGTTGCTGCTGCAATGTCAGCTACAGTTGGATCTTTGTTAACATTTAGTCATAACAGTGTCCATTAAAGGTTGGCATAATTAGCTGCTAGTAGCTCCCATTTGCAGTGTACTAGTGTATGTATAGATGACTGTGTAACGACCATCAAATTACTTTGATACTGAAGAAGGGCATGTTCTAAAGCGCTTTTTTTCTATGACTTTTAAATGGACTTATGGATGTCTGTTTGTGAAGGATATCAAAGATAGTGATTTACACGGGAAGTGGAAGTCATACTGAATCTAAAAATATGTTAATCATGTATATGTGTTCATATTTGACTGAATTATAGCTCTGAGAAGAAGGGCAGCTTTTGCTAGGAATTTTTTTTTTATTTGAAGTTTATTTGTTGACATTTAATCTGGACATACATCAGAGATAATAATATTACCAGAGTATAACTCACACTGAATACACAGAAATATGTGACTCATGTATGTGAGTTCAGATTAAATGAGTTATGACAAAAAGTGCAAAACTTTATAGAAACCTTTTTAAAGTTAGACTGTGTAGGCGTGTTTTTTATGGGATTATTAACTTGATTTATGGACATTTATTCTACATGTATATAAGAGATAATGATAAATGCGGGAAGTGGACGTCATACTGAATCTAAAAATATGTGAATGGTGTGTGTGTGTGTGTGCTGACTGACTTATAACTCTGAGAAGTGTGGGTTAGGGTTAGGGAATCAGGCTCTATTCTCAAAGTCTGAGACAATTTTTTTTATTGGGTCTAGGGACATTTAATCTGGACATACATCAAATATAGTTATATATATATATATATATATATATATATATATATATATATATATATATATATATATATAAATCCAGTGACTTAGTTCAAAATATATATATATATATATACTTTTTGATCTAAGTCACTGGATTTATAGATTTATTCTGGACGTACATAAAAGATAACATCCTTGCAAAGTGTAAAAAACAAGTGTTTCATGTCTGAATTGGATTTAATAATCACTTTTTGCCTGTTGTAAAGACTGCAGTCTTTGCTGTTGTTTTATATTCAGGGTTCAGAATCAGACGCTGTAACGTCTGAAACTGTAAAAAGAGGCTCAATCACTCATTTGTCAAGCTTTGTGTGTGTGTTTATGTGTGGTGACATACCTGAGCATTAAATCCTCGGGCTCTAATCGCCTGAAGGGAAGAATTCAACCTAGTCTTATTCAAATTAACCCCCACCACACACACACACACATAGACATGCATGCATGCGAATGACAGCACAGGAGCCAATCAGCTTGCCCGTGGGGCGGGGCAACAGACTATAAGTTTCTCAGGTGAGCAGCAGCAGGTGTACAGAGCAGGACAGGTGCAGGACAGGACAACACCACCTGTGTGTAGCTTCTACAAACACACACACATTTATATATAAACACACACACAGAGGACGCCTCCACAGACGGATGTTCGTATTGAGAGACAGGAAGGTGAAGAAAGAAACAAAGATGGCGTCCTTCGTCCCAGAGCAGGGTCTGTCCCCACCTCTGTGTGGACGTCCTCACCCTCAGCAGGAGCTTCCGTCTCTGGGCCTCGACCCATCTGACTTCAGCCTGTACAGCCCTCCAGCTCCTCCTGAGCCCAGCATGTCTGCGGCACCGTGGATCCCGCCTTCCGGCAATCACAGCGACGCCTATCGGTGCAGCCCAGACGTAGGCCACATCGCTGCCGCAGGAGGCCCACTGGGACTCTCACCAGTGTTTGGAGGCTTCTTCCCTCATCTCTACAACGGCAACTGGTTCTCCATGTGCATGCCGGATGACGTGCTGTGCCTGGTCCGCCCACCGTACTCCTACTCCGCCCTCATCGCCATGGCGATACAGAGCGCGCCAGATCAGCGGTTAACACTCAGCCAGATCTACCAGTATGTCTCCGACAATTTCCCCTTCTACAGCCGCAACAAGGCCGGCTGGCAGAATTCCATCCGACACAACCTGTCGCTCAACGACTGTTTCCGGAAGGTTCCCCGTGATGAGAACGACCCAGGTGAGACAAACCACACCAACACGGTCAATGATTTTAGCTAACTAGTTTTTTATTTTGTTGACGGGAAGTAGACTTCGATTGGTTGATTTACAATCGTGGCAAGTCATATAGTGTTTCTAAACATCTTTGCCACATCTGAGCTGTTTGTTTCTGGGTATTTAAAGCTCCCGAACTCCTTTGTTAACCTCCCTCTTGCTCCTCCTCTCTGCAGGGAAAGGAAACTACTGGACCCTCGACCCAAACTGTGAGAAGATGTTCGACAACGGAAACTTCCGCCGCAAGAGGAAGAGAAAGGGAGATAATGTAACCAGTGGAAAGAAACAAACCTCATCTTCCTCCTCCTCTTCCTTCTCCTCCTCTTCCTCTGACTCCTCCACATCAGAGCCCAGCCCTAAAATTCCCAGCACCCACAGCAGCGATGAAAACAGTGAGCTCCCCATTGTCTCAGACACTCCCCCCGACCTCAGCAGCTACCTGTCTCATCTTCAGGACTCATTCCTCCCCCCTCCTCCTCCTCCACATCACACTGGCTCCCCCTCACTGTACATGCAGGTACCGGACCACACCTCCCACCACCCTCCTCCTCCTTCTCAGGGATATGTCTCCTCTTACTCACCCGGCGCTGTGGTGCCTCAGTGGGACACCTGCAGTTCCTCACCTCCCTTCTACTCCACCCAGTCAACAACCCCACACTTCTCCTTCGAAGACCCTCATGCCGGCTCACCGCCACACTACGTCGACCTGCAAACAGCGCCTTGTCTTCTGCCGGACCTCCAGGAGGCCCAGCAGCTGCAGCAGCTTCAAGCTCAGTGTGAGCCTCTCTTTTCTGGGGGGTTTGCTGACGCTCTGCCCCTCGATCCTCTGGTTCTCCAGCAGTGAGACCTCCAGAAAATGTCATGTGTTTACGCTGTATTTTAACAACTGTAAAATATCTTCAGGTGGACGTTTGCTTTGAATTCAAGTGTGTGAATGTTTGTATTTATCTTTTTTAAAGTATTTTTTGTTTTATATTATAAGGTATAAAAAAAAGGGGGTGAATGTTTTTTAAAGTGTAAATATGATGAATGTTTGTTTTTCAATTAAAAACAAAGAAAAAAATCAACACATTTCTGACTTCGAATCACTTTTTTCAAGAAACAAACTGACTAATTTATTTGCACAAGTAAGAAAACAAGTTGGATTATGTTATATTTATTTTACATGCAGACATTGTTATATTCAAATATAGAGAGTATAGAGGACTTCTATCTAAAAGAAAATAACCTGAAATGAAGATTAGATCAAAGCAGAAACTAAAAAACAATAAAATCATTATGAAACTCAACAGAACAATAAGAAAGTTCATCAACACATCATCAAAGATGTCAGTCGTCACTGAATATTAACACTCTGGTCATTTATCTTCAGTGTGTTTTAAAGATGTTAACACTGTGATCCAGCTTAATGCTAACATTAAAGGTTTGTGAGCTAATGTGCTTTTAATGATTAGCTTCTTGTATTTAGTGATGAAATGCTGAAAAGTTGAGTTGAGTTACGTTTTCTGATACCAGTGGAGATTTTATATTAGTCTGGTTTTATAGGGTTAATATCAACGTTAGCTTCTCCAACAGGCTAACATCAAGCATCTTCAGCAGGCTAACTAACTAACTGTTGGTCTTTAATAGGCTTCAATGCTTAGCTTAGCTTCTCTGAGATGCTAACACCACCTGAACTTTATGGAACAATCATGTTGTATCAGTATTTTATATTTAGTATGTCATTTGATTTAATTTTCCTGAGAACACACTAGAGTTCAGTACAGAAGTGATCCTGATGATCTCTGTCACCGTTGTTCATCAAGTGGAGCTGAGCTGGTTAAACTTCTCGTTCCCACGAAGATCCCCCAGCCAACGTGGGATGATGACATCAACACCTTCAAACAAACAAACACACCGTCACGCCGTGGTTGGTGAATCTGCTGAGTCATGTGATCCACAGGGAAGGAAACCTCCAGCTGTGGCGTCTGTTTGATTTAGTTTGAGTAACTCAGCAGTTTCCTGCGCAGAATTAGTGGACAGCAGAGATAATGAGGCAGATTAAAACACCGACTGTTTCAGTCAGCAGATCCCACAGACAGCACAGCGCTCACATTTCCCACAGACAGTGAAGTGACGACAGGTAAACTGTTCTGTGGGAAAGAGGCTTCACCTGATCTCAGGTAAGCTCACCTCACGTCTGTCACCAAAAGAAAGTTAGGCATCATACTAATTAATTATTTCTTCACTGTCAGGAACGATAAGAAAAACACTAATAATCACATTATGGTGCAGGTTCGATTCACTGTTTTTCGGTCAATTATTTTAAAACAAACAAAACAGAAAGAAGCTTTCTGCTGTCGACACAAGAATCTCAACTCAAGGTTCACTTACTTGCTTGTTCTGGAGCTTTCAATCACATGGTCTTTATCAGCAGCAGATAAGTGTCGTTTTCCAGGTAAAAGTTCATCAGTAAAATATACTTAAAGTAAATGTAGAGTCATGAAGGGTAGCTCTGCTGCATCGAGGTGGAAAGTAACATTCAGTGGTACATTTCATTTTCAAGATAAAACTTTATTGAACTCAGAGGAATAACAATATATGAACTATGACAACTTCTTTGGAAGAATGTAAATATAAATATAAACAAAATATGATGATGTGAAAAACATTGAAACTCCATATTTAATTGGACATAGCACGAAGACAACTTATCAAAAGTTTTATTGTTTTTGTAAATTATACACCTGAATTTGATGAAGCTGAGACAATGTCAACAAAAAGACTGAAAAGTTATGAAATGCTGAAAGAAAAAACCTGGTGGAACGTCTGACAATGACTGAGCTGAACTGGTGACAGGCTAGTGACATGATCGGGTCTAAAGATGTGGAGGCGCTCAACACTGTGAAAGCTGCGCTCAATTTAAGAATAATGTTTCTCAAATTACAGCAACAGATCTGTGGATTTCATTGTCATAAATTCATAATCTACAAGTTCATCATAATTTAAAGATTCAGAGACTCAGAAAAAAATCTTTGTACGAGAGGGAGAGGACCGAAAACCAATATCAGACAGCTATAAAATACGATAAAGGAGACGTTAAACTGCAGCTGAAATCCAGCATCAAGTAAGAATGAGAGAAAACATTAAACTGTAAAGATCACAGGAAAGTCTCCTCAGTTCACAGAAGTGTACAGAGTTGTTGCTGCTGCCCTCAGTGGGATTAATAAAGTTGTTTTGAATTTGAATTTTGAATAATGTTATTTTTCAGTTTCCACAAGTCTCATTCACCCTTTCGCATCATTCGTGTCTTCATGTTGGTCACTTGTGTTTCACTGTGTAACTACAGAGCGATCACAGAGCAGACGACCACAGCGAGCTCCAGTTCTCATTAAAGCATCGAAACAGGTCAGACGAGGTTCAGAAGAGGTTGATGTAAATGTGTGTGTGTTTACTCATCGTGTCATCCATTGATGTGTATGTGACAGTAAACAGGCGGCACACTCTGACTGACAGATACCATCAGCTGATCAATACTGCTGAAAGACGTCTGATCAAGTCCACAACGTTTACACACAACGGGAGGAGTGTGTGTGTCTGTGTGTGCATGTCTGTCTGTATGTGTGTGTGTGTGTATGTGTAGGTGTGTGTGTGTGTGTGATTAATGGATGAGGTCAACAGCAGCATAAGTGTGCCGTTTGTTTACACTCCACACGTCCTCAGACATGTCGGCCCTCAGGACACATACACACACTCGAGTGTGTGTCTCAGTCAGACAGCTGAAACTGATCATCTGTATTGTCACAATAAACACTGTGTGTGTGTGTGTGTGTGCGTGCGTGTGTGTGTGTGTGTGTATGTGTGTGTGTGTGTGCGTGTGTGCGTGTGTGCTTGAAGCCTCATTTCTGGTTTTGTATCGAAAAATATGCAACAACAATTTGAGAAAACAGCTCGAAATCTAATTTTATGATTTTCCTTTTTAGTAAATTTCACCTTTCTTACATCATTGTTGTTATTTGTCAAATTGTTTTCATGGTTCTTAATCTTAAGATGGTTTTCACCATCATTAACTTGTTTGTTTTTTTTTTATCTCAAATATTATCCTTTTATTTATTTTATCTCTTCCCTTGTATTGCTTCTTCTGTCTTAATTCTGCATGATTGATTTGTTTCTCTTGTCAAGCACTTTCACCTGCATTTTATGTTATGAAAGGTTCTTAAATAAAACTTTAATAAAGTTTATAATTATTATTTTTACTAAAGTACAGAGCTATAACAAAAAGTAGAGGTGGAGTAGAACAGTAGAGAGGTGGAGACAATCATTAGCCATAAATGTGTAAACATACAAAACCATTTAAGTAAAAATATGTGAGCATTAGCAGAATATAATATTTTCTTGTCTTACTATCCATTATTTCACTACAGCTCTTAGATATTTGGCATGACCAGCAGGCTCTCCAACACTGTCCTCTCTGGAGCTTTTGGGGTTAACCCAACAGAATTCATTCAATTCATTCACAACATTATGCAGAGATATAATATGCTATGTATTTCATCACTGATTAAAATATTTATTTAGTTAATCATTAGCCTACTTAGGTTGCTAAGATTGGTTCATGTGAGTAACAAATGTGACAAACAAAAGTTGCACATGACAAGTTTGGAAATGTGTTTTGACTCACCTGGAGCCCTCATACAACAACACACGTCACGGTGCACATGCTTTGTGTCATGTCATGTTTTTCTTTTGTTTTTGGGTGCCCAGTGTCGCATTGAGGCCAAATGAAAAGTACCAGTATCTCATATTTATGCCACCACAGGTAGGTAGGTGTATATTTCTGACAGGCAGTGGTTCATCCACCATCAGCACACTGCAATGACCGCTATCGCTGACATCTGATCTACAGTGATGTGTGTGACACGTCTAAATCATTTAAATTCAGTATTTATTTGTTTAATCTGGCGCAAGTAGCCTAATAATGTGTCAACATGTCTGCTGGAGACAAACTGCTTTTTCATTTACTTTCCAATGAAAGGGCTCGTAAATGCTTCACTCATTGACTGTCAGAGGACACACACACACACACACACACACACATACACATTAAAGTGTGCTGACTGACTACAGTATCAGTCGAATCAAGATCTGATAGTTTTCATCAAACTGTTTATGACACAACATGAAGAGGAGGAGGGCTGAAAGTGTGCCGTCTGTTTACCGCCACATGCCTCATCAATGGAGAGCATGGTGGCAAAACAGACACACGCGCACACACACACACACACACACACACACACACACACACTGCTGTCAGACGGTTCGATCACAGTCTTTTTTATGAAACCACAGGATTTGAATCTCAAACTGAGTGGTACGAAAAGCCACCACCAAAAACACGTGAAAACATAAAAGTCTGAAACAGTGCTAGAAGAAGTATTATGAGCCTTTACTTCAGCTATAGTACTAATACTAATGTGAAAAAACTCAAAAATCCTGCATTCAAATGTTGGAAGTCAAATGTATCTTTAGCTTTTATTGTGTGTTTTGTCTCTTGAAATGAATAACACAATATACGTGTAGTGAGGTGGACAAATACACCCATTCAAAACCTCAATGAAGTAAAAGTATTATCATCAAAAGATACTTCAATTATCAAAGCAAAAGTACTCAATGTTCCCTGTCAGTGTTTTCTTATTCTATCTGATGTTTTTGGTTTAATGTGTCTTGAGCTCATTTTAACTGTTGTATATAAATCTACAGTAATGCATCGTGGTCTTATTCTCTACTTTGTGATGACGACTTTTCCAAGTAATCCAAGATTGTTTTTAAAGAGTTTATTTATCTGAAGAAGAAGAAGAATTTTCTCAACATGTGGAGAAAAACTAGTAACTATAGCTGCCAGACAAGAAAAGTACAAGTACCTGGAATATGTACTGAAGTACAATACTTAGTAAATGTACTCAGCTACATTCCACTATTGGTCCAGGTTAATTTAAAGTTTGTCTGTCTTGTCTGAAGCAAGTTGTCTCCAGCTTTCTAAACAAAAGTTAAAAATAATAAAAATGCAGTGTGGAGCTTCAGAGTTGGTGGGAAATCAGAGATACAGAAGGTGATTTGAAAGTCTGGATGTACTGAGGCGTTTCATTAACAACAAGAAATGCTATGTGCCGTGTAGGATTTGTAAATCTAATACTGCCCCTTTTTCACAAAACCAACCAGAGCTAAAAAAAAAACAAACTCTGCCATATACAAGTATTCTTGTGTTAATATAAAATATTGTTTAAAACTTCACCTCTTTAATGCATCTTTAAGACCTGGAAATTTCACAGTTCATTTATTTAAGTTACAACTGAACTTTGACTTTAATTGACTCAATTATATTTAATTTTTTAAATGAGAGAATTTTATGTTTTTTTGTTCTTATTAGATTAAATTATTTATCCCAAATATGTTGTCCAGGTGTACCAGGGTACCAATGTTTTAATGCAGGACAGTTTATTATTATTATTACCATGGTTACCACCATAACTGCCATAACGTAAGATTACATCTATGTGTGTGTGTGTGTTTCAGTGGTCCTGTCTCAGCATGTCTCAGGCCGCCCCTATAAGAACTTTTCCACCTTCATCCAGTTTCCCGCAAACTCAAAACAGCACAACAGTTTGTGCACCTTTAAATGCCTCACATGAAGCATAACGTTTGTGTAAGTCGACAGACAGATTTATCGGTTCATTAATAAAAATGTCAGCATTAACTCAACATTGAGATTATATATTTTCTGTCTTTAATATTTTGTTTTCTTTACAGCGTGCTGTTTGTAAAGTCACCTGCAGGCAGGTTCTGCTCTTTGTATTCTATATTTGTTCAAATTTAGTATAAATAATAGTGTCCGTTAAAAAATAGCAGTGTACCCATGAATATACAGACAACTATCACAATTTCTTTGATACTGAAGAAAACTTAAAACTTGATAAGGCAAGTTCTGAAGTGCTTTTTTCCCCTATGATTTCTTAAGTGGACTTATGGATGTCTATTTGTGAAGGACATCAGAGAAAATCCCTGAAAACTGTAAACACACTGAATCTAAAAATGTGTGAAGAAGAATAGACAGCACCTGAGTGAGTTATATAAAAATTCAGTTTGGTAAAGTTGTCATGAACAGGGAAATTAGCTATAGAGACCAAAACTGTTTTTGTACCAGGCTGTAAACGTGTTTAATTCTGCTGTGAAGTTGGACATTTTAACATGGGGGCTTATGGAGAACTCATTCTGTAGCCAGCCTCAAGTGGACGATTGAGGAACTGCATTTTTGGCACTTCCACATTCACAACCACGGAGATTACCTCTTGGTTATGACTCTGAGAAGAAATGTTAAGATGATCTAGGGACATTTATTCTAGACAGACAACAGATATAATGAGTGATTCTCAGAAAGTGGCAGTCACACTGAATATATCAAAATGTGTCTTCAGATTTGAGTCTGTTATGACTCTCTGACGCCCCCTTGAGGAGTCTTTGTCCATGTCTGAATGTCCATGTCCATTACAGACCAGATCCTGTAATTTCACCAAAATTACAACCTGAAAGATTTAAGAGTTAAATCACCGAGCCACTCAGTAAAGATTTAATTCCCCACCTCCTCCTGGTTACGGTTCATATGGTGGTCAGACAGGAAGTACACAGTGCTCACTAGTGTTATGTTTTATTGACCCATACATCCAATACTAACCTCATCAACAAGGTCACCTGACTTCCTCTTTCACTCTCATCGTCATGACTATGGCCACTAGAGGTCCTAAATATTGATTTTTACAATAATCAAGAATTGACAGAAAATGACGCCTTATAAATATAATTTATGAATATAAAAGTCTTGATCATACATGAGAAAGACAGTTACTGTAATCAATCAATAAATCATTTTTTCAAGACTTTTTTCAAACATATTATACCATAATGTCATTTTTTATTTAATAGTTTTATATATTTTAAAAAATGTTTTACAGATAAACTTAACACCGGACTTCTAAATGACCAAATTTTAGAACAAACTTTAATTACCAGATTTATAGTCAACATATGTTATCCAAATGGGTTGTAAGTGTCACTGCACAATGGCAGTCAGTAGATGTAGCTGACTAGGGTGTACTTAATTCCTGTTTTCTGATAATTTATACTCTTAATACACTACATTAAATTGGTAAGTTACTAGTTACTTTGCAGATTCAGATTAATGATACAAAATATAAACATACATATATTCTGGTGAATTTTTATGAATTCCTTTGATTAAAAATCACTCCACCTTTACCTGCTGCAGCATTAACATGCTGTACATTCATGTATTTCGGAAATAAGAAGTACTTTTTGTACTTGAAGTGTATTTTTGATGCTAATACTTTTTATACTTTCCCTTAAGTGCAATTTTGAATGCAGAACTTTTACTTATGACAGAGTATTTGCACTGTGGTACTGCTTTCACTGAAGGCCTGAAGTTTCATAAACAGACCAGTGCTATACATACAATAACACAACTTAAAACATTTTAGTTACTGATGGTTTTTATACGGGCCATATTTTATTCCCGCGTCGATGATGTGTATGTAATCCCCTGTGAATGAGACATGTGAGGTTTCTCCGAGTCGTCTTGCTCAAGGGCACGTCTGACAGAGCTGCTGGCAGAGAGCTGCGGTGTGTGTGGTCGACGTGCTAACCGCCAGAATGACGTCTGGCTGCCTCACATTTGCATAACGTCACACACACACACACTCTGCCATAGTGTGTGTGTGTGCTGAGGCCTGCAAGAGAAAACACACCTGAAAAGATCAGAAAAGACTTCATTTCATCTGCGTCTTATACAAAATCCAGCTTGTTTCAGTAATTTTCTAAACATGTTTTTGTCTTTTTTTTGAGTGATAAAACACAAATTTCTATAAAGTACCTTGAAGAAAGAGAAACTGATGTCTCACCTCACTGTTGAAAATGTTATTGCGTTCACAAATACAAGCAGAATGACGCCTTAAGATGCTGTTTGAGATGAGCTGGGGGCTGACTTGTCATGCTGGTATCCTGACAGGTTTAATGAAGACACGACCCGTATGTTTCCTGTGGCGTCCGTTAAAGTGAAACCATGTGACCCACTCTAACCTCCAACAACAATCGTGGTCCGTCTGTTGATACATCTCTGCTTGTCCTCTCAGGTGAGACCATCAGGGCAGCTCAACTGGAGTATTTCCTCTATTCAGGTGAGACACAGAGGAACGAAAGGAGCCATGAATGGTCACCTCAAGAACACCTGTAATTCCCTGAGAATACCTTGGACTACCAGAACCACTCCAAGAAATCAGGGAACACCCTAAAGGAATACTTAAACCTTGTCAAGGAATCCCAAATCCCTGTTAAAGACCCCTGAAACTACAGCAGACTGCATGAGCATAGATCAGGGACCAATAGACCTTTCAAGAACAACTTCAACAGCTACAAGGACTTTTAAACCCGCAGGTTCTGCAATGCTCTCTAGTAAGACAGAGAACCCCTTAATGACTACCAGAACCACCCCACACAAATTGCCTTGTGGGACCCCTAAAACCCCACAGAGCCTCTTCAGAGAACCACAAAATCCTTGAAGTATCTTTTTAACATCTTTCAGGACCTCAATGTCTATAGAAACCCCTTAAAGAACCCTTGAAACATCATCCATGAACCTTGATACCGCCTCCTAAAACCCTTACAACTATCATTGAATTTCCCTCAAAGGTGGTAACACTGGGAACCTCATAAGCAAGCAATGACACCTACAACCACCTAGAACCTCTTTTAATACCATAACCGGGATCCTTAGAACCTCTTTGGGGCTTCAAACTGGCTCTTTAGACAGATATCTGCATATGAATCAGATTTTGCCACTGGAAGTGTTCTGGTTCCCAAGTAGTATTGACCAATCATGTTTGAGTGGGATTTGGTTGCATTGGTTAAAATACAATCTCGGAATGCTCATAATAGCTACCTAATAATAATTCCCATTTTTAAAGGTCTTCATTCATATACAGACAACTGTTTACAGAAATGTGTCTTTTTTTTAAATTTTAATTTTTATGTATCATGTTCTTAATTGGGATGTAGAGGGAGTCTTGGCCTGGATATTCAAGTTCCTTGAGGGAGTCATCTCAAAGGGATCAGTAAAGTGCAGTCTAAGTCTGTTATTAATTTTCTAGATATCCTCTAGTGACACTAGGAGCCTACAAAAATAATGTTGTCGGCTAAATCATCAAACAGTAGCCAATGGGTTCCAAGATTGCCTCTTGCCCCCTGACACTTTAAAACATCCTAAAATTAAAACTGTTGAACCATCTACAAGATTCCTGGAGACCCCTTGAGGAACTTTGTTAAAGACAGATAAAGGATTCCCAGAAATTCCTAAAAGAAACCCTGAAAGTTCCCACTCGAGGAACTCTAATGCCTAATGAATGACTGTTAAAATCCTTCAAGGACCCTGAAAGTGTCTGAAATCAAGAAACACTGAAGAATCAGTACTCTGAGCACCAAGAGAAGTAATAATAACTAATAATCCAGAATCCCTTAAAACCTCCTACTTGACTTTCTCTCCTGGATGATTGTTGCACTTTTTACCCTCACCCTGCCTGTGTGTCAGTAGTGGAAAGTTTCTTTTTCCTTAGGCTCAGCATTGACAGGAGTTTATGAACATCATAGAGGAAAGAGATTATGACAACGAGTCTGAACAGGACAGACAGGAGGGGGAGGAGGAGGAATCTGTGTTCAGTAAGAACCTGTTAGAAAAACCTCCTCTTTCTTCCTCTTTTTATGTCCTTGGGCTGAAGGATTCCTGCTCAACATTTACCTACACCTGCTCTGACAGTTCATCACATTTCTATTTGTCATGTTGCAGACTTTTACTATCTAATAATAATAGATTTTTAACTTCAAGTTAAATGTCTTCTGTGACCCCTGAAACCTTAGCAAATACTGCACAAACTACAGACACAAACTACAAACCACAGTGGTGTACTTAGACTCCCTTAGGACCAGGGGCCAAACAGAAAAAGGGGCTCCCTCTCCCACTCATAGAGTCTCAGTTAGGTTCAGATTTTGTACAACACCTGAGCCAACCAGGCCAACCTGTGGGTGTTTCTGGTGCTGCTTTGGGGTGATTAAAAGGCATAAGCACCTCTGCAACCTTAATCTTCCACAAGTAGGGATGGCAGTTTATTGTGACTCGGCCTGGTCCAAGTCCAGCACAACTTATGATGTGTCAATTCACCTTTTGGATAACTGTTCTGGGTGCACACTGCATAACACCACCACACTGACATCTCTTTCCAACAACTACTTACTTGTAGGTTCTGTGTGATAACAATGTGGCGATAACCGCCCAAAGGGATTGATAAATTAACACATAGTTCTGGAAAGATGCTCCAAAACTCCTCAAACCTCCTTAAATTGTCTTAAAGAAGTACTGGAAAGCTTTGGGGCCCCTCAAAGACCCATGGGACTTTAAAAACCTTTGAAGGGAAGTCTGTTGATATGGCCCCAGTTTGACGAAGCAGACAGGAGAACCAGCATGAAGCTAAGCAATGTACTGCTGTCGATGGGGGCAGCAATGAAACAGATTTTAAACAAAACAGATTTTAAAGAAAATCAATATTAGTCTAAGTGTTCACTATATCTATAATATGTTGAACACTTAATACTACCATCAGACTTTGACCAACCAGTTCCCCTTTAAGGACCCTGAACTGGCTTAAGGATCTTTGAATGCACTTCAAGAACCCCTGGCAACATTAAACACATTAAACATATATAAGGAAAATAAATTACAATCTAAAGAGGGTTGCAGGAATTTGTTTAAATCCACTGATGTTTTATCTTCCTGCACATTTACTCTTTTTTTTCTGGAGCTTTAATAAATTCCCAAAGCCTCATAAAACCTCCAAAAATTATTTTTCAAGTAAAAACAAAGACGGTTTCCTCTAATATTCTGCATGGCGTCCTGTAGGGCAGCTCTACTGTCAATTTATAACAACATTTATAACTGCTGTTTTCACATTATTTTACTGATAAAGCATCACCTGCTGCTGTCAACAGGTGGTTTACAGTGTTGTGAGGACATCAAAGTGTAATTAAGTCTAATGGTAATTAACTGGCATTAACTTGGCATTAACTGTCACGCTGTGGTTTTAATGGCTCAATTACAAAAACAGACACGCAAACATTAAGAAAACCACAACGCACTGAAAAACTTGGGAATCATGAATATGGATTTTTCTTTCTTAATTCTTAATTTCTATACAATAATATATGAATTAAAATGTGAATATAGACGATCATTATTGTTTTAATTATTAATGACAGCTTTAAGCTTGCTCTGGCTGCAGGACTGGTTTGAGACCTGTTAATAAATAGAAGATGATAAAACAGAAGATGATCATTTCTTCACGAAGTCAAGACATCTGACAGAGAATAATGCTGCCACCATGTGGCCGCAGGTGGAAGTTCAGCTGTAGAAGATGATACAACACTGCCACCATGTGGCTGAGACAGGAAACAGACAGTTATTCAAACTTCGACGTTTAAACCCCTAACCCTAAAATATTTCCAGAATCATTTAATCACCATAAATCTATAAGATATTTATTAAATTATGAATGAATGAAAAGGTACCACACTGTAAAAAAAATTCTGTTATATCAAATAAATATATTAGAAACTGTTCATTGTACAGTAAAATATTTAATGGCATGTCACAGCTTGTCAGTTTCTACAGAGATCAACAGTACTAATATCCTATTATTGTAATATTTGAAAAGGTTATTAATAATAATGTAAAAAGGAAAAATATAATGAAAAAATATGGTATAATTTATAATCTAGATATAATAAAAAAATATATAAAGACTAAAGTTTGTCTTCATTTATCTGTTATTTCATTAAATCTCTAAATCAATGCTAATTAATGTGACAATGAATAAAAAGTTGTTGCTGTTTTTTAATTGTTTTACTACTTCTCAATTTTAAGTTTTAAACCCAATAAGTCTATTTTTATTGGTCACACAATTCTTATTTGCTGTTACATTGGCTGAGAATTGTAAATGTTTACACACTGATCACTCAGTGATAAAAATGTGATTCAAAATGAATCATTTAAACTTAAAATTTGTTCTCCACGTGCAGTCACTTCAGCCATCCGTCTTTCATCAAATTTATGCAGCTGATAGTAAGAAAGAGAAAAACATGATTGATTTGACAAGTTTAACAAGGTTTTCCTAAAATAGTTGAGGTTCAGGTGTTAACTAGCGAAAAAGACACTTCAGACACCAGAGTCAGTTCACATTTCTTTTTAATAAAAAACAAAACCAGAGTTAACAAAGTTAGAAATTGTAAAATCTAACAAATATTTATAAGAAACGTCAGCTGAGGAACAGTCTCTTCCATTAAAACTGAACATTAAACAGCAGAAACACAGAAAATCTTAAGAACTCAAAAATATCTGATCAAGATTTGGTGAAAAAAAATGGAATAAATCAAATTACAGTTGAAGCAAAACAAACTTTTAATGATCAAACTGTGTAGATTTATGTTGTCGTAAATAAATCTGATCAGTTTGATCACAACAAAACCAACAGAACGAGATGCAACTCTGCTGTTTTTTTTATACAACATTATTAATTTCTGTATTTTGTTGAACAAATCGATTGATAATGATCGATCGACCTGCAGCGATGATAACTGAAGGAAGCGAAACCTCCTGTTCATTTACACACTTTGAACAAAAACATCAAAACCTTCTCGTCCTCCGTCTCCTTCAGAGTCAGGTGGTCCACGTCAGCTTTAGCCTAGCTTAGCATAAACACTGGAGGTGGGGGGAAACTGCTAGCCTGTTAGCTGCAGCTCTTATTGCTTGGAGGAGACGTAGAGGGTTTTTTTTTGTTGACGACGAGAAACAAGAGGATTTCCTAAAAACGCGGATCGCTCCTTTAAAAAAAAGGAGCTGCATTATCAGCTGCTCGCTGATTGGCGGATGACTCAGAGTGGTTTGGGCAGGCCGGACACCTCCTCCACACACTCGTCGTAGGCCTCCTGATAGTCCTCATGAGGTTTGATCATGATGACGCAGGTCGGCCTCTTGGAGCCCGCAGATGAACCGAGATCCTGAAACCAGACCGGGAGACGTTTGTCAAAACCAAAGATCACAACACTTTGAAATGTTCATTAAGTCATGTGACACAAACACGTCTCTCCAGTATCTGGACCAACAGTAACATTAAAAAAAGGGTTGTTTGAGGTATTTTAGAGTTTGCCGTATCCTGATAAACCATAAAAAGTTGTTGACTCAGAGGCGTGTACTAATTTAACATCCAATGAAATGCCTTCTCTCTTCTGGCACTGAAGGAGCCGAGTGATTCCTGTTTGATACTGTCTATGAGTAAGGCACACTTGTTAATGGCTACTGTAAACACGGATCAATATCCATGACACGTCCCTCTGTATCCGACAGGAAACACATAAAAATAGACAGAATTCTGCTTCCTGTTTCATGGGGACTTTGATACTAGCTGCTTTCACTCTGCACTTCCCTGACAAGAGTTCATCACACCTGCTGCAAACAATCTTGTCGTTTGGGTCAAGCAACACACAAACTTCTGCCGTTTTGTTTTTAATCATCTCTCGTATCTTTCTTAATTTGCAGATGTATGTTAAATGGCTCCTTTGAGGGAACATTAGCGATGTTATTCTTTATGTTTTCATCGTACTACAGTTTGTATTTTTCAGGTTGGATAAGGACATGAGCCTCGTTCACAAACAGACGAGTTGCTTAAAACACGTCGCCAGCAAAACCCTCATTTCCTTCAGTATGGAGCGCCTGGTGTGTAAATAAAAGTGCTCGTCAGTGTCACACTTGGCTAAAGAAGCCAATCAAATAAAGCAGCGGGTGTTGTTACTTGACCACTCCCTTCCTTTCTTGACACCAGTAGATGTGATAGAAACGACAGTGTGGGTTTAGGATCAGTATGCCATGAATGTTTTTTTCTTCTCAGAATCAAACTGACACATTGTGATGGTTTTTTGTCTCACGGTGTCAACAGACTCACCACTTTAGAGGGAATGTAGGCGTACGGCAGGCTTCTGTCCTCGCACATGACCGGCAGGTGACAGTAGACGTCGATAGGCAGCGTGTCGCCAGCCAACACCACGATCCTGCAGAGACACGGATCAACAAACACACCAAACATGATCGTGATGCTTTTAAAAGTTTCTCAGTCTGAAACAGACGGAAGGAAAAGATACAAACGTGGCAGACTCACCCTTTCTCTCCTTTGTTGATAAACTTCTGGACTTCTTTGACTCCTCGTCGGATGTTCTTCACTTTGGCAGCTGCAGGGACAGAAAAGACATTTTGATTCATCCTGCTGAAAATTATTTAAAGGTCCAGTGTGTAACGTTTATAGAACATCACAATCATAACTGTTTTCACTAGTTTATAATCACCTGAAAGTGACAACTGTAATGTTTATGTAACCTCACGATGAGCCTTTTATATCTACAGAGGGAACGGGTCCTCTTCCATGGAGTCCGCCATTTTGAACCACTTTGTTTCAACAGCAACCCAGAAGGGACAAACCAAACACCAGCTCTACACAGGACCTTTTTCTTAACGCGGGCATGAAAACCAAGCGGCAACCTCTGGTAAAAGGAAATGAAGCCAATGCAGAAGTGCTAAAAACTGCCTGAGGCTGGATCCAGAGGTGAGTCAGTCATATTAAAATGTACAACTTCACAGCAGAAATAAACATGTTTACAGCCTGGTACAAAAAACAGTTTTGGTCTCTATAGCTAATTTCCCCGTTTATGACAACTGTACTGAGTTTAAATCTATATATAACTTAACAAAAACCTACGGGTGACTCAGGTCACTCAGGCGCTGTCATTGGATAAAACCTGACACTGACATGGCTAACAAATATTCAGCAATGCATATTTCATAAACAGGATGTGTGCTGTATTATTCGTAAGAGTACAACAATTTGTACAATGTTTCATTAAATACTGTGTAACGTTTGTTACATCAGCTGACAGGCAATAACGTGTTAAATTGTTGAGGTTTTAAAAGGGCCAGTGTGTAGGATTTAGTTGCATCTAGTGGTGTAATCGCTGCGTTGCAATCTCCTCACATCACCCTCGCCTACAACACCTGAAAGGCCCTGTGCAGAGTCGGTGTTTAGTTTGTCTGCTCTGGGCTACCGTAGAAACACGGTGTTTCAACATGGCAACCACCATGGAAGAGGACCCGCTCCCACTGCAGATATAAACGGATAAAACAAACAGATTCTTATTTTCAGGTGGTTGTACACACAGAGGGAAGAAATTCAGCACAGATGAGCAACAAACTGACTTCATTTTTTAAACAGGAAATCATAAAACTGTGACTAATGAAACATTATTTAATGTATCGAACTGATGCCAAGCACGAAAAAGCAAATATCCCATTCAAGCGTCTGTTTACGTGGAGAAAATGAGACTAAAGATACAAAAACATGAAGCAGAATTAATCAGAAGAATCAAATGATTTTGATAATGTTGATTTTTGATCTGATGCGTCTGTAAAGTGAAAAACAAAAGGGAGGAAACTTTGAACTCTGCAGACTCTGCAGTAAACACACGCACAGTTGTTGTTTATTTTACCCTTTTTGACGCATTTGTAGAGTTTCTTGCTGAGTTTTTTGGAGGCCAGCGGCTGAGCGATCGGGTTCACGTTGGCGATCAGCTCCTGGTAAGACTTCTCTCCTCCCTCGGCGACCGGAGCGGCCTCCTCTCCCTCCGCGGACACCTTCTCCTTCTTCGTCTTCGTCATCTCCGATCAAACTAAATAATCGATATTAAAACTGTTATAAATGTTTTCTGATCAACACGCACTCTCTGAGGACACCACACGTGTTTGAGTTTCTTCTTCGTCTGTTTGTCTGACGTGAGAGCGCCACAGCGTCCCCAGCGGACCGGACGGAAACGACAGCCTGACCTTTCAAAATAAAAGACTAGACTTCCTGCTTTATTGTTTTAAGTCATTAGTTATTTTATTCTTTCTTCCCTTATAGTCTCTGCTTTACTTATTTTAGTTTTTTGTCATTTTAGAATGTTTTTTTATCCCTAAGCGGTCATGCATTCATACATTTTATTTCCTCGTTTTCTCAAGTTAATTTCATTTGTTTTCTCGAGATAACGAAATATGTATATATATTTCCAACACACAGTAGAAGTTTGGTTGGCAAGAAATGTACAGTGTATGTTGCATTACATTTAGTCATTTAGCTGAATTTTTAATCCAAAGCGACTCAAAAAAAAAAAAAAAAAAAAAAGACAATAAAGGTATAGTGTGACAAGTTGCAGTACATGATTAAATAAAGGCTACTGTGTCTATGGTCTGTCAGCCAAGCAGGAAAGGTTAACAAATTTTTGTAATCAGAAGATTAGGAGAAAATGATCCTGTTACCTCGAGAAAATAACATTTGTTATTTCAAGATAATAACTTATATATCTCAAGAAAACAAATGGCATTAACGAAAAAGAAATCCATTACAAGAAAAAAGAGGAAATTAAATGTATGAATGCATGACCACTTACTGCTTCCATGGTATCCAGAATCATAGTCATCAGTTTTCATTTCAAAGTTCACTCTTGACCTAAAATGACTTGTTTCCTAATAACACTGGCCTGAGGAACACCATGTTACATGATCATAAGCAGAACAGTTGCTGAATGGACCTCGAGGTGAGATTAATTCATAATCAACCACATGCATCAGCAGCTGACGAAGTAATCTGCAAACAGCAAAGCAGACAATTTACTGGTCAGATCAACCAGAGTCTGGATGAAATAGCTGAGGTTATTCACCATAAACAGTATTTTGATGATAACATTTTTTTCCTTCATATATAAATCAGTCCACAAGCTGTTAACGGCAACTAAGAATCTTACATATGAAACCTTTAAGAAAGGCTCACAGTGAACAAGGCGATTTTTAGTATTTTATTGAGTAACAAGATAAATAAATACAATAAATAAAGTAGCCTATTTAGTGCACAAATATTACAGCAGTACTATGTGTTGGGTGAAAAATACAAAATACATAAAATTAAATAAATGCAAAAGTATAAAAACAAACTGTTGACTGACTATCACAGAAAAATACAAAAAACTTTAGTAAACATGTAAACTTAATAACAGGCTACACTTTGATTATTGGTATTTGCACATTTGGGAGCAGTGACGTCACAGCGATGATGTCATCAGCGGTTGATGATGTCACTCAGCGTGGTGGGTAGTTTCCTCATCTTCGTCTCTCGTGAGATCTGACACCAGACGCAGGGCAGACAGCAGGTGGCGCACAAACAGTCATTGCACAAACTGCCCTGAACACACGAGCGTGTCAAATATTGATCAATTATTGACACTTAAATGATTCAAATAAACAGTTTCACATCTCTGAACAGGAGACACAAACACTGACAGCAGAATTAATTAGTTTTGTCCTCACTCTGATGCCGTAGCGATGACGTACAGACACTCTCATGGACATGGTGATCGGACGGGCACAACCGCAGACGTCCAAGAGAGGGAGACAGAGACACTGACCCAACGCCTTCGAGGTTTTACAGGCGAAACAGGGACAACACCAAAACACACAGCAACCTGCAACACACAACACACAACAAGCTGTAACACACAACAAGCTGTAACACACAACAAGCTGTAACACACAACAAGCTGTAACACACAACAAGCTGTAACACAGGTTGGTGTCAGCAGCTGTTCTTCAGTTCAGAGTTAGGAAACTCTGTTAATTGTTTCTGTTAGTGTTTGATATATACATTTATATCTGATGATAAAGTTACCGTACATTCTTTCATGTCGTCACAGCAGTCACAGATCCCAGAAGACCATTCAGCATCATTAGAGGTAAAAACCAGAGCCTGAGGCTGCGTCCACACCGGCTGGCTCATCCTCAAACACAAACACAGTCAAACATTTCACATCTGCAGCACAACCACACAGGTACTGTGTGTGAGCAAACACACAAAAATATACAATTTTATAAACAATTTTAACAACTGTCAAACAAATTTAAGACTTCTCAGCACATTAAAAGTTTATTTCTCTCAAATTTAGTTCAAAAGTTTGTTAAAATCAATGTTAGCACCAGTTTACCCTGGTATTCAAACGACTAGCCAATCAGAGGCAGAGTAGGATGAGGATGAGTGGGAAATATATTGTTGGGCAATATTGTACTTTTTAATACATTTGTTTAACAGATATAGTTATAGTAGGCTGCACTAATACCAATCTATCCAGAATACAAAGTAGTCTAGGCCACTTGAATTGGCTCCAGATTCATTAAAGACAACGTCAACAACTAAACGTTAGTCCTAGATTTACTCTTCATGGCTCTTCAGCCTCTTTGCCTCTGCCATGCTCTGACTCTGACGAGCCTGGTCATGTTAAGTCCGGTTCTGGTGCCCATTCTGGCTCCGCTCTCAATCAGCATCCCTCGCTCCACAGGCCACAAGTTAACTAAAACATTTGAGTTCTAAAAACATTTAAACCGTTTTTACATTTAAATGAACTTCCTTAAAAACATTCTTTCATTAAGAGTCTGAAACTCGAAAGAAAAAGACAAATAAGACACTGAAAGCAGGTTGAAATATTGAAATCCCACTACACATTTAAGTCAATAAGCGGTCAAATTCAGTTATAGGTTAAAATGTCTTTATACGATTGAGGTTATTTTGTTTACAGAACAAAGCATCATGTTTTACTTCATGTTTTACATCATGTTTTAGCCAGCTGTCAGATAAATGTAGCACCAAAAAGAAACAAAAGTACAATACATTAGTTATTCTGTGATCTTGATTAGAAACGTCACTATAGATTAAAACCGAACACAAATAAAAAAGATCCCAGTCTTACCTTGTGCGTGTGTCTGACTGAGAGTCTGCCCTGCCCTAACCCTACCTGACCTGTCTGACCAGATTTCATCTTATTTTACGAACAGTGTCGTCACACTTTCTGCCGTCACAACAACAAAGGTACTTTTTATTTCACAACCCTGATTCCAAAAAAGTTGGGACGCTGTGTAAAATGTAATTTAATAAATAAACAAAAACAGTTTAACAAAACAAAAACAGAACTATATGTTTTGAACAATGTGTGTTGTTTACTGACAGCTTGATAGTAGAAACTGTGTTTTAGCATTTGAGAAAAACTGTAATCCTAAATTCCACCATTTACACCAGTTATAAGGCAGTTCCTCAAACAGCCACTTGAGGCTGGCTACAGGTGTGAGTCAATCTCCATAAGCACTTATGTTAACATGTTTACATCCTGGTACACAAAACAGTTTTGGTCTCTATAGCTAATTTCCCCGTTCATGACAACTGTACTGAGGGTGAAAAATGAAAAATGCTCTGGCTGGTTTAAATCACAATCATCTTGCGCAGCACTCTTGGAAAACTGAGGCTCCAGTGATGGTGACCTTTCAAATTAGTGTTGGAACACAGTGGAAATTTTCAATGTAAACAGTCGGCCAATGTCAAACTTGCAGCAGAGCACAGGCCACGAAAATGTCTGACCTCCTACCAGAAGAAGGCCACTTCATTCAATTCATGTATCCCAACTTTACAAAGAAGCAGTTACTGTATCACACACTTCTCTTGTACATTTCAGTCAGTAAGGGATGGATAGGATGTATTTCTGATACAGTAGTTATACTAGGATGAAATATTCAGATATGTTTCAGATATAAAAGATATACAATAAAATGTATAATGGCATCAGTTTTGTGGACCTGGAGAGCTTGGAGCTTGGAAGTTATCAATGTGCAGAAACAATGCAGAAACAACCCAACAAACTCTATACAGCCATCAACAGGATTCAACCAGAGTTTCATGTCCTCCACATTGCCCCTCCTTTAAAAAGTCATCCTGGTGGCAATTTGGGGGATTGCAGGAGGCCTGAATGCCTCCTAAAATGAGGTGATGAGAAACTCTTTTGGTTTAGGGGCAGTATTCGTAGTCGCCACCATTGCTGGCTACATCACTGCCTCCGTCTATCTGGTAGATGTTTTCCACCGCCAATCCTCGACTCTGGAGCTGAACCGAATTGAACTGGACCGTACTGTTGACTTGATGCTGATGTGTAGGGCTGGAAGATAAAGACAGATACAATAAATTCAATATATTTTTATCCAGCATTTCATTAGACTTCATTTTTTTCTTTAACACTATTTTTTCTTAATGGTTTTCTAGGGTGTTTCCTGGAAAAATTAAAAAAATGAAAATCAGTCACGCTTGTTAACTTTGTGCTTGTTAGTTATGATTACATTGTAGTCGAGGTTAAGCAATTTCAGATGCATCTCGTCTGCAGTGCCCCTCTTCAGATTTTGACCTTTACAGCCGAACACCTGCTCTTTGAACATCACATTTGTCAGAAAGGAAATCAGAGGCTGACTCTAAAGAAACCACAGGCTTGCTCTTTGGTTTCAATGTTCCTGTTAGGCTGAAGAGAAACTTAATATAAACAAAAATTTACAAAAAATTCCGTCTTTTCTTGAGTTGATTAAAAAGACGGATATCATCTTTGCGTGGGGTCTGCCAATAGTGCTAGGCTTATATTTAGTGACAGTTTGAACCACAACCTTTTAAATTAAAGCACAATACAAATCTTAAGTCATCTGATTAACTAAAAATAAAGTGCCAAACTAGCTGCTTTGAACAGCTGCTTGAACTCTCACAGCTTTAAAACTAAAAGTGTTAGCTATCAACACCATATCTTCATATAGGTTAACCAGCAGGGTGCTTTAAAGTGATCTTCAAAGTAGTGTTTGGCTTTTGTAATGTGCAAAGAAAAGAGAGGACCACTTGATCTTATTTATTATTTAGTCTTATATATTAGCCAATGTTTGCAACAACAAAACAACAACTAGGCTTTAACAAAACCTAGAAAAATGATGTCAAGTTGAATTTGGCTGCTTTGTCACAACACAGTGAGGTTTTATTTCTGTGAGGTTTAACACAGGAGAACTTTAAATGAATCAAGTTTCTGTTCTGACTCTGGCCCTCTGCTTCTGTTCAACATAAATATGACAGGTGGTTTGTGGTTTTTGATGATCTCTATTATTATGGAGTTTCAGTTTGAACACAATGCAGCTTCACCTAACAGTGTGAAAATGATGCTGTGATGAACTTGACGATAATTCAGTGATGTACCCCGAGAGATTCTCGACCCCAACATAAAGCAAACTTGTGAAGGCACTGCTGAGTCATGCAAGTCTGCAGTTTGTTCCTTCAACGTTTTATTAACCACAACCTCCTAGACTGCATGATCTGCTCTGCCTTGAGGCGATAAAAGCTGACAGGGGAATTTATTTGGAGATGCAATTCGGAAAAAGTCTTTTGACGCACAAAAAGAAGAAGCTAAATGTTTCCCAGTCTAAGGGAATGAGTCACATTTGAAAACTTACATTTTGTTGAGTTGCCTCCATCTTCTGCCTGCAGAGACACAAAAACAAAAGAAATAATGGAAGGAAGTTTACTTTGACGTAAGAGTCAATGAGTCACAAGTTATCAAGAACTGACTTCAAATTACATTTCATTTCTGATTCCAGACACACGTACTCTCCCTACTTTTTACCAGAACTTTGAATGTTCTGGTAAAAAATTATGTAAAACTTGAAAATTAAGACCCAAGTTTTTATGTCTTTATTACTGCAGACACTATAGAGATAAAGTAAGTGAACAGAGACACAGATGAGGAAAGGCATCCAACAAATGTCCCTAGCGGAATGTGAACTGAAGATGCTGTGGTTCGTGGTTATTGCCTCAAACACATCCAGGAACCTCATAATAGAGAAGACAAAAGAAACCCTAACTTCCAGTTTCTGTTCTAGAAAAAAAAACCTCATTAAAGCTCACTTTGACATTTGGAGAACTGGAGATTCTCTCAGTATGCCAGTGTGCCCGTATGGCAACAGTATGCCATGTGATTCACATCATATGTTTAGATCAGGACAGTCTGATATCATACATTGATATCAGTTCTGCTTTTTTTTTTAAAAAAAACAAACAAACAAACAAACTCCATTATCCATAAGCCTACAGACTATTTTGTGTTAAAGGCAACAGAAGGAGTGAGTCCAGGACTACTGGTTAGTTCACGTGTCTGCAATACACATAACACATGAAAACACCAGGACAGTCAAGTTTTCTTCTGGGAACACGCCACATGAACTCCACCTTGGCCTTGTTCCTCTCTTAGTTAAAACGTGACGTTTGTCTGAAGTCAGCTATGAAACCCTGTTAAACGTTGTGGGTGTTAAGAAGTGAGGACAGCCATGGGAACACTGACTGTTGACTTACCCATGATGACGACTCCGACTGCTGTGGTCGAAGCTATCAGTCCGAACAAAGTTCCCACCAGAACCACAGTCAGGCTGCTCGCCTCCTGATTCTGTAAAACACAAAAACATGCACGTAAATCAGAGTGGTTAGCAAAATGTACCATCAGTACTCTTTTTAGTATTTGTGAACTAAATGAGTTGCCACTATCTCTGTATGTGGTCGCTATTTATATAATATCACCCAGCTTTCTAAAAGCTTTGGTACAGTCTGTAACTAGAAGAACAAATTTAGCCCTTTTTGTCTCTGTGTGACTGCGCAAGAATATTTTCAAGCAGAAGTAACTGTTGGTTGGGTTCTTGCAAATCAAGGGTTACCGTCTAGAGAGGGCCAAAGTAAGTTAGGCTAGCAAGTAAGACTAACTAGCTCTCACTTGGTAAGTTAAGCTAGAATCTCATCAGAGACTGGGTTACTTTTGACATGAACCTTTTCACACTTTTCTCATTTTCTCTTTTTCTCTTCTCTCACCTCGCCTGTACTCTCGCTGTTGGTTGAGGAAGTTATAATGGTGTCTGTGGAGGTCAGCTGACCTGAAGGAACAGGAAATGAAAGCAAGTGTTTTTAGTACAGCCATGTCAGCAGTATGATGTCATGATAAAAAGTTATAAAGACACATGATGTGTAGTCAGGATTCAAAAGTTCACATGAACTGACACTACCAGTGTTACTCACTGTCTGATTGTACACCTGTTGTGTAATTGTTGTGTTGTGTTGTCTCCTCTGTGGATGTCCATCTGCCCAGTGTTGTTGATGTGGTGGTCGATGAAGCTGAAGCAGATAATTAATGTGACATTAATTAACACTGTGTGCTTCAGACGTAATGTTTGTCAAATCATCTAACAGCATCTGACTCTGTGAATGATTATTTTTGAATATTAAAAGAAGTAAAAAGTAGCATGAAAAGATCAAAACTGTACTTCATTACATTCCTCAGCTGCACTCTTCATTTGTAATTTACAGTTTCACAATTATTGTGTTGAGCCGGCGCCTTTGCAAGTCTTATCTCCATCATAGTGAGGCTACAGTGGCTGCAGAGAAACCACATTGACTCAACAAGACCTCTGACTGGACTGTTTCCACATTCATTATTTTGATGGTGGTGAAGATCATTCAGAGTGAAGGAAACATGAACCCAGTTAAAGATTCATCTGCAAGTGTTAACCAAGATCTGATTACTGCACAAAAGCACAACTTTTATAACTTAATTCACTGTTTCTGTCTTTGTTTTTTTGACGTTAGCGAGCAACAGAACCAGGATGATCAGCCTTCCATTGAACATGGCTGAAATGAGGCTGATGTTAGCTGAGTCAGCTAGCTGCATGGCTAACCAATTCAACTGCAGTTAGCAGCAGTTAGTAGTTAAGTAAGTTACTATAGTAACACATTGTGCTGTGATGTATTTCTGGCCAGCCTCAGAGGCTGTGTTTGGTCGCGGTGTATGTGTCAGATCTGCTCAGTGTTTTAACACATTGCTAGTAGCTAGTGGTTGATATACGGATGTTACGTGCAGCAGATCTTGCAGGGCGTGCACGTCCACCTACTGCACATCAGTCTGGTCATATTTAATGGGAAGATGACTCAGATCTGGGGTGCTAAACCTAGCAAGAAAACCACCTCAGTTCTGTATTCCCTGTTGTCAAAATGGCCTCTGTCAGTCTTGGGGTAACCCTTGCAGCTGAACTGCTTTAGGACACATCAGTATGTTTCCTGTCTGTGTTGTAGATCTCACTGCTGATATTCTACTAGTCTATTAATAAAAAGCATTTGTGCAAACTTCTGTCTTCCTGTGCAGATAAAAATAATTTCTCACCTCCCTCGATGATCAAATTGAAGTGATGTTTTTTATCATTGAACCATCCAGGTATGTCCAATCTGCATCCGTACCGTCCAGCATCTGAGGCTGTGAGGTTCAGTATCGTCAGAGAAACATCACCTTCATCCAGTCGGCCCAGTAACTGATACCTGCTGGAAACTCTTTCTGTCACTTTGTATCTGTCTGTGGAGATGAGCTGGTTGTTACAGCCGCCTAAGTTTGGAATATCTCCTCGCCCCCAACAGATCGACTGTGGACTGTGATACTTGATGTCATATTTACATGACAGAGTGACGCTTTGACCTTCATAACCAACAACTGTGCTGCCGCCACATTCACCGACTGTAAATACAAAAAACAGACAGTGAATTTAACTCCTCTGATCAGCAGCAGCAACTTCACAGCTTGTGTCAGCAGCTAAAATCTAAATTCAGCTTGTTTATTGAACAGATCTCAGATGGTTGTGTCCTCCTGTCTGTAATTTTAGATTTTCTTTTATCTGTTGTACTCATGGATGATTTTGCTCTGCTGACGATATGATAATGACAAAACCAGCATTTTGGTTTTGTGGACTAACAGTACTTCTTCTTATCTGTTAATGTAATGTAAGACTTTGGTCACTGCTGAATCTAACACTTTTGTTGACCACAACGAATGACTTTCACTACTACATAACTAAAAATTATATTAAAAATGACAAGTGAGCTGCAGGTTAAAGAAAAAATATATTGGTTTGGAGGGCAAGTCTGTTAAATAACAACATAACAAGGACAAGACACACATTTAATAATGTCACCTATAGAAACAGATGAATAAATTAACATTTGTTTTTTTCTCAACACAGACTAACTTTTAACTTCTAACTTAATTATTTTGCATTTTACACACAAAACAGTGAATCCAAAGTGTTTTACAGCTCACAGGAGACAAATGCAAAGAAAGACAAATTAAAGAAATAAAAATGAGAAGTTTGTTTGAAGTTTCTGAAAACTCAAAAAAAAGTTTTTACTACTTTTAAACTAAGAATTGACATTATAAAACAAGAGAAATAATTGTTTGAGGAGTAGCGAGTGCATTACCTGTGAGAAGAACGATGAGCAGAACGATCTTCATGATGACACCAAACCACACTGACAAACTGTCATCACAAGCACCACGTTTAAATAGACAGCTGCTGAAGTGCTGCGAGTCATCACAGCTGCACTGTAAAAAATGAACCACACACGAGAAAGAAAAGTTACAAGACATTTCTTATTCAAATCAAGTATAAGCTGTTTGATCTGGAATCTAAAATTATGATTTTGTATCTCATAAAATTTAAGTTAATAGATATTATGTCAGAAACTGGGTCTCATAATCGTATTAACAGAGTAGGTATTAGATTAGAATCACCATAGCAACCACCTAATACACTAACTACTTAAGAATAGGCTACGCAATCATCTAGTAATCCCTTACCATCAAGCAACACCTAGTCCTTGAAACTATGAATCAAATTTGGTTATTTGAACAGTTTGAGCCATTTTTGTCAAGGACAAAATTATTATTATTATTATTATTATTATTATTATTATTATTATTATTATTATTTAGTAACAGTTTAGTAACCACACTGAGAACCTTAGCAACCATCTTTGAATGCCCCAGCAGGCACCTGATATCTTAACAACTTCACTCACAGAAATCCACTGTCACCGTAGGTCATTTGGTTGTTAAGGCACCCTAACCACAATTTAGTAACGCCTTAGCAACCAAATTGAAAACCCTAGCAACCAGCTTTGAATGCCCCAGCAGGCACCTCAATCAGGCACCTGTATCAGACATCTGATGAGATTCTCATAATTATGACCAATGAGGTACTTAATAACAGTGAACCCAAGTGATAAATTACAATAAAATATATCAGGTAAAAGTTAATTGTCAAAAATATTTCATCATACAATTATTTGTAGTGTTTTCTTCCTATTGTCTGCAACGTGTCAGTGTACCCATGTGTGGCAGATGATTTTCAGAGCGCGGTCAGCACATGACTTCCTGTGCAGCGTTTGTTATCGGCTGCTTCCTGTATCTGTTGGATTCTTAAGTTTCACTTCAGCAAAAGGCTGACAGCTGATCTCCACACTGTAAAAAATATCTGCAGCTTGGACTCCCATTGGCTGATAAAATGTATGAAATAGTAACACATATTTTGAAAATCTTTTCAAACAAAACATTTTAAAGAATCTTAATGAGCAACAATTACGAAATTAACAAAATTATAGTTCATGAAACTTTAAAAAAACGAAACATTATAGACAGAAGGGACATTATGTCAAAGACATCTATGTTTTGTTGTGCCGTCTAGCTTTGGGTCACAATGTGTTACCACTTGTGCCTCTAGTGAGTCAGCGTTCAGTCTGTCCTCAGTTCAACACAAGGACAAAGAAATGGTTTACTGGGTAAAGAGGAGGGAAAGAGCTACTGCTAGACCACAGACAGCTGCTGAGGCTGGGGGAGCTGAAGAGGAGAGACCCTGAGGCAGAGCTAACAGGGTAGTTAACAGGTTAATTAATGACCCTAAATTGCCTGTAGAGGATAAGCGGTTACAGATAACTGATGCATGGTCGATTTATTTTCACTCTCTGTGCAGACATTGACTGTTGCTATTGTAGCCATCATAGAGCTCTATGAGATGACTTCATATTTATACAGAAACCTGACAAAAAATAAAAGTAAGAGAGGAAGTTTCACTATATTGTAAGTGCTGGAAACATGCCTGTTACTTCCAGTTTACTTTACCCCCCCCGGTGGCTGGCTGCAGTAAAGGTCATAACCTTTGCCCCCTGTATGTTAGCAGACAGAACAAACTAAAAAGTGAAAGTACATGTAGACGTCAAATAATTTTTGGTTTGTGTTATTTTAGGCCACTGATGTTACGTTAAGTTCTGTTTTAATTAGTTATGTGGCACCATTAAAAGAAGGTTTTTAGTGTTTATTATTATTGTGACGGTGTGTTTTTTGCTGAGTTGCAAATCAACAAAAACTGAACTGAAGACGCGATAAAGACAAAACCACACAGGTTGGTTTTGTGCTTCATCAGGAAGCTGATGGTATCTGAGCATTCAGTGTGCAATGCTTCTTATTATCAGTTTATCTGTTTATTGCGGTCTGCAGCTGCTCTAGGTGTTAGTTTGAGAAAAAGATGTTTGATCGCAGCTGAATCTGATGGTTTTATTGACATCAGTAATTAGAACTAATAATAGTAATATTAAAAATGATGACTGGGCTGCAGGTGAAGTGAAATAAATGAAAAGGAAAAATCCAACAATACTACTAATAAAACTTGAGTTCAATAGGTGCAATACCGACTCACAATAGGTCTGTGGTGCTGTTTTCATGTGTACATGACAGCAAACAGATACGAACAAATAGATGAGTGTAAAACTGTACAGCCTGCTGTCATTTTATGATTTATCACCAGTGTTCCACAATAAAATGTAACACTAGACACCACTGGATCTTACATAGTCAAACACAAATACAAAATAAAAATATAAATATAGGAATATATAATTCTCTCCATAGAGTTTGAACTTCTACAACAAAGAAATAAAGAAATAAATGATTTATGTATCAATTTGAGGGTTATAATTTGAGGGATATTTATCTATTCTATCTATTCATGAATTCACTTCAGCTTTTTAATTTATTAATTAGACATTAATGTATTTATCTGTGTATTTATTTTAGCTTTTATGTATTTGCTTATTTGTTGATTATTAAATAAATATTTTTTAGTCATAACTGAGACTAAATAAAAACTGCAGCAGTATTGTTTAGTGCCTGTAGGTGGCACCAGATGTTAATAGTCACAACAGGCTGGCTGTCACTGCAGTCTCTACAAGATGTACACTGCATTAAATTATAAAAAAAATATATTAAAGGAGTCTTATTAAATACCAGCCAAAAGTATTACATGACTTATTTGCATCATATGATTGTCGTTATTCAGATAAAACAGGTTTGACCACCTGACACTGACACATTACAGAATGTTGCTTTAAATCTATGAAACAAACTTAAACTAACAAGAAAAACACACAAGTAAAAGTAAAAAAGAAGAAAAACTTGATCAGGTCACCGCCACCATCATCAGTCAGTGAAGTAACAAGGATAAACTGGGAACTACAACAAGGATATAAGCTTTCTCTGTAGCCATCAGAGGGAGTTAAACACATACTAACAGTACTGAACAAGAACTTACCTGGATATGAAAAGGTTTTTATTTTATTTGAGGGCAGTTTTACTCACTGTATGTTATAGTCTGGGAGAGTGAGGTGAGTCTTTAAAGCAAGGCTGTGTCTCCAACTACAATATGTAGATAAAACTTTCACCTCATGTAATGCTTCATCAAAACAAGACAAATTCAGTAACAAATGACCTCTTAAAAGTGTTAATCAACAATTCCTGTACATTCTTGTAGCTTATGTCTTATTTATTTCATGCTCCACCTTATTTTAGTGTTCACTGAGCAACTATTTTAATCTGATTGCCACGTTCACTGACTTGTTTCACTTCTGTTTCTTCTCTGTTGAGTTTCTTTATCGCCGCCTGATTACACAACTCACACTTTGGATGTTTTCACTTGCAATTTAATATGGCCAATAAACATTAAAAGGTCCATCACTCATATTTCTTCTGAATAAACTGCTTCATTTACTCAACTTAATAACACTCGGTACAACAGCAGACCTCCATGCCCGATAAATCAGATATTTTACTGCCTTTAAAAGCTGCACTTTCATTTTAGTTGTAAATGTAAAACTGCAACGTCTCCCATCATGCAATCACACAAATTGTTGGAATGATTCATGAGCACAAACCAACCAAACACACAAGGACAAAATGTAGCAAAATGTCACACATATTAGGGTATGAAGGCATTATTGACCATCTACTGATCGGCATAAACAAACAAAGTAAAAATACATCCCAGCGTCAATTAAATGTATTCAATGAGTTAGATAATGATCAGCAGGTCACCTGATCATGAGCCACATTTGGACCCGAGGCCTCAAGTATCTTGTATTTGTTCTCTGTTCAGTTAAATACAGTTAGAAAAACATTTGGAAATTGTTGCATTCTGTATTTATTTATGTTTTACACATCCTCCAAACTTTTTGGGATAAACATCAAAATTTTATAATTTTTTTTGACAAAATTTAGTTAAACTTCTTTGGTTATTAAGTAAATATTAGAATACTAAAACAAAATGGAGACAAACTCATCTAGATTTTATCGCATGAAGTCCATCTCCTAATTTTTATTTACATCATGCAAAGTTTTTTTTCTTGGCAGAAATCATCTTCCATACATTTTTGATTCTGTTACGAAACTCCAGATTTCTATATTTAACCCCAGAGACTGCTCAGTCATCAGTCTGTGGAGCTCTCCGATCAATCACAGCAGTATTTCATGTGTCATCGTATGAAGGATGTTTTTTCCTCGATTAGCTGCTTTTCTGGTTCTCCAGATGTCCGCTGATTCCTTTTTGATAAATGACATTTCATGTCACAGCAGAAAATTGGAAATGGGCCGAGGCATTTCAGCTTAATTCATCTGCAGCAGAAAATACTGACCATCGTGAAAACAACGAGCAGGGGTTTATAAATTATCAGCATTTTGAATATTTTTTGCAGGAACACAGACAAATAGATCAAATATCTGGATCTCATGGATGATTGAGTAATCCAGATTAGGTATTGATGGTGAGTTGACACAAGTCAGGATTCTTTAGTGGCTGATTTTGATCTGATTTTAATTTTTTTTTATATCAGAGAAACAGTGAAAACATTATAGAGAACAAAATAAGACCACCTTCAAGAATAAACAGATCAATCCTCAAACTGCTGTCAAAGAGATTAGCTTTAACCAGGATTATTTTAGCCTGATAGCAGCATGTTAGACTGTATTAGTTAATCCACATCTGAACCATGTATTTCATGTATTTTAAAAAAGTTGAAGTATGATAATTTGTTATTTATTGTTCTTGGTTCAGTGCTCATATTGTTAATTTGTGACTTCCTGGAATCTCTTTGTCAGAGCCAGGAAATAGTCCTAGTTTATGTTCAGATGAAACAAATCTGTGAGCTTTGGTGGATCTTCAGTCAGATTCAGGCTAGCTGTTTCCCCCTGTTCCTAGTGTTTATGCTAAGCTAAGCTAACCCGCTGCTATTAGCATGAGAGTGGATTCAATCTGAGGAAGAGAAGAAGTTATCACTAGGATTAAGCTGTTGATGTTTAAAGCTTTACTTTCAGCATGGTGATGTACACAAGCAGCAAGTTTTAGTCAAATCCTTCAGACCTCATCAAACAATCAAAAAATACAACTGTACCGCTCGTCTCCTCCTGGTTCTGGTCTGAGCTGCTGTAAATTTGACAAACTGGCCTCCATTGGTCGCTGAGACTGTGTTCAGTGCCGGTCTGGCTTGGTCCCTCCTTGACCTGGTCCTGGAAACCCCCTTTTGGTGGTCCAAAGCTCTTGTGCTGACACTGAACACCTCCTGGTGCTGCTTGAACTTCCAGTTAAGGTAGAGTCACCTAATATAATAGGACTGCTAGCTGCATGGTTAAGTGAGCTAACTAGATAATGGCAGCTACAGTTGGCAACAGTTAGCAGTTTTATGCTTCCCTCTATATGAGACTTAGATATCATACTTAGGATGGTCTATTTACAGACTATACTACTCAAAACTGTGACTACCACCCGAAAATAAGGGTTATGTAACATTTTTTGTTACCTTAGGATAAGACTTTTGTATCTACAGACACCATAAAAGCAAACCACAGCCCTAAACAGGCATCAGGGAACACGTAGTAATATAAATCCCTCAGGTGTGGGTGTTGGGTCACAGCCTCTCTCTGATTTTCTGCTGTGACCTTTGACCTCCCTGCAGAGCACTGCAGCAGAAACTAGTTTCCATAGAAGGAGCAGAAATGGTGGATCCCACCCCGCTGGTGGATTAGTCTGGGGTTTTTATTAAGACAGAATGATTTATCTTCACGCCGCTTTCAAACTCTCCGTCACATTATTGAAGGGAAAAAACCTCCACAGTTTGCGGTTCAACGGCTCTAAAAACAGCCCGGCTGAGTGAGACTATGTGGAATGAACATTAAAATGCCAGCGCAGAGTGCAGAGACTTCTTCCCCATCATGCTGTGACCTTGAATTATTAACTGCCAGGGTAAAAAATAAAATGGAAAAAAAAAGGCTAAAAATGGCAGCACGTCCCTTTAAATTTCAGTCCTGCATTCCTGAAATTACAACTTTCAGCGTGCGGACGATGCTGAGAGTGAATTCACGAGAGAGCAGCTGATCAACTCCTCTATACGACTTTGATTTATCACAGAGATTCCACTAATATTTTAGTTTCCTATAGTTTTGTTGTTTTTGTTTCCCTCTAGATTTCTTTCTTTCACTTAGATATTCCTCTGCAGAGGTGTGCAACAGGATATTAGGTAACATTGTCTGAATAGTTGAGTGGTTTAAGTTCCTGCTGTGTCTGTTCTCTTTTTAGATCCAGAAGTCGTGAGTTCAAACGCTGCTAAAGGCGACGCTCAGAGCTGAAGGTGAAAAACTTCAGATCCACACAGGTGTTTCTAATTTGCTTACTGACACTGCAGATCACAGTCCTGCTGATAAAATCTCCCTCCGTCTTTGTTTTTAACTGTTTTTCACCTCAAACCTTCAGGTTTCTTTCACAGTTCACACTACATAATGCCGACATGAGTGGAAATGTTTCTGCGGTCAAGTTCAGTTCATTGTATAAAGTTTGGTCATGACCAAAAGAAAAGAGACATTCATGAGCGTAAACTTGTGTTTTAAATTTCACCGTATGTCTGACAGAGCTTGAACGTTTTCAACACAGTTGTGACAAAACATTGTTTGTGGTAAATTCAGAAGTCAGTCCAGTTCAAAATATGGATGTATTTCCTGCATCAACTGTATCCATCAGAGCCAAACAGCACCCTCCGTGGCTGTGAAGTGAAGTCAATGCCAAAAACTGCAGTTCCTCAAATGTCCACTTGAGGCTGGCTACAGAAAGAGTCAGTCTCCATAAGCTGATTGAAGCCTGGTTACTCAAACAAGCACCCAAATTTCAATCAAAATGGCCACACTCTTAATTCTGCATAACTTTAACAGGTGAGTTACATAAAAATTCACCCTCTGTACAGTTGTGAACGGGAAAATCACAATCACTGGCAGCTACTGACATTTTTCGGAAATGTATTATGTGACTTCAGCTGTACCAACATGTAGTCTGTTCCTGGTTTGAATCTGCAGAAGCTCTCGCTGTTTGAACACAGTTATTCATTGCGTTTCCTCACGGGTGCAGTTTGTCCTCCTCCGCTCCAGCTGGACGTGAGTTATGGCGGCGATCAGCAGCCGCTCATGCAGCTGGTGGGAGTTTCATTGCTCCTGGATATATGAAGAGGAAAAGGAGGAAAGAGAAGCGGGAGTTTTCCACCGAGCGACAGCTCACTGTCGGTCGGCCTCATGTTTTATTATTTAGTCTTATAAATTCCTGCTGAATATTCCCTGAATCATCCATCAGATTTACTTCCAGGCAGATGTTTAGTCTGAAAATCAACCTGCAGAGAAATCAAAGGCTTTATCAACATACTACAACTACAGCAGATAACATTTACATGAAGAGATGGAGGGAGGGATGATGGATACAGTACCAGTCAAAAATTTTAGACACACCTCCATGCATGACAGCTGTGGCTAGTCAAAAGTTAATTAACTTGTGGTTGATATAATCAGTAGTGCTATTCAGAGCTAGTGTTGGCATACAGTAAATAGCTCTATTCAGCAACATCCAAATTATGGCAAGAACCGCTCAACTAAGTAAAGATATCAGAGATCAGAAATCAGATCTTCATGGTTCAATTTTTGCAAAGAAATGACAACTAGGGGCACCCAACAACAACAACAAGAGACCTATTTGTGTTTCTTGTGCCAAGAAACACAAGGAATGGACATCAGACAAGAGGAAGTCTGTACTTTGTCTAATGAGTCAAAACTTTGGGCCTTTTGGGTCAGATAACCATGTTTTTGTGAGACAGAGAAGGTGATTGGATGATATCTACATGTGTGGTTCCCACCTTGATGTATGGAGGAGGAGGTGTGATGGTGCGGAGGTGCTTTGCTTGTGACACTGTTAACGATTTATTTAAAATTCAAGGCACACTTAACAAACATGGCTACCACAGCATTCAGCAGTTTTTCAACGGGACAATGACCCCAATCACACCTTCAGACTATGTACGGTCTATTTGACCAAGAAGGAGAGTGATGGAGCTGCATCAGATGACCAGGCCTCCATAATCACCCAACCAAAACCCAGGTGAGATTGTTTAGGATGAGTTGGAACAGCAGCCAACAATGCTCAGCGTGTATAACAGCGTACATAACTTCATTTCAGGTGACGACCTCATGAAGCTGATTGAGAGAATAAAGTAAAATAAAATATAAAACATATTTTTCTTTGTTTACACTTTTTTGTTTGCCACATGGTTCCATTTGTGTTATTTGATAGTTTTAGTATGTCTTAGTTGTCCAAACTGGATATAAGAACTGAACTATGAACTTCAGGATCCAACGAGCAGATTGTCGTTTTACGTAACTGGATGATTCAAAAGAAAAAAAAATAAGAGAGAGCAGATTTAGTGATGAAGATGATGATCATCAGCAGGTGGATGGTCGGTCAGGATGAGGAGGATGATTATAATGATGAGCATGATGGAGTCCAGCTGAAGTATGACAGCAGACGATGAATCAGTCTGAATCCTTCGTCTGTTTTTTTTTTCCTTAATAAGATGTCGACTGGGCAGACACACACACACACACACACACACACACACACACACACACACACACACAGTGTTTATGGCTTGAAGACTATTTTTAATCTCCACTGAGACATTTGAGAACTTCACAGCGGCATCCATTCTTCATCACTGTGCCCTCGTCTCTGTTTCTCACTGTCTCACTTTAACATTTTAAACATCTATCTTTATTTTTGTGACGACGGAAGAAGCACCCAGATCATTTAATAAAATAAACAATGTAAAAATCCTCCATTACAAGTAAAAGCCCTGCATTTAAAAGCAGACTTAAGTGAAAGTATTAACAGCTTCATGTAATTACAGTAGCAGTAGTAAAAGTACAAAAGTAGTCTCAGCTTCATGAGTTAATCTGAGTTTAGTTTCTACTCTAAACTGAGATTAAATTTATGTGTTTAAATTTCTTATAAACTGGGAGAAATATGGGAGAATTGTGACCCTGGGAGAAACCGTAGGAGGGCGATGAGAAAACAGGAATCTCTCGGGAAACTCAGGAGTGTTGGCAAGTACGACAATGTCTGGAAAGCACACAAGTTTATTATTTATTTATTATAATTTGGGTAAGCAAGATGTTCTATAGTGATCAAAGAATGAAGTGAAGGACAGACAGGAGATTGGTTTATAATTGCAACATTTACACTGAGATTTTCTAAACTTTGATTAAAATTAGATTGAATTATCTTTCTTGGTAAATAGCACAAGTGGCTGTATATTGATGCTAATTATTTTGTACATTTACTTGAGTAAATTTTAGTATCTCTGTGACTGAACAATGGAAAATAAACTAATAACGTCACTATTTGTAATGTTCCTATATTTCAGCTGGACGCAGCATAGCTTTCAGCCAGTTAGCCCCTGCCTTGCATCGCTCTTGGCTCATAGAAAGCACCTACACCTTTGTTTTGCACCGTTACATCATTTATTGTTGATCAAAATCAACACGGTTTGTCTTTATACAAAAGTTATTATGGATCACATTATATATATGGCAACAGACAAAGTTGTGGAAGGGCTCATCTTTGAAGTTTTGTTATTGGCTGGTAAAATTAGTACATTAAATGCCTCACAATCTTACATAGAGCACCCTTATGTGACCCTATTTGTCGAAACATTTCCTCAAACTTTTTTTTGGGCGGCAACCAAGAATATTTGAACTGCTTCTTGCTGATAAAACACATAACTGCTATCACAACTTCTTCCTGCAGTATTTTATACTGTTTCATAGATTTCAGTTTGAAGACAGAGCGCGTGTCTTCAGAGAGCAGATTTCCAGCCTGAAACTGAAAACTGCTGACCGACAGCTACAGACAGCAGGAGACGTCTGTGGTTTGCTTCACTGTGTCTGGAGACAACGTGCAAACCACAGAGAGACAGACAGAAAGAGAGACAGACAGGTGAACGAACAGCGAGATGAGCAGGGACGAACGAGGAGCCAAACCACAGAAACAGAGCAAGAGGGAGGATTATAGCTGCTGATTAAAAACAACTGTTGGACTGTGTGTCTGATCCAGTGTTGTAGACCTTTTCCATTACTGGTTGCACATAAAACCTTCAAGTGTCTCCTTTAGAATGACACTTATTTCTCCTTAAATGATGACTTAGTCCAGGTTTGCCTAGTTAAGGAAAGATTTTAATGTTTTACTGTTTTGTGAGAGAAATCTTTCTAAAATTATGAGCTGTGTTTTTGAGCTTTGATGTTGGAAAAGAATAAAACTATCTTGGCAGTCTCCTGGATAATCTAAAAATCTAAAAAAGACATGGATCATTGGTGGAGCTGAGGCAGGCTGAATGAACGCTGGTTGCTCAAACAAGCCCACGGCACCCACCTGCCAAATGGGCCACGCTGTTAATTATGCATAACTTTAAGCCTTAATATAATTTAAACAGGTGAGTTATATAAAAATTCAGACTCAGTACAGTTGTTATGCACGGTGAAATTAGCTACAGAGACCAAAACGTTTGAAAAATGTTTTTTGTACCAGGATGTAAACATGTTTATTTCTGCTGTGAAGTTGGACATTTTAACATGGGGACTTATGGAGAGTGTCCCACTTCACAGCCAAGGAGTTTGCTGCTTGGATACAACACATGATGCTAAAAAGTAAACATAAAAATAAAAAATAATGTGAGAGGAAATCACAATGAAAATGAATGAAAGAAATCTGGGTAAGAGGTCCAAAAAAAGAACTTTTCGTCCTTGGCGAGAGCTTGATGAAATAAAAGGCTGAAAGAAAGATGCCTGTCTTTTGATCAAAAGTAATATAATCATATCAAATACACGTGTACAACTCTGTTACAGTGCAAAAATAACAGATCTCATATCGTTTTTTTTAAGGCGGACTGAAGGAAATATGAAGGGTTGAAACAGAGTGTGCAGACATTAGAGCAAGGAGGGATTGTGTATGATGGGACAGATAAGAAAGTCGACCATCATCATCATCATCGCGTCCAAATAAGGCTCCTTACCTTCTGTTTGGAATATTTATCTTTAATATGTCGAATCTCTACATGTTTTCTTTGGACTCTGACAGCAGCAACTTTACTGTTCAGGTAATTTGTGTCACGGTGAGGTCAGGACAGTTTACACTCCTGTGTGACCTTTGACCCGGAGTGGGATGATGAATCCTGTCTGTTTTAAATCAGCAGCAGGAACTCAAACTCCTTTAAACCCCCTTACTTAATTGGTTTCATAACTGAACTCTGGATCATAAACGTCATGTTTTCATACAGACGCACAACTCAACAGCTCCTGAATCGACTATGAAGTCGATCATAGTTTTTCTCCTCTGTGTGGTGCTTACAGGCCTGAAGGCCCAGGTGTTTATAGGCCTGAAAAAGTTGTGGTTTCATCGTTTCTGTGTCATCCGTGGAAGACGAACCAGTAAATAAACAAGAGTAGAAGAAGTGGCTGAAATGTGTCCACCAGTGATCCACCTGTTTGCTGATTTTTAGATTAGCTGGGAGCTGACGGAGATGATGGTGACAACCTGAGCCTCCACACTCTGCTTCACCACGGCTCTTCAGTCTATTGTTTGCAAATGACACAGCACCTGTCCATACATAGTGTTGGTGAGGTGTTACCTATGCACACACCTCCGAGTTATAATCAAGTGGCATTCATTGTTCAACAGATTTGGATGGTTTAAGAATGTTTAGTGATAACAGTGATGACAATGTTGATACTCAATTTTCACCAAAATGTTGAACTGCTCCTTTAAAATTCTGCAGCGTCAACACACACACACACACACACACACACACACACACACACACACACACACACTCTTGTGGTCTGAGGTTGAATCCTGCAGTAAAGTGTGAGGCAGATCAGTACGTAATGTGGGGGATTAAGTCTGAAACACAGAGTCACGTTCGTGTTTTATCTGCTGCACTCTGATCAGCTCTCTCTTTATTTCAAACCCTTGTGCAGATCGCAGATTAAATGTTCTGGTTCATGTGTTTAAAATGAAGCAGCAGGCATGTTGAATATTTATAACTGAAGTGAAGAAAGGTGGAGCTTTCAGGGTTAAATTTCTCTCTGATTCGTCTCAGATGTTTGGATTAATGGGTCACATGTCTGGTTTTAACGGGACCTGAATCAGCAAAACTTTGATGTCAAGTGGTGAAATTACAAGCGCTGTCAGGAATTTGATCTCACATTGAGCTTCAAAGTGTTTTTGACAACATGCCACAAAGTCTGACTGATTCACCTGCATATACACCTGGATATAAACACTGTGTGATAGAGAAACTAAAGTAATCCAACAAAATATAATAATTAAAAGAAGAGATAGAAGAAAGAAGAAGAAATAACAACACAACATTTACTAGAGAATATCTTAGATCTATAGATCTATATAACAATAGTAAGACTAATATATTTTGAAATAACACACAGATATCATAAAACTGAAACAATGTTAAGAGTCTGGATGTTTATATGTCCATGCAGGGCTGCCGTAGAGTAAATCAGCCATCCACACTGAGTTTATTCATACCTGTTTTATGTCCTGTTAGTTCACTCATTATAAACCAAAGAAGAAGAAAAGAAGAGGAAGCTCTGAGTGTTTATTAGATGAAAAAGATGTGAACACAGAAGTCAGAGGTTGCTATCACTTTAACAGATGTCAAACAGATGTTAAAGGAGCAGTCCAAAGAGTTTGTCACATAATCCATGTGAGAACTGACAGCAGCTGCGAACAAGGAGCCAATCAGAAGGTGTTTCACATACTTCAACAACAAGTCTTATTTCACGCTATTCAAATATATTATATCATACTCTCTCACTGATACCATGTTATTATCAAGCGGCAACCTCCTCGTGGCTGTGAAGTGAAGCCAATGCAGAAGTGGTAAAAACTGCAGTTCCTCAAACGTACACTTGAGGCTGGCTACAGAACGAGTCACACTCCGTAAGCCCCCATGTTAAAATGTCCAACTTCACAGCAGAAATAAACATGTTTACAGCCTGGAACAAATATATGGCTAATTTTCTTAATGGCCAAAGCAACCACATTCTTAGCTTGGAAATAATTCTTCAGAAACCTTCATTGGATGCCACATGCTGTCAGCTGCAGTAATTTTCCAGCTCTGTGGCTTTGATGAATGTGTTTCCGACAGCAGGATCTCTTCCTCAGTTTCAGCATTTGTGGATAAGCCAGGTGTCTTTCATCAAGCTGGAAGCAGTGATTTACGTTTGTACGGTAAATAGAGTTTATTGAAAGTTGAAACAAACAAACAAACAAACAAACACAAAGTTGGAAAGATTTATTTTTAAATGTTCTTACAAGAAATGACTTCATTATTTTTTCCAGCTGAGGGTTGTGTTGGCAGAAAACAGACCTCCTACAAGCTGCTCAAAGACCTCTACAGCCCACAACAAGTCTTTGACGCAGTGTGTGCATGTGTGTGTGCGAGGAGGAGGTGTTGTTGTAGTGATGCTACACATTTTAACTCTCTTTTTTTTTGGCTGTGTTCAGTGATGCAATATCTTTAAAAATGTGCTGTGTGAGCAGGACGGTGGACTGCTGCAGTGTTTGTGTGCCAACTCTTCTTCTGTCCTTCCTTAAGTCTTCTGCTGCCTTCATGGACCGTTGTACCGGTGGTTTACTGGAGGTCTCAGCTCATTACAGCTGCAGAGAGTCAATCCATCACAACCAACGACTGGTTAGAAAACTCCATCATGGTGTGTTCAAGGACTACAGAGCTGGTTGTGGAATAAAAAGGATATATTTTTATTTTGTGTTGCATTCAGGAGCAATTTTCAGCCCTTTTTGTATTGATCAATGTCATTGATTCCTTTCTGCAACCTTCAGTATGTTTGGCTTGTGAATTCACGCAAACTTAATGTGTTTTACACGTACAGATGAGTGCACAGATTTCAGCTCATCAGACCAGGTAGAAAACCACAAGAGCTCTGATTGGAAATATACACAAATCAAGTTAATATCTTCCGAAGTTATTTCAGTTTTGTTGCGTTTCCACAGTGGAGGAGGGACGATCGAGATCATCACTTTGCCCTTGTGTCATACCACCGCTGCCCTTTTCGGTTGAAAGTGGTTTCTCTAATTTGAGTGGCGGTCAATGGATATTCTGAGATCTTTGCCAGTAGCATAAAACAATTACATTATGTTACTATACAGTAGATTTCCCTACAGTCCTTACAGTCCTCTCTTATCTTTAGGTAACATATTTCTAACATAATTAACAAAATTAATTCTATTCTTCTGCTTTGGTCATCCGTCCAATGTGGCGTTACTATAAACTATGATCATGTTGTTGTTTCTCTTTATTTAGAAACAATTTACTACGAGCAGAGAAGAAAAAAACAGCTCCACTTCCCACGTTTACAAGCTTCATTATTAGAAGGTTGGTCAGCTTCTCCGGGTGGCCTTTAGAGTAGACAGACTGTCAAACCAACCTCTGTTGTAAAATCAGGTGTTTTATGGCAGTGTCTCTGTTGCCCTTCACTCTTTGGGAAAGAGTACACGACTACAAACATGAATGGCGTCCTTCTCGGTTATGTTACCTCATAAATATATATTGTTAATTGTTAGAGGTGAACTGCCCCTTTGGTATTTGGTAAGTATCAAAAATAAAAGTACTCATTATGCAGAATGGCTCATCAGAATAATATAACAGTTACAGGTAATGGAGCTGAAATATAAAGTGGCAGAAAATAGGAAGGAAATACTCAAGTAGAGTACACGTACATTAGTATTTCAAACATCCTGCTTATGGCCTTGAACAGACGTCGCCGCCTCTGAATCAGACTGAAACAGGTCCTTCAGGACCACTTGAAGCTTTCCATTTTAGCACTTTAAGGACAGGACTTGGCTTTAAGATGTAATATGAAGGAGAGATCATATTAAAACCAGACGAAACATTTGAATCAGCTGGTTGAGTTTGGTCTCAGCTGGCAGTTACGACTTCAGACTGTTAAACTCTTCTAAAAGGATTCAGTTATTTGATCTCCGCTCTGGCTCATAAACACACTCTCGAGTGCTCGTAGGAAAAAAATAGAAATCAGAGGTGAATAAATGAATACTGAGCAGCACTCCACATCAAAGCAGAGACACAGAGAGGGTATTAAAATAATGGAGGCTTTCAGTTTCATTCCGACTTCTGCTTAATTCAGTCATTATAAACATGTTTGTTTCAGTTCTGACAGATGGAAAATATCTATCTAGTTTCAACCTGATGCACAAAAACAACTTTTACTTGTTTTTTTTTAAACAACAAGGCAAATCAAACTGCTTCACCTGAGAAATAAAGGCACTGAGACAAGATTTAATGTTGTTGTCATCTGCTTTAAATACTGCTGCTGCACTAAAGGTCAACAAGAGGAGGACAAAATCTCATAGCGGTTAAACGTCATAATAATAAACTAATCTTATAGATGTGTCAGATGTTTTGTTGTTTTCTATAATGTGAGCTAAATGTTGAACAGAAGAGGTCTGACAATAGAGCCCTGAGGAACTCCCACGGATGGTGTAAATAATAGACGTATAGATAGTATGTAATAGACGTACGATAATAGACGTAAAGTACGTGTCTTAAACCTTCATTCTTTCTAACAGCCAGCAAGGGACGACTCCACCGGCTGCTAAAAGAAGTCATATGGTATTGAGTCTAATGAAGAAATGAACTTACTTTTCATTATTCCCTGAATTTATGGTTTTAATCTGACAGCAGCACGATGTTCATTTTGTAAATTATGGTCCCATTTAGAGTAAAATAGACGATAAAGCAGAGTATGATTAGAGTCAACGGGTCCTCAGTCAGATCTAGTCAGGATAGAGGCGAAGGAAGGCGTGTCCTAAAAATCCATAAAAAAAAAAGAGAAAAAGTTATATTATTAAACAAAAACTGACAGTATTAATTAAAAAGTGACACCGATGAGAATAATAAAACATAACTGAACAATATGGAATAAAAATTATATATATTTCATTTTACTGGTTCTGTCATGTATTTGACTATTAATTAAAATAAAAATATATTTAATATTGAATTTTGATTGATGTCTGGAGCTTACAGTGAAATATTATAAATGTCAGGTTTGATGGGTACTTGAAGGCATCACCAGGCACACTCAGTACACACAGAGTGGCGGTGGATGTTGTGGTGTGGTGGTGTGATGTGGTCTATAGGGTGTCCAGAGCTCATTTCGGCCCCGGGCCGTGTAGGTGGATTAACTGGACCATGACTCAAAATGAAAACATTTTTACAGTAATAATAAATCTGACTCACTGCACTTCACTTCAGTCCTGTTGCCATAGAAACAGCTGATATGACAACTGCTCTCCTCTTCTTCAATCTGCCCGTCCGTCCTCTGTTTATTAAACCTTCGTGTCAGATCCACTCCAGCTGACATTAGCATCCGGCTAACAGCAGTCAATGGCACAGGCGCACTCTAGGTCTGCAGATGTTAATTACATCATGCTAATGAGGACAGGCCGAGTGAATGTGGCCGGATGGCAGCGAGACGCATTACCTCTAGTGTTTCCATATAAATGAGCGTCCTGCTAACAGGCCTGAAGCTGTTCAGTATGAGGCTAATTAACACGATGCTATGTGAGGCTCAAACACTCGATAGCACCCGAGCTGCTTCAGAGTGTTTGGGGTAATGTTCGATCCAGACGTTCACACCACTCTAATAAAAGACGTCCACGTTCACTGACTGAATTATTAAAATGTATTAACATGTATTAACATGTATTAACATTTCATCTTCACTGAACAGGTTGTAAACACTACAGGATACGGCTGTGAGCTTTTTATTTTTGCCCTGGGAGAGTTTGTCTTTTTGTTCTGAAACTCCTCAGTTTTTATTGTTGACAGCTCAGTCAGAGCCAGATTAACCCTCTCTGTCCACACATCATCATGTCTTTTTGCCATAAAGGGTTGCATGATCAGCCACTTTCTTTTCACTCTGTTAACCCAGCAGTGTACAGTTCAAACCACTGTACACTGGCATCAACATCCAGATTGACTCCCTATGTCTTGCCCCTACCAGGGTAGTGAGAAACTTGATTGACCACCAGCTAACCATCGCTAATCCTGTTGCCTCAGTTGCCTGGTCGCACTTCAACATCCTTCTTGCCACCCTCTATTCTAACCACTTTCTATAGCTGGACTATTGAGAGCATCCTCAATCACAGGGCCCCAAAGCGTATTGTGAGGACAGCTGAAAAGTACATCGGGGTCTCTCTTCACTCTCTCCCATCTCCCATCCCACTCCCATGCATTCTTCTCCCTGCTGCCATCTGGAAGGTTTCACAGTTTAAGAGCCAACGCTGTCAGGATGGGAAAAAATTTCTTCTCACAGGCAATTAGACAACCTTTATATTGCACCCACACCCATGCATGTTTTATCTCTGCTGTTACTACATTTGTTTCAGTATCTACCTCTCTACTGTTATAGCCACTATAGTCATACTATATATAAGCATATGTAGCATATATACATACACCTCCAAGTCTGTCTGTCTGTCTGGTTTTTGTACTGTCTAAACGTAAAGCACTTTATGTAGCTGTTGTTGTATTTTGTGTTTTAATATGTGAGCATTTTAATGTAGTCCTGTCTGCACTATGTTTTATGTTTCAAGTAAGGTCCGCAACGAAATGCTGTCTCGTCTCACTGCGTACTGTGTATGTGGTTGAAATGACAATAAAACCCACTTGACTACAAACTACAATGAAAAATGTGTTGTTGACTTGTTGACGTAGAAAACGAGGCATAAACTGAATAAAAAGTGACCTTTAAAGCAAAGTCTTACTCAACATGCTGCGTGTAAACTGTTTCCTCCACCAACCAAAAATATCTTTTCTACCTTCCTTTTTTAGTACAGCAGAAGTCTTCTCTCACAAATGTGTTAAGACTGTTTTTTATTGGTTTCATGCTTCTTCACACCTTTTTTCAAACCAAGTTAACTGCTCTGAAGACACAAAACTCGATTGGATTCACTGTGTTAACGGAAAAGGACATCTCTTCACAGCTAATAGAACGTCTAATGCACCTGTGTGAAACTCTTCAATCAGCAATCAGTCGATAAGGAGAGTAAGAGGCCGTGGCAGAGGGCCATCATGGAGAAATGTGTTGCAGTATGATAACCACGTTTGATGGAGTTTGGTAAAATTCCTTATTTGTTCTCTGGTGAGCAAAGAAAGCAGCCGAATCATAACGAATGACTGAAAGTGTCTAGTCTAGTGGTGCGGTCAAATAGTCAAAAGGATTACCTCCTATGTCCTTTCATAAATAATTTTCTTTGACCTCGATGGAAGGGAGGAGAATATGACTGCTTTTACACAAGGGTATGTAATCATGTGACACAGATGTTACTGACGCAGATGTTAGTGAAATAGTCAGTGCAGTAACAAAATCTGGATTCATATTTGATCAGCACTGCCTAGTTTCACAGTTTATCTGAGTTTCGTGAGCCTAGTGTGTTCAGCAGGATAGACTCAATGAGAATAACTTGCACTAAAGCATAACCTGCTATTGTCGTATTTTATTCTCAATGGGACCAAAATCTACGTCATGACTTGAACCAAGAGACTGAAACCATAAACTCATGAGGAAACATTTTACTGAGGTCATAAATCAACTGAGAAGTAGGCTCATTTCTCCGTAAGACTCAATACAAACTGAACTTTTTGCTGCAGCCATTGGAGGTGCCCCCTGCTGGACGTTGTAGAGAATGCAGGTCCACTAATTATACTGTCAATGGTGAGAAATTCAAAAGAAACATCTGAATAAGTGATTTTTGTTTCTGTTACTGTTTGTAGTATTACTTGTATTTTGTGTTTTTCTCTTTAAAAGTACACAAAGAATGTAAATTAGTGATTGCTACAAGTCCTATATACTCTGCATTGGTTGCCTACATGAATTGTCCCTGACAAATAAATTAATTTACAACAAAAAGATAATTGAGACGCCTCTATAAAGGGAGTTGTGGATCACTGAATAGTTTGTTTAGTATATAAATTATGTAAATCATAATTTTGGCCTTTACAACCACCATTGGTTGAGTGAAGACACAACCAAGACTTCCTGTTGCTGTGTAGGAGATATTTTCTCCGTCAGGACGGCAGAGGTCTGGGGTAAAACGTTAAAAGGGTGGAGGAGAGACCGGGCTGTCGTCATGGCAACAACCAATAAAATGACATCAGCGTGCACAAAAGTGTCAGTTTGACACGTTTGGTGTCCGAAGGTCGAGTCATCCTGATTCTTCTTCTTCACTGGGCGGTTAATGAGTCTTTAACCTTCATCCTTTATCCTCCTCCTCCTTCAGATTATATCTGAGTGTTGTTTATTATTCAGACAGACCGTGAGAGGAAGTTTGACCTGTTTGGTTTCATAAAGTGTGGTGACATCACTGCATTAATCACATTAATGAGTGGAGAAGCTGCTGGACTTGATCTTTGAGCTGGGGATCGATCATCAATAACTGTATTGATTCCAGGGGGAGTTTACATCTCTGTGTTGGATTACATAACAGTGATGTTACTAATGTGTTAATAGTCACGTTATGACCTCGACCTGATGACTAAGTTGCCTCAAGCTCCACTACAAATAAAGATTCTATTTGTAGATTCTGTCTTTTTTTAGGGTGATCTTATTATCAGGAATGAAATATAACATGTATAACAAACTTTTCAGTAATATTTAATCAACTGTTTGCTTTTTCAACTACCTTAGAATGAGAAGATTGCTGAATGAGTGTGCGGAACACTTCAATAAAAAGTCACAAGCCACCAAGTATTTCACTGATTTTGGTGAAACCTGAAGTTGTTTATTAACTAATCAACTAATAATTGCCACGTAATAATTAACATTATCTATAATTTATAATTTACTGATATGAACAGACAACACAACTGCAGTCAGATATTTCTGTCATCACAGGAACAAGATGCATGATGGGAGCTTGTATGATGTGGACGATTATTAAAAAGGAGTTTAATATGTTGTGTAAATATATGATTTATTTATATCTCCAGTGGGAGGAACGTGATTAAAGAGGAATGTGGCACAAAATCAGATTAGAGAGGAGAGAGGCCAAAAACAACTGACCTTTGACCGTTGAATGTTTTCACTGTTAGCAACTGTTATATGCTAAAGAAAGGAGGCAAGGAGAGGAGACAAGGAGATGAGACAAGGAGAGGAGTTGAGGAGAGGATAGAGGGAGAGGAGATAAGGAGAGGAGCCTAGGAGAGGAGAGGAGATAAAAAGAGGCAAAGAAGAGAAAAGAAATAGAGGAGATGAAACGGGAAGAGGAGAGAAGACAAGGAGAGGAGGCAAGAAGATAAGAGAAGTAGAGGAGACAAGGAAATGAAATGAGGAGAGGAGAGAATGAGAGGAGAGAAGAAAAGGAAAAAGGGGAAGGAGTTAAGATAAGGAGATGAGGAGAGGAGGCAATAAAAGGAGGAGGAAAGGAGAGGAGAGAAGAAGGGGTGACAAGGGAGGAGAGGAGAGGAGAGGAGAGGAGAGGAGAGGAGAGGAGATGAGATGAAGTGGAGATGATGACTAAAGATGAGATGAGGAGAGGAGACAAGGACAGATCAGAAGGAGAGGAGACAAGGACAGGACAGAAGGAGAGGAGATGAGGAGAGTTGCCTAAATCAAACTGAGTGAAAACGATGGAAAATGAAGTCGACCACGTCTTGAAGTTGAGTCAACACTAACTTCTGGTTTCACATGGTACTCATGTTCCAGTCTCTGGAGTGAAGTCGAGTCTCCTGAGAGAAAGTGCTCTGCTGGACAAGGTCAGCGGGTGTAAAGAGCTGAATATCGTCCACATGACTGTCGTCATTGGAGCATGTAGACACCCAGGTGTGAAGCACATCCTCTTAAATATTTTCACATGGGGGTTGTTGAAACACAAAAATCCACCAATCAAACATATTAAGAAAGAAATATTGTACTTTTATGTATAAAAATATATATTGTAATCAATAAATACATTTTGATATATTCTTACACAGCAGTCTGCAACATTAACGATGAACACATTAATGCATCTTTAATTATACTCCTATATTATAGTGTATGTTATTCTCAAATGGACCTTTGGTACTTTATATTTCAGTGCTAATACATTTTTGTATTTTTATTCAAGTAACATAATTACTGTTTGTAGTATTACAACTATTCGTAATTCCTTTCCTTTCCTTGAGCTTTTTTTTTTTTCATTTTCCTGTCTGAGGCCAGTTTCATCAGTCTGTCATGTGTCTATAAATATCAGCTGATAAATGGAAAAGAGAAGTAACATCAGTGAGTCGTCCGTCTAGCTCCGCCTCTCTTCCTCTGTCTCTTTCTGTATTTCTGTCTGTCTGTCTGTCTGTCTGTAGGAAGCACATCAACATGCTTCTTCTTCACACCATCACCTTGGTCTGCTTCCTCGCAGGTGAGTCCTGAACCTGAAGCGTCCTCTTGAACTGTGACGTTTCAGAGGTAAATGTTATACATTCATCTGACAGCTTTAGTTACTACAAGTTTGTAAAATCTGATGTTTTGTTTTAAATTGAACAACCCGAAAGTCCATACAACTAAAACCATTAGTCCATTCGTCAGTTAGCATATTGACAGAAACAATGAACTCTTTTGATGATGATAGAAGTCATTTTTTATGTCAAAACATTTCATGGAAACATGAAATGTTTTTTGCTGCTTTTCCTTTGAATGATGCATTTCTCACTCATTTTCAAATCATCACTACATTTTACAGAGTATACTTACATAATTTTACTTGTAACAAAGTATTGTTACAGTGTGGTATTGGTACAAATACAAGAATATTGCCTCTAGCACTAGTCCCGGTAAAGAATTAACAACAGACTTGTCATTGCAGTTGGAGTTTTTTTTCTTCTTTTGACAGAGCTAGGCTAGCAATTTCCATCTGCTTCCAGTCTTTGTGCTAAGCTAGGCTAAACACACCCTGGAATTATCTCGATTAAATATCTTGATGTTCGACATAATTTGTTGGATTCAGGTTGGCATTGAGTCATACAATTCTTATTTTAGTGCCATCAGGTGGTGCCGGAGGACACCTGAAAATCAAGGCAAATGTACCCCAAATACTTCCTCTTCTTCGCGCTTTAGACAAAACATTTATTGCCAAAGTTTCCACTCAGTCAGTAGAAAAAGCAGAAAGCTGCGCTTGTGTAAAAACTGTACTCACTTTGTATTCGTAGAGAGAAATTGGATGTTTTGTCATTCACTTCAATACAGCCATAGTTTTTTATTTGAGCAGCATCTGATGGATGTTAGAAGAACTGCAGTCGTGGAACGCGTGTTCCTTAAAATGCGGTCTGGATTTAGAGAAGTTGTCAGCATCAAAGTTTAATTTTAACAGCTAATTTTGTGTGTTTGTTTAGCTCCAGCCTGCGTGTCAGCGGCCACCACGGATACAGTGGTGGGCGTGGCCGGGAGAAAGGTGACGCTGCCGTGTCACTCGGAGGCGGTGAGTCAGACTGGAGTGGAGGTGTGCTGGGGCAGAGGAGAACCTTCACTGTTCTCCTGCCAAAACACTGTGATCTACTCAGCCAGAGAAAAGGTCACATACAAGAAGTCATACAGGTACAAGGTCACGGGACAGTGGTGTTTCAAAAACCTTTTTTACCATTGTGCTCCATTTATAGACGAGTTTCATTCACAAGAAGACAAAAAATATAAAATATTACTTATGCTTTGATTTCTCCAAAGACATTTGTTCTGTCATCATATTTGCATATTTACATTTTTTTAGATAGGCTGAATGAAGCCTGGGTTAATTCTGCATAACTTTAAGCCTTAATATAATTTGAACAGGTGAGTTATATTAAAATTCACCCTCAGTACAGTCATGAACTGGGAAATTAGCTATAGCTACCAGGCTAAACATGTTTATTTCTGCTGTGAAGTTGATTTTAGATATGGGTGCTTATGGAGACTGACTTGTTCTGTAGCCAGCCTCAAATGAGCGTTTGAGGAGCAGTGCAGTTTTGGCACCTCCACACTGGCTTCATTTCACACGTCACTTGTCAGGCCATCCTTTGCGTCCCAATAGAAATGAATTACTAAGCGAGTCAATCGCTCCCCATATTAAATGACCATTAAGCGTAATAAAGTCTGCAGATGGAGGTTGAATGGGGGTTGACTGATTATTTTCTCTTCTCTGCAGGTACTCTGTATCCTCCTCTTCCTCTCTGTCCATCTTTAACTCTCGACCATCAGACTCTGGTTTCTATCACTGCAGAGTTCACCTGCCCGGACTGTTCAACGACCAAACATCCATTGTTCACCTCATCATCATCAACCGTACGTTTGGAAATTCAGCTTCTATTCATCAGTCTGAACAGCTGACTGTGAATAAAGATGGACGACACATCTTCCTCACACTGTACAAAATGAAGTCAGAATATTCCAGAGAAGTCCGCAGCCATCTTGTGCTGGTGACGTCATTTGGAGTCTGCAGAGTCATGATTGGGATGAAGCCACAATTTTCGAGGTCCTGCCCCGATCATAGATCATGATGTGGAACTTCCTTTTTATAGCATCACATAAATAATTATGAACACTTGAACAGACAGCATGATAAAAACTAAAATGATAGAAACCATTGTTAGGATGGCCCATCTGCTAACATGGGGGAAGGCGGGGTTTATGACCTATACTGCAGCCAGCCTTCACTTTGTCAGGTCGTCCATCTTTATAGACAGTTAATGGTCTGAACCAGAGCAGAAACTGTGATTTTTAAGCTCCACTATGACCTAAAAGGAGAATACAATGAGAAGCAGAGCATTTGATGTTCTTCTTACTTTTCTCCTGTCTGTCCTCGTGCAGCTCGTTCTGTGAACTTTGAATCTTCAACAACAGAAACCTCTGAGCTCTCAGACAACAGGGACGCTGAGAACCTGAATGCACCACAAACTACAACAGGTGAGTACAGGACGAATAACATGACGCTCAGTTGTTATCATATGTTATGACCGAATGATGCTGATAAAGTGACACCTTTACAATGTTTGACATTAGAAACAAAAAATGACTTCAATAACATTCATTTTCTATCAATACACTTATTGACTAATGGACTAGTGGTTTCATCTGTGTTTTTTCAATTTAATTTATAACAAAACATATTTTATTAACTTTTTATATGTTTTGTGTGTACAATAATCGTAATTAAGTAAAGTAACTAAAAATGTAGTGAAGTAAAGAACCAAGCTTCATACAGCAAACCTCAAATCAGCTGTAAAAACGCTTTCGTCATGTCGGCAGGTTTCACTGCACAAGTTGTGACAGGAAGTGATGTCACCACGGGGGAAGAGGACACCACGGGGCCAGTGGTGGCACTGGTTCAGGTATCAAAGACAGTTTTCATACCGTGACATAATTATTACTATTTTGATTATTAATGATAATGCAGTAACACTGATAATAATTTGTGTACATTTTAAACATGGGTGTTCCTTGTTGTTTAGTTGTGGTTACCGTGGCAACATATGAGTAAACACAAACACTAACATGTCTTTGTTTGTTGACAGTCGTCCGTCCAGCAGCAGCGGGTAAACAGTCTGCAGAGCTTCGTTGGAAACACAGTGAGAGTCTCCTTCATCATCTTCATACCTGCAGTGATGCTCACAGCTGCTTATAGTGGGTATACACTATATACAACCCTGCTCTCTGATTGGCTGTCAGGTGTGCAGTGTCTTAACCTGTTGTGTTTGTGTCTGCAGGAGTTTGGAGGACTAACCAGAGATCAGACACTGACAGGAGGCCGAACCAATCAGACGAAGAGGAGCAGGAGGACAGCTATGTGTAGAGTGTTTTCTCTAACATTTAATCCATCTTGGCCACTGTACAGACCTTCATCACAGCTGGAAAAACATTAATGTTAATAATTTGTGCTTGTCTCAGTGCTGGAATGTAACAAAATACTTTCAAGTTTCCATGAAATAGGAAACAGAGTGCTGTTTGCTTCCTCATTTCTATGTTTTCTACATAAAAACAGACAGATAATCACGTTTATTGATTGTGAATGCACGGCTGACTGAGTTAGCAGTCTTTCTATCAGGAAAGTCCATAACTCACATCAGTAATGTGACGTTATTCCCTGTTGGTCTCAGAGGCTGAGCTCGAACCTGTCAGTCAGCAGCATTTCATTAGCTGTGAGATACTCCACCAATTGGTTAGGCTAAAGCTATCTGACCATCAGGAAATTCTACTAAGCTACTCTACTCTACTAAGCTGAGCAGCCGGAGGACATCAGAGGGAAAACTAGCAAATACAATATGATTCAGTGTCACCAAAATCACTGAATAAAGTTATAAAATTGTGCTTTTGTACAGTAATCAGATGCATGTAGCAGCCGCAGACTATATGAGGCTAGCGTCATAAGAGAGAAAGTGTTTCACTGGATGTAAAGTTAGTATATGTCCTGAATGACACATGAGATAAAAACATTTAAAAAACATAAATTTCAACTTCACAGAGACTTTAAATATTAGTAATGACTACTTTTTACTTCACTACATTTATCCGACAGATGTAGTTTGAACCTGTGGAGAAGTTGAGACATCTCTTGTTTTTGCCATTGCCAAAGACAAAATTGATCATGTGACCAAACAGTTTTAAAGAGTCATCAGTTTTACTCACCCTGTCATGGAGAGAGGCCTGTGGAAGAAGTGGTCAGCACATTTAAGTTCAAAAAACATAATTTTTGCTGTTTAAAGTGATTTCTTTATGATGATTCAATAACAGACATGTGTGTGTGTGTGTGTGTGTGTGTGTGTGTTAGGAAGTTACAACATGAGGCTGTATCATTCGCAAGACGTTAGCTCTAAACTGGTGATTTTAGCCAACTTCTTGATTGTTATTAAAGTATCATTTTAATATAATTCTAACAATGATTCCCATTAACCACCCGATTATGGCAGCCTGCCAGAGCTTCATAATAAACCGAAAATATTTTCACACCTGTCATAATAATCTCCACCTCCTCCACCCTCCTGTACGATCTGCTGATAATCACATATTATGTTACTGTCTTGCTCAAACATTTTATACCATGTACCACCTCAGAAAATATTAGGCTCTCCGAGTACCACCATTTTGACACAGCGACATAGGCCGACCCTTTTCAGCTCCTGGTTTATTCCTAATACCAAGATTATTTTGTGTTGACTGTTGTTGAATTGTGAACAGAACCAAATCAAGAATGTGCATGAACGTTGATTGCAGCCTGATATCAAAACTCAATATTGCAAGGAATGCAAAACTCATTTTAAATCACATTCCAGCAATTTCACATTTTAGATTTTTATTTGGTTTATGCAGAACTTTTCACATATATTTATTTTGTCTTTTTTTGGCAGAAATAAGCTTCCATGTTATTTTAACACATAACTTTACAGTGTAAACAAACAGCTTTTGTCCAACATTTACTTGCTGTGTGACTCCAAAAACATTTCTTCTGTTTTCTTTCTAACACAGAACATAAATGAGTCAGAGGCATGAATCACGGGAGAATAAATGGTCCCATTGGGAAAACCATGAATATTTAGCAAGAAATAAACAACAGCTCACATTATCTGATTGCATAGTATTTTCCTGAACATTCCAGGTCATTTGTGCCCTGAGCTGCTGTTATGTTATTTGTGCGCATTTATGAGTTTTATTGTCTTGGCAGCGTCCTGCCTGCCCAGCCCTGATATGCAGAGTTAAAGTGTTTATTCAGAGGAGAGTCCAGCAGGAAGTATTAGTCAGCAGATTTTATTCATGCAGCTGAATAACAGGCAGAAAAGTGACAATGAGGCCACTTATTTTAGCTTCTGAGTCAAACTGTGAAAAACATTGGAGAAGGTTAATAACAGTGATGTCATCTCTGCCTGCTTTTGTGGATATTAAAAAACACTAAACCATTTCACTTTAACTGTCAACACTCATAAGTCTATTGATATAATATTCTTCTGTGTTGACAACTAATTATTGTGTGTTTATCAAAGCCTAATATGCTCCACTGTGCCAGTCCTTGCATCTTGTCACTGTGACTCTGTATCACTCTGGGTGGCTTTGCTGCTGCGCAAACCAATTTGACATAAGCCAAAAATTCTTTGCCATTATTTTTCCAGTGTGAAAGAAACAGCTGTAAATGGTAAGATAATTTTTTAAGCATCACAACCCCCAGAAAAAAACTTTGCTTTATCAGAATTTGATCCATTCAGTCGAGTAACAGTTCAGAAGTCTAGGACGATTAAATTATTTTATCTACCGGTACATTCAAGTTAGGAGAGAGCAGCTCACCTGGTGGAAGTCTTTGGAGCGTGGGCCTCACAATGCAGAAGATCTGTGTAATTTTATGCCCCAACAGATAACTTTTTTGGCTTCACGTGCCACTGAGCAGCTTCCGTATTGAAGAACTGAGCCCTGTCTCTAACGCTGTATCCAGTTCTCTTCCAACATCCATGCTGCAGCAATAAATAAATAAACAGCAGTGCTGCGCGTGTGTGATTATTTATTTACAATAAAACAGGAAGGTCAGATGTAGATTAGACATACATATTTTATTTTTTAGAAAAACACTAGACTAAATTTAAATAATAATAATAATAATAACTGGATCTTTTCACAAGTAATGAAACCCATTTCTGTAATGATATACTAGTTCTGTACACAAGAATAAAGAACCTAAACCACAAAAACTAAAGTCAGAGAACACTCACTCCTTCATTTTGCAGTGTCAACATTAAAGGGATAAAGTCTTGAATTATGGTGTGTCCTCAGACTGGTGCAGGCGATTGGTTTGTTAAAGGTTAGCAGGAGTTTTCTGCTTAGACGGGTGGATTTATGGGAGACATAAAAAGTTTAATACAAGCATCGACAATCTCATGATGTAATGTGATTACAGTCTCCAGAAACCATCATAAGAAGGACTCACACACAAATCATATAGACATTCCAATTTTATGAGTGCATTGATAGGGTCCATACATTAGCTCAGTTTGCAGAGCGTCCGCCCCATGTGGGGCTCAGCAGTGGCCCAAGGTTTGAATCCGACCTGCGGCCCTTTGCTGCATGTCGTTCCCCATCTCTTTCTCCCCACATTCCTGTCATTCTTCAGCTGTCAATAGTAAAGCTTGAAAAAGGCCAAATACCCTTTGAGTCTCATTTGAAGACCAAAGGAGAGAAAATGAACTGTTAGTAGTACCATGTTTGATGTTTAGTGCCAGGAAAGGAAATGATGTAACCAAGTCTAAATCTGTAACCAAGTCTTGATTTGTGGACAACCATTTTGAAGCATCACAAACATTGCTCATATTTTGGAGCTAGAAGTGATCATATTCAAAAAAGACTGGTAAGTGATGCACTGAGCTTTGACACCATTTTCACAGAGGAAAAAAATGTTGTCGTGCCTGATTACAAACGTTTTTCAGATAAACATGTGTACTTTAAAGTGTAATCCCACCTTGATGTCAACCACTGGTTTATGGTTTGAAGCCTTTTGTTTTAGGCATTATACATGCTTAGTTTCGTCGAGCCAGAAATGACCATGTTTAGATGAGACCATGGAGCTCGATAGATAGATTCACTGATTCCGAAAAAATGGAGCGATGGTGGAGTGATGGGCCACCACGTAGCTAGTGTGTTGAGCTGGACGGACTCACTAAGAATAATTTATTGTCTATTTTACTCTAAATTGGAACATAATTTACCAAATTATCATCATGCTATGTCAAAAAAAGGCTTGAAAGTAGAGATTGAGACCATTAACTCACGAGAAAACGGTTTACTGAGGTTGTAAATCAACTGAGAAGTAGGATAATTTCTTCATAAGACTCAATACAATCTAACTATTTTTGCCCCCATTCTGGACATGAGAAAGAATGCAGATTGAAGACAAACTTGAAAGTCTACAGTTGGACCCTCTTGCTGGTCTCCAGTGTCAAAGTCCCGCACTTTCTTCATTGACAAAAACATCTCTGCTGATCATAATCCAAGCAGAAATGAATGATTATTAATTGATTAAAGTTCTAGCAAAACAAATTAGCAGTAGGTGTTGTTCCAGACTGAAATAACTGTTGGATGGATTGTGATGAAATGTGGTTCAGACCTTCACAGCCCCCTCCGGATGAATTGTAATAACTTTATCGATCCTCTGACTTTTCATCTAGTACCACTACTTTGGTTTATGACCAAATACCTGCAGAACTAATGAGATTCCCATCAGCCTCAGCTGTCTGTTACGTCAATCTGTGTGAAGTGCAAACGTGAGACCGTGATAGATAGTTTGGTATCGCAACAACTCAGGAGGTCATGGGAAGGAACAGCTGGTGCTCGTTGCAGATTTCCTGCAAAACTCAGATATTTGTATTTTGGATTAAAAGGATGATTGAGATATTTGAGAAACATAAAGATTAATCCTCAGCAGGGGAATTCAGGACAGGAAAGAAAGGCCAGAAATATCTCTGGTATCTATTTTATTTGTTTGTTTTGTTTTAGTTTTTGTGTCATGAGCGTCACAAAATATATGAAACGTTTAAAGCTACATCAGTAAAATCAAGTACTTTTGCTGTAGTTGGAACAGTTCTACTGCTCTTTACTGTATTATATTGTACATTATTATAATGCTTGAGCTTCACAGTGACTTGAATTTAAACCAACCTGCAGCTGATGAATGAGCTGCATCCAAACATTCATTAATTGACTGTTTGAGGAAAGAGCTCTGGCTCATTTTCAGACGAGGCCTGCAGTAATATTGAACTGATAATAGTGTCGAACACACACACACTGAGTGGCAGTTTTAGAGTGTTTTGGTGTTTTATCAGAGCGAGCAGCTCTCCTGAACACCTCGGGCTCATTCATGATGAGGCTGAAAAATAAGCTGGAAGCTGCTATCAGTGAACGCTCTCTGAGGGGTAAACAAACCGCTTGACGACACGGCAGCTCGCTCCGTCCACCTATCACAACAGCACGAGAATACATCAGGTACTCGCTGAAAATCAGCTTTATTTATTTATTTATTATAGTGCAGAGGCCTTTGCAGTCTGACACCATCTATCATATCGACACACACACAGAGCAAACAATGACGAATTAGACAAAAAGAAACAGAATGACAATAATAGTTAAATAAAGTACAAACATATAATTAGATTAGACTCTTAAGTCTAATATTGTAAAGACTATAAAAATCTATAAATATTGACTTTGATTAATGTAACTGTATTCATTATTCTCACAATAAAAACCTAATTTGTTTATATTATGTACTGATGGATCTGTTTTAACTACTTTAGCATCATGGCTCTCTGGATGTTTCTGTCAGCCTGTTCACCACATAAAGACTGTTGGATGTATTGTAATGAAATGCGGTTCAGTCCTTCACGTTCCCCTCAGGATGAATTCTAATAACTTTATTGATCCTCTGACTTTTCATCTAGCACCATCATAAGGTCAGCATTTGAATTTGTCCGATATGTGGTTTGTGACGAAATACCTGCAGAATTAATGACATTCCCATCAACCTCAGATGCACTTTGTGTTTACTGCTAATTAGCCTATGTTAGCATGTTGATATGCTAGGTTAAGCTGATGAACATGGTAAATATTATACCTCCTAAAGATTGCCATGTTATCATACTGATTTTAGCATACAATCCAGCCTCACAGAACTATGAGTCTTTTGTTAGAGAGTCTCCTGTCACCATAGACACAATCCTAACACCTAATTAACCACTCAGACCACCAAAATAACCACATAGCAACAACTTAGTAGCCTTACAAACTACTTTAAACACTACAGCAGATAAATACCCCTCTGTATATAACATTACATCACATTTGACCAAAGTCTCAGTAAATATACTGATGTCCATAAAGTTAGAATAATTTTATTTTCAGACACAATCCTCTTTTTATTCCTATTTATACATACCAGGTGAATTGTAGCTTAATTGTGGTTTGGAAGTTTTGAGAAGATACACTTAATCTATCAATAATAAATCACATTGTCACAATTATTTCACAAGAAGAAGTAAAAATATTTTATTCCAACTTCATGGGCAACAGTGTACTTCAAAACTACCCAGAACTTCATAATAACCACCTAAAAACTATCTACAGTAGTACCATCATACCAACACAAAAATCTTAACAACATAACATGACATAACTTCATAACTTGAACATCTGAGCAAACACTTCATTAAACAACGTTAGCATCTGAAATAATTTTGTTTTAGCATGGAGATCATAGTTTTAATGGAGAACTAACTCCTCTTTCCCCTCTTCTTGCTCTCTATGTCATTCCCCACATCATTTTCCCATCTGTCCCCTCTCCTTTTAGTTCCCATCAATCAGTCAGAGGAGCAGTATTGATCCACAGGCGAACAGGTTTAAAGAGTATGTCAGGAATTCAATATGTCGTCATCTGACTTAATATCAACTTCTTCATCTCACATAAAGAGTAACTCTTGAACATCCTGAACTATAGTCCAGCTGATTCACTGTTAAAGAATTTACATAAGAATCTACATCCAGGCCGGATCTTCATATTTGAAAATACATACAGAGATCCCATATACTCACCTACTTTCAGGCTGTTTATTGCATAAAGGCGTGTGCATGGTATGATGAGGCCCAATTGTTGTCCAGAAACAACAAACACATCAGTGAGCCACAATGTTGTTCCTTCATCACCTTGAACACACACACTGCAGTTTATTTAGATTCTTAGTGTATCCAGTAGCAGCTGTTTGTTAAACCTTTAATTTCTTGTGTTTTTTTGATGACGGCTTGATTTAACTAATATTGTTATTCTGTTTCTCCATATTAACATTTGAAATATGTTTTCCAGAAAGTTGGAAGACAATCCATAAATGTTTGGGGGACTGAACCAGACCTGAAGGAGGAGATATAGTGATACCTGTGGTGAGTGAGAAGAAAGCTGGGAGACAATCCTTGAGAGGGGAAGAGATCCAGAACACAATTCCTATCATGAGGTTGGACAACACCACAGGGAGGACTGAGATAAAGTGAGTGGCAAGTGGACATGTAGAGGTAGACGTCATCAGCATAGCAGTGAAAGTGGAGCTCATTACCAGCGTATGATGTTACCAAGGGGGAGCATGTGGAGGAAAAACAGCAGTGAACCAATCACCGAACCCTGGGGGACACCGTTGAACACAGGAGCGTTGGAGGACCTGACTGAGGACCTTGACTTAACCAGGAGATTGTAGTATTGGTGATGCTGAGGGAGGATTCAAGGGAAGAGAGAAGCATGGTGTCAAGGCTGTAATGAGGTCCAGGAGGGTGAACAGGATTGTTTCTGTGCTGCGAGCAGAAACTGGATAGAACTGTCCTAAAAAGGTTGTTGGAGATGAGGTGGGCTTTGGGTTCAGGAGATTTCAACACGTAGTATATTTCACAGAAATGGGAGGTTGGAGATGAGCTGGAAATTTGGCATGATATCCAGGTTGAATCCAGGTGACAGCAGCCAGTTCAAGTGTTTGGGGGACTGATCCAGAGCTAAAGGAGGAGTTAATGATACCTGTGATGAGTGAGAAGCAACCTCCATGACTGGGAAATTAAACCAATTTTTTTGTAACTCAACCGTTCAAATTATATTAAGGCTAAAAGTTATATATAATTAACGCCGTGGCCACTTAAATTGACATGCAGGTGTCGTTACAGATGGTTTGTTTGAGCACCCAGGAACGACAACCAACATGGTGGCCGCATAGGCTTCAAAACAAGCTTTGAAACAGTGCTTTGCAAAGCTATTGTGTGACCGCGGAACAGGAGAGGACCAAGCACCGAACCCTGGTGGACACCTTTGGACAGAGGAGAGAGGTGTTTGTGAGATATGGTCTTAGCTATTAGAGAATAGTACCGGTGATGTTGAGGGAGGATTCAAGGCAGAAGAGAAGGATGATGTTGAAAGCTGTATTTAGGTCCTGTAGGATCAGAAATGCAGTTTCTGTGCTATGAGCAGAAACTGGACTGAAATGGGACAAAGGGTTTGTTGAGGTGATGAGGTGGGCTTTGGGTTCAAGAAACATTCCAGATTTTTTGACAAAAATGGACAACTGGAAATGGGGTCTAAATTTATTATCATATCCAGGTTGCACCCAGGTTTTTTGAGGATGGGGGTGACGGCATTTTGAGTATTCTGGGACGGAGCCAGAGAGAGCCTCGGAGTTGATTCATGTGATGAGAGAGGAGAAAGCTGGGAGACCTTGAGAGGGGATGAGATCCAGAATACAATTCCTATCATGAAGCTGGACACGGGAGAACTAAGACAGGGTAAAGGGGGGTAAGACAGGTGAGGATGTGGAGGGAGATGGGGAGGTGGTCAAGTTGCTAAAAATGATGACTCCAGCTTTGAATATCAGTGGGACTTTTTTCCACCCACCTGAGGATCTGCGCTCTGATTGGCTCCCCTTCTTTCCACATAACAGTACATCAAGGTTATTGTTGCTCTGCTGCCAGCGGCATGGTGTAAATATCTATAACTGGTCTGAAAATAGATCTAACACGCACACTCCCAGTGTGCTACTTATATCACCTGAAACTGGTTGACCTTGGCAGGCAACGATTAAACACACAGTCACATATAGAAGGAGTAAAAACAGCAACTCGGTTGGTGTCTGGTGATCATTTACATTTCTCCGTCTCTCATTCATTCCCCTGAATCCCAACTACGCTGGACATTAACTTGGTGTCGTGTTCCTGTTACTAAGAAGAGAAGGATGGATTTAAATTTAACAGACAGTAGCGCAGTAAGTGAATGTTATTCTGGAAACACTTTGAAGAGTTTGATGTTGAAACTCTCAAACCAAGAAACCCTTAAACATTTTAACTTTTATAATCACTTTTCGGCTCCAGGTCCTTTTGTTCTTAATGAAGACATAAATGTTTAAACAGTAATTTTTAAATTCAATAATCTGAGGTCTCAATCACATGACACGACTCCAGTGCAGGCTGAGAAGCATATTACAGTTTAATTAAAAAAAAAAGGTTCATTAATTTCTTAAAACAGCTGCTCACTGTACTTTTTTTTATCAAACGGTGGGGATAGTACATTTCCCTTCAACTAAAGTCTGCTTCACTCTCAAATACTTCCACGTAAAGTCAGTTATACACTTAAAAGACCAATATTTAATGCTCCAAAAATAGATGGCAGCATTTCACCCCTTCCACCCTTGATGTGATGACACTGTTGACAGATTGTTTACAGTATATCTGCAAAATTTATAGTGCACTTTCTAAACTCTCATAACGATGATGCCAAGTGGATTCAATTTGACCATTTGTGTTCATTTGCGTGAGTAATTCATAGGGCTATGAACCCAGAATAAACATATTTTGTTGTGATTTCATTTAATAAATTGATAAAAAAGGATGTGAAATAACTACATGATGATGGTGATTTATAAAATGTCTGACTTCAGACATTGTCAGGTTCACAAGGTTATTAACTGGGTTACCTGGACTGTAAGCTCATTCCACCTTGCGCTAGTGTTTGTATCACAGTTGTTTTGGACCACTGGAAAGAGGAGGACAGAGAGTTATGTAGAGGGGAGCAAAGCCTGTGTCATGCCAGAACGGGAGCTGGGCAAGCAGGCACAGTTACCAGGCTCATCAGCCTCTATGGACATAATGGCAGAGGTGAAGAGGAAACTGAGAGAGGAAGCTAAGATGAGAGAAGGAGAGAGAAGCTGCCAGACAAGGGTAAATCTGGGATTGACTTTTAATCGTTGGTGAGAGCTTTGTGATTTATAAGGCTGAAAGACAGATGCCGAGCTGGGCTTCTTGCTGTTGGACTAATAAGTAATATTAGCTGGCTGCTTCCATTGTAAATACAGTGGCCTGGAGGTGCAAAACACAATAATAATAAATAAACAAACAAAGTTCTGATTTGTGAAATGTTGTGTTTTCTACCTCTGGATCACCATACATACTATCTTCATAACATAAAACCCAGATTTCCTGGAGACACCAGAAATAACACACTTCTTCCAAAAGAAGAACACAATTTCAGAAATCACATCAACATAATGTTAAATTTACATTTGTTTCTTGTATTTTTTTTTATGTTGTTTTGTTTTGCACCTCCAGGCTGCCATATTTTCACAGTTAAGCGAATGACTAGAAAAATCAACATTTTGTGAAGAACATCTGTATGTTCTTGCTGCTTAAGATGATTAGTTGAAAACATTTTAAACAGCTGAAATGTTGTTTTTTGGCCCTTGGTGCAAATTCTAGACGAAACCGCTTCACTCTTTCAAACATTTAAGATGTTTTTTTCAGCAGCAAGAACGCAGATTCACATATCTGTGCCATTTCTATTAATACACTGAACGTTAATGTATGGTTACCTTGAGGTGCAAAACACAAAAATTTAAACAAAACAGAAAACTTTCACATTGTGTTAAAGTGATTTCTGAAACTTTGTTTTTCTTTCATGACATTTTGTTTCGTTTTGTTAATGTTGATGTGTTTTGTACCAGAATGATTGACTGAACACCTCAGGGCCTCCATATAGTCCAACCTGCGTTGACCATACTGCTACTGAAGTCTGTTTTTTTACACAGAAAGAGAGAGACAGAGTATGTCAGTGTCTCTCTACCACCGTGAGAGAAAGATGATGCAGTTTGTGTCTCCGTCTCTCTCTCTCTCTCTCTCTCTCTCTTTTTCTCCGGTCGAAACTTTCCCACATTAAACACTTGGACCATAAAAGGACACAGAGATATCTGACCCGCTACTGAATAAGCAGTTTAACCCCGAGGAGGAGCTCCAACGGCCGGCAGGAGGCTGTCAGACCGCCCGGAGAGAACGAGCTGACCCGAGCCTCCACCTGCTGCTGCTGCTGCTGCTGCTCCGCGCGCCCCCCGCGCAAACCGTGCCCGGCTCGAGCGCTCCTCTCAGCCATGGGATTAAATCAAAGACGTTATCACTATTTACGGATTTTCACTGGAAAATACTCGGATTTTTTAAACATTAAGGAGCTGAGGAGAGCTCTAAACTGATACTGTGAGATAGGAAAGAGAAACATTGTGGGGAAAAATGCAAATTAACGGCAGTTTTCTCGCCTGAATGTGTCAAAAATAAGTAACGGTTAAAGTAGTGTACAGTTTATGTAGTCCTATTTAACTCAGCGTGACGAAACCGCTTCACTCTCCCTTCACCATGAGTTTGTGGACTAACGGCTCCTTCGAGGATCTTTACGCCGGGACTCAGCCGCCGCTGTCGGACTCCAACTCCTCCATCAACCGTAATGACAGCTCGCAGCACCGCGGCCACCATGGCACCGCTCCGCTGGACCTGAGCCGGGCGGTGCCGGTGGGTATGGTGCTGGCCTCCTTCATCATGTTCGCCATCGTGGGGAACATCTTGGTCATCCTGTCGGTGGTTTGTAACCGACATCTGCGGATCCCGACCAACTACTTCATTATCAACCTGGCCATCGCGGACCTGCTGCTGGGAACCACCGTGCTGCCGGTGTCCGCCACGCTGGAGGTCAGTGGCAGGGATCGATTATTGATCAGTAATTAAGTATTTAATAAGGATTAAGTGGAGATTTTAAAGGTTTGAGATGAGAAAAGGAAAGACAGACATAAGCAAATGACTGATCAGGTAATTATCAAAGATATATTCAATTAAAAATAAACTCTAGGATGGAGATTTTACATTTTCTCGGTTAAACTATTAATAAATTAATTGAAAACAAAATGTATAATGTAAAAAGAGAAATAAAAAAAAAAAAAAAAAGATCATTCATATTGATTCAGTCTTTTAAACTACTAAACTATTTCTCTAACTAATAACTAAAAGTCACTATTAACCCGAAATCTCGTTACCAAAAAGCCAAAATTTAAATAAAAACCCACATTTAATATTTAGTGCAGATGGTAGGATTTGCAAGCTTTATTATTGTGACCAAAAATACCACAAAAAACAAACAAACAAAAACCATCTGATATTTCTAAAACCTTTGTGAAGTTTAGTGATAAGAATATGAACGACAACAACAACAAAAAGTTTGGAGCCTGTATAAAATGTAAATAATAACAATAACTTTTTGATATATATTCAGCTGAATACAATACAATGACAGCAAGATATTTAATGTTCAATCTGGTAAACTTTATTGTTTTTTTTATAAATATAGTTGATTTGATCACATTTCACAGGCAAAATAGCACAAACTAACGTATTGATTAATCTTCCTCATTCCTGCTGGGTGTAAATAGTTAAAATCATTTTTAAAAGGCTTGGACTCAACAAACACCACCGCCCATCTGCACGTCCATCTCCACTACAGTACAAACACCACCTTCAGAGCTGGTTTGATCCACGTCACACGAAACTAGAAAAAAAAATAAATAAATAAAGTGACACATCAAAACATACACACAGTGCTATTATAAAATTAGTTAAATGCTTGGAAACCAGTCTGAAAAACAACAAAAGCTCAATCAAGTGAGTGTGTGCAGGACAAAAGACAGTTACAGCAGAGGGTGACTGAAAAAAACAAGAGATGATTAATGATCTATCTGAAGCAATCAGATCCAAAGTCCGAACCTGAAGGTCAGTCACAGTATTTTCAGTCATTCTGATTTTCAGTTTTTCTAGTTTACAGAGCACCCAACAATTGTCACATTCACCCATTCACACATTGACAATCTGTGCTCAAGTAAAAGTACAAGTACTCCCATAAACGTGACTAAAAGTACCTGGTTAATAAGTTACTCAAAGTACAATCTACTTTACATTTTAACATCATTTTAATGTACTAAAGTTGAATTATTTTAGGTAAACAGGTTTCTAAAGCAGTGCTGCCCAACCCGGGGGTCATGACAGCAAAGGAGTTTAAGTATCTTGGGTTCTTGTTCAAGAGTGACTGTAGGAGCGTGAGATGGACAGATGGATCAGTACGGTGTCAGCATTAATACAGCACTACACTGTGTATATTGTAGTGTTTTTGGTTCAAAGGAAGTTGAGTCCAACCCTCACCAATGATCGTGATGTTTGGGTAGTTACCGAAAGAACGAGATCGGACCTCAGACATCCAGAGGAAGCTTGGGTTGAGATGATGCTTCCTACCGTTGAAAGGAGTTAGCTGATCAGGATGCCTCCTGGAAACCTGGATCTCCCAAGAAGAGCTGAAAAACATTGGGTAGAACATCTGGAGTACCATGTTTAGTCTACTGCAACCTTAACCTATGAAGAGAGAGATATCATTGCTGCTTTTCTATAGTTAACAGAAGAGAAAAATAAGAAATCTAATCGTTCATACAATTGTTTTTGCTTTTGAGTGAGTTTAAGAGGAGTTTTAGAGAGGACACACTTGAAATGAGGCCTAATTTGAAAGAATGAAAACAGCCATATTTAATGAATCGAACATCCAGTAGTGTAGTAGTAGTGCAGTACTTGAAACATTCTTGTAAAAAACCTCTAAAGTGGATTTACTCCCTGTCTCTGCAGGTTTTGGATTACTGGGTGTTTGGTCGGATCTTCTGTGACATCTGGGCGGCGGTGGACGTCCTGTGCTGCACGGCATCCATCATGTCTCTGTGCGTCATCTCCATCGATCGCTACATCGGCGTACGCTATCCTCTGCAGTACCCGATGATCGTCACAGAGAAGCGGGCGCTGCTCGCCATGCTGGGCGTCTGGATCCTCGCAATTGTCATCTCTATCGGCCCGCTGCTGGGCTGGAAGCAGGCGCCATCAAAGGTACTAAAACTAACCATCATGCACCACTGAGCCAAATCTGTTATTCATCTGTCCTTTAAACCTCAAACAGTGACGATCAGGAGTCCATTATCATATAGATTATATTTTCTACAAGTGTCTCCTCTATTCAAGAGTCCCTTTACTATTCAAAGGTTTTTTGGTGTTCACTAAGGAAAGATTCCTGTAAATGTAGGTAAGGTAATGTGTTCATAGGAAATGTTTGGACAAAACAAGACTCAAAGATGTCAGAAAATTGGAAGAATTTGAGTGTTTTTCATTTTTCTCTCAGATTTTCAACAATTAATAGAGAAAATAATTAAATCGGCAGATTAATTTATAATCGTTAATCACAGTTGTATGACATGATTGACAGCTGCTTAGAAGCTACCCAGTGGATCTTATGGTGACATTAACTGGTTTTAGGTTAAGAATAAACTTTCAATCTTGATTGTTCATCATAAAATTGTCAAATTAGACTAATAGCTGCTCTGGAGCTTTCAGTCATATCACACGATCTTCCTCAGCAGATAGGCTCAGCCTTAGAAATAGGGTAAGGAGCTCCAGGAGGAACTCAAAGTAGAGCTGCTGCCTCCCCCAGGAGGATCAAGAATATGTTGCTAGGGAGAAGGACATTTAGAACGCCGTGCTAAACCTACTGCCATCACGACCTGACCCCGGATAAGTGGGTGAAAATTGATGGATGCATGGATAAAAGATCTTTAGTTAGCTAATGTTAGCAAAACACTAGCTTTGACTAGCTAACTAAGTAACAATTAAGGTAAATTACCTAGGTAGGTAGCTAGCACTTTGCTAAACTTGTATTTGGATTGCTATCAGATGTAATTGAATTATCTAACAGTTTTATCCGTAGCAAAACATCATCTTACTAGTGAGCCAGTGTTTTACGTGCTTGTGACTTTACATGGCTTCAAAATGTTGTTGTCTTTTCAACATAGATGAGCTAGCATGTAGCGTATCTAAATACAGGAAAGGTGCTCAACTTCTCAACCTCAGAAGCGGGACTGAGGAAGGGTACATTAAGGCTCCAGAACAGCCACTAATGGGTATTGTGGATGCTCTGTCAAACTTGAATTGCACTAAAAGTCTGACAGACCCTCTTTGACTGTGATTAAACTAAAAATAAACTCTTGTGTCCATCCTGCAGGATGACACGGTTTGTCTCATCACAGAGGAACCTTTCTATGCCCTCTTTTCGTCGCTCGGCTCCTTCTACATCCCCCTGGCCGTCATCCTGGCCATGTACTGCCGAGTCTACATTGTGGCCAAACGCACCACCAAGAACCTGGAGGCTGGCATGATGAAAGAGCGTCAGGAGGACTCCAATGAGCTCACCTTGAGGATCCACTGCAGGAACCAGCAGATTCAGGACTTATGCCCCACCTCCAAATCCGGATCCTCGGCTGGACGCAGCACACTCACCGTCAAACTGCTAAAATTCTCCAGAGAGAAGAAAGCTGCCAAAACGCTGGGCGTGGTGGTGGGCATGTTCATCCTCTGCTGGCTGCCTTTCTTCCTGGCTCTGCCAATTGGTACGTTACATATTTTCCAACCTCTAACTGTAATTAGTGCTAACATTTATATTTTAGACATTGATTCATGTGCCTGTGACTTTCTGAATTACTTGTTTGGCCCATAAAAGGCCAAATAAGCAAGTAACAAAGGCATATACTGTAGAGTATAGGCTCCATAGAATCTATAAATTACTTGTTTTTGTCTGATCAACAATCTTAAACTCTTAAAATATTGAATTTAAGATTAAATAAAACAGATGAAAGCAGCAAATTTTAATTTCTGTGAAGCAAGAACAGAATAACCCCCACGGCAGATGGATTACACCAGATCTTAGTGTTCCCTGACTTGTCAATTCTCATTTCAACCCCTTTATAGGAGTATTTTTAGAGATGCAAACATGTCTAAAGATAAGAAAGAAGATAAGAACCACGAAAGACAGAAGAAATTAAAATATAAAAGTGAGTCAGGTACAGTCCTAATGTTCACATACTTGTTCAGGCTTTTAAACATGATTAAGCATGTTAAGTTAAAACATGTATGAAAACATGAGAAAGAAGCTAACAAACAATCGGCTACATTGTGTGTTTTTCAGTTATTAATGTTTAACCACCAACCAGCGTGTGTTTTGTGGAATTTCATCATGAAACGTCTCGGTGCTCAATGCAAACATGCTGAAGTTTTTTTCATAAATCAGATCAAACTCGTCTGAACACCTGAAAGCTTCACTTCATGTTATATCAGTTATCAGTAGCAGTCTTTCAGTACATTCCTCTGCATTTCTGTATTCATCTGAATCTGCACACATCTGGTTCTGATTCAGGATCTTCAGACTCTCTGGACCATCACAGAGCAGCTTCAAACATCAGATAATATTACAAACCTGTCTGTCTCATGGACGCTTCATTATTACAGAAAGTCGAGAAACTCGAAGGAAATCTGATTCAGCAGAGCTCCAAATTTTTTCCATCAGTGTCCCACAACTTTCTTCTGTCTCAGACTGAACAACCATTGTCACAAATGTATTCTATATCAGATAAATAGTTTAATAAGCCTCATATCACTTATATCATAGTCACTCTAGGTGTTTGGCCACACTCTTTCCTGTTTTTTCGTTTCTGATTGGTGTTCAGACACTTTTTTCTTAACAATTATAATTACTTAGCCAAATAAACCAGAAATTCATCATCAGACATCATATATTTTAAGTAAAAAGTGAAAAAAAAATAATGAATGTAATGAATTATTTTGTAATATATTTGAACACATTTCTCTGTTTCTTTGATAATCAGAGCATTTACATGTTAGATTTTCAGGTGTATCTAGGTTACATGTGATCATTGTTTTAATGGCATTTTAATAATAATAATAATAATAATAATAATAATGTCAGTCATCATTTTAGTAGACAGCAGGCATAGGCAAACTTTTTTTTACAGTTACTCAATTATTGATTAAAAAAGTTACCATACATTACATTACATATAGTCATTTAGCTGAAGCAACTTACAAAAAAAGGAAGGACATGTTGGTACAGCAATAAGTACTACTTTCAAGTTCGAGAATGAGGATAGATTTAGCATGTCCAGTTATTGGTAGTGTTAGGAGAGGAGGTACTCTCTGAGGAGCTGGGTCTTCAGGCGTTTTTTGAAGGTAGAGAAGGATGCCCGTGATCTGGTCGTGCTCCATCAACAGGAAACAAAAGTTTGAATCATCTGAAAGGGTTTCACTGTGTAGGCTGGGAGGCCTGTCAGGAGGGCATTACAGTAATCAAAGTTACATACAGTACACAATCTTTTACTTACTTATTATATGTATTTCAATACCTAGGCTGTCTTACAGCAATATAAAGGATTGAAATAATCTAAATATAGTGTGCATTTAGTCTAAAATCTGTATTCTTACTGTCTCCGAACACAAGCAGTTCATCTTCAGCATCTTCATACTGGTCCTCCTGTCCGCTTCAGAATACTTGAACAATCCCTTCCAAACCATTTTCAGAAACCGCATTTTTTCTTTTCATAATATTTAAAATATTTGGCCTGAACAGCGACGCTCCAGGCCCTATGTCACTGACCAACCAGCAGCCAGTGTTTCTCGGACAAAGCCCAGAAATGACACACTTGTTATTTTTTTATTTTCTGTGATGGGTTTCCCACAACATGGGCAGTGGAGCGACGCCAGACATTCCCCCCGGTTGATATCACAGATTAGAGCTGAGCCTGTTCGGATTAGTCCAGTTGGACGGGAAGTTGTTTATATTCGTAAAAACTAAGTGGAGTGTGTCAAAGCCAATGAATACCAACAAAGACTGCTCTGAGATCTGACTGATCTGAAAGTCTGTACCCGCTTAAAGGCCCAAAAAGAAACCAAGTTTCAACTCATAAAGATGATTTCTTATGAACTTAAACAGGTGTGTTGCATTGGGCTGAATGATTCCTGATTACTCAAACAAGCCATCTGTAACGGCACCCATCTGTCAGTCAAAACGGCCATGCTGTTAATTTTACATAATTTTAAGCCTTTATATAATTTGAACAGGTTTGTTATATAAAAATTCACCCTCAGCACAGTTGTCACAAACTGTGAAATTAGCTATAGAGACCAAAACCGATTTTTGGACCGGCCCTATAAAGATGTTTATTTCTACTGTGAAGTTGGATTTTTTAACATGAGGGTTTATGGAGATGGACATGTTCTGCAGCCAGCCTCGAGTGGTGGTTTGAAGAACGGTAGTTTTTTGCGTGGCGTCACAGAGAGGTTGCTGCTTGGCTGGCACTTTCAAAAAAACACAAATGGTTAATACTGGACACATCAAAACATTGACCTGATGGTGGCACTAGATGAAAAGTCAGATGATCAATCAAATTCTTACAGTTAATCCTGAGGGCACCATGAATGAACCACATTTCACCACAATCAGTTGTTCAATCAGTTCAAACAGTTGTTGAGATATTTCAGTCTGATGGACTGACCAAGAGGCACCACACATCATCACTGAAAAACTCAAATATTCGTCTTTCGTCTGGTTACTCATAAAGACTAAAATGACGGCACTGATCTCTAGAATCAAACTCAAGGACTGAACTCAAGATCATTTTGCGTTGTCTCAAGCAAGTTTAAACAACCCAACAGTAAACATGGAGGGAGCTGAATTCAATGTTCTTTGTACTGCAAACAGTTCGACTGTTTGCACAGTGATGTGCTGTGCTGCTTTTTAATCAGACATTTAGCTTCACAGTTTAACTGTGTATGTTTGTGCTTTTGACAAATAGTTTGCAGGTATTTCCACCTCAGGAACTCAACTAAAGGAGCCCAAGTCTGTGATTTCCTAAAAAGGTTTCAGTGGCTGAAATCTTGCCTGCGGTCAGCTCTAATCCTTGAACAGGAGCCATAATAACATTGATTGAAGCTGGCTACAGGTGACCTTTGGACCACAGAAGATTTCATAAGAGAGAGAATAAATTGGTTTAATATTAAGCAGACTGATCCGTTGATGCTCAGAGAAACAGTCCTGTGATCAGAGGATTTAAATTGTTAATTCAAACATTCACCAGGTTCATACCCACAAAGCCTAAACATGGTGATGCTCATGGTTTTGGTCCAGAGGCAAAAATCTGGGTTCATCAAACCTCTCAGAGAGTGACACATTTTTGGACTTGTCGGACTAAGAGTAAAAACTATTTGAAATTACTCCTGTCTGATATTTATTTGACCTGCAGAAGAGAAATAACCTGCGGCAGGTTGTTTGTTACACAGAATCTGGGAAGTCGTTGTTGGAAAGCGTTTGGAAAAAGGCAGGCGCTTTTAAAAAGTACAGGCAAGGCTATCTACTATTTTAATTTGTATATACAGTATTTTATACCATGGAAGTGGAAGACATTAAATGACTTCAACACAGTGTGGCAACAACTCAAAGTGACCTCCATAAACACAGGTGAATTCACACTTTTTACAGTTTAAACCCTCACGGCTCATGGCCAGACAAATACTAAATTTGATCTGTTAGTATTTTGTACCTTTGTGACCAGCACTAAAAGCACGTCCATGTTCCTTGTATTTTGATGGCTAGACACGGTGTACAGAGCCAGAAACAGTTTGTGAAAATGAAAAAAAAATAATAATATTAGTTTGATAATTTGTTATAAATACAGGAGATTTGCCAGGAAACCAGGAGAGGTCAATGAAAAACAGGAGTGTCCCGTATGAGCGACACTTTCAGGGCCAGTTTTATCTCCTGTGGCACTCTTAATACGAGATAGATGGTGAGGATGTTCATGTTTTGGCTGTCTTATCCTCTTGACTGTCACTTCTGTACTGACTTCACTCCATAGTTTTATGAGTGTCCCAGTGATGCAGTGTTTGCTTTGTGCTGAATCATGACCTGCACTGCGTCCGCAGTATATCAGCAGCGAGGACAGGCTGAACCTCCTCCACCTTTTACAGAAGACTTGTTTTCATTTAAAGCTGCCTGATGTTGCAGACACTCAGACGGGTCTTGATGCAGAAAATCTCCTGAATAAGAAAAAAGGATTTTGGTTTGTTTGTTTAGATGAAACTCCTGCGCTTATGAACACTCTGACAAACACTGAGATGGATTGTAATCGAGTGTGATGAGGTAACATGTCAATGCAACTGTTTTCTATGTATTTGGTTTTATAAGATCATTAGCATTGCCAATAAATAAATATATAGCAGTTATTCCACTGACAAAATGAAATTAAACTTCCTAAATCATCATTGACGATTTGTTAAAAAACAATGATGATGTGCAGCATGTGAGTAAATGAGTCTCAGTTAAAAGGACCTGTGTGCAATGTAGTTGATGATTGCAACCACTTAACTATGATGGCCGTAAAATATACAAAAAAACAGTCTGTCTACTGTCTGTAGATATAAAAGGCTCATTCTAAGGTAACAAAAACATAACAATTCATACTTCAATTTATACAGCCCCATAAATCTGACACAAAATGAAGTATATTAATAAATCCTGAAATAAAAAACGAGGCAATAAATATACACTGGTCTAGAAAGGCCACGATCCAGCTGGATCCAGCAGTTATAGCTCCAAATATATAAACAACTTACCATGTAAACAAACAATGCAAATACAATCGTAAATACTTCAAAAAAGGGACATAAGAACTGTAAATAAAACTCAGCTGCAGCTTCAACTTCTGCTACTGTGTTGACTGTGTGACGGAAATAAATTTAAAGTTAGAAGAAATTATTTAAAAAACATTAGCATCAGCCTTGGCTGTACTTTGTCTTGATTGCTAATTAGCAGAATGCTAACAAACTGAACTAAGATGGTAAAGCACCGTGAGCATGTTAGCATGCTGATGTTTAGTACTGAGCGTCACAGAGCTGCATCATGACTTTGTTGTGTCTGTCGGAAACGCAACCCCGTGGCATCTGAATGTGCGTTAGATAAAACCACCAAAGAAGAAGAAGAGTGCAGGCTGCGAGGCTGAGGACTGTCCTGGGAACTCGAAGAACTTGGCAGAAACCCAAAACACCATTAAACTGAAACCAAAATAGCGTCTTCCTGTGTTTGGAGGGAGAATCACCAAACTTGGAGATACATGTTTTTTACGGGACAGTGTTGCATCACGGTCAGGTGTCACATGTTTTTCCCGTGGTGGTCAGTCAGATTCCTCATATATAGTCAAGAGAGCGCAGCCTGAGGCGCAGGATGGCCTTACAAGTCCATGTTTGGGGAGAAATAACCCACATTCTCAAGAGTCTGTGTTAATCTGAACAACATCAAAAATCTGATCCAACAAAATCCAACAAAATCCATCAACATGCTGCAGATCACCTGACTCATCTACAGGATACCACCTCTGTGATGCTCAGGAGAGGAGACAAGGGGAGAGGAAGTAAGGGGAGGAAATTAGGGTGGACAAGGGGGAAGAAGGCAATGAGAAAGGACAGGGGGGAGGAGGCAAGAGAAAGAAACAAGGAGAAAGGAGACAAGGAGAAGTGGCAAGAAGGGACAAGGAGACAGGAAGCAAGGAGAAGAAACAAGAACACAGGAGGGAAGGAGAAATGACAAGGAGAGAGGAGGCAAGGATATGAGACAAAGAGAGGAAACAAGGAGGAGGGACAAGGAGAGAAGAGGAGAGGAGGCAAGCAGAGGAAACAATGATATGAGGACACATGAATCAAGGAAACAAGGAGAGGAAATGCTGAAAATTGTTTCAGGTGTTACATGTGGTTCAGGTTTGTTCTTCACACGTCTGAACTGATAAACTGTATTTCTGATGCAGACATTCACACAGCTGATCTCTTCCTTCTGTCTCATAGAATGTGACCTTGTTATTGTCCTCGCAGCAGAGAAATCAGAGACAGATGGAGCTTTTTTTAACAGCTCCTTCTGTGAGCAGACACAAGGTTTTCAGTCTTTGGTTGGTAAAATGAACAAATATAAACATTAAAATAACATTAAATGTTTCAGAAACAGCAAATATAACAAAAGGCACAATCTGAAGTAACATTTGTTATTTGTAATACTACAAGTGCCTTGTTTGAGCAACCAGGTGCCTCACCACGCTTATGATCAATGTCTTCACTGATTATTAGATTAGCCTGGACAGGACAGTTGAGATGGCGGTGGCCAGAGCCACCACACTGAGCTTCAGAAACCTGTGGGTGACATTACACATATGACATCCATATTTTATACAGCCTATGGTTATGTTCTGTTATGTTACATTTTACTACATATACTCATGTTATGTTATATTATATTATATTATATTATAACCTGACAAAACAAAATTTCCCACAAATGAAATACAATAAATACAAGACAAAAATAAAGAAAAAGAAAACATAAATAAAAAAAAAAAAAAATTAATTAATTAATTAATTAAAAAACATAAATCCCATGATAATATTTTTCTCACTTTCCTTTCAGGGCTTCCGTATTATGTTACTTCATGTTCTGTTACTATCTCTGTTTTGCGGAGCAGCTTGGGGATCAGTTAAATGTTTGTGAGTTTATTAACAGGAAAGAAAAGCAGAATAAAAAAGAACATTAACAACATTAGAGCCATTTGGATCAGATGGACACCAGATTTTCTCTTGTGGTAACTAAGCAAATGGCCAGAAACATTTGTTTTCATAGGAACTGCACCCACACCATGAGTCAGTCCAAGAAACATAAACTGGTAGGCTAAATCTCCTTTTCACTGTGATAATGTTTAACCTTCAACTCATGCTGCTGTACTCCATAAGTTATTTTATACACTGACAACATAACAAACCTGGTCTGAGTTCAGTTTCTTCATGTTTCCAGCCTGAGCTCTTTAAATATAAACGTTATGTTGTTGAAGGTTAACTGATGAGGTCACTGATTAACAACTTCCAGCCAATCAGAATCAAGTATCCTGGGTTTGGCGCTATGCCTCATTATGTAACATCGGCTGTGGTGAACGATGCCTCCTGGTGGTGGAACATCAGAACTGCATGAGTGTCAAACATTAAATATTCAGCTGTTAGATGGTGTTTTGTGTTGTACATCTCTGATGTGTTTGTTTGTGTCTGTTCAGGTTCGTTCAATAGCAGCCTACGTCCTCCTGAAACTTTCTTTAAAGTCATTTTCTGGTTGGGATACTTCAACAGCTGCCTGAACCCGATCATCTACCCCTGCTACAGCCGAGAGTTCAAACAGGTACTACTTATACTACTACTGATACAACTACTAATACTACTGACACTACTATTGATACTACTACTACTTCTACCGATACTACTAATTCTGCTAATATTGGTACTACCACTACTGATACTGCAGATACTACTTATGCTTCTACTGATACTACTACTGCTGATACTACAGATAGAGAACTTGATGTTGGTGTTGGCGCTAGCATTAATGTCGATGTCAGCGTTGATGTTTTTCTCGGTATCACTGTGTTGCCGTTCTGCTGACTAACTTCTTTTGGATCACTGTGTCTTCAGGCGTTCATCCGGATCCTTCGCTGTCGTTGGAAGAGGAAGCGTCAGGGTTGGCAGGCGTACTACAACTACCGCAGCCAACAGGGCTCCAACAACTCTTCTTTCCTGAACGGTAGCCAGCAGACGCTGTCCTCCATCAGCCCCAGCCCGCGCTGTGTCGCCTCCAGGCTTCGACCCCCGCCATGGCCCTCCTCCACTGACCGAGACCTCCTCCCCGGTACGATGGGAAGAGGGCGGCTAAGCCCGGTGTCCCCGCTCGCTAAGGATGCTGGGATGGCATCGGGCATCTACACGGGGCGTGGAGTGGTGGTGAACGGTCGGAGCATGAACAAAGAGGAAGCGGTGCGGAGCCTCTGAGGGAACGATATGTAGACAGGTGGAACACTAACCAAGACACCTGCTGCCCTCAACCTGCCACTGACAGGACGTGGGTTTTAAAACGCACAGGTCATGAGAAGCTCTGCTCACTCACTGAGGTGTCATTCAGGTGTGATGACCGCACCTGTCAGGCGGTCATGACTGTTCACGCCTGCTCCTCAGCCTTAATAACACACCTGAAACATGGCAGAGCTCCTCACCTGGACCAGCATTTTTTACCATCTGATGGTTTCAGGAGCATCCACTGCACTTCATGAAGCTTTTACCTCCACTGCACATGTGAGACACGTCCCACAAGAAAACACAGTCTGGGAACATTGACACAAACCTAAACTGAATGAAACAACAATACACCTAATTTAAAAACAACATGTAAAATGTAATTTATCTTAAAACTTTTTATGCGATAACTTAGTTTTGTGTTATTTGTTTTTCTTTATTATGCTAAACTATCGTGAAATAAGTTGTTTAAATATAAGCAACATAGCTCTATTTGTTTATTACGCTAGGTGCTAAAGAAAAATATACCAACAATTACCTGAAATAAGTTTCTAAAGTTAAAAAGGAAAAAAGAAGTAAGTCATGAACACAAGAAAATAAATACAAAATTATCTTTGAAGTGAATTATATTATTGTGTATATTGTGTTATGTATTTTGGTTGAGCTAACTAACTTCTGTTAACTTGTTAGTGAAACGTAGCTCAATAGCAATGCATGAATGAATGAAGACGTCAAATAGTCAACAGGAAACTGAACTCAAAGTATACTCATTTACAAAAAAAATTAGACATCCAATGTTTTTGTTACAAATTTATTTATTGTTGCATTATTTTTTTATTTCTTTCTTTATTTTGCTAAAGAGCTTCATAAAATTGAGCTGAATCTTTTCTAAATATAATAATATTCTTATTTTTATTATAACAAAGTGCTTTAAAAATCTGACTCTTCTGATTGTTTTAAATAGGCAGGAACCACACCTAAATTATTCTAAAACTAAAAAGAATGAAAGAAAACTGAATTGCGACTGAGAAATGCGACTTTTAACTTCTATTGGAAGTTAATCATAAACATTATTCTATTCCACATTTATTTATTTATCATATTTTGGTGGTTCAATCTGTTTCCCATGGTTTTATTGCTTGTTAACGACTGACCTAGCTAACTTCAAACAGTAGCATCAGCTGACTAATGTAGGTTAGCTTGCTAGGGAAACATTAGCTTAACAAATGATAGATCACATAGCGGAACATAAGCTTAACAGCCATGAATGTCTAGTAATTAGTACATTTTGTACACAATGGATTGGTAAAATTAGCTTGCTGTCTAATGTTAGCACAACATGTATCTGTAATTTGGACTCAGAGATGGACCTGTGAAGACCTCTACAGTGTTAAAGCCTTAATATCTCCCTGACAGAACATTTATTGTGAAAATCCTCTCTCAGACTCACATTAGAGGAAGTGACATAATCTTCCAAGAGCTGGACTTGTTGCATAAAAACTGACTTTGTGTTTGTAGATACTCACACCAGCATCCAGTGGACATTAGAGGAACTGCAGATGCTGGTTGGTATGATTTTTTTGTGTTTTTATACTCTTATTGTGAAAAACAAACCTCACGCAGAATCATAAATATACTGCAGCTGTTGTGTATGTGTGTGTGTGTGCGCTACTTCCTTTAGCTTCTTTAGTGGACATTGTACTGTGTTAGATTTGTGACTCTACTGTCAACAGGATGGTTTGGTACCTAAAAACATTTAAACTAGAGTTGCTTGAAGTTGACATTTTTCTGTTTTGACTGAACAAGGCTAACGCTTTCCCCCTGCTTACAGTCTTTATGCTAAGCTATGCTAAACATGTTCTGGATCAATCTCTGTGGTGGAGATGAAACTGAGTCTGGAGACCAAGATTTCACTAAGTGTCAAGACTTCTTTTAATACAAGACAAAGTCATGTTTGACATGTTGTAATTACATATGATAATTTAAGTAAATTAATTAAATACAATAAAACAAATTGTGTTTCATCAGTGCTTGTGAGTCACATGGACGTTGGGGTCTAAAACAGGCTACAGACGTGAAGCCTTATTGAGACAGGAGGAACACTGAGACAGGATTTAAGGTAACACTGCAAGAGGATAAGAATTTTAATCTCTACCAGTCTACATTTTAATTCTTATAAAGTCTAACAGGGTCTATATGTGTGGTAGTTTATGTCCAGGTGGGTTTTAAGACAAAGAGCCTGTTCACACCTAGCATTAACATGTCTGGGGTGTCTGAAGCTCACACCTGCATTATAATGCATCTCCAGTGACCACTTGTGATCAGATCTCACTTCTTATAGGCAAATAAAGTACATCATTTAAATTTGTTGTTTTAACCAGTCAACAGTAGTATCCAACACGCACTTAGACGAAGGCCCACATAATCAAGAATTTGTCAGCCAGTTGTTACAGTTTATGCAGTAACTTTTGAAGTATTTTACATGTTTAGCATCAATAATATGTTGCCTTCTTTTATCATTTTTGGGTAAATTAATGTTGAGACAATGTTCAAACATCTATAGCTGCGAAATGTTAGGCGATGAGATGTCCTTCAGACATGTAGAGTATCTACAAATAAGGTTTTTACAAAGAAAGAAACAACTTCAGGTGTTCAACTTAATGCAGAATTTATAAGAAGGTGTTAAGAATTAAGAATTTCTCATAGCACAAAGTTTCACAAAGTTTTTTAAGTTTCTCCTATGCAACAACTCTAAATTGTGAGATTTTTAAATGAAGGCTGGTGGAGGACAGCTCTAAGTACCAGTGATATTGTGGATACTAGTTGAATTGTAAAATCAGTGTAAAAAAGACAGTGTATTTGAACCACTGAATAATGTTATTAATAGATATATTTTTAGGCTTTTACGTTCATTTATTTATGTTCGCATACAAATGGACACCAAAACGGTTGTTGTAGTATCGGCCAATCATGCCCTTATTTTGAAAATCCACTGGAGGTTGGCCTTCTTGTTTCTGATTGGACGATTGTAGTTGCGCTCAAACTGACCAATGAAATCGCAGCTATGTAGGTATATAAACCCGGGTTGAAGCTCACACTAACATACTTTCGAGTAACTTCACAACGAACTTAATAACAAGATGTCTGGTCGCGGCAAAGGAGGCAAAGTCAAGGCTAAGGCCAAGAGCCGTTCATCTCGTGCTGGGCTTCAGTTCCCAGTCGGTCGTGTTCACAGGCTGCTCAGGAAAGGCAACTATGCACAGCGTGTCGGTGCCGGAGCTCCCGTCTATCTGGCTGCAGTGCTCGAGTACCTGACCGCTGAGATCCTCGAGTTGGCCGGCAACGCTGCCCGTGACAATAAGAAGACCAGGATCATCCCGCGCCACTTGCAGCTGGCTGTCCGCAACGACGAGGAGCTCAACAAGCTGCTCAACGGAGTCACTATCGCCCAGGGTGGTGTGCTGCCCAACATCCAGGCTGTCCTGTTGCCCAAGAAAACCGAGAAGCCCACCAAGGCCAAGTAAAGCCTTCATCCACAAACAACCCAAAAGGCTCTTTTAAGAGCCACCCACTTACAACTGAAGGCCAAGTCTCCCTAATGTCTTAACGCACGTTAAGTGTACTATATCGCCTTATAACTACACTTCTTTACAATCTGTAAAGAAGATAATGTACATGAGTTACTAAACATTACAAGTTCACAAAAATAAGGCATAAAATGCCGACCGTGTTTAGTGACCGTCACTATCAAAGTTACTTTCATGTCGTAACATACAATACTCATGAGCATCAACAAAGTAACCCTTACATTACAGTTATCGTTAACTAAAATTAACCCTATATAATGGAAAAAAGTACCAAATGCTCTGTAACAGTGCAGCGAAAGATGTTTCTCATCCTCAGTCACCGTTCAGTTGTGACATTTTATATGTATAACAAAACACATTTGAAATAATTATTTTTATTATACATTATTTTACAGGGTAAACCAGACCAATCATTCTGCAGGTGCTAATCTATGGTGTAAATCAAAAGATAATTGGCCTCCATATTATTTGTTTTAAAATAAAAGTTCTCGTTTTAATTGTTTATACATTATTTATCATAGTATATAAAATATGCGCAGCATGAGCAATTTGGAAGAGTAAAACGTTCATCCCTGCACCAGTCACATTAAAGATGAATATGAGCACTAAACTACTTCTCTATATCATACATAAATTGTAAATATAATGTGTATATATGGTGACGGTGGGTAGAATCATTCACATCACATATTTACACGTTTTTAACTTCCTAACAGTCATGTAACCACTAAGATTGTTATCAGTAGAAAAGCGTTGAATAAGACCGTTACAAAAAGGCGGCACAGTTTGGCGCCACCCTACGATATTACAGTCCTCTGTTACGTCCGCGGAGCATGTTTAACTAGCTGTGCTCTCGCTGCGTTTCGATATCTCATACAGTCATTTCAACTGTACGACACGATGAGTGGACGAGGCAAAGGCCTCTGGCAAAAAACAACTTAACAATTGATCATTACTATTATAATTTATAAATTACAGAAAACAAGATGTATTACTTTTTTAAATCAGACTATTACTGACAGTGACATAGTATATGAACATATTACCACAGAACTTAGAAGGTGGCAAAGGCTCATGTTGTCATGTCTCATGTCAAACTGAATTCCTTGAGCTAAAGTAGTCACTGCTGCACAGCTGTTCACAGCAGCTACTGACAATCTGTATCGAGCTGTCTCATGTTCATATTGTCTTCAGTATGCATAACTGAAATAACTGTTTGTAATGTAAACTTTAGTCTATGTGTGATTTACTGTTTTTCTATGTTCATATTTGGATCTGTGATATCAATCTGTGGTTACTTAGTTAATTTAAAGATGATGATTTGTATACACCAAATATATGAAGAGTTCATAAAATTGTATGTTTTTGTTGTTTGTTTGTTTTTCCTGAATGACCCATCAGTTTATACAATTGCAGCCAAAAAAAAAAAAAAAAAACATGACTCTATTAGTAAGATAAGAGTAGATTTGTTTTGGTAAGTCATGTTTCATGCCAAAACATTTTATGGAGAAAATAATCAGCAGACGAATTCATACTGAGAATAATCTTTACCATAATTAGTTAAACCAGTTTAAAATGAACTCCACCTCAAACAACTACAACAGTAAAATCCAGCTCTTACATTAATGCTGAGTCATAATGACCTAATGAGATCAGATGTAATCGTAGACCGCCGTTTGTATACTTAAAGTACATTTTACTGAGTATACTTACATACTTCTACTAAAGTAATAGTACTTTACAGTGTCGTACCTTTGGTGTAGTCAAAGACTGGTATTAATACATTTAACTGTTAAAATCTTTACACGGAAATAGCTGGGGACACTGTCGCACTTCTTCAGGCTCGCGCAGAAAAAATAGCCAATCAGATGCGCGCAACAGCACAGTGCATTTGCATAGAGCGGATATAAATAATCGTCTGGCAACCTGCTTGGTCATACGACTCCTGAACCGTCGATAAGCCAATATGCCTGAGCCACCTAAAGTAGCGAAGAAGGGCTCCAAGAAAGCCGTCTCCAAGAGCGTCTCCAAGACCGGCAAAAAGAAGAGAAGGACCAGGAAGGAGAGTTATGCCATCTACGTGTACAAGGTCCTCAAGCAGGTTCACCCCGACACCGGGATCTCCTCCAAGGCTATGGGCATCATGAACTCCTTCGTGAGCGACATCTTTGAGCGCATCGCTGGTGAGGCCTCCCGCCTGGCCCACTACAACAAGCGCTCCACCATCACTTCCAGGGAGATTCAGACTGCCGTCCGCCTGCTCCTTCCCGGTGAGCTGGCTAAGCACGCCGTGTCTGAGGGTACCAAGGCTGTGACTAAATACACCAGCTCCAAGTAAATCTACTGGCACCTATGAACATCCCAAAGGTCCTTTTCAGGACCACACACTCCATCCAAAGAGTGCTAAATGTTCTCACAACTGTTTCCATCTCCTTTTAAGCTGTGAAAGGAGTAGAGACTTAATCTGTATAACTTACTAAAATGGAGGCATGGATGTAATGATGACAACTACATCTATTGGAAGCATGTTGTGAAATTTTACAACTGTTTGTAGCTATATGTCAAGATCAGTACAAAAGCTGTAGATGCTTTAGGATGGTAACTTGTTAAATTCAGACTTCATCTTAAAAGTCTGATATTGGCTCTGCTCTCTATCAAATCATGAATAGTCATACCTTTCCCCAGGACAGTCTATGACCTACAAAGAGGAAACCCCAAGATGGGAAATTCAGAAATACAAATCTATGAAAACTTGACAGCGTAAAATATCCAGAAGATAGTGGAGGTATGAATTTGTTATTGCTTTTAGTTAAGTGTGATAGAATATTTGTAGTTCCAAAGATGAGTTTCTAAAGGTATAAATTAGTGCATCATTTTACCATGATCTACTTTCATATTTGGTGAAAAGGCTTTTATACTATGTCCCCCAGTCTATCAATATTACATTTGTTCATAATTGTACTTTATGAACATCCTTGTACTTATTAAATCTGTATTTGATTCCATGTGATGAAGATGTTTAAACCAAAAGAGTGATTTAAAAATAAAACTGTTCCATAATGCCTGTGAACAAATATAATCTGAATATATTCAACAGTTTATATTAAAGGTTCATCCATTTCACTCAAGCCCATGTGTGTTTCTTTTGGAGTCAAAGCTGCTGAATTCAACTCTACACACATCAGTTAGTTTCATTACAGACTTCTTTTAAAGGTTTAAATAGTGTTTTCTTCCATTAAAGTGGCCACAGAATGATTTGGTATCAGATCATCTGATGAAAATGAATTTAATAATTTAGTTATTCATTATTTCAGTTGATCTGTGGCCATATGAACATTTCTGATATAATCTTTAATTAATAACTAAATTAAATGTAATGATTTAGAGCTCAGATTTTAATAACATTTCTTAAAAATATAATGCATCATCTTCTGTCTGTCAAAACCTTTATTATTCACTTTGTAGAGTGGTGAAAAATATTTCACAAAAAATAAATAAACAGTAACAAACTTCCGAAGATCATTGCCTTTCTTTCTGTCATAATTCCTGCTTGAAATGACGATATGCTTAACTGTCTCCTTTTCTCTACATTGATTGCAGTGCCCAGTTCGATATTCCTTCCACTGACAAGTTAACCTTTAATTATTAAACAGTATTTCTTGAAGTGTTCCTGCTGATTCTGTTTTAATGCTTAACAATGCGCACAAGGAGTCACTACAGATTACTATCTTACTTCCTGTTATGTCTTCCTCCCACTCTAACTCAAACAATACTGCACAAAATGCAGCAACATACACACAAACTTGAATGTACTCCGTAATTCCTGTCCCTATAACTTTAATACTGCTGAACTAGATCCCTCTTCCTTTCTTTAATTCCCCATTGAGAATGAGCTGTGACCAATAACAAAGACACTCTTGTTTTCTGTACTAATAAAAAGGTCAAACACCACCACAGTAGCGCACATGCGCACTGTCACTCACAACAGCAGCCAATCGTGTGCGAGCGACAGCACACAAAAATTTGCATACAGCAGATATAAATTAAGCACTGCGGCAATATACTGTTTATCTGTCACAGAAAAGAGCACCATGCCAGCTGATCAAGTGAAAGCGCCCAAGAAGGGCTCCAAGAAAGCCGTCTCAAAGGCCACCAAGAGCGGCAAGAAGAGGAGAAGGTCCAGGAAAGAGAGCTATGCTATCTACGTGTACAAGGTCCTCAAGCAGGTCCACCCTGACACCGGTATCTCCTCTAAGGCTATGGGCATCATGAACTCCTTCGTGAGCGATATCTTTGAGCGCATCGCTGGTGAGGCCTCTCGTCTGGCCCACTACAACAAGCGCTCCACCATCACCTCCAGGGAGATTCAGACCGCCGTCCGCCTGCTCCTTCCCGGTGAGCTGGCTAAGCACGCCGTGTCTGAGGGTACCAAGGCTGTGACCAAGTACACCAGCTCTAAGTAAACTTGATGACAACCACCATCAACTCAAAGGTCCTTTTCAGGACCACACACTTTATTAAGAGCTGTATTCCCAAAATTGTTGTGATTAGATAATTTACATTATTTGAATACAAGGTCCCTTTTATATAAACCCCCCCCTTATAGATTTTGACATGTCACATAGTATACATCAAAGGCTGTCCCTCACACCGGTGATAGTCTTTCAATTTTATTTTTTTAAGACTGAATTTTAGATGGCTTAAGAACAAGGAAAAATGACACTAAAGCTCTAACTGTGAATAGCTAGTCATTGTTAGTGGCTCAGCCCCATCCCAATTACAAAATGTTCTTGGAAGCCTGCTGCATTTCCTGTTAAACTGGCCTTGCTGGTTTCAGAGACTGTGCTGTAGCCATATTCAGTTTTAGACAGGAAACTTCATGAGAAAACAAACAACTTTCTATTTTTAACAGGAACCTTACAGTCTACATTGTGTAGGGGTTGTTAATACATCTGAATCATTACTTGTTTGATCTAATAGAGAAACATACATGTTAGAGGTGCCATATGTAGAAGTATGTACAATTCTGAAGTATTATTGTTTATTGCTAATGTGTGAATAGGTTGTAATTAACTAAAAAAAAAAAGGTTGCTTATGCTGTCTTGGCTGGATAACAATTCATTCAGACTCCTGAGGCTGATCGGGCTGTAAATAGACTTTTTGTTGTTGTCATACGTCAGCTACTATTGCATATTGCAAGCAGTTGAATACATGTCATGTTGCAGCTGGCTGGTTAACTTTAGCTAATATAATATATTCATAATTTCAAGAAAAAAAGACAAAAAGGAAGTGTTAAGATACAAAAACTATCTGTCATAAAGGCAGAAAATGTAAATTGTGTAAGATGTTTTGTGTATAAAGTACAGCATATAAATAAAAAATGATTTTCAATTTTTAATATAAACTATATAAATCATCTCATTCGATCAAGTTTATGAGACAAACTTCCCTGTCTATTTTCTCTCTTTGTTCTCAAACAGCCGCTCTCTATTGATCAGTTTGAATTTGTTTTGTCCAATAGCTAACAAGCTACAGCGCGCGTCCCTCTCGACCTGGACCAATCAGCGCTGACGTGGCCCCGGCAGTTCCTTTATAAGCCTGCCATCCGCAGACTGTCAGTATACTTTCTTTACTTGCGAAGACAGTTGACTAAAAGAAATGGCCAGAACCAAGCAGACCGCTCGTAAATCCACCGGAGGAAAGGCTCCTAGGAAGCAGCTGGCGACCAAGGCTGCCCGCAAGAGCGCCCCAGCCACCGGCGGAGTGAAGAAGCCCCATCGTTACAGGCCCGGTACCGTGGCTCTCAGAGAAATCCGTCGTTACCAGAAGTCCACTGAGCTGCTGATCCGTAAGCTGCCTTTCCAGCGTCTGGTCAGGGAGATCGCTCAAGACTTCAAGACCGACCTGCGCTTCCAGAGCTCAGCCGTCATGGCTCTGCAGGAGTCCAGCGAGGCTTACCTGGTCGGCCTGTTTGAGGACACCAACTTGTGCGCCATCCACGCCAAGAGGGTTACCATCATGCCCAAAGACATCCAGCTGGCCCGCCGTATCCGTGGCGAGAGGGCTTAAACTGACCTGAGACAAAATACAACACAACGGCTCTTTTAAGAGCCACATACATACTCGAAGAGCAACACGTTTCGCTTTAACAACAACATAAATATATCATTTACTTTATGTTGGGCTGAAATTAACCATCATTGTATATCCTCAGTGTGGTCATTTCATTACTGAATTTCCCTAAAATAATTGTGAGATAAAGCACCCTGATCAGTCTATCTAGTCTGTAAGATGAATAATTCTACCCAGCATAGGTTTCAGCACTAAATATAGTAATAGAGAAATGAATTAGAACTTACTAGCACCTAGTGATCTTGTCTGCCTCATTTGACAAATTAGAATTAAATTAATTTTAAATGTGGTGGTTGTTGCTAACCCTATATGTCTAAACGGTTACTGCGGATGAAAAACAAGATTATCTTTCAATGCACCGAGACAACATTTGGTCCTCATTTCATTACATAGGATTAATTTCATAGATAACTCGTATGTTATTGTAGCTCATTAGTATGCTACAAGTTATGGAAAACAAGATGTACATGTGACAATCTATGACACTAAACACGTAGTTAGCGAGGCGGCGGCTCTCGTACACTGTACACATACAATATTTTGGATGGTGTATTATGCTTTAATTATACCTGTGTAAAGTTTTTAGGAGCTCATATACATTACATGCTGTACGTTTATTATAAAGCGATATAGTAAATATACGTGACGTGCGTTATGTATTAGGGAGACTTGGCCTTTAGTTGTAAGTGGGTGGCTCTTTGTTTTAAAACTTTTATTTTAAAACATAATATGGAGGTCAATTATCTATTGATTTAGACATATGTATAATAAAACTAATTATTTTAAATGTGTTTTTTTGTTTCACATATAAAATGTCACAACTAAACGGTGACTAATGAGGATGAGACAAGATCATCTTTCACTGCACTGTTACAGAGCATTTGGTACTTTTTTTTCCCATTATATAGGGTTACTTTTAGTTAACAATAACTGCAATGTAAGTGTTAGTTTGTTGATGCACTTTATTGTATGTTACATGTTATGACATGAAAGTAACTTTGATAGTGACGGTCACTAAACATGGTCGGCATTTTGTGCTTTGTTATTGTGAACTTGTAATGTTTAATAACTCATATACATTGCCTCCCTTACAGATTGTAAAGGAATATAGTTATAAGGCGATATAGTACACTTGACGTGCGTTAAAACATTAGGGAGACTTGGCTTTTAGTTGTAAGTGGGTGGCTCTTAAAAGAGCCTTTTGAGTTGTTTGTGGATGAAGGCTTTACTTGGCCTTGGTGGGCTTCTCGGTTTTCTTGGGCAGCAGGACAGCCTGGATGTTGGGCAGCACACCACCCTGGGCGATGGTGACTCCGTTGAGCAGCTTGTTGAGCTCCTCGTCGTTGCGGACAGCCAGCTGCAAGTGACGCGGGATGATCCTGGTCTTCTTATTGTCGCGGGCAGCGTTGCCGGCCAACTCGAGGATTTCAGCGGTCAGATACTCGAGCACTGCAGCCAGATAGACGGGAGCTCCGGCACCGACACGCTGAGCATAGTTACCTTTCCTGAGCAGTCTGTGAACACGGCCGACTGGGAACTGAAGCCCAGCACGAGATGAACGGCTCTTAGCCTTAGCTTTAACCTTTCCGCCTCCCTTTCCTCTTCCAGACATTTTGGTTGGGTATTCTTCAAGTTGTCGACAGAAAATAGCTGCGAAGTGAAGACACTGCGCTTATATTCTGACTCTGCTGCTCGTTCATTGGATAGAGGGACCGTAGCTACAAGTCACCAATCAGGAAAGAGTTCGTTTTTGTTACTTGTGATTGGTGATTTCCGCTGGGCGGGATTTTCAGAAGCGATAAAACACACCATTCAAACAAAGAATAAATATTACATAGTAATTAATACACAATACATTGAGTTATGTAGTAGGTTGTTTACACTATGTCCCAAATAGATATCCCTTAATCCCTGACTACAATAAACTTTGCTTTTATACATGAATTTACTTCTCTGGTTGTTGATGTACTGTTAACATGTTTTCTCATTTTGTTGTTTCGAGGAACAATATTGGATAGACAAAGACTTCTGGATAAAATGAAGGATTCAATGGCATTCTATGATAGTATAACCATTAAAATAAAGTATGTTTGCTTCTGCCTTTTATGATTTGATGACAGTTTTCCTCTATTGCTAAAACTTCTCCATTTTCTTAACATGAAACATCAAACCTCATCTTCAAGCACTAAAACCTGACTCCTCTTGCAAAATTAAATCTTCACCTCAAAACAGTTTTACCTGTGCTCAAAACCAAATACTGCTCTCAAATCATAAATAAAGCATTAAAAATGATACAGTCATAGTCAAAGTAGTAAGTAAACAATACACCAAAAAAAAGAACATATTGTTCAAAGCAGAGCACTTACCAGAGAGAAGACTCATCTTCACAATAACTCATACTTTAATGTACAACATTTTAATGATAACACTTCCTAACAAATAATTACAGGAAGTTCATACTGTTGACTAAACTATGGGAATAGATGTGCTGTGATTACAGATTAACCTCTTGACAGTAACACTTTCTAAACAAAAATAAATAAATAAGAGTTTAGATGGCTATAACCCTGTTGCATCATTCGGAGGACAAATATGTAATTAATGTACGGTACAATTAAGGAAGGAAGTTAGCTCTTAGTTGAAGGAGTGTGTGGTCCTGAAAAGGACCTTTGGGTTGATGGTGGATGTAATCATGTTTACTTGGAGCTGGTGTACTTTGTCACAGCCTTGGTGCCCTCAGACACGGCGTGCTTAGCCAGCTCACCGGGAAGGAGCAGGCGGACGGCGGTCTGAATCTCCCTGGAGGTGATGGTGGAGCGCTTGTTGTAGTGAGCCAGGCGGGAGGCCTCACCAGCGATGCGCTCAAAGATGTCGCTCACGAAGGAGTTCATGATGCCCATAGCCTTGGATGAGATACCAGTGTCAGGGTGGACCTGCTTGAGGACCTTGTACACGTAGATAGCATAGCTCTCTTTCCTGGACCTTCTCCTCTTCTTGCCGCTCTTGGTGGCTTTAGAAACGGCTTTCTTGGAGCCCTTCTTGGGCGCTTTTCCTGGCTCGGCTGGCATGTTTCTCTCGAATGAGATTTCTGAAACAGATAATTTTCATCTGCAGGACGCTTCACTTATATGTGTTGTATGCAAATTTACGTGTGCCGTTGCACACAAACGATTGGTTGTTTTTTGTAGACTATACTGAGCATGCGCCACCATGGTAAGCAGCCTAAGGTTGATTGTGAGTTCTAAGCAAAAAAAAAGTGACACTTGAAACCGACGAAAATATTAATCATGTACTGGTAGACTTTAATAAATTCTGTGCAGAGAGATGTGGTTCAACGGAGCCACATCCTGAACTTGTTGTTCTCTCTAATCTGTAGGAGAATATTGAGTACTCAAATACTATGAAGTACATGTTGTAGGCAGTGAAAAATATTTCTGAGAAAATATAGTAGTTTGTACTCCAAATTAAGATGCAAATTATATGCAAATGATATACTCAGTTAATAAATCATATCTTGCATTGTTACAAATGCAACACTTTAAAAATAGTTGAATATTTCGACTATTACTATTATATTACTTCAGGCTGAAACACTGCAGATCAGACCTCAGATGCACTTCACATCACCAAAGTAGACTGCAGACAGCGGGTTTGGTGACTCATATATGAGCACATTACCAGTTATGGCAAAATATGCATAATGCTTAATAAAAAATAGAAAATCAGTATATAAGTGGAGACAGTACAGTTTGATACTACATGCAAACATACATTACACTTTTTGATGATTTTTTCAATGCCTGGCTGTGAATGGCCTAATTATGCCTTGCTTTTTGTTGCTGCTGCAAGGAATTATAGGATCTCATTTCCTTCTCTCAGGATGATCCACAGTATCCTCTGCTAAATGAGATAAGAAAAGAATCTTGTGAATATTATATATTTGTATGTCTTCATGAATCAGTTCTCTCCTACTCCATCACACACTACTACACTACCACTTACTTGTCTCTCAAGCTAGCATTGGTCAACAAACAGCTCAAACACATTAGCATGAAAGAAAAGAGAAATCAAGTTACATTATCAATGTTAAAACACATTGGTAGACATTATACACCATATATACATGAATAGAAAGGCAACTACCATGTGGACCACATGCAGAGTTCAGGTTATTTTTTAAACAACCAGACTTTCCTATGTATCTCTGTTGGAACTTAACTAAACATGTGACCAGTTACTCTATGCATTAAACTAATAAAATCTTATAAATCAAATATTTTAGTCAGTCTATCTTTGGTCGTTCACACCAGCCCTCAGATGGCTTTAACAACTCAGATGACAGTTGTCACACCAACAATGAGCACTAAGGATACCAGGTGCAAATGGCCTGGTCAGTAATCCTGCCTAGGCTATATACCTTGGATCTCCCCACCATATTGTCAGAACTGAAGAAGCCTCTTGAATGAGAGGTGAAACTTCTTCACAGATCTTAAAAATCACTGATCAGTCCCTTAAAGCTGGTCTAAGAAACAACACTATCTCCCTGAGCTGAAGAACAGGAAGGCCACGTGTGCACATGTTCTCTATTACGTCCGCAAACGGGCTTAAAATACTGAGGTCGACTTGCGTTGAATTCATTCAACGTTGACTATCTGTCAGACACGAAAATGAGTGGCCGCGGGAAAGGTGGAAAGGGACTCGGAAAGGGAGGTGCCAAGCGTCACCGTAAAGTTCTCCGTGATAACATCCAGGGAATCACCAAACCTGCTATCCGCCGTCTGGCTCGCCGCGGTGGTGTTAAGCGTATCTCTGGTCTCATCTATGAGGAGACCCGTGGTGTGCTCAAGGTCTTCCTGGAGAACGTCATCCGAGATGCCGTCACCTACACCGAGCATGCCAAGAGAAAGACCGTTACCGCCATGGACGTGGTCTACGCTCTGAAGAGGCAGGGCCGCACTCTGTACGGCTTCGGCGGTTAAACCTGATCCTGACTCCAAAGTAAAATCAAAGGCTCTTTTAAGAGCCGCCCACTACTATCTAAAGAGTTCAATCCGCACACCATGAGATGAAATTAAGTAGTTAATAATGAAAACGACGAGATCTATGACTCTGTAGATGGCATCAGGAAGAAATCTTATGTCTGAACTAGTGTCTGCAAATCCAAGATCATTTATTCCATATCGAAGTGAACATGTTAAACGTGATTAAGCATAACTGACATATTGCCTGAGTTCCCTTTATGCTTCCCACACAACTAAACAGGTTTATGTGCACTACCACTTAATTTAAGGACTACTCTGAATAAATCTAATCTTGGAACACAAACTGTCATTTAAGGAAACAAATTCCAACTTTGCCCTAATGCTCTAGAGGTAGAGAACTGGTTGTAGTTCAAGAACTGTATGCACTCCGTTTGATAATCACAAATACACTACCTGCCACTGCCACATAACTGTCTAAAGCTGACTAAAGATCAGATAAGAAAAATAGATTTCTGTTGAATGTGTTCTTTTGGTTTAGTGGTATTATGTATATGTTGTTGTCACTAGTGCAACATATGAAAGAGAAACCCACAAAAACTACTCAGTATCATTCATTCATTGAATCATGTTTCAAATTATTATAAATCCTATTTCATTCTATTATCTTTGTTTGGTTTTATCTGGTTAGAATGCTGTTTACATGTTTTAAAGGCCATACAACTAAAGCCATACTGTTGTATTTTTCAACTTATAACAATATATAATAAATAAAGTGATTAGTTGATTATTTTTTCTAAATAAAGTTGATCTCATAACGTCTTTGTGGCGGTTTTTGGCGGGTTAGTGTCTACGCAGTGTAGGTTACAAAAATAGCCAATCGTATGCGAGCAACAGCACACAAGAATTTGCATACAGCAGATATAATTGAAGCGTCCTGCACAGTAATTTAATATATCGCAGAAATCTCATCAGAGGTAAGCATGCCAGGCGAGCAAGGAAAAGCGCCCAAGAAGGGTTCTAAGAAAGCCGTTTCTAAAGCCACCAAGAGCGGCAAGAAGAGGAGAAGGTCCAGGAAAGAGAGCTATGCTATCTACGTGTACAAGGTCCTCAAGCAGGTTCACCCAGACACCGGGATCTCCTCCAAGGCTATGGGCATCATGAACTCCTTCGTGAGCGACATCTTTGAGCGCATCGCTGGTGAGGCCTCCCGCCTGGCCCACTACAACAAGCGCTCTACCATCACCTCCAGGGAGATTCAGACCGCCGTCCGCCTGCTCCTTCCCGGTGAGCTGGCTAAGCACGCCGTGTCTGAGGGCACCAAGGCTGTGACCAAGTACACCAGCTCCAAGTAAACTTAATGACACCTGTCAACAACCCCAAAGGTCCTTTTCAGGACCACACACTCCTCCATTTGAAGGCTAAACTCCTTACTGAATAATGATTCATGTACAAAGTAATGGTACAACTAGAAGATTATAATCGAATCCTAAAATGTACACATAACTATTGGTGTGGTAAGAGCAATTTGATTCAAGCCTTAAGTGTACTTAACTTCTAAATTCAAACTAAGTATATTGATTGACAGCACTCTACTGTGCCAAGAAATGCTATGAATAAACAAAATGAGTATCAGTTATTGGGCTGGTAAGAGGTGGACTTGTCATGCTGACATGGTTTGGGGGTGATGTGATCAGATTATTGGTGGTGAGTTATGAATGATTGGACTTGTCATATACACAGTTCACAAAAAGTTAGGGATTACTCAACAAACAGCTTCAATTTTTATTCAATTTTTGGGTAAAATTTATGGAACATGGAAAAAGTTCATGCTACAGTGATATTATCATGAAAGTAGGGCATTTAACTACAAGCATGTAATGGTAATTTTGTCATCCCAAACAATTTATTGAAACAAAATCAGTGGGTATACCACCGAAAGCCGGCATGACTCCGTCAAGGAAACAAATTTCCAAATAGCAAAACAAAATTCCCAGTAGCATACAGTGAAAAAGAATACAATTTAAGATAAACAATAGACTTATCTAAATATATAAAGTAAAATAGGATAAAGATAAAATAAATGTGGAGAACTGTATGGATGGATGGTAAGGTGTTGCCAGAAAACAGCCACTGACACGTAAGACTTGATCCAGCTGCTTACAGAACATGTAGATTAAATTCAACTGGACTGTCATTGCACAAAGTACAGGAACAATAAAATGCAGTTTAGCATCTAACCAGACGACCAGAAATGCCAAAAGCAATAAAATGCAGAGCAATGCACATATGTATCATAAAAATAACTATATACATACATACAGACCAATATATATATATATATATATATATATATATATATATGCAGGTGATGGAATAAATATGTGTGTGTTGTACATGTAGGTGGATATGACAGCATATGCATATCTATGTTCAACAGAATAAATGTAAACAGTAGATAAATACATAAATTATAATGAAAAAAACTGTAAAATGTCCTGTATATGTAATGTATAATATATAATGTCATGTAATAATAGAAAATAAAATGTATTAAATCACATAAATAAAAGTGTTAGTAAGCGTTTCCCACCTAGACCAACGCGATCTGGATACAAACTGAAGCTGCAAAGCAGAACAAAGAAATGTGACTTTATTGAAACTAAATTCAGAGAATTATGACACTATTAAATCGTGTTGTCAGTCCAATCATTAAATGTAAAGGTGGGAGGAAACGGGAAGTCTTTTCCCAAGCGATCATTTTGTGACAGGAGTCCGTCTAACAGCCTGAACCACCGGCACCATCCGTGTGTTTACCTCCACAGAAAATCTCTCGGATTAAAACTAAATAAATCACATAACTGAAGTGATTTCACTTGTAATCTATTCTCACATATGTTAGCTAACTGACACGCCGCTGTCACAACTAATATAAATGATTTTTAGACATTTTTAGAGACGAAATGTGAAGAAAACTCGCTACGCGCTGCACAAAGTCACCGTATATCAGAGAGGTTTGAAGCCTCTCGAAATTTAAGTACCGAGTCCTCCGAGCCAAACACGACCTGAACCTGAGGGGAAGAATGTTTTCTCACTGACACAACAACATTTCTGAACCAAAACGTTCATTTTCTGTGAATTTTAGCCCGTAAATGTGGAGGAGAAAACACAAGTGTCGCCACATGAGAGCAGGGCAACGGAGCGGCTGCGAGAGTTGACTCTCCACGGTTCTCATGTGTGTTATAAGGCCCGCCTCTTGAACACAACAGGGACAACTTCACACAGACACAGCAGAGACTCACACAGCGAGCAGAGACAAACATGGCAGAAGAAGCACCAGCAGCTCCCCCGGCCAAAGCCCCGAAGAAGAAGGCAAGTCCCAAGGTTAAGAAGGACGGACCATCCCTTCGGAAACTCATCACCGATATCGTGACTGCGTCCAACAGCCGTAAGGGGGTTTCGCTGTCCGCGATCAAGAAGGAATTGAAAGCTAAAGGTTACGATGTGGTAAAGAACAAGAAGCGCATCAACCAGACCATTGTCAAGATGGTGGAGGCGGGCGTCCTGTCCAAGCCTGCCGGGATAGGAGCCGCTGGCTCTTTCAGACTGGCCAAGACGGCGCCAAAACCCAAGAAAGCGGTTAAAGCAAAGAAACCAGCAGTCAAGAAAGTCGCTGCGAAGAAGCCAGCAGCGAAGAAACCAGCAGCAAAGAAAACGGCAGCTAAAAAACCGGCAGCCAAGAAGACTGCAGTTAAGAAAGCAACCACCAAGAAAGTTGCAGTGAAGAAAACGACACCCAAGAAGTCTCCAAAGAAGGCCGCCAAGAAAGCTCCAGCGAAGAAGACCCCCAAGAAGGCAGCCCCTAAAAAGGCAAAGGCTACAAAGAAGACCCCAACAAAGAAAACCGCACCGAAGAAGGCCAAGAAGTAAAGTGGTTATCTTAAACCCAGCACTCTGTGCATCAAAGGCTCTTTTAAGAGCCACCACAGCTTCTAAAGGTGTTACTGTTCTCATAATCCAGGTATTTATAGTTATGAATGTTTGCATAGTTCAGATATTTATCTCATAAATTGAAGGGTCACATCCAGTTTGATCTGAAGGCTCAGTGCCAGTGAAATTACTGCATAACATAATACCTGGCTCTGAAGCGATATACTCAGGGTAATCCAAACTTTTATTTGTTCAATGTTTGTGGAGCGTCTTATCAGTTTGTACTAGATCGGGGCATTCCTCTCTGCCACTGCACTACCAACAACTGGATACACTAAATTTATCCTACAACTGTCACTTTATTTTATGGGAGTAGTACTTATTGCTGCACTAACATGTCCTTGTCACACTGTACCTTGATTTTGTTCCCCTATTAAGTTGCTTTTAATAAAACATCAGCTAAATGACTAAATGTAATTTAAACAACATTATTATAAACAGAACACTCTAATCAACATTGTAAATTAATATGACCAGTTCATCAAACACAAAGCACATCTTCAAAAAGTTTTAGACCTACTAAACTCATCCAGTGGGTCTGTTCAGGCCCATCACTGGTCTACATAAAATGGGTCCTGACTCCCACCAGGGGTTGCCAAAGCTCCACGATGGGTCACAAGAATTTCTAGATATTAAGGTGTAAGGAAACTGTAAAATACAGTTGTAATCTGTAATGTTTATTTCACTGTTCTCATATATTTGTGTGAAGAAAACTGAACTTTACATAATGATGATGTCAACAGAATTGTCCACTCTCTTCATCCTGCATTGGAAAAGTACACATTTAGAAGAAAACACGTCTTTATACAAAGATCGATCTTCCCTGTGCACCATTCCTTTTCAGTGCTTTTGCACAAATTGTATTTTTCATGAAATGTCAGTCAAACACCAAGCCTCTGTGTATTTACACAGCAGTGTGCACATGTTTACATACTGCTGCTGAAACCGTGAAACTGTTCAGTGACAGTAGTAACATTCTGCCACATCTACATCTGAAAAATGTATCCCCATCTCTTCAGATGGTTCCTAGCTCATCCCTGGACCTCATGGAATAGTTCTAGCCCCCATAGAGGGGTAAAGGTCCTAATCAGATGTCCCTCTGTGTCACTGTGAATGCTGGATATCGGCCAGTGGTAGGAAGAGGACTGAAAATCCTCTTCTCTCAAGTCAAGTCAAGTCAAGATATCTCCAATTAAGATGTGGGATGTTATGCTTTTAATCTATCTCCTAACACAACAACGGCAGATATTTGATGCCACATGTCAGTCTGTGTCAAGTGGCCCCAGTAAAGCCACAGTAGGAAGCAGCGACACAACACAGTTAACAGGAAGTCATGAAACCACATGGGCACAAGAAATACCAAGAAATCAGACAGACTGCATAAGTATAAAAACCTCTGAGACACTTAGTTCAACTAATAACGTGTAGAAACTACAATGTACTATGTGATATCAGGAACCTTATTTACTTCTGTTTGAGGTCACAAGTATAATTAAAAAATAATAATAATAGAAAAATCTTTAGAGAACAGGAACATCGAAATATGAGATCTGTTTTAATTAATTTGATTAAAAATATAATTTTACTCAGTAAACTACAGTTAATAAAATTCAGAATAACTTTTAGATTTACTTGTCAGCACAGTCATAGCCTCATTCTTTACAGTTATCTCAGATAATCCAGCTGAACTGAGCTTTTAAATACAAACAGACACAAATGAGAAAATGAGGAGCATTTTTACACACATCACATAACACCTGTCACTTTACTCTGTCTGCAACAATGCAATAAACTGGGACTGTTCCTACAGTACCAGGACTGATACTCTGCAATACCCCCGTGTACACTTGTGACTTTACCCTTACTGTCAATATTTTAAATAGTGTAGTTTATCCTGTTTATATAGTATGTTCATATCTATACTTCTCCATTACTTGTATACTTAACACAGCCTTGTCACACAGTGAACAGAACACTTACACATACTTAGACAGTAAACTAAATTTTTCCGTATTTTATTTTGTTATTTTTCATGCTATATATATGTATTGTATTTTACTTATCCTTTATTTCTAGTGCTGTTGCACAACTAGTGCTCTTTATGCTGAGCTGACCAGTTCTTTTCATCAAACACATTTCATTGTATTGTTGACCCTCTTTTAACCTATGACATGAAAAACTGAACACTGAAAAACTAATGTGTGATTTGTTGAAAAAATCATCTGAATTAACATCATGTAACAACAACTTTCATACATACTTTTTGTGACTCAGCACAATCACATTGTGTTTATTTCTCAAGATAATTTCATGACGTTTTTTCAGTGTCGAGCGGAGCATTGATGACTCAGTGGGTTAAATATGTGTTTGAAACTGAGAGTCTAGTCTAACCATGAAGACTTTCAGTTGGATGATGCTGCTGTTGCTCACAGGTACTTGAACTTTATATAAATTCTTGAACTTTATTTTTACTTACTTACTTTCATGTAATTACTTCAAACATATAAATGAAGAATAACAACAATATTTCAATGCTTTGATGACTGATAAATATAAATTCTTGGGGCTGATGTGGGTTTCATATGTAGAACATGTTTTAACTAAAGAAGGATTCAAAAACATTTCTGTCTTCACAGTCAGCGAATGTGGCAGCAGCACAGTTGTTGTTGGTTATGAAGGCCAAAGCGTCACTCTGTCATGTCGATATGACATCAAGTATCACTATCCACTGCCGATCTGTTGGGGCCGAGGAGCTATTCCATTATCAGGCTGTAACAACCAGCTTATCTCCACAGACGGATACAAAGTGAAAGAAAGAGTTTCCAGCAGGTATCAGTTACTGGGACGACTGGATGAAGGTGATGTTTCTCTGACGATACTGAACGTCACAGACTTAGATGCTGGACGGTACGGATGCAGAGTGGCAATACCCGGATTGTTCAATGATAAAAAATATCACATTGATTGGATCATTAAGAAAGGTGAGAATTTTCTTATAGATAATAAAGTTTGTACAGGATGAACAAAATAAAAGCCTTTCTTGGAGTTCAGCCTTTTTAATTTGAAACTCTGTGTTTCCTGTTTGTCAGCTCTTCCCACAAGTACCACTGCAGTACAGACCACATGTGGAGGAAGTGATGTCACGGAAAACAGACCTACAGTGTCCACGGTGAGAACTCAGAATGTCAGTTTCAGTCAGCACAAAAAAAAAGAGATCAGTGAAATATTTGGTGGAAATTGAATTTGTGCCACAAAGCCTTATGTTATGACCTAATTACAAATATGTGTGTAACATCAACATGATTAAAAATCTGTTATTTTATGGTAGAAAACTTATACAATGTTGCTTTAGCAGCTAACACTATGTTCAATCATCTTGAATTATGTATTAAAAGAAATTGTGACACTGATGGAGTTCATGAGCAGCCACAACAATAAATAACACATTCATGACTTTTTAGTACCTCCAGGAAACAGCTGTGGTGACTCTGTCATGTGATCTTTAGTGTTTGCTGTATTTTTTCTGATTTTTTTCTTTACTTTTTCTAAATGCTGCACGCACAAGATTGTTGTTTGGGTTTGACTCAGTTTGTAAAGTCTCAGTTTTGTAGTTGTGTCTCTCAAACGGACACAACCCATATTATACTCCTTGCCGTCATTGTTTTGCAGCACAGACTGAAGTCAGAGTCAGATGTAGAAGCTGGTTCATGAAATAATTGTGCTAGTTTTACACTTGTGGAGTTTAAGTGTCTTCAATCTGACAACATGAGTGAGCAGAACAACTGTCCAGTATTTTGAATTTGGACTGCAGTAACTTTTATTTTTTACTGCTAGATGTGTCACAAGTGAAGTTAATGTTCCCGGAAGAGCTGCCACCCAGTAAATTTGGTATTATTTTTCACAAAATCATGCATTTTGGTGACATGTTGAGAGTGATTGATGAGAGTTTATGATGTAATTCTCTCCTGAAGTGATTATAACATCATCCTTGTTGTGTGTTGACAGATGTGGAGCACACCTGTCAAGCAGCAGGAGCAGCAGGTAAACAGTCTGCCGACTGTCTTTGGAAATGCAGTGAAAGCGTTCTTCATCACCTTCATACTTGGAACACTGCTGACTGCTGCTTACGGTCAGTACACACAGAAACATGAAGTTTCTCTTATTTTTTTTACCTGATATCATCTGAGGTTAAACTGAATGACACCATCTAGTGTCCAAATTAAAGGATAACAACATCTGTATCGTCTGATCATTTATTCATTTCTCAGTTTTAAAGAAACGACAGTCTGCCACAGTTTTGAGGACTAATTCAAGAACAGAAACTGGCAGGAGGCTCAACCAATCAGTGGAAGAGGAGGAGGACAGCCCTGTGTAGAGATTTCAATAATAAAGTTGTATTTTAGGGGCGGCAGTCCATAGAAACTTGGCTTGGGAACCGGAAGAGCCCTTGAGCAAGGCACCGAACCCCCCCAACTGCTCACAGGGCGCTGCTCTGGGTGGCCACCCATCACTCCACCATCTCTCCCCACATTGAATGTCTATGAGCCCTTGTATGTGTGTGTGGTTGTATTTCAGGGTTAAAATGCATGTAAATAAACTGAGTGAAAAAAGAATTTCCCCCTTGAGGGATTAATAAAGTATCTCTTCTTCTTCTTCCTTAAAAAAACAGACTTGAAATATTTGCACAAAGTCTGAATATGTCAGCATAAATATCTGAAAACATCTCACTACTGTCTCATTTTAATTTGTTAACTTCACCCACAGAGAAGCTGGAAAATTTAAAATATTTGACAAAGTATTAGGGTTGATCTCAAAGCTCGATGTATGTAGATGTATATTTCAGAGACTAATTAGACAGTAATTAGTCGATATGAGCATAAGTATATAACAAACTCAAAAAATATAATAAGATTTTTTGTCTGTTGTGTATTTATGTGATTATTTATATTGTTATCGGCTTTCAAAGAATATTTTAACTGAACTGAAGTGAAGTTTTTGCATGTCAGCACACAATGATGTCTTACTACACTTGTTATGACCTTTGAAATATTTTATTACTCTTATTACCAGAAAAAAAAATAAAGTTAAAAAGTTAAAAATTAAATTAGAGAGTGATGGTGGGCGACTCTTTATCATGTAAATGAAGATTTCCTCATCAACACCACACAAAGGAACATAAAAACACAAACAAACAGAAACAGAAAGTTGATAATCTTTTACAGTGTAGAACTGAAGAAGTTAAAGATGTGTGAGTGTGAAATGTGTTAGATTCAGTTTGATCATGAAGAGTGTAAGCAGGATGATGCTGCTGCTGCTGCTGCTGTTCACAGGTACTTTAACTTTATTTAAACTCTTTAACTTTATTTTGTTTTTTTATGAATATGAGTAGATAGTAGAATAACAGCAACAATTCAATGCTTCTGTTTATTTTACTGATAAATGTTAATATTCAGGATTTTTAAAGCTTTTCTGTCTTCACAGTCGGTGAATGTGGCATCCCCACAGTTTCTGTTGTTGGTCATGAAGGCCAGAATGTCACCCTGACATGTAAATATGACATCAAGCATCACAATCCGCGGCCGATCTGTTGGGGTCGAGGAAATATTCCATACCCAGGTGGCTGCAACAACCAGCTCGTCTCCACAGATGGATACAAAGTGACAGAAAGAGTTTCCAGCAGGTATCAGTTACTGGGACGACTGGATGAAGGTGATGTCTCTCTGACAATACTGAACCTCACAGACTCAGATGCTGGACGGTACGGATGCAAAGTGGACATACCTGGATGGTTGAATGATGAAAAACATCACATTGATTTGAACATTGAAGGAGGTGAGATTCTTTTTCGTGAATTGTAAAGTTTGTGCAGGAGAAGAAAATAAAAGTCTTTCTTTTAGTTCAGTTTCAAACTCTGTGTTTCCTGTTTGTCGGCTCTCCCCACAAAAACTATCACAGTACTGACCACATGGACAGGAAGTGATGTCACAAGCAACAGACCCACAGAGGAGGTCAGTAACTTTTGTCATTTAAATAATATTATTTGAACTGGTTGGCTAGAAATCAGCAAAAGGCTAATACAAGGTTAAACCAACATTACATAGAAACTAGAATTTGTTGCCGCAGTATAATACCACTGTTGTAAATATGGACAGCTGCACATATGTGTTATGATTATACTATACTTTGCTAACAACCAAACATCAAGCAAGTGTAACAACAAAAGACATAGCAGCCAGCTCATATTACTTACTAGTCCAACAGCAAGAAATCCAGTTTGTCGTCTGTCTCTCAGCAGCAGGTCAACAGACTTCTGAGCATCATTGGAAATACAGTGAAAGTGTTCTTCATCATCTTCATACCTACAACACTGCTGACTGCTGCTTACGGTCAGTACACACAGAAACATGAAGTTTCTCTTACCTGATATCATCTGAGGTTAAACTGAATGACACCATCTAGTGTCCAAATTAAAGGATTACAACATCTGTACCATCTGATCATTGTGACACTTTATTCATTTCTCAGTTTCAAAGAAACGACAGTCTGCCACAGTTTTGAGGACTAATTCAAGAACAGAAACTGGCAGGAGGCTCAACCAATCAGTGGAAGAGGAAGAGGACAGCCCTGTGTAGAGATTTCAATAATAAAGTTGTATTTTAGGGGCAGCAGTCCATAGAAACTTGGCTTGGGAACCGGAAGAGCCCTTGAGCAAGGCACCGAACCCCCCCAACTGCTCGCAGGGCGCTGCTCTGGGTGACCGCCCATCACTCCACCATCTCTCTCCACACTGAATGTCTATGACCCCTTGTATGTGTGTGTGGTTGTATTTCGAGGTTAAAATGCATGTAAATAAAATGAATGAAAAAATAATTTCCCCCTGAGTGATTAATAAAGTATCTCTTCTTCTTAAAAAAAAAAAAGACTTGAAATATTTGCACAAAGTCTGAATATGTCAACATAAATATCTGAAAACATCTCACAAATGTCTCATTTTAATTTGTTAACTTCACCCACAGAGAAGCTGGTAAATGTAAAATATTTGACAAAGAATTAGGGTTGATCTCAAAGCTCTAGTGTCAGATGTATCTTTCAGAGACTAATTAGACAGTAATTAGTCAATATGAGCATAAGTATATAACAAACTCAAAAAATATAATAAGATTTTTAGTCTGTTGTGTATTTATGTGATGATTTATATTATCGTCTTTCAAAGAATATTTTAACTGAACTCAGTAAAGTTTTTGCATGTCAGCACACAATGACATCTTTCTACAATTGTTATGATCTTTGAAATATTTTATTACTTTTATTGCCAGAAAAAAAAAAAAACTCACACATATTTAGAGTTGCTCATCAACTCTAAATATGGGCAACTCTTTATCATGTAAATGAAGATTTCCTCATCAACACCACACAAAGGAACATAAAAACACATTACACTGTTTGAAATTTAGTTATTTTTTACAGTGTAGAACTGAAGAAGTTAAATATGTGTGAGTGTGAGATGTGTTAGATTCAGTTTGATCATGAAGAGTGTAACCAGGATGATGCTGCTGCTGCTGTTCACAGGTACTTTAACTTTATTTAAACTCTTTAACTTTATTTTTTTTTTTTATGAATATGAGTAGATATGGTGTCTTTCGTGTCTTTACTTCATATAAAAGCGAGCACAGATAAATAAAAGAAGAATAACAGCAACAATTCAATGCTTCTGTTTATGTTACTTATAAATGTTAATATTCAGGATTTTAAAAACTTTTCTCTTTTCACAGTCGGTGAATGTGGAAGCAGCCCTGTTGTTGGTTATGAAGGTCAAAGCGTCACTCTGTCATGTAAATATGACATCAAGTATCACAGTCCACGGTCGATCTGTTGGGGTCGAGGAGATGTTCCAAACTTAGGCGGCTGTAACAACCAGCTTATCTCCACAGATGGATACAAAGTGACAGAAAGAGTTTCCAGCAGGTATCAGTTACTGGGACGACTGGATGAAGGTGATGTCTCTCTGACGATACTGAACCTCACAGCCTCAGATGCTGGACGGTACGGATGCAGATTGGACATACCTGGATGGTTCAATGATAAAAAACATCACTTCAATTTGGTCATCGAGGGAGGTGAGATTCTTTTTCATGAATTATAAAGTTTGTGCAGGAGAAGAAAATAAAAGTTCTTTTAGTTCAGTTTGAAACTCTGTTTCCTGTTTGTCAGCTCTCCCCACGAAAACTCAAAAACTCATCACAGTACTGACCACATGGACAGGAAGTGATGTCACAAGCAACAGACCCACAGAGGAGGTCAGTAACTTTTGTCATTTAAATAATATTATTTGAACTGGTTGGCTAGAAATCAGCAAAAGGCTAATACAAGGTTAAACCAACATTACATAGAAACTGGTATTTGTTGCCGCAGTGTAATACCACTGTTGTAAATATGGACAGCTGCACATATGTGTTATGATTATACTATACTTTGCTAACAGCCAAACATCAAGCAAGTCGAACAACAAAAGACATAGCAGCCAGCTCATATTACTTACTAGTCCAACAGCAAGAAATCCAGTTTGTCGTCTGTCTCTCAGCCTTTTATTTCACCAAGCTATCGCCAATGACTAAAAGTCAGTGCAGCATTAACATGACAACAGATACACAATGTTGCTTTAACACCTGGTTAGTAACACATACCTATAGTTATCTTGAATTATTTGTTAAAGGTGAAAGTTTGCTCTTGCTCTGATGTTGACAGATGGTCGATTTCAGCAGCTTCATGAGCCACAAACCACAATCACAAAAGACATGTTCATCGCTCAGTTGTGTCTCCTGGAAACAGTTGTTGTGACTCACCTCTTCTGTGCTCTTTTCATTTCTGTGTGACATCTCTGTGATATGTTGAGAGTTACAGGATTTTACTCTTCTGAAGTCATTTTGACTGTCATTATTGCGTGTTGACAGACGGGGAGTACACCTGTCCAGCAGGAGCAGCAGGTAAACAGACTGCCAATCATCATTGGAAATACAGTGAGAGTGTTCTTCATCATCTTCATACCTGCAACACTGCTGACTGCTGCTTACGGTCAGTACACACAGAAACATGAAGTTTCTCTTATTTTTACCTGATATCATCTGAGGTTAAACTGAATGACACCATCTAGTGTCCAAATTAAAGGATTACAACATCTGTACCATCTGATCATTGTGACACTTTATTCATTTCTCAGTTTTAAAGAAACGACAGTCTGCCACAGTTTTGAGGACTAATTCAAGAACAGAAACTGGCAGGAGGCTCAACCAATCAGTGGAAGAGGAGGAGGACAGCCCTGTGTAGAGATTTCAATAATAAAGTTGTATTTTAGGGGCAGCAGTCCATAGAGAGTTGGCTTGGGAGCCGGAGGAGCCCTTGAGCAAGGCACCAAACCCCCCCAACTGCTCGCAGCTCTGGGTGGCCGCCCATCACTCCACCATCTCTCCCCACATCTCATGTCTATGAGCCTTGTAGGTGTGCGTGGTTGTATTTCGAGGTTAAAATACATGTAAATAAAATGAGTGAAAAAAGAATTTCCCCCTTGAGTGATTAATAAAGTATCTCTTCTTCTTAAAAAAAAGACTTGAAATATTTGCACAAAGTCTGAATATGTCAACATAAATATTTGAAATCATCTCCCTAATGTCTCATTTTAATTTGTTCACTTCACCTGCAGAGAAGCTGGAAAATATAAAATATTTGACAAAGTATTAGGGTTGATCTCAAAGCTACAACATAAATAATCACATAAATACACAACAGACAAAAAATCTTTTTAAATATTTTTATTTCTCTTATTGCAAGAAAAAAAAACTCAGTAATTAGAGAGTGATGATGGGCAACTCTTTATCATGTAAATGGGAATTTCCTCATCAACACCACACAAAGGAACATAAATACACATTACACTGTTTGAAAGTTAAAAAGACAAAATGAACACAAAGAGACGTCTGTTTCAGTCCTGAACAGGGACGACATTTTGAGGGGCCTCTACAAATAACCTGAACTCTGATCTGTGTTTGTTAGCCTACTGTTCAGAAGGATTCATAGAGCATCTCATCGGTAACCATCCACGTAAATCATTTGAACAATTCAGAGTTTGACAGGACACAGAGCATCAGTTTGCGGAGTGTGATGGCTCTGGCCATCGCCATCTTGGCAGTCCTACCTCCACCAGCTCTCGGCTAATCTAAAAATGGGTGAAGACGTGGTTGGGTTGAGTTGAGCTGAATGAAGCCTGGTTGCTCGAACAAGCACCCACCTGTCACTTAAAGCAGCCGAGCTGTAATTTATGCATAACTTTAAGCCTTAATAACATTTGAGCGAGTGAGTTATATAAAAGTTCAGCCTCAGTATAGTTACCATGAACGGGGAAATCAGCTATAGAGACCAAAGACTGTAACCATATTTATTTCTCCTGTGAAGTTGGACATTTTAAATGGGGACTTTGATTTGGTTGTGAGGGCATTTTTTAAATTATTTTTATTTTAATAATTAATTTCCCAGCATGCGTTGGTGTCATCATGATTGCTCTGCTGCATGATGGGAAAGAAGAGGCTCAGTGTGGCTGGAGGTCAGAGGTCAGTCGTGGTGGTGGGTCAACATTTCCCAGAGGCAGCAGCAGCACAGAGCAGTGCTGCACGCATTCAGACACGAATCATCGTCGTCGTTATCATGCCTGTGATTTTGCTCGACCAGGAACACTGACAGAGAGAGACAGACGGGGACAACATTTTAAAACAACATTTAACCATTTAACTCTAGAAACAGAATCAACAAATTATCACCAATTACAACTATCTAACCCATAAGTAGCTGTTCACTAGCTGCCCGTGTGCAGCTGTGACCCACCCGTGTGTTTTGGCTGCTCTCCGTACATCCCATGGTGCCCGCTGTGGATGTACCCAGGCTGAGTCATGTAGGCTCCCGGGGGGCCCGGGGGGCCCGGTGGCCCTGGTGGCCCTGGTGGCCCCGGTGGCCCCGGTTGTCTGTGGTAGTAGCCCTGGTCTCCTCCACCCGTGTAGTTCTGAGGGAAGGTCTGCAGAGGAGACGGATGTGATTGTCATAGTAACACAGATGATCATGCGACACAGGTTGGAAAGCTTTATGGATTGCATACATGGTTAAAATATATCTTATATGATTTATATAAACTTATAGTTTACAGTTAAAACTTTTACTGTACCTGGTACGACGAGCCGGGGAAGGCTGAAGGCTGAGTGCTGTACGCTGCAGAGACATGACATGACAAGAGGTCACATGATCAGATTAAACTGGGCGTTTCCATGTCTGACAACACATCAACCGAGGTATTATTATTATTATTATTATTAGGTTTGTTGATAAAACACTAATTAAATTTTATATATATATATATATATATATATATATATATGTCTTTAAAATGTTGGACAGACAGACAGACCTGAAGGGAAGTTGGGAACTGTGGAGCCGCTTGGGGGGTGAGGGATGTACGGAGGAGGTTGATCACTCATCTGGGCGGATGGACGGACGGATGGATGGATGGATGGATGGATGGATGGATGGATGGATGGACGGATGGATGGATGGATGGATCTGACACCCGCAGTAGAGTCAGAAAATCACTTTAATTGATCAGGTATCTGTATAGATAAACAGACTCTGGTTTCACTTTGCTCTCAGTAATATAAACATAAATACACCTGAAAACAATGACAACAAGCTCAGAAACATAAACATTAAATGTACAGATATGTGTAGATTTGTGAATATTTCTGATCATTCATGAAACAGAGAAACATTGGACTTTCAAACCTCAGAATTAGAGCAATAGATAGATATTATAACTTTAACTTATATTATCACATCCTTTTTTCTCAAAAATATTCAGACCCATTGTTGTCAAACTTTATCATCTCATAAAGAACTGGCAGGCTGTGTTTGTTTTATGAGTTTTTTATAGGAATCATTGACAATAAAAACTATAAAGCAACACCTTACAAAGTCCGAAATATCAGCACAGATGGTCACAGTGCAGCCAAGTGGACTAAAATGTATAAAACTGAAGATCTGAACACATCAACATTAACTCTAATAATCATTTATCTTATAAGGAGAACAATCTGTCGACACTCTAATGAATAATAGAAATAATTTTTAAATTGTTTCCAGGTCATGTGACTCAAATGCCTTCATAGCAGCTGTAATCTAATCTACTTGTTTCTACGACAACCACCATATAGAAACAGAGTGTCTCTGTTGACTTTTTGTCCTGTTAAACAGACATTTTGTTTGTTTCTAGAAAATAACACAGTCAACATGTTTCCAGTTAAACCAGTCTGCTGCATCACCACAAGTCCGAGAAGAAAACATTATATATATATATATATATATATATATACACATAAAAACATATTTTTATTTATTATTTTATTTTTATTAAATAAACATGAAATATTAATTTAAAAAGTTTTTAAATTACATTTTTTTCAGTGGAGTTTGGCATGTGGCATCTTGAACACAAACCTACATTAAAAGCTTAAAAAACTTAAAAAACTTAAAAGTCATCCCATAATCTAAGAACACATATCTCTATAATAAACTCACAATAAACAGTTTACTTAAAGTTTATTTTAAGTTTACTTAAAGAAAAAACAAAAATACTCAAACTGTTAATTTTAAATCAACATTTTAGGATTATATTCAACATTTATGATATTTTATAAGTTCAAAGTTTCCATTCTTCAATTCATGTGAAATATACAACACTGTGATGATTTCAAAGTTTTTAATACTTTTTATAAGTTTTCACTGAGCGGTGGATCACCACTTTAAATTAAGGATTTTTTAAATATAATTGTGGATTTTTTTCTGGTGTGTGACTTACCTTCTAGCTGAACTTCTGGAACTTGTGGAAATTGTAAATCGTTTCTCTCTCCGGTTCATTGACGGGATCACTGGTTGATCTATGGGTCAATTGAGCTTGAGGAGCCAGCTGGCTGTAGCACGAGGAAAGGGTGAGGTCGGAGGGACGCCTCCTCACACTTCAGCTGATCCGCCTCTCGCTTCCTCATCGCCCTCCTCCTCCTCCTCCTCCTCCTCCTCTCTCTGTCTCTCTGCTTCAGTTTGTTCAACAATAACTTTATTGAACATTTAAACTATGTTATTCAAAGTCTTGTTGAATATATTCTCACTGATCGCTTTTTGTTTTATTCTATCAATTAATCTATTATTAATTTCCAGCCTTTGCTGTATCAGATCCAGGATACTGGACCTTCCCTGGAACACCACCTGACCCCCTCCAGGTGTTTTGTATCACCTGATGAAGAAAATCAAACATCCTCCAGCATTTAGACTGAAACTGGTTTGAAGTGAAGTAAATAAACAACACAATGAGCAAAATTTAGCAACATTACGTAGAAAAGGATATATCTTGTGATTTACATCCCCAGTTTCAGAGGTTAACACCACAGTGGTAAATATGGACAGTTGTACACATGTATTTGTTATGATTATATTACTTATGATCAAAACTAGCAAGTCAATAACTTTGCTAACAGCCAAACAATAAAGCAAGTGCAACAACACAAGAGAAAGCAATCCAATAGCAATCCAGTTTCACCAAGCTCTCGCCAACGACTAAAAGTCAGTCCCAGATTTATTCTTATCTGACAACTTCCTGCTTGGTCACTCTCTCCCTTTTTCTTCTTAGCTTCCTCCATCAACATTCCCTTTAGTTTTTCACCTCTGTCACCTCGGTGACATTACCCACTTGCCCAGCTCTGGTTCTGGCATAACACCGGCTCCGCTCCTCATCAGCATTCACCTGCATACCAGTCCTGAAAATTTCTTCTTCATTGCCACAGTCATGTGGCAGTGTTCTTTGTGTCTTTGCACACTGCGTATAAGGGTCAGGACAAGATCTCCCATTTCCTGAGAAACGAGATAGTAAGGAGGCCAGGCTGACTCACTGTGTTACCACAGATGTTACTACTACGTGCCTCACTACAGACTCTGCCTCCAAGTCCAAAGTCAGAGCTATTAGAAATGGAAAATGGAGAATCCGCTAACATCAAAGAACTAGTCCAAGACCAAGTCGAAAGTCAAAGCTAGCATTACTGCAAAGCATGTCAAATATATATTGTGTATATATATATATATATTGGGATATTATGCTTTTAGCTGGACAACATTAGCCTGCTGGCTAACATTAGCATGTTGTTGAGGCGGCCGTTAGCTAGCTAATATAGCATTATCCTGGCTTGAGTGGATAACATCAGCTAACTCATCCGGACTCTTGGGGCTGATCTGGCTGTGAATTGTCTGTCTTGTTATTCTCTTTTAAGACAGACTCTGCCCCTTCAGTAGCGATATGGCATGTCACCATCTTGTTTTTCATCCTATATTTAAATGAAGAGGTGTGGATTACTCTGGCAGATCATCACAACATCATCATGTTATTGATCACTCAGATGAACGAACAACAGCAGACCAAGAACATGTTCATTTGTTTATTTGACCTTCTTGGTTTTTTTATACATGACATCATTGGTTTGTCTTGTGCCTTGTGTGTTTACTGTAGATATACAGACACTACATCGAGCTGCAGACTGTTTCTAGAAGACTTTTGGGACTCAAACCTCTCACTGATATTTCCTACTGACATTAAACACACTAAAGCTTCTATCTACAGGTGCTTCAGCCAATCAGGAGGCAGATGGACCGTCACTGTCACTTTTTATTATATATGTTTATAGTAAGTTATATATTTGTGAACATCTCTTCCAACTGTACATTCAATAACATGATGCTATCAGACATGTTTACACGTTGACATATCTGAATGATGACAACATTCACTTTTCAATGACTTTCCATGCTGTCATTTGTGCCTGACATGCAAACCGCAAGTCAAAGTGTCAAACAGTTGCTGACTTTTTTTTTTGATAAAATAACAATTAAATTAATGTATATCTTTGTGTGTTGTGTTTACTGACCGGTTCAGGAGGCATTTATAAGTTCTCACTGTTGCAGGTCACATACTGTTGGACTGTTCCTTTAATGTTGTTTGGCTCGTGAACATCTCTTTATCCGCCAGTGAAACACATCTTCAGCTCTTTCTTGTTTCTTTATGATTTTATAACTTTTTTCTTCTCTTTTAAGTCTTATTTAATCTTTTTTATCTAAAGTACTTAGGATAGTTTATGTATGAAATATGCATCACGCCACTGTTAAAGGTTCAATATGTAACATTCTGTAATATTTATCATTTTATTAATTTTTTTTTTTAATTGCTAAAGTGTGAACAACATTTTAACGTAACTTGAAAAATTAGCCCTTCCACAACATTCTTGCCTATAGTCTGTGGACTAATTTCTATGTAAAAGATGTGACGTTTATGCTTCCGAATGTCTTCCATCACCGCTTCCTTTACAGTGTCAACAGTGTACAACACTAGCAAACATTAGCTTAGAAATGGAGTCTGCTAATGTCAACAAATGACCGGCACCTACTGCAAGTAGGTGTCCAAAAGTCAAAGCTAAAGTCCAAAAGTCAAAGCTAAAGCTTGCTATAAATCAAGTGAAATATATTGGTTGGCCGGTTAACGTTAGCTTTCTTGCTAACATGGATAAATCAGCCAATTCATCCAAACTCCTGGGACTGATCTGGCCGTAAACTGGCTGACTTGGCATTTGCAGGTTACTTTGTCAACTGACATTGCAGCTGGCTGATATATCCTATAGATTGATGCTTGCTAACGTTATCACTAGCCAAACACTATCTGAGTGGATATATGTTATTTATACATTTCCAAATTACTTCACCAGCTAACGTGATCCATGATACTAACTTACTGTATGTACAGTAAGACAAATGATGTAGATTTTAGCAAACAAGAAATGTAATGGTGTAAAGGTGAAACTAACTATTTCTATGAAGCTAATGGTCCAAATAAAATATAGGAACATTACAGATAGTTACAGTAGCATTATTCTAAATGGGACTGTCATTCATTTTCCAGCATTCAGACTTATGTATGCCACTTTTGTCCAATGACCAGGATGACGCGAGCAACAGTATGATGACTGCAGTTCACTTAATGGCCAAAGGCATCACTATTAACAAGAGTTTTCTGAATGTTACATAGGGAACCTTTAAGACAAAAACAAATGTAATTTCCAGAAGAAAATTCATAATTTATGAGTTGTGATATTTCAAGAAGAAAGTTTTTTTTTCCTGATGTTATGCCTTTATTCTATAAATCTCAGATATGACACTGAAATGTTTTGTATAAACAAACATGTTAAATTGTAGAGAACTGTTGGTTCAGCCTCCCTCCTTAGAAAATCTGGCAAACACCATCTTGTGTTGTAATGGAGCATTAAAACAGCTGTAACCATAGAAAAGCCCACTGGCTATCCCATGAGATGTGAACATGGAAGAAGAAACAGGTTTAGTTAATAAACATTACATCAGTATTTTAAGACTCATTTCTGTGTTTGTTCTTCTGCCCTCTGATGGACAGAATCACTTGCTGCAGCTTTAAAACCTTTAATATTTCTCTACATATAAAGCTTGAAGCAAATACATACAGGATACATATCTGACACGGACATCCAGTGTCTCTCTATCTTATCTCTAAGTTTCAGTTGTTTTAAGGGGAAATTTAAGGGGAAGTCAGGGTTCAGAATAATCGTTGTCACATGACAGTGAAGGTTGGGAAAGTATCACAGTTTATTCTCTATTTGTAAGATAAAGATTTGATATTTTTACCTTTTCCCAATATACTTTTTGTCATTTAGATATTCAATCTTCTTTTTAACATTCAATTATGACCCGATTATCCTGAGTAGTTTAATATAATAATAGTTGATATGTTTGTGTCTTAGTTTGTGGTAAAATGACGTCCACAGCTCTGTTTGTCTGTCAGTGTTGACAGGCAACAGGTGAGGAGGTGTTGGTGGATGAGCCAGTCCGACAGTCTTATACTGACGGATGGCTGCTTTGATCCACTCGTGCGTTTTGTTTGCAGGTCCAAGTCCAATAGTTGTTCCTGATCTGGTCCTTCACAGCCTGTTTGATCCATTCATGTTGTTCAACCTCAAGCTAGGCAGCTAGCAGTGCCATTGCTAAGCTAAGCCAACCAATGGTGTTGCAGCAACAGGTGAGATGAACATCATGACAATGAATTCAAACAGGTAAATTTCTGCCCCATAAAAAACAGGCGACTGTGGTCTTCAGGGCGTCGCTGGTGATGTGAAGGCGGCAGAATCAGCCGTCGGACCATCAGAGCCATGCGCACATAGAGTTCAGCCAATCACATGTTGGTTTGGAAACACTGTCATGGTCTTGGCGAACACATTTTAGTCCTGGAGGATTGATGGTCTCTGCAGTTACATGTCTCTGATGGTCCAAGCCCCGTCATTAGGAGGTGGCGGTCTGTTTGTTCCGGAAAGTTTCGAAGAATGCCATCATCCCCTTCCTCACGTTGCTACTGCTGCCATTGCCCTTGGTTATCCTAGACGTCATCATGGTGCCACTACTGCCACCATGGTGATGTGATGTGAGAGGAGGAAAGGCAGCACCGTCCATCGAGTTGGCTCGTTTGACCTTTGACGGGTTCGCACGCCATGACTTTGTCCTCGGAGGAGGAGTCTGAGCCACCAGACATTTCTGATACTGGACCTGATCAAGAGAAAAGGACTGTTACAGGAAATAAAAACATGATATCAGCGAGGGGCGCAACATTCATTTTCAACCTTAAAACACCTGTAATATACCTTTTGATAATGATGGAATCAAGGTATTTTAATGGAATTGTTTCTGGGTTATTTCTGGGTAAATTACCCCGAACCAAGTCTTAACCATTTCTACTGAAACAAAGCAAATACCAAGCAACTGTTTTGAGTGTGCATGGCTTGCTTGTTTTGAGCATGCATGGCTGTAGGCACTGACATCTTTCATTTAATGCTATCCACACAAACACCTCAAATGAATGTCAAGATTCCAGATTCCAGCAATTTAACTCCTATAACTGTGCAACCAAAACTCACTGAACAAACCATTAAAGAACAATAAAAACAAACTTCTGTTTCTACGTTTAAAACCAATACTAATGATTCATATCTCACTGCCCTCTTCTACCAACACGGAACCGCCTCAGTTCTAGCTTGTGCACTGAATTTTGGACCATTCTGAGAATTTCAACCAAAAATAAACTTGTTTTGAACCTGAAAAAACAGTTCCCAACTGAAACACATAGATAGCAGGCTTAGGTTTAGGAGTTCCTGGCAGCTGTAGGACAGGTTAGCGTTACCTAAATTTAAATGTAAATGTTTTTTTGTTTTGTTTTTTAATGTAAATTTATGAAAAACATATAATTAAAAAGGTGTTGTTACTCACCATGCATGCAGCTTGGACGGCCTCAGAGAGGTGTCCTGCATCTGGTTCACACCAGAACACGTGACACTCAAATCGTTGCGTGCCACCATCAACGATGACAGCGAAGGTGTGGCTATCATGGCCGACGCCCAGAAAGGTGAGGAAACGTACCTGACAGTCCCAGAAAGGCTCCTCCCCTTCCTGTGAGGATCCAATCAGATGGATGAAACAGAGTGAGTTGTGGTGACCTTTGACCTGATGTATGAACACAGATCGAATGATGGTGATGTTACCTCTCCCTTCCAGAGAGACAGAATGTTATCAGTGACGTGGATGACGATCGGCTCCCACTCGTCTCTGTCTGTTGAGTTCATGATGCTTTCTATTGCTCGGTTTAACACCTCCATACCTGTCACACAAACACACCAACAATTTCAAGTTACAATCCTTTTGATGCTGGTTGACTTGGTGACCCCTGGTGGTTACCATCATTTGCCCAAGAAAAGATGACTTGGGACTTGCTTGAGACATGACTTGAATTACATGTCTGCTTTTTACAGCTGAGAGTAACCAATCACAGTGCTGAATGTTGACATGTTCAGGTGTAACAGGTGTCCTACCCATCGCTCTGGACACCGGCAGGTTACCGATGTACTGGACCTGGAACTTCTGCACCTGCTGCCGAACCGCCTCCAGAAACTCCACTAAAACACAATAAACAAGGAGGAATCAGCAGAGAACCAATCAGAGAGCGGAAGGTGATGTCAGAGAACAGAACAGGCAAGTCACCTTGTCTGGGCAGGTCTTCAGGTGAGATGCTATCCATCGTGAGAGATCGAGATGGCTTCATCAGTGTCTTTTCTGACATCATCTACTGACACATAGAAGAGTTAAAACACATCTGTTCAAAGGTGTTTGTTCTGTTCACACTCAAACCAACAACACATACGTCACATGTCCTGTCTCTACCTCTCTCCATTGGTTCATACGTAAATATTTAAAAGCACCTCACAGGTATACGATATAGCAGGTGGGTCAAGCTCATACCAATACCTGTAGAACTTTGTGTCCACTGCTAATTGGCAACATGGTAAGAGAGTATATGAGCTGTAGACTCACTGACCTTGGAGCACATCTCATGCAAGGCCGTGGCGATGGCTTTGGCCGGAGCGTTGCAGCGAAACACGTGACACTTCAGCACACAGCTGTCTTTATCATCAGCCACAAAGGCAAAATCCCTGAACACACCACACACACAGTGGATTGGTCATATTCTTGTGATCGACCAGCTGACGGACCGATGATCATATGCTCAGCAGGTGAAATCAATAAATGACCCTAACATATAGAGGAGGTTGTGAAGATGGGTCTAGAGGTAAAGGTAGAGTGTTTTACCTGTCCCTGCCCAGGTGGAGGGGTGAGGGTGGGGCGTGTTAAAGAAACAGAGAGAGCGAGAGTGTTAGCGCAAACAAACAGGGAGACCAGCTGAAAGGTGAGTTTGATGTTTTGCATGCCAAAACATCAAACCCATAGTGTCTTTAGCCTAGCTTAGCACAAAGACTGAAAGCAGGGGGAACTGTTAGCCGAGCTACTTCAGAAGAGAAAAAAACAACCTTCAGACAAAAGCAGTGCAGCTCGTTTGCAATAAATTCTCTTTGAAAACATATTGTGAATCTGATATCTGATAAATCAATCACAAATCAAAGAACCAGCCAGCTGCTCTCTGATTGGCTCACCTGCCATTGTTGCAGCCCACCCCCCAGACCCGGATGTTGATGATTGGCTGGCAGTGCAGAGGGGTGTGGTCTAAAGGGTCCAACAGGTTCAGAGTGTCTTTCTTCAGAACCAGCATCATCTCCCGACCCTGTAGACAGACAGTGTGAACAGTTTCAAACCAGACTGTAAAAGTCTACACCAGTTTTAACCAAATCCTGGTGGTCTAATCCAATCTAAACCAGTTCAAACCAAATCATGATAGTCTGAATGAGTTTAAACCAGATCTTGATCATTTAAACCAGTTAATTCCAGATTCCAACAGTCTGAATCTGTCTGAAATAGATCACAATAGCCTGAACCAGTTATCCTCTGAACTGCTTTAAACCAGATTTTGATGGCCTAAACCAGTTAAATCAAGATACAGATAGTTTGGACTAGTTTTAACCAGATCCCAATAGTCTAAACCAGTTTGAACCAGATCCTGATAGTCTAAACCAGTTTAAACCAAATACTGAGTCTAAAAGCAAAAACAGTTTAAAACATTTTAAATTTAGTAGAAACTTAAACTTAAACACAATCTGGATCACAATCTTGGTGATAAATTCAGATCACAGACAGACAGACAGGTACAGGTTGAAGGCGTCTCACCTCCCCCCAGGCTCCTGGCCTGTCTCTCTGCTCAGGGCTGCTGCAGTGAGACAGCTGCTGGATGACATTACTGACAGCAAGACTGCTGCGACCAGGAGACAGGTCCTCCTCTTCCACCTCTAGCCAGCCCAGAGACCGCACGGCAAAACACTGACAGACGGGGGTTAGACAGGGAGAAAGGGAGAGAGAAATGATGAGATTAAGCGGTCAGTGAGTTGCTGGGTGACAAATAGAAAAACCAGGACACAGATAGAGAGACGGGCAGAGAGAGCCACAGATTAAATCAGATTAAGACTGTACAAAACTGTGGTAGAGAGAGATAGATACAAACAAGGCGAGAGACAGATTAGACTAGATTAGAACACCGGCATAGAGCGAATAAACCCAACATATTATTATTATTGTTGTTGTTGTTGTTGTTGTTGTTGTTGTTCATTCCCCTGACATCACAGCCTGACTTCACACTCAGACCTGAAGAGGTCTCACTGAGCATGGTTGTATGCCGCTGTGTGCATATAAGCGTTATTATTACCTTTGAGTTGGGGTCATGGTTGGTGAGATAATCTTCATGCCACGAAGACCTGAGAGAAAAAACAAAATTCATATAACCTGTGCAGACACTGTGTGTGTGTGTGTGTGTGTGTGTGTGCGTGTGGGCGGATATATTACCTGGCCTCAGGTGGTCCGTCTGTCTCTCTGTTGGAGTTCTGCTGTCCAGCCTCCTCCTGCTGCGATACAGCACCACAGAAGAAGACAACACATCAGACAACCCAAATGAGTTAAGTCCACTACACACTGAACTAAGTGAGGTCATCCAGACTAACTGGGGTTGTTAGGACTAACTAAGGTTTGGACTAACTGTGGTCATTTGGGCCATCTGGGGCCATTGGGACCAACTGAGGTTTGGACCATCTAGGGTTATCCAGACCAAGTGGAGTCATTTGGACTCCCACAGTTTAGTAAAGAGGGTCTAACCTGTGTGTCGAGCAGTTGTGGCGTCCCGCTGAGGCGTGGGTGTTGCCACTGGGTGGCGCCAGTGGGGACATGCCAGTAGTAGGTTCCTGTTGAGTCTTTGATGGTTCTCCAGCCTGAGGGAAGGTCTGGATCCAGCAGCAGGTTCTGGTCTGTCCAGATGTTGTCTGCACATACATATAAAACAAAGTGATGACCCACAAGGAAAGCAAGTGACCCCAACAGGCTGCTGTGTTCATTACAACCACAATGGTCCTGACAAAACTGAGCTCTGAGTGGAGAGCTGAGGTTAGCTACAGTACTTAGAGTTAGTAGTAGTTGGTCGTTAGACTAGAGGAAAATACGGACACAGATGAACTTTTCTCTGATACATTCTGTTTTGATCGTGCTGAGAAAACTGCTTTCATTGCTTCACATCCATTGGTAATTCAAGTGATTTAATCTCAACAGTTCAATTGCATTAAATGCTTCCACTTCAACTGCCATCATCTGGCAATCATCGACGTTTACTCTTCAATGAACAGCTCAAAAACTACAGCTGACATTTCGACCACTGTGTCTACTCTGGAGATTCAACTGAAATTTCAACTTTCAACTGCTTTCAGTGCTTCAATGTAGATTGCCAACAACACAAACAAACAATGTTTGCATGAGTGATTTTCAGTGTTGCAAAGGACACTTCAATTTCCTTCTGAAAAGGTATTCTTTGATTGTCTGCTGAAAAAAACATTTTTTGATCTGTGGTGTAATATTCAGATGAACGTTAATTCAAAAGTCCTGTGTATGTATTCATTCTTAAACCCAAAAGTCTACCAGCGAAACACAGTGACTCGTTGTTAAAGACAGGTGGATGCAGTGATCACATATGTAACCAGACTTTGTCCAATCAGGTGACAGTCTGAAGTGGTGCGAGACAAGCTGATTGGTCAGAAGACGTCAGTCATGCAGCTAAATTTAGCACAACTGAGATTCACTTCTGATAATAATAAAAATAGCATCTCAGCAGTAATATACTGTCTGAAAATCAATTCTCTCCCCTCATTGAGCCCTGTGCTTTAAGTGTATATCAGTTCACATGTCGTCAAGCAGTCTCTGTTAAAAGTTAGACAACTATCACTGGAACAAAACTTAAAAACGTGAAGGCTTTTCAGAAAGATGCAGCATCTTTTTTCTCTGATTTCTAAGTGAATTTCTGGAGGTTTATACTGCATGGGCATCAGAGATAATGATGTCCTCAGGAAGTGGAAGTCATACGTCCCCACAGTGGACTGTAAATCTATATATAACCATGTAATATACTGCAGAGGTAGGACTCTTTACAGCCCTCCTGGTTTGCACAGTGGACTAAACTATAATCAGTTTTTAACAGACAGTGTTGCATCATGTTGTCGTGTTCCTGATGTCGTCCATCTGGTACAAAATGTACAAGACGACAAAGTGATCTGAGGTCAAACTGCTGTACAGGAAACGATTTGAATAATTAATAAACCTTTAGAGGCACAAAATACTGAGTCAGCTGATTGAGAGACAACGATATGACTGGAAGAAGTTACGGGAGGGGCAAACTGGTCAATACAACAGAATAAACCACAGTCAGCAATTAGAACAAACCACTGGACCACAGCTCGGCGTGCTGTTCAAATGATCTTATACATTCACATCACATCTTTACTGAAATGGGAAAAAAGTTTAGAGGGTTGGAAAGAGATCATAATATTTATATAGAAACAAAATAAAACTCAGCAACACTCAGCAAATCATCAGGTAGAATTTAGCTTAATTATTTTATTTAATTCACATTAGATGCAAAAACATCAGGAGAGGAGTGAGAGGCCATATACAAACAAGGGTTTTGTTGAGTTTTATTTAGTTTCAAATTTGAATGAAGTGTTGTGATGGTGGCTTTAAACAAGGAGATATAACAGTTTTTTTTTTTTTTTTTGGTTAAACAAAAAGGATTTTTCCACTTTCACAAAAAGATTGGTCTCTGTAGAATCATTTACATAATGTTGTCAGACACTTTTATTGACAAACTCAGCCTGTCAGCGGCAAAAACAGGATATTGGATGAACTTTAACGGCGCACAATCGCTCACACTGATTATGCTGATTATGCTGCAGTCCATTTCACTAGGCCAAATTCATTGTACACTTGGTCCGTGAGGTCCAGGTTGAAGAATACTGAAGTTAACCTTTGACAGCGAAACGCCAGAGCTCATTGCAGCCGTTCAAGTCAATGTTTCAATTTTCAAAATAAAACACCCTGTGCAAACTTCAGACCGTAAAAACAGCCATAGAGGAAACAATTTACCTATATAGCATATTTACATATCTGGAAGAACATAAACCAAGGAAACATTATCAAATTTGAGCATGTTAACAAAGCAAAACACTCCACCAAATGGACAACCAAACCAAACGGGAGGGCGGGCACGACATGACAGAGACGTGCCCGGTGGGGTTTTGCCGTAAGACCTCTACTTTTAAGACTGAAACATTTGAACTCGTTGACTTGGAAACTAAAACTGTCCATACACTTCAGTGTGCTCACTGAGGTCAAACTGTCCTCATTTGATAATTCAGAACTCAGATTAAAAAACACAAAAACAACCAAAACAAACATTGTTTTACTATGAGGCCAAATCTCTCACAATAATCTCCTCATTATCCTCAGATATCTCTAGAAAACTGTTCGTACGCTGAAGTCTGTGGGAGACACACTCTTCTACTATCAGTTGGGTGGATGTGTGGGAGAAGCTGTGAACACTATTTATTTATGTGGCCGCTCAACTTTGTCCGTCTACCATCCACCTCCCAACAAGTTTAATGCAGTACAAGAATGCAGCTCTTTGTTCACCACTGAACATAATCCTGTCAGCGATTGTGTTTCCCTCCAAACATATTCGAGGTCACAGTCAGTTCAACACGTCAGGGGTCATGTTGTTCTAACAAACAGCTGATCTGTTGTTTCCCATCTGTTTACTTTCCACTCACTATTAAACTGCAGTAAACATGAGCACACAGTGTCGGTGTATTCGGTCATTATGACCTCATACTTACAGGGTTTGTCCTTCTCTCATGACACAGCACCACCATATCTGTGTGTGTGTGTGTGTGTGTGTGTCCTGTACTTCTATCTTAGTGAGGTCATGTTTGACCTTTTTGTGATGTCATGTGATTGATGGAGGGTATCCATCAACCTAGCAGAGGGTTAGAAAGCTATACCTTTTTTTTTTTTTAGCTGATTTTAAAATGTGAGTCACTTTAAAAGGATCTTAAATATGTAACTGATGGCTACATACATGATGTCATGCTAGCAGATCTGGGCTGACAGGGTGAGAAGTAAGTATATAAAAACTAAACTGTTATTTCCAGCTGGGTTACGTTACCTTTGATGGTTCCATATAGACGATTCTGAAGCAGCTAGCTGGTTAAACTTTAGTTTGCTGCTAATGTGATTGCTAGCAAAACACTATCTCAGTGGATATGTTATATATAGCTCGGCAAATTGATTGATTTAAGCCAACAATAAATGATTTAAAAGTACAAAGCAAAGCTATAAATATCGATTGCTTTCTACAAGTCAAGAGTGATGCAAGGCAGGGACAAACTAGCGAACTTGAACTAGAACTAGTTGTTATCATGAAGCTAATGGTCCAAATGAAATATAGAAACATTACAGATAGTAACGTTATTTATTTTCCAGGATTCAGTCTCATGTATGTCGCTTTTGGCCGATGACCAGGATGATGCGATCAACAGGATGCTGCTGACTGCAGTTCACTGAACGGCCAAAGGTGTCACTATTACCAAGAGTGCAGGAAAGTTTACAGGGTGATCAGGTGGGCGCGTCTCTGTATCTATTAAAACAGACGTCGAACAGTTGCTGCCGCCACCTTTTCAATGGCAACATGTTGGCTCCCATCAACATGTGAAACTCTTTACTGCTTCATTGAGAGGTTATGATTGCATGCCATGTCACTATGGCAACCCCAGTATCTGATAGTATCTGAATTCACTGAATGATTCACGAAAATACAATTTTCAAAGTGTGATTATCCAGACAACAGACAACATTTGTGATATTAGTTAGCTATATCATATGGCTTTGTTTCAAACCACAACCACAACCTGCTGTGTTGGGGCAGATGAGTTTACAGCAGCAGTCTGTGGTTCTTCAGACTGGAAAGCTCAGACGTAACCGAACACAACAACAACAACTACAACATGATGCTGCCGGGCAGCAGCTACTGCAGCATCCACTCACTCACAAAGTTAAGTTTTTACTGAGAGCTAATAAGATGCTAATGTTAGCTTCAGTTAGAGCAGATAAACAGGACTTCAGATACAACTGTGCAACCACACAGGTGTGTAAGGTGATGATGATCGTGATGATGATGATGATGATGATGATGATGATGATGATGGTAGCAGGTAAAGGTGTGTGTGTGTGTGTGTGTGTCTCACCATCATAGTTGACGATGAGGATGGCCAACATGTAATCCTTGCCCATCATGGCTCCACCTTCCAACGTGTGTGGTCCAATCAGCTGATCGCCCTCCAACACACACAAACACACACACACACGCACACACAGACACACACACAGGCCCAGATGACAGATGTTAAAGCCTCCTCCTGCCTGTCTCTCTCTCTCTCACTGTCTGTCTGTCTGTCTCTGTGTCTCTCGTCCCTCCGTCCTCCCCTCTCTCAGACGACACCATCAGTGTTCTTCTTTATTTTATTTCCGTCCCGGCGTTTTCTCTCTCTCTCTTCTCTCATTCGTCCCTCCTCTCTCTCACTCGTCCTCCCTCTCTCCTCTCTGTCTGATGAAGGATGCTGTTTTCCTCCTCCTCCTCCTCCTCTCTCTCCCTCTCCCTCCCTCTCCCTTTCTCTCCTCCCCCTGCTGATGTCATCACTCCCCTCCCTCTCTGACTCTCTCCCTCACTCGACCTTCACTGTAAAAAAAAAAAAATGACATTAAAGTACATTTCCATGACAACCACGCATGTTTTAGAGTTCATGTAACAAAACTCACAGCTCTGGTTTTTGAGGTTTAATGGGACGTCTCCTCAGCTTTGTGTCACCTGACCACAAACAGCATCACTGATAGCAATAATGTCACAGTATACCGGTGTACACCTGTGCATCACTGCAGCAAGGTGAGATGTTAAACCAGTGAAGGTCAGCAAAGATGAGATATACAGAGAAGGTTGAGTTCCCCTTTAAAGGTTCTCAGCGTAACATTCAGAAAACCATTGTTAATAGTGATACCTTTGACCGTTAAGTGAACTGCAGTCAGCATCTTGGTCATCGGCCAAACTGACATACACCAGACTGAGCGCTGGAAAATAAATTAAAATCATATTTAGAACAATGCTACGATCTGTAATGTTGCTATATTTTATTTGGAGCGTTGACGCCATGATGCTAACTAGCAAATCAACTCATTAGCCAACCCCAGCTTTGGTCAGTAACAGTTCGCTCGTTAGCCTCCGCCCTGCATCGCTCTTGGGTAGTAGAAAGCATTGATAGTTACCCCTTTGCTTTGTACCTAAAATAAACACTGTTTGTCTTAATACATATTTTATTATCGTGAATCATGTTGGCTGCTAAAGCCAAAGGTGCAGTGTGTAAGATTTGTGGCTCTTATTAACCATACTTAACTATGATTTCATGCATGTAGAATCACCTTTAAATAAGACTCTTTTTGTTTTTGTTACTTAAAAAGTATCCTTTTGTATCTACAGTGGGAGCGGGTCCTCTTTCATGGAGGCCGCCATATTGAAACACCGTGTTTCTACAGTAGCCCAGAACAGACAAACTAAATTGTGACTCTAAACAGTGTCCTTAAAGTGTTGTTACTTCTTTACACTAACAAGGTGAGGGTGATGTGAGGAGATTGCAATGCAGCGATTACACCGCTGGATGCAACTAAATTCTACACACTGGACCTTTAAATAACATATCCACTCAGTCTTGCTGGCCATAATGTTGGCGAGCATCAAGCTAATGTTAACTAGTCATCTGCAATCCAGTAACGCTGCATGTAGGAGGCTTACTTGCAATAGCGTTCGACAACATAACCTGCAAACAGCAAGACAGACAATTTACAGCCAGATCAGCTCCTAGAGTCTAGGCGAATATATCACAATATCACAATATATTTCACATGATTTGCAGTAATGTTAGCTTTGACTTTAAACTTGGTGTCTTTAGATTTGACCCACTGCTGCACCTTTTTTTTTTTTTTTTTTTTTTTTTTTTTGTGAACTATGTCTTTAAAAATAAACAAAGGATTTCACCTGAACCTCTCCAGAGGTCAGATTACAGCTGGGTGACGTCATCTTATGTGTGACACGGTGGCCACGTGTCCGGAACAGCTTCGTCAGCAGGCAGCTGTGAAGCTCGAGAACATTACAGGAAGTCAGACCAGTACCCTGCAAAATAAAAGCCTAAAGTTTATTGCACAACATCCTAACTTTCTTGTTAAAGAACATCTGTATCGGCACAGCACATCTATTTTTGTTGTTGCTTTTACTCGATCTAATAAATACAGTCCCTCTGTAAGCACTGAGGTTTGTTTATCTAAGTTTCTTTAGTCCTGAACTTGAATCCTGAGCTTGGATTCTTTCTGACAGACACCAGGCCGTGTGAGGAGGCAGCACCATCTCGAATCTGACTCATATGTACTCATATACATACATGAACATGATTCAGAAAAATAAACAAATGGGGCAGCAGAAGGTCAGTCCTTAGGGACTAAGGGACTGGAGGGTGGCCAGTTTAACTGCAGCACATAGAGGTGACCTGTTCACCTCCTGAAATAAGAATTTCCCATTTGAGGGATCAAAAAGTTAATCCTCCAGTTTTGCTTAACATTAAAATGATGGATAAAAATCTTAAATACAACTTTACTTTGCTGAATTTCACTTGAGCCCTTAAAAACGTTTTCTCGTCTAGATTGTATCATTAGTATTCTGTATAGATGTTTAGCACAGGTTAACACAGTATATATATTTATCTTTTATGCAAATGTTTAATTACCCTGTACATATTTAAATTTAGATCTATCTCAGGCATACTGTGTTATAGGTTAATTTGAATGTATGTTCAATGTATGTCTGCATGCTGCTACTGGATGCTTGTAATAATAATAATCTATCTCTCTATTAGAAAAAATGAATGGTTATTATTCAGAACCATTGATTTTATGAACAATTACATATTACTATGACACATCATATATTTGTTACTTAAAATATGAAGTTTTTTGTACGTTCAGCTCAACGTGTCTTATTTTGAAACTTTGAACGGAAGTTGTTTTGTTTCGCTGCTAGCTATCTTGACGCGGACGTAATTCAGTAAATACGTAGTTATCGTCCACTGATGGAGATTTATGTCTCTATAATTAAATATTAACTTAAACCAAAAGTCGATTTTAAACATTAATGTTGTTTTAACTCCTCTGGTTAGCTTAGCTTAGCTTAGCTTAGCTTAGCTTAGCCTCCTGAAGCTGTGGTTGTTTGACATGGAGCAGTCCAACATGGAGGACATGTACATTAAACCAGGTATGTGTCAGCGTCTCTGATATAACTTAATATAACTTAATATAACTTAATATTACAGATTTAAGTGTTTAATTAGCTTCTGTCCTGTCAAACTGGTCTCCAGCACCGCCGTGCTGCTGCTGCTGTGACGGACAGAAAGCCTCTAACGAACCGCGTTAAAAAAAAATCAGTCAACTTAAAGTTCACATCAGCCTGAAGGCAACAATTAATCACTTTATAACCAGATACGAAACATTTATGAATCAATTAGATGTTGTTTTGTGTTCGGCGTTGAAATATTCACCAAACAGCAACTCTTTAAATGAAAATATTAGGTTTATTATAGGTTGTCTTGGTGTTTGTCCTGATGATTAATAACAACATTAATGGCATAACATGTTTATTAATAAATGTGTCGAGTCATGTTTGCCTGACTTAAAAACAGCCAAATATTCACTACAGTTTGGTACTTACTGTACTTTAAGTACATTTTGCTGGCTCATACTTTTACTGTGGTAATATGTCTGGAGTCCACTTTATTTTAAACAACCGTCAAAGTACAGTTTGTGGAAAAAGTCACATTTAAAATCTCAGATTTTGTTGTAACATGAGATCAGTACGGTTTAAAACAAACTGATCGAATGACTTCATGTCAGATCGCTGCCATGATTAAAGCCTGTTGATGTGTCAGGTGTCAGGTGTACTCCCTGTGAGAGTCTCAAACATCGACTGCAGCTGTAAATTATTTATTCTCACTGAACATGTAAATATAATATCACCACTCATACATGATCTATAAGTGCTGTATATACTGTCATATGCTCATTATAATGTATTTATTTATCCACTGTTTACATTTAGTCTGTTGTACACAGATATGCATATCGGATCAGATCTGCATCGTTGACTAAAATGTCAAACTTTTGTCAAACTTCTGTGTTGCCTAGGTAACCAGGAGCGGGGCTGGAACGACCCCCCTCAGTTCTCATACGGCCTGCAGATGGCCCGCGGACCACAGAGGAACCTACTGAACAAGAGAGCACCTCCACCAGGAGCAGCTTCAGGTATTCCATGTTGGTCTCAGAGGCTGTGTTTAAACCCAGTCTGGTTAGATTCAGCCAGCACAGTTGATTAGCTGTCCATCAGGAAACTCTGTAAATCCCAGAGAGTTAAAGTTCCAAAAATGGTCGTAAAGTTTCCTGTCTTCAGTCTATCTCTTGTCTCTGATTGGCCCTCAGGAACCGGAGTCCCACCCATGACCCCTCCCTCCTCTAGTTCTCTGGCCCCGCCTCCACGTGGTGTTGCCCCGCCCCCTCTATCACCAGGTAAGAAGCAGTACGAGAAGAGATGCAGACTCGAACCTCTGAACTTTAACGCCTCTGAGCTCCTCGTCTCTTCCTTGCAGCTCGTCCTCCTCCTGTAGGTATGGCCACACCCCCTCCTCCTCCAGGACCAATGAGAAGTCAAGGAGAGGCCAGCAGCCAATCAGAGAGTGAGCCTGACGTGGACGTTGTGGTGTTGGTGTTGAAGCAAGCCCTGGCTGCCTGTAGACAGGCTGTCAAGGTGAGTCTTCAGACAGACGTCAGCACTTGTCTCTGTCTCACAACTGGACTGGTTTGTTCTGGTTTTGGACCAGGAGACTGACGTGACCTTTGACCTTGTGTGCAGGATCAGGTGTGTAATGATGTGGCAAAGAGGCTCGGCGTCCTGGAGGACAGCTGGAGGTCAGGCAGACTGAGCCTACCTGTGAGGAGACGCATGGACACCTTGACTCTGGGTAACACCTGTCTGTCTGTACATCTGTCTGTACACCTGTCTCTCTTTCTGTCTGTACACCTGTCTCTCTTTCTGTCTGAACACCTGTCTGTCTTCCTGTCTGTCTCTCAGAGCTGAAGGCGGGTCACTGGGACTCAGCTGATGAGATCCATCGCTCTCTGATGGTCGATCATGTGACTGAAGTCAGCCAGTGGATGGTTGGCGTCAAACGACTTATCGCTGAGACCCGAAAACTGAGCCCAGAACTCTTAGAACCACTTCTGAGACCTGCAGAACCAGTACAAGACTCAACAGAACCAGCCCAGGACTCTACAGAACCAGTCCAAGAAGCCGAAGAACCGGTCCAGGACTCTATAGAACCAGTCCAGGATTCTATAGAACCAGTCCAGGACCCAGTCTCCGAGTCCTGACTCGGTAGGCTTCTTTCTGTAAAACTTTGACTCTAAACCAGAACCAGGATCTGGTTCTGATGATCCTCACATTCATATTCGCTTCAGGTGGGGGGTCGGCGGTTTGTTGAAGGGGGGCGGGGGAGGCAAAGACGGTGGTAGACGTGTTAACTTGTATGAAGACGATAAACATGCGTGTCAGGATCAACAAAGGATTTGTTTGTTTCTAACTAGCCGAAAGATTCTGAAATAAACAAAACAGACAAGAGACGATCAATCAGTTAATAAAATCGGATCAGACTTCATCAAGTGACAATAACAGACAGCAGGAACGTGTCCGTTTCTGTCATATTTTAAGATGAAATTATCAAGTTGCTTTGCTGATATCACAGTGGTTGGTTATTTTGATTTTTTTTTAAACTCACTCAAACGTTTATCACCTGTTTTACTGACGGATATTTTAAGAGATAGAAACAGTTAGCTTTAATTTTTATCTTCAGAGATATGTCATTGATCCTCATGCAGTGTTTGACTGAACGGGTTTGAACTGTGATTGACTGGTTCATAATGACCGGACCAAACTCCTGTTTGTTTTTCTATGATTAACACGTCTTTATCACACACTTGAAACAAGAAAAAAAGCGCTCACCTCTTCGTTTCCCATCAGGCGTTTGGTCTGCATCAGTCTGGTTTATCTCAAACAAGCCTGCTATTTCTGAGAGGGGGTACAGGGTCAAACTTTGAGAACTTCTGCTTTGGACTCTTGACTCTTTGGACTCTGTACTAACCACCCATAACGTCTTATTAACGAGCCTTGATCCCTGTTTATCCACTTTAAAGTCGTGTGACGTTTCCACGAATCGCAGCAGAGCTCTGTGCATCAACAGTGAATCTCAGAATCATGGAGTCGTTTTTTACTTTGTGCTCTCGACGAATAAAAAAATCTTTCTCTGAATGTTTCTGTGGTTTCATCAGACACCAGACACAGACTCTGTAAACCACCTGCTGCTCTTTCATCCTGCCCACAGGATGAAAGAGCAGCACTCATTTCCGATGCACATTTTATACCACTGTGTACTTTACATTTGTCTGACAGCTTCAGTTTCTAAGACGTCATTGAACCATCAACACACACAAGATCATTCAATTAGTTAGTTAGTTAGTTAGTTAGTTAGTTAGTTAGTTAGTTAGCAACCATCAAAGTCAAATTCAGGTCTTAGTTTAGTTGAGATAGTTTGTCATTGATCCTCATGTTAAAACACAATATTTTCATCAATAGTATATTGATATAACATATAATATATATATATTATATTTTAGTTAGTTGGGATGAAACTGTAGGACATCACTATTTTTTCGTCATCAATTAGAACAGAAAATAAAACCAGAAAACTTTTATTTCAGTAAAAATAAGGACGGTCCGGTTTGAACATGACCTGGTAAAACATCAGATCTGAAGTGGGAACATAAAGATCATCAGCTGGTTTCAGCGTGTGACCAGCAGGAGGCAGCAGTCACATGTTCACTGTGTATGTGTGTGCTACTATCTTTGTGAGGACCAGCTCAGTTTTAAATGGCAGTGAGGACATGTCTGGTCTGTTTAATTATTCAGTATAACAATCTGTTTCCCGGTTAGGGGACTAACTAACCTCATTACATGTAATCAGGATTATCGCTGTAGATATTTTGGGTCCTGTCATGATCGTTTAGTGTTTTTTATGGTTGTTTGGTGTCTCTTCATAGAGATTTTTATTTTCTTTGGGGTAATTTTGAGTCTTTTTGTGGTCTTTTAGGGTTTGCGGTTGTCTTGAATGTCTTCATAGAGATTTGTATTCTCTTTGTGGTTGTTTTGGGTCTCTGTGGTGGCTTTTAATCTTTTGTGGGGTTTTTTAATCTGTTTGGGGTCTTTTTGAGTCTCTGTGTGGTTGTCTTGAGTCTTTTGATTGGCTTTCCAACAAGAAATTGTCACAGGCTCTTCAAACTGAAGCTGTAATCCTTCCAAATGATGTACAGAAAGACTAATTTCATCTTGATCCCTCTGTGGTTTGACACATCTCGGTGGTGTTGGACGGATGAACGGGAAGCATCTGTTTGTGAGCGACAGTTTTAAAGAGCTGCTGTCATCATGTTGATCTCTGCTGCAGAGGTAACCAATCAGAAACCACCATATGCTGTTACATATGTTTACTTATCAGCCCAATGCTCCTAGCGCTGGTGGTTTGGCCTCAGTCGGGTGTTACAGGAACCAGCATGAACACTCTAACAAACACATTAAACACCAAGACAACTCCTACAGCTCCTGAGTGGACCCCCAGTTCTTGTTTCCAAGGTCAAGAATAAACTTTAAATGTTAACCAGAGGTTTGTAATGACCTTCACAGCCTGTAGGGGGTGCTGGTAAATAACTAAACTGCCTTACTTTAAAGGAACTGAAGATTTGAACTTTAACGTCCATGGTTATTATCAGATGTTTGAGGTTTTTCAGATGTTTACAGCTTCCAGCAGAGCTGTCTGAACTCTGCTGACCACCCTGCTTCACTCCTCCTCCTCTTCGTCCTCCACTTCCTCCTCCTCCTTGTCTCTCCAGGGAAGGCGCGGAGGAGAGGAGCCTCGAAAAGAGGAAACCAAGCAGAAAAGATGAGTGACAGAAAGACAGAGAGAGGAACAAAATGAAAGAGGCTTTTCCCTGCGGAGACAAACAATCTAAAAATAGACCGAAAGAAAGAACGAAAGAAAAAGAGAGAGGTCCTTCCCTCTGGTCACAGGTTTCAAAGACACAAGAAAAATCAAACCATAAACAACTACAGCTGCTTTCTGGCTGTTATTTTGTTATTTGTTGATTCACTGATTTACCATTAGGTCCAAAATGATGTCTTCTAATGTCTTCATTTCAACACTTCAATCTATGAAAGTAAAACATGAAAACCAGCACATAATCACATTTGAGAAGCTAAAACAAGCAGGGTTTTTTGCATAAAATATGACTTCATAATCGATTATCAAACATGGGCTGGTCAATGATTCTGCTTCAGTCAGAACTGAAGAAGCTTCTTGCATGAGAGGATCTACAACCAAGTCCAGTTACCCCAGATTTAACCTTCTTGAAGAAAGATAACCCGGATGACTAAAAACCTTCACAGAAAATAGCATGTTATGTGGTTTCACCTTAAATATGAAAAGCTTGAATTAATTGTTCTCCAAACCAAACAACAGAATATATAATTTGTCATGTTTTCTGATCTGATGCCTCCCACAAACATGGATTACCAGATGGGTGAAGTAGTCAGCTGCCTCAGGGCCTTAGACCTTCAGCAGTTCCCATAGGCCAGAGGTTCATTGTGCCAGTTGCTTTTTGGTCACACGATTTCTTTATTTCTATTTGTTTGGGAATTTCAGCCCGGAAGACCAACAGCTAGGTCCTATACTGCTACTATGATCCTGTGTGAACATCTTCGTTATTTTTGTTTATCTTGTGCTCACATGGTGTATTTTCCTAAATAAAGCTGCATCAATTTACCACAAACCTGGAGCAGGTAGGAGTAATGAAGCTGCCATCTTTGGTGTGCTTTGTGCACCTGATGGGAACTTGGAAGCCACAAATGTTTGCCTCTGGTTAGGTAAACATTAGTAAAGGTAAATTAAGCAGGTTGAACATCATTCAGCAGTGCCTTTCAAAATCTATATATTGTGAGAATGGCCTCTGTGGCTGTGTTCGGGTGGGATTAAGTTGACGTTTAAGAACTGCTTGGTTATGGTGTCAAAGTCAGAGACTGTAAGTGTGAACTGGGGTAAGACGTTTTGTGGCACATCACACCACTTCTTTGCTGACAATCATCTTCCAGGTCTGGGTCACTGAACGAGCTAAGCAAAATAGCCAATGCCTCCTATTTCCAAGCCACGTCCTCCAGCTGTTCCTGGAGGATCCCATGGCACTTCTAGTTCAGATGGGATAAATCCCTCCAGTCTGTTTTCCAAGCTGTACATCTCAGGAATACCTCCACAGGGAGAAGTCCAGGAAGTTTCTAAATCAGATGCCCAAACATGCCTTTCTCCCAGATAAGAGATCCTCATCCTGTCTCTTGTCTCTAGTTACTACCCAAAGCTCAAACAGAGGCTGCATCAGTGCTACCACAGTCTGATTCACCAGCCATTTGAAGAACTTCACAACATTTCAACATTCTTCTATTCATTCACCCATTTACTCACCCATTCCCATATTTACTGTACTGTAAAAAACTTTCAACAATAGTAATAAGAGTGATAACTGCAGAAGTGGTAATATTTGTATTTGTAGTATATTTGTAGTATTAGCGGAAGTAATGTTTGTAGTATTAACTGTAGTAATATTTGTGGTATTAACTGTAGTAATATTTGTGGTACTAGTGATAGTAATATTTGAACTATAATGTTCTTTGATTGGTCAGTAGACTAGAAAAGTGAGTATAACTGCAGTACATATACCATATGTCTGTAGTAGAGTTAGCAGTTTTATCCATAGTAATATTTTTAGTATTGCAGTTTTAGTTCCAGGATAATCTCTCCGAGCTGGCGGTGTTTGCAGTCTTACTTTCCAGCACAGACAGAGAAGATGCAGTTACCATGGCGACCGTGTGTGTGTGTGTGTGTGTGTGTGTGTGTGTGTATGTGTCCTGTCCTGTGATTGGCTGACGTGGGAGAGTGGGCGGGCAGGTGGGGCGTCTGAAAGCGTCACTCTGTCTCTCTCTTAGAGATCAGGACAGAGAGACAGAGAGACGCAGCTCTCCTCACTGCTCTCTCCATCATCCCTCCATCTTCTTCTTCTTCCTCCTCTTCCTCCTCCTCCTCCTCCTCTTCTTCCTCTTCTTCGTCCAGAAACAAAACTCTCTCTCTCTCTCTCCATCTCTCTGCTTCTTCTTCTCTGTTTCTCCTTCTTTCTGTCTTCTCTCCTCCATCCTTCAGACAGACAGACAGACAGACAGGTCCAACTCTTGGCCTTCTTCATCACCACCATCACCATCATCATCCTCAGAGGAAGACGGACAGGGAGCCCCCTGACCCTCGCCCCACCGGGTCACCATGGCAACGGTCATCTGCACCCGTTTCACCGAAGAGTATCAGCTGTATGAAGAGCTGGGCAAGTAAGTAACATCTTCATCATCATCATCATCATCAGCATGATCATCATCATTCATCAGAAGTACTACAGTACATTCATTAAGTACAGTACAAGTACCACAAATATAAGTATCATTATTTATGGTAATATTTTATATTTGTTGTGTCTCAGCAAGATTTTTGGTTTAATTTCATGTTTCTATATTGATATTTAAATTATTTTTTAATTTATTCTAATTTATTTAAATTATATATTTGAATCAAATACTTATAAACCTGTTTTATGATAAAATATAATTGTTTTTTAATGTTATATAATATTATTTTATATAGTTTACTCTACTATATGTATTTATTATTGTATTATTATTATTATAATAATGTATTCTGATTATTATTTAATATTACAATTATCAAATGTATTATATTATCTATATGTTTTAATATAGCGTCTTACTTTTTAGTTTTTTGTGTGGGGGTTGTATGTATTTTATATTATTTAATTTGTTCTAATTATTTTCAATAATCATTTTAACATTATAATTGTTAGTTTAATACATTGTTTTAAAATATGATTAAAATACTGATATAATAATATAATCATAATTATTAGTAGTATCATTTTAATATTTATTTTTTGTTACATTAAAAACTATGAACAATGTTAAGTTGTTGTTGATCGCTAATGGAATAATAATTAATGAGACTAATAACATATCCATCTATTCTAACTTAAATCAGTTTCATTATTGATCCTGTTACTAATTAATAGTAATTACAGACAGACAGACAGATACAGATAGATAGATAGATAGATAGATAGATAGATAGATAGATAGATGGTATGGATGAAGGATGAGTGATCACCTTTTTGACCCCATCCCACTCAACGCCCACCCCCACACACACACACACACACACACACACACACATAATACCAGGTCTCTTACATAATGTGATGGTGGGTGGCAGAATACAGCTTTCACAAGAAAAGCACAGAAATCTTTCTGTTTCAGTTTCAACAATGAAATCTGATCATACTTGTTATTTAGTCTTTAATTTTAATGTATCGTTGATTACTTTTCAAAAAAAACACTGGATACTACATTTCCCATAATGCAACTTGACAGTGTCTTTCACTATAGCCTCCCTGCCTGGTTTTCAAACTACACACCGTGTAATGATGACTCTGTGGTAGACATTATGACATCACTGTGACATCACCGGGTCAATAATACCGGTAGTGCTAAAAGTAGCAGTAGTTGGAGGCAGATGCAGGCTAGCACTACTCACATTTGCAGTAATAGTAACATTACTTGTATTAGCAATCACTATAAGAGTACTATTAGTATTTTCAGTAGTATTTGGAGTTATATTAGCCTCTAGCAGTAGCAGTGACAGTACTAGTAGTTAGTACTGCAATAGTAGCAACAGTTGCAGTAGTAGCAGTATTCTTTGCTGTAATAGTAATTGTAGGAACAGCAGAAGTAGTAAAAGTGATAAAAAATAGTAGCAATATTTGCAGTATGAGCAGTAGCTTGTAGTTGCAATAGTAATGTGTGATCACATCAAACATCAGAGTTGAACTGTGAAAATACAAATGAAAAAAAAAAAAAACACCGCTGTCACATTCGTTCACCATATTCATACGGCGGCCATTTTCCTCTGACGTCATGTTCAGGGCGGGAAGCTCCGAGGTTGTTCTGCTGAGTTCAAGCCGCTTATGAATCTTATGTAAGGCATCTTAAATAATAATGAGGAAAATATTTCATAACTCTTATGTGGCTCATCATATTTGAAGAATATCTTTATAGAACGTGAAAACGATTCTTGTTCTTATTTTCTCTTGTTTCCAGGGGTGCGTTTTCAGTGGTGCGACGCTGCGTGAAGGTGCTGTCAGGCCAGGAGTACGCCGCCAAGATCATCAACACCAAGAAACTATCTGCCAGAGGTGAGGAGTGTGTGTGTGTGTGTGTTACACCCCCACTGCTATGCATTGCGTCATGAGTGGGTGTCAGCATCTACCATCCACTGACAGTATAAAGGACAGTGTATGCATGACGTCACCCATGGGTGTCTGTAGCCGTTTTGAAGCTCAAAATCTGTGGCCAAGAAGCTGCTCATCAGGCGGGCTGAATGAAGCCTGGTTGTTCAAACAGGCCACGTGTAAGGGCATCCACCTGTTTATCAAAGCGGCCATGCTGTTAATTCAGCATAACTTTAGGTAATAATATAATTTGAACAGGTGAGTTCTATAAAAATTCAGCCTCTGTACAGTTCTCATGAACGTGGAAATTTGCTATAGAGAACTGTTTTTTGTTCCAGGCTGTAAACATGTTTATTTCTGCTGTGAAGTTGGACATTTTAACATGGGGATTTATGGAGACTGACTCACTTCTGGAGCCAGCTTCAAGTGGACGTTTGGGGAACTGCAGTTTTTTTGACATTCCTGCTTTGGCTTAACTTTACAGCCACCGAGGTTGTCACTTGTTGCTTGTCGCTTGGGTCTGATCAGGGACCCAACCACAACCTCCAAAACCAGCGGTGTCCAGTCTAGCTGCCTGCTTAGAGGGGTTTTGTTGGTTGGTTGTTTGGTTAGCTACACAGCTGACCAAGCTAACAACAGTTAGTGGTTTGCTACTTAGCAATTTTTGCCCCCAAGTGCAGTATGAGTCATCAACAACTTTTTATCGTGTAACAGGAAGTAAGAGACAAAAAATCTTCACGATTTCAATTGTTGGGTCAGATACTGGAGTACAGGTGACAAATATGATCTTTAAACATCATTTTTGACTTCATGAGGACTTTAATTCAGGTACATACTGTCTGTAAAAATTTGCCCCTCATTATCTCTTTTGTATTTTAAAGTTTAGTTCAGTTGGCCCCTCCCACACTGCGACGTATTTGAAAGACTCTGAGGTCATACACTGGCGACTGGCCGCCTCACACAGAGCGTTAGCAAGACTGTAACATTAGTGTTACATTCACAGTGCTCACCGTTGTTTCTGTGGTTGGCTTGCTTCCTGTTGACGATGAATTCAGCTCATAGATCATCGGGAAACATTAAAGATGTGACGTGACTGGATGAAAGATGCTTCTTGATGTTTTAATGATAAAACTGACCGTTCACTTCTCCCGCCTCTCTCTCTCTCTCTCCCTCTCTCTTTCCATTTCCATAGATATCTTTTTTATGACAATTCTGGTTTTGAGATTTCCTCCGGTTGCCTAGCAACACCTTGCAAAGTTGACAAAGAAGTGTGTGTGTGTGTGTGTGTGTGTGTGTAACATCATTGCAGTAACTGGTTTTATCAACACTGTTACATAACAATAACAATAATCATAATGATAATGATAATAGTAACCTGACTTCTCTGCTGTATATCTTCATGATTAATTTGTCTTTAAAATGGCAAAACAAGTGAAGAAATGTGCACCAGTGTTTCCAAATATCCAAGATGAAAGGTCTTTAAACAGTCTAAAACTCAAAGATATTTCATATATTAATATTTTCATCCTGTAAAACAAAGAAAGGGGGAAAAAGGGAGTAACTGATCATCAGAAAGTATTTGACTAAACACTGCCACAAAATAATAATGTTCTAACAGTGCTCTGGACGTCTCTACTGAAGCTTTTCTGCTTTGACATTTGCTCATTATTTAATGTTGTAGATTGAATTACAAACAGGAGAAAACAGGACTTTCTTCTTCTTCTTCACACCCTCAGAAAGTAAATGTGTTCAGATGCCAAATCACCTCCTCCACATCTTCAGCTCTAATAACGTATCATCCCATAATATCATAATATTACTTCCTGACCACTGCGGCTTGCAGCTCTGCTCATATTTAATATTTAGTTTGAATTTAATTACAGACTTCATGTGTTTAAATGTGTTTAAATGAGCAATCTCACCTTCGTCAGTCTGAGTGTGACTGACTCAAACCACGTAAAGTTCTGCATTTAAAACCCTACTGAAGCTAAATATCAGCTAAATGTACTTTAAGTATCAATAGTAAAAATACTCATTAATACTGAGGCATTGTTGTTGGTTCTTGGGAGAAGAAAGAAGACAAAACAAAGTTCTGACACACAAATCTGCTTTTTCTCTAATATTTGATATTTAGTGAAATATTAAGGAGTTTTACTGCTTGACAGTATGAAATGAAATTAGCTATAGAGACAATTTTGGTTGTACCAGGCTGTAAACATGTTTATTTCTGCTGTGAAGTTGGACATTTTAACATGGGGACTTATGGAGACTGACTCACTTCTTTAGCAAGCTTCAAGTGGACGTTTGAGGAACTCAAACTTAAACTTTGTTTATTTATATAGCACCTTTCATGCAGAACATGCAGTGCTTCACAGAGCAAAAAGCAAAAAGAATAAATAAATAAATACATCGAGGTAGAAATTAAAACCAAGTCAGAAGGAGGGCACAGCAGTGAATGGTGAGGCAATAAAAGCTAGGCTAAAAAGATATGTCTTTTTTTTAAAAAAATGTCTACTGAGGTGAAGTCCCTCAGATTCATGGGCAGACTGCTCCAGAGAGTGGACCACAGTGGCTAAAGGCGGATTCCCCATATATCTTTGTGGAGGTTCTTGGCACGATCAGATACTTCTGATTTGTCTTAACTTCACAGCCATAGAGGTTCCTGTTCTACCATAAAAATAACAGATCATATTTTAAATCATGTTGATGCTACATTGACTAGTAATCAGGTGGATGGTGTCTCTGTCCTTTGACGTCTGTTCTCACACTATGTAACTTTGAGCTCCAGGTAGAACATTTGCGAGAAGCACATACCACTTTACTGATTTTGGTGAAACTGGATCATATTTTATTGATTTCCAGAGTTTCCTGATGGACAGCAAAGTAAACTGCTGCCACCTGAAGCTGCTGTTAGCTAACATTAGCCCAGTTTGTTAGTTAGGCTGCCCGGACTGTGAGCTCAGAGCACCGTGGTAGTGTTAGTGTTTGTACCACAGGCATTTTGGATCACCAGGAAGAAGAGGAGTTTTTCTGGCCCAGAAGGCTGGGGAATGTTGTTCTTGATGTTGTGCCAAACTGGAGCTGAGCAAGCAGGCAAATGTAACCAGGCTGTATAGGCAGTATAGATAACTGGCAGAGGCGAAGAGTGACAGAGGACGAAGCTGCTGGAGTAATTGTCGGACTAGCTTTTAGTCACTGGTGAGAAATTTTGAAATAAAAAGCTGCATATGAATATGAACAAACAATATAATGCTGATTATCTATTCTTAATCATAAATTTTGTATTTCTCGACTTGATTTTGATTGTCAATGCAGGAGGGGCAGACCTGTCACAACCATCAGTTTGTTGTTTGTTTATATAACAAAGCATTTTCCACCACAATGTAAACATGTTTGCACTGACCGTATTACAGAGTTTTGACAGTGAACGATGGTGATCATCAGTGATCGTCTTAAATATCAGCAGAGAGTCAGTTTGTCTGCCTGGAAATGAGAAGCTGAAACTATCAAATGTTCTTTTAACCAGCAGCCTGTGTTTGTGTGTTTGGGTTTGAAGCCAATGTGACATTTGTTTGCTGTGTTTTCCTGGAAAAGAGAAGTTTGTGACGTCTTTAATGCAGCTCTTTGGTTCGTTTCTGTCTCTTTGGTTTGAAGACATCCTGCAGTCTGAGCTCGTTCATATTCTGCCGTCAGATCTGTTTTCAAATCATTTTTGTTCTCAGTCTTTGAACTGCTGTTCTGTTGGAAACCTTCCTCAGCAGATTCTCTGTTGGCTGCGGGACCCTCGTCATCTCTTCTGTTCATTCAACTGAAACTGGGCCTGGATCAGTCCCTGCAGCTTTGCTGGAGATGAATGGAGAGGTTAAATTGAACTGTGTTCAGTGGGAGTTTGTGGTTTTGGTTTATTGTGATTCAGAGTCAGAACATAATGAAGAACAAGCTCAGCTGACCGCAGACCCAAACACAAAGACAAAGAGGACACATTAATACAAAACATAATATATTTATATGTTTTAATGTTCAAAAGACACATTTGTTCTAAAACTGGCGACTCCTGAAACATCCCCATTCACCCTCTGTCTGAGTCTGCTCTAATTGGTCAGCTCTTGTTTATAGCTATAATCAACCTAACTTAGCTGCTGGGTGCTAATCAAAGCAAATTAATTCCTGCATTTAGACAGCAGCAACACACACACACACACACATACACACACACCAGTGACAATTACAACAAAGCTAATGCTAGCTGAGCTAACATTAATGCTGCATGCTGCATAAAGTTACACAAAAAGTGACATGATACATCAGTTAAGTCCAACAGCCTGCCTTTGTTATTCAGTTGGTTTTAAACTAGGTTTAATGTAGAGTTCTTCTATCTAATCTTCTAAGTCTTCTGTCTGATATCTTCATCTCTTCTGTTTAATATCTTCATTTCCTCCGTTTGATCTTCATTTCTTCTGTTTAATATCTTCATTTCCTCCATCTGATCTTCATTTCTTCTGTTTAATATCTTCATTTCCTCCGTTTGATCTTCATTTCTTCTGTTTAATATCTTCATTTCCTCCATCTGATCTTCATCTCTTCTGTTTAATATTTTCATTTCGTCCATCTGATCCTCATCTCTTCTGTTTAATATCTTCATTTCCTCCATCTGATCTTCATCATTTCTGCCTGAAATCTTCATCTCTTCTGTCCAATCTTCATCTCTCTTGTGTGATTCTTCTCCTTCTGTATCATTGTTTCCTCACATGTTTAGGTCAGAAAACATCAAAGGCAGCCTTTGCTGCTTGTTCAGTTTATGACTCACAGTTTGACGATGACGGCGACAAATGAATCAACATGTTTATTAAATCGGATCTTACCTCATCTGAACAGTCGGAGGACAAAATGTTCACACAGACCTCAGTAGCGATTTCAGTCTCAGGTTAGCATACATGCTAACATTATCAGCAGGTTAACAGCCTGTACAACAGAGCTCCTCTCTGTTCTGAGCTCCACATGACTGATGACTCACAGCTGTCACAGCTCTGATTGGTCGATATCAGACAGATACTGAACTTTCTGTGTTCGTGTGTGTTGGCAGATCATCAGAAGTTGGACCGTGAAGCTCGAATCTGTCGTTTACTGAAGCACCCTAACATTGGTGAGTACTACTCCGTATACTACATAATACTACATGATAAAATGTACTGCAGGTACTACTGCTACTACTGTATTACTACTACTGATGCTATACTGATGCTACTAAAAGTACTAATGTTACTGCTGAGGTTACTACTGCTGCTATTAGTACTACTGCTCTGTTTAGTTCTCCTATTTCAAGTTTATCTGTACAACAGCTTTCAACAACAAGCAATTCAAAGTGCTTTACATCAGATAGGAATGGATAGGAAATCAATAATAGAACCAGGTGATGAGGCACAAACATTATTATTGTTTCAGTCAGAGGACATTAGATATAATGTATTATATTATATATTAATATATTAGACATAAACCTGCAGATTTGTTTTTCAGCCAGTATGACATGTGTCTGAAAGAATCGTTCAATTGGTGTTCAAGTCAGGTCCAATTTTATTTATATAGGCCAAAATCATCTCAGAGTTCAGGAGCAGGAAATTACATTGCATCCAGTTTTCAGGCCTCTAAATGTATAATTTCACATACAGCAGAGTATCATCAGCGTAACAGTGGACATTTCTACTGCAATTATGTAGAATTTGGACAAGAGGTGAAGCAAAGGGCCGAGAACAGAGCCCTGAGGTACTAGTACTACTGATTTGTAGTATTAGATTCATATACCACTGCTACTGCTACCACAGCAACTGCTACTACTACTGTGATTCTACTTCTACTTCTTGGTGGTGACTATGATGGTCGTGAAGATGAATTATGGGGGTGTACTTACTAATTGCTGAGTATCACCAGGGAGACGACAGGCAGAGAGCAGAGAGGTTTTCCTCCTCCACACTGATCTCTGATCAGCTGCAGCTGCTTTAAAATACACAACTCTTTAATGTGAACCACAGCTCTGATCACAGAGCAGGAAGAAGAACATACAACTTTTTACTGAGGTTTGAGTACTAATACCACACGGTAAAAAGATGCAGGTAGTCAAAACAAACATGTAGAATTTAAATTCAATGAAATGTGTTAGTCTGTCGAACATGACAGCAACAAAACAGAAAAAACATTTAAAAAGTGCAGCGAAGGTTTCCTCAGTCAGATTTTCCTCAAGTCAAACGGGTCACTGACGTGTCTGTAATTAATGTCATGTGATGAGTTTCTTTATCATAATTAGACAACATCATTGTCAGCTTCTCCTTCCACCTCCATGTGATGGCAGCTGCTCTGTTTTCTTTCACCATGCTGAGCGACGTCAACACTGTTTTCATTTCTGCTGGAAATGAGCTGCGTCAGACATGGTTATGTAATAATTTTCTGCAGTTACTTCGTTAGGTGTATGTATGTGTGTGTATACAAATTAAGTGTGTGTGTTTATATGGTATATATACACACACACACAAACTCCATGTGGATTTTGCATGTCCTCCCTGTGTCTCCATGTACTCCAGCTTCCTCCCACAGGCAGTTAATTGGTGACTCTAAATTGCCCGTAGGTGTGATGTGAGCGATATGTTTTTATGTGTGTGTGTGTGTGTGTCTGCGTGTGTCTGTGTGTGTGTTTGATAGATAGATTTGAATTTAAATTAAATCTGTTTTTTACATAGAAAATTTATATAAAAAGTAAGAAATAGATTTTCAAACAACATTTTTATAGAAATAAGAAATAGATCCACAAATAGAGATTAAAACTATATAAAATTAAATTACTGTAGAAACTGTAACTGTAGAAAAAGAATGAAAGTCACAGCTAGTTCAAATTAAATCATGGGTTATGGTGTAAAATGTCCAGAAAACATCAACAAACTGCAGTGACAATAAAGTTGATATCAGATATCAGATTTTCAATAAATGATTATCGTGTAGGATGGCATGGTGGTGCAGTGGTTAGCACTCTTGCCTCAAAGCCTCAGAAGAAGGTTCCTGGTTTGAATCTCCTTTCTGTGTGGAGTTTGCATCCCCTCCACGTCTGTGTGGGTTCTCTCTGCACTTAATAGGTTAAGTTGTGACTCCCATAGTGTGAATGGTTGTTTGTCTCTGTGTGCCCTGTGATGCACTGGCAACTTGTCCAGGGTTTACCCTGCCTCTCTGCAGCCCCCCCATGAAAGAAAATGGATGGATGGATGACTTTGTGACCAAAAGAATTCATGATAATATTATTGCGTAATCATATATTTGGTAGCACACCCTTTGGAATAAATAACTGAAATGAATCACTTCCTGAGTTTCTTACACCTCTGTACTGGGATTTTAAACCACTCTTCTTTTGCCAACTACTTCAGGTCTTTCAGATTTGATGGGTACACTCTCCCAAATGCTAGATAGATAGATAGATAGATAGATAGATAGATAGATAGATAGATAGATAGATAGATAGATAGATAAACTGTATATAGATATTAATGTAGCTCAGGAAGTAGAGCAGGTTGTCCACTAATCAAAGACTGGAGGTTCAATCCCCGCCTCCTCCAGTCTGCATGTCAAACTATCCTTGGGCAAGATACTGAACCCAAATTGCTCCCAAAGGATGTGTGAATGTGATTAGCTCCCTTCTCCCTTGCATGGTAGCCTGTGCAGTGAATGTGATGTTTAGTGTGAGAGTGGCTTGAGTGGTCAGAAGACAATAAAGGAGTTATATAAGAACATTTCAAAATGCCAAACACATAATCCTCTAAGTCAAACTCATCTTTAACTTTTAATGTCTGTTTTGTCTCTTTTTTTTCTTTTTTTGTTAAATAAATTACGAGCGTGTGGAGGTGGAGAGAGAGTCTGTACCACAAAGGTACTGAAGAACATTAAGTATCATCAAAGTGAGTGGGAACCACAAAGAGAGTGGAAAGAAACAGATTATTTAAGAGGTGCGACGTGTATTGTTAACATGAGATCAATATTTAATGTTTAAAGTATCAGTACTGTTATATCACGACACTCGTACTAGAAATCTGTCCTTGAAAACCAGAATCATGTCTTAACAACAATAAACACAGTGAGAGGAATGAAAAAGACATCCAGCGCAGATGTTCTAAAACGACGAGATAAAGTTCGTTAAACTGAGCAGAGAGACGATAACCAGGAGTCAACACTTCCTGTGACTAATTCACAATAAAAGCCTCCTTCTTACTGAGAGTTCAGACCATCAGACTGAACATCTGAACACATCCAGCACAAAACAAACTTAACAAACTGAACCAGAGTCGGTCTGCTGTTCAAATATGACCTCACATGGACCCGACCAGCCAATCAGCAGGCTGCAGCGTCCAATCAGAGCTCTGTGTGGGCAGGTGATGCTCTGCAGACACTGAGGAGTGTTACGTAACTGTGTGTGTATGTGTGTGTGTGTGTGTGTGCGTGTGTGTGTGTGTGTGTGTGTGTGTGTGTGTGTGTGTGTGTGTGTGTTGCTAGGCAACAGTGTCCTTAGGTGAAGGCATCAAAACCCTCTTTCCTCCTACACACACACACACACGCACACACACAAATCAAATCCCACTGCTGTACTGTGTGGGAGTGTTTCGAGAGAAAAACCTGATTATTTCTTTCTGAGTGCTTCACACAGGTACGAATGTGTGTGTGCGTGTGTGAGTGTGTGTGTGTGTGTGTGTGTGTGTGTGTGTGGGCAGCAGCTCCTCTTTCCTCTTGTTATATATCCTATTATACAATCTATACAGAGTTTTACATTCAGAGCAGAAACAAACAGTCTTCAATCATTAGAGTCGTCACCCGGCACTGCAGATAAATACTTTTACTGTTCACTGTTTTACTGCAGTAAAAGCACTAATACACACTATAAACTACCGCAAAGTAAAAGTCAGTCTAGACATCTGATTGGATAAATGATCCGTGCTTACTTTAATCTTTAATCTTAAACTAACATGCTCTGGGGGCATGTATAAAATGCTAATCAGGTCCAGTTAAGGAAAAGATCTAAGCAAGTTTGAAAGAGGGTTCACTGTCTGGAGCTTTAGTTATATTAGATATGTGAAGAACAGAAGTAAAACTCTTCCTCAGGTGAATGAGAATGTAAATGCAGGATGTGAGCAGGAACAGTCTGTCCACAATCATGTAGAGAGGATATTATAGTCTGGCTGCAGTAAAGCATAAAGCCCTCATTACAAAGATGACGCACATTTGAGAGTTCAGTGATGTAAACGAAGGTGCGGTCACCTTTTGTTTTGCAATTGGAGAGAGCGGAGGTGGTGGTGGTGGTGGGTGGGGGATAAAGAGCAAAGTTTTGAAGTTGAGAAGTGAAATGAGGAACGAGGAAATCTTACAGAAAGCAAAGCTTTGGAAGCAAGTTTTGTTTATTTAATGGATCCCTATTCGCCATGAGCTTCCTGGGGTTGAGACCAAACATGCAATACATCCCTCCGTCCATTTCCCTCCATTTATGTGGGGTCAGGCCGCGGTAGCAGAAGGTTTAGCAGGGAGCTCCAGATGTCCCTCTCCCAGCTACACATTCCAGCTTCTCCTGGTAGTCCTGAGGCGTTCCTAGGTCAGATGGACTATGTAGTCTCTCCAGCAGGTTCTAGGTCTGTCCCTGGATCTCCTCCTAGTTGGACATTCCCAGGACACCTCCAGAGACCACCACCTCCTAATCAGATGCACAAAGGAGCAGTCGCTCTACTTCGAGCTCCCTCCGGTCATGTATTGTATACCATCTGTTCTCAAACTGTGGTATGAGTCCTACTGGTGGTACTGTACTTGACTTTCCCGTAGTGGTACTTGGAGAGATCTCTGAAACAAATATCAAACCATCCACAACTTTAAATGAAACTAAACTAGGAGATCCCTAGAATGTAATTAAAAATAAGTTCTGCATTTCCTGAAATATCAATATGCTTCAATATCAGCCTGGTACGTAGACACACAGTGGTACTTGGAGAAATTAATATTTTCTGAGGTGATACCTGGTGTAAAAAGTTTAAGAAACACCACTGTATACAATACTTGATGTTAACTGCATTAACATCCGATAAAAGAATCAAGGCATAGATTCAAATACCGATCAAAGCCAGTAGACACTGTACATACGTGTTCAAATTCTAGATAGTTTACTAATTAAAGAAATAAATATCCATCTAGAGGATGCTTAAAAATAATGAGTTATACAACTCATATGAAGGAAAAAACTAACACAATTATACCACCTACTATTCAGTTCTGTGTGCCAATAAATGCCTCTGCATATTATTTTTAAAGGATGAGTTATTAGTGATTAGGCGGATATTAAGGGGTTAGGTTTTCCAGTTTGTTTTAGCTCTTTAAATTACAGTTTTCTTCAGTGCATTTAGCTGAGTAACCACAGTATAATCCATAACAGCTAATCTAGTGCTGTGATTGTGTGTTATTACAGTAAACTATTTGGTCGAATAGAAATGTTGGCACCTTTGAGTTAATACACGGAACCAATGGTAGTTCTAGTGAGAAGTGTAGAGGGAATTACAATAACGTAGACAGAGAATCTGTGGAAGACAAATCACAAGGCAAATCTCTGAAGTTTGTGATATTTCTTGACTGAACAAAACAGAACTGGATGAGTTTAATTACATGATAATAAGAAGTCAAGTATCAGTCGAAGATCTGGTTGATATCTGAGTGAAAATTATTCAATAAACCGATCGACTGCAGGGACAGAGTTATTCAATCCAATTAAAAGAATTTCTGTTTGTCCGGGTTTATGTTGAGGTCTCTTTGTTTGCAGCTGAACAGTCATAGAAAGACAGTTGATTCAGGTTCTTAGGTTTTGCAGATAAATATCAGTGCATCGTCGACATAGCAGTGATATGACACCGTAGGCCCAACATGTCTAACTCAAGGCCGAATCCGGGGGTAATTTCATACGTCTGTTATTAATGGCCTGCCGGTAAATTGCACTCCCACATAGCACGGCAACAGCCGCCATGCAGTCTTCAATTATGGCCCACTTGATGATTTGAGTTTGACACCTCTGCCATAGAAAACATAGACATCATATCCGTGACGTCACCCACAGGTTTCTGAAGTGCTGTATGTGAAGCTCAGAGGCAGAACTGGTGATTTTGGCCACCAGTTCTACCTCTGCTGCCTCCCAGCTAATCTAAAAATGGGCAAAGATGTGGAGCGTTGGGGGAGCTGAGGTAGGCTGAATGACACCTGGTTGCTCAAATAAAACACCTGTAACGGCACCCATCTGTCAAAGTAGCCACACTGCTAATTATGCCTGAATATAATTTGAGCAGGTGAGTTATATAAAAATTCAGACTCAGTACAGTTGTCATGAACAAGGAGATTTCTTTCTTTCTTTCAGTTCGGCTACATGACAGCATTTCAGAGGAGGCGCACCATTACCTCATCTTTGACCTGTGAGTCCTGTTCTAGTTCGCTTTGCTCTGTGATACAGTTTGTTACATATAAAGTATGTCAGGGTATTCTATTCATGTGATGAAGTCATGTTTTTTTTAGGTTGTACAGTATATAATTTACTTTATTTTATGTTGTTATGTTGCATTGTGTTACACATTAAGTTACATCATGTTGTGCTACAAGTTGAATCATTAAGTTATGTAACGTTACATTACATTATACTCTGTAATGCTATGCTTGCTTCATGTTATATTTCATGTTTTTGCATTACTTTATGTTGCATCATGTTATTTTGGATTACATTACATTGCGTTACACTAAGTTGTGTTATGTCATGTCACATTATGTTGTGTTACATTGTGTTGTGTACAAAACAGTATTAACTCCAGGTTTTTCAATGTATGTTTTTCTCTGTCTCTTTCAGGTTTATGTTTTATATTTTGTGTGTTATTTATGATGTTATGATATGTAGCAGTATAACTGGAGAACCATAGTGTTAGGCTTTGTTTATAACATAACAACATGTGCTTTTGTGAATTTGAATGATTAAGTGACATTAAGTAATGTTATATTATACTATGCTTTGTAATGTTACATTTTGTTTCTGTGTTACTTGTTCTGTTGTTAAGTAGTTGCACTGTGCTGTGTTGCGTTACGTCTTATGTTTGTTGTATTGTGTTATATTACATGTTGTTATGTGTTTAGTCTGCCATGAGCTGGCTCACAGTTCAGGGGGAGAGCACACACAAAAGAAAAATCAAACATTTTAATAAATTAAGTTGAACAATCAGTAACATCAGTGATGAACAGTGGAGATGAAGTTTGGTCAAAGAAAAGACAAAACAGAGCAACAAAACCAGGAGACCGTGAGGGACCTGAGAGAGAGAACAGCTTAATGGCTCGTCAGCTGATTGGAAATAAATGATGAGCGGACAGGTAAGCTAAATGATGAGCTAACAGGTGAATCGACAGGTGAGCTAAATGATGAGCTGACAGGTGAGCTAGATGATAACCTGAAAGGAGAATCAACATGAGAGCTAAATAATGACTCAGTAGGTGAGCTAAATGATAAGCTAACAGGTGAATCAACAGGTGAGCTAAATGATAAGCTAACAGGTGAATCAACAGGTGAGCTAAATGATGAGCTGACATGCAGTTAAAGTGTCTTTACTGTTTAACTGCTGATGACATCACACAGGTGTCACTCCGCTGACATATTATTTTACCTGTCACAGGTAAACTGATGTTTAGTAAATAATAAAAATACTGAAATACAGTCAGTGCAATTGGTGTCAGTGTCATTTTTCAGTGGCTCTCTTACAGACAAACATGAGTTTACCAGGTTACATTAACCTGTGCTTAATTATTTTGTTTTCTGTTATTCATGTTGTCACATTATATCACTTTAATGTTTTATGTTATGTTTGCAGAGCCTTCCTAATTTTCATATAATGCTTTGTGTCTCTCTCAGGGTAACAGGTGGAGAGTTATTTGAAGATATTGTAGCCAGAGAATATTACAGTGAAGCTGACGCCAGGTAGGAAACACATTCATCTTCTTCTTCCTCACTTTTCTTTCTACTCTTCTTCATCACTGATCAGTTTCATCTTTTAAATTATGGCTACGTCTCACCTCTGACCCCTCTCTCCTTGTCAACAGTCACTGTATCCAGCAGATTTTGGAGGCGGTGCTACACTGCCACCAGATGGGCGTGGTCCATCGAGACCTGAAGGTACCTGTTCTTATGATACTTAATTTCTATGTAGGAGTACACGGGGTTAGGGTTAGGTTTAGGGTTAACAACTTGCATTTGTATACTGAGATATAGTGTTAAATTTTGCGTGTATCTCATCTACAAACCATCATGTCCCACTAAAATCGCACCAGTAGCGAGTTGTTGAGGTGATAAAATCCAAAATGTAAAGTTTGTACAGTAACACAGTTTATCTTTGTTGATTACGTTGATGTCTTATTATTATTTAGAAGACTGTCGACATATGACGTCCTTCATCTTGTGTTTCTAGAGTGATAGTAGAGTTTTTACGGACACGTAATGAGTTGTTTAAATCTCATATTTCTTAAAGGGGGTCTAGTGTAATATTTTCCCTGCACAGTGCATGCTTTAGTTTTATTCAAACTGCAAACTGCTACAGAAGCATTACGTAACTGTTAAGTTTTCTGATGTTGACTGCTGTTACTTGTTGGTTTGATTAATGGTTGTGTTGATTACTGACGGTGGCGGATCAGGTTTCTACACCAGTATGCAGTAAATAGTTGTCCTTGTGTGTTTTTAAAGCACTTGTAGAAATATGTTCATCTTTGTTAGAGTCTGAGATAGATGGTGACTGTAAATCTAATGTTAATGTACTGGTTTTTAGAACATCTAAAGTGGGGTGGCACTACTACTCTTTAAGGTCCTGTTAGCATCTCCCATGTAAACTAACTGGCAGAGTTAGCATGTTAGCATGTATCCCGTGTCTCCAGCCAGAGAACCTTTTGCTGGCCTCCAAGTCTAAAGGAGCAGCAGTTAAACTGGCGGACTTCGGCCTAGCCATCGAGGTGGAGGGAGACCAGCAGGCCTGGTTTGGTGAGACTCTGATACTCTTTCATTTTATTTTACTTTGCTTTGTTTGTTTTTTTTTAATTGAACTTTTGATTATTTAATCTGTATTTAATTTATTTTTTCACCTTAGCAACCACCCTGATCACCTTGACGACCACTCAGCAACCTTACTGACACTCTCTCTTTCATGTCTGTGTTCAACAGGGTTTGCGGGGACTCCTGGTTATCTCTCTCCAGAAGTTTTGAGGAAGGATCCGTACGGCAAAGCAGTCGACCTCTGGGCCTGTGGTCAGATTCCTCTCTGCTCTACTGCCTCCTCTACTGCTGTCCTTGTTTCCTTGTTTCCTTGTGTCCTTGTTTCCTCTCTCAGGTGTCTCTCTCTCTCTCTTTCTCTCAGGTGTGATTCTCTACATCTTATTGGTCGGTTATCCTCCATTCTGGGATGAAGATCAACATCGTCTCTACCAGCAGATCAAAGCTGGAGCATATGATGTAGGTCACATGACTACCTCTGTCACAAGAAAGCTTCCTAAAGAATTCACGATGAAGTGATGTCTCCCCATCCTCCTCCTCATTTCTCTCTCCTCCTCTTAGTTTCCCTCTCCTGAATGGGACACAGTGACTCCTGAAGCCAAAGATCTCATTAATAAGATGTTGACCATCAACCCGTCCAAACGGATCACAGCAGCTGAGGCGCTCAAACACCCCTGGATCTCTGTGAGGCTCCCTCATATAAACGCATATTAATAAATATAGATATGAATACATATACACAGCAAATATACATATTTATGTGTATAATCAGAGTGTTTATCATAATGTTTCTCCCAGCATCGCTCCACTGTGGCGTCCTGTATGCACAGACAGGAGACAGTCGAGTGTCTGAAGAAGTTCAACGCCAGGAGGAAACTCAAGGTAGGTCAAAGGTCAGGGGTCAAAGTCAGTCCCTGTTGCTGTAACGGAGTCCATCTGTCACTCAAGACCACGTCAGGTTCATGTACAGAGGTGTCTTAGGTTTGTTTCACAAGTGATGCTTCTTTCACTTCTTTTCCTTCCTTCTTCCCTTCCTTTTTTCATTCTTTGCTCTCTTTTTTCCTTCCCTCACTTCCTTCCTCCCTTCATTTCTTTCCTTTCTGCCTTTTTTCCTTTCTTTCCTTCCTTTCGTCCCTTCCCTTCCTTCATCGCTCCCTTCCTTCCTTTACTCCCTTTTCCCCTTTCTTCCTCCCTTCCTTACCGCCTTCCATTGTCCCTCCCTTTCTTTCCTTCCCACCTTCCTTTCCTTTCTGCCTTTTCTCTTTTTCCTTCCCTCCTCCCTTCTCTTCCTTCCCTTCTTTCCTTTCCTGCCTTAATCCCTGCCTTCCTTCCTTTCCTTTTTTTCTTTCTTTGCTATCTTTTCTCTTTTTCCTTCCCTCTTTCCTTTTCTTCCTTTTTTTCTTCCTTCCTTCCTCCCTCCCATCCTTCCTTTCCTTCCTTGTCTCCTTTCCTTCAGGGGGCCATTCTGACCACCATGTTGGCCACCAGGAATTTCTCTGGTAAGTCCAGAGTTCGGGGGGTTTGACCTTAAACCTATTACAGTAGCTGAAGGTTAAACAGCCAGAGACTAGATAAGATGTGGGAGTTCACACAATTAACAGGTTAACACTAAGTGTGTGTGTGTGTGTGTGTGTGTGTGCGTGCAGCAGCTGTCATGAAGTTTCAAACACACTCCAGGACACCACAGAGCTATAGATAGCATGGAAACCACCGAGAGAGAGAGACAGACTGACTGACAGACAGACAGACAGACAGACAGACAGACAGACAGACAGACTAAGATAAAGATGAAATACAGAATAAAATAATATGTTTTTATTATTATTATCATTATTATTTAAATTATTAATCCACACTGTAGTTGTGGGGACCATCTAAAGCCTTGACAACTACTTGACAACCACCTCGACAACAGCCCAGTTAACTACTCTGACAACCGCCCTGACAACTTCCCTGACAACCACCTTGACAACAGCCCAGCCAACCACCTCGATAACAGCCCTAACTACCACCATGACAACCATTCTGTCAACCACCCTGACAACCACCTCGACAACAGCCCTGACTACCACCGTGACAACCATTCTGTCAACCACTCTGACTACTTCAACGACTACTCTGACAACCATCAAACTACATCCAAAAAAGCAAAGTGCTGTAAATTCTGTCAATGTGGAGGTGGGGGGAACTGCTTCATACCCCTGCAGCTGAGACTAAAATGTCTTCCCCTTGTTAAAATCACTACAGCCGGCAGTTACCGTGTGGCGGTGTGACATGGTCACATGATAACAGGGTCAACCCCCATCACCCTCATCACCCTCCAGGGTTTCATATCAAGATCCAGTCCCATGAGTGTGTTGAAGCTGCAGTGTGAACAGTCAGGAATGTGTTTCTGGGTTTCTGCTCTCCAACTATCTCAAGCTGAAACTAAATTTGGCCTCTCTCTCTGAGTGACCCCCATGTGATGCCGGGACCTCCCTCCACCTGTCTGTTAATCTGTTTAACTGCTGAATCTGCTGTCTGTCTGCGTGCAGTGACAGACAGACAGCAGAGGAGTCAGACAGGAAGCAGCGCTGCATTAGAGGATTTTCAATTTCCACTCTTCTGTGAATTCCTTTTTTTGTTTGTTTTGCCTTTTTACTTTGGTATCATTTTTTCTTTCTTTTATTTTGAAAGTATTTCCTGTGTGCTGAAGGGCTCATAGGCAGCGGTTGTCGGTATGATGCCGTCTCTCCTCTTCTCTGCGTTTGTTCCTTTCTTTCTGACTCTGCTGCTTCTCTTTCTCTTTATTCTCATCCCTCGTTCAGGAGGAAAGAGTGGAAGCAACAAGAAGGCCGACGGAGTCAAGGTAACAACTTTATCATCATTATTATTATTATTATTATTATCATTATTAGTGGTGATAGTAGTAGTAGTAGTAGCAGTAATGATAGTAGACCTTTACTGGTCTTCTGATATTTCATCAGCATTTTACCAAAATACACATTAATAACTTTTCAGCTATTTTTTAAATTAATCTTTAACAAACAGTAAAACACTTCAGGCACTCTTATTGGCTCATGTTGGACCACATGTGATTAAACTAGTCGTCTAACTACAGTTTGCAGTAGCTGCTGGTAGTTTAACTGTTAAGTTTCGCCTTGTAATATTTACTGCTGTATGTTCTCTTGGATGCTGTTTTGCAGATAAACTCTTTGTGGTTTAGGAAACCAAAAATATAGTCCAGCTTTTGGACATTTAAGTGATATCCCAGCAGTTGTTCTTGAACTAAAATCCACAGTCCTCTTTGTCTGACAACACTGAGACTTTTAAAAGGCGGTCCTAGCCCAGTCTCAAGACCAATCTCAAATACTACTACACTGGTTTAACTACATTTATATTTGTAACATTTTTGTCATCTTTTCGTATTTATCTACTGAAAGAATTTGGGCCATGAAAGGAAAGGAATGATTTCTTATTTTCCATTTCTTCTCGGCTGTAACTGAACCTCCTTTGACCAGCCGTGTCCCATCTCAGGCACGTAGGCATGTCAAGGCGCTGCATTCACGAGGCAGCCACCATTTGACCTCTGCGTAGTGAAACCGTCACACAGAGACAGCATCATCAGATAAACTAAAGCAAATACATGACACTGACAAAACTGTCAGTTCAAGCTGAGAAACGTCAAACATTAAGTCCATTAGTGGCCTTTTTATTATATTTAAAGTACTTTAAACTTCAGCTTTACTTAACAAAGCCAGATTTCTTTCTGTTGTTTAACGTTTTCCAGTGTTCAGTCACTCATGACTCTCCAACACTGATATTTGATGACACTCAGCTTTCTTCTTGAGGTTTGGCAGCCAATCAGATGTTTGTGACAGCTGAGAATCCTTCCTGTTGAAACATCATCGGTGTAACCCGTGTTGTTGTTATAGGAATCATCTGAGAGCACAAACACTACCATCGAGGATGAAGACACCAGAGGTATGCACACACACACACACACACACACACACGCACAGAAACACACACAATAACCTGTCTGTCTGTATGTCTGTCAGTGAGGAAACAGGACATCATTAAAGTCACTGAGCAGCTCATCGAGGCGATCAGCAACGGAGACTTTGAGAGCTACACGTATGTAACGCACAAACACACACAAATGAGTAACAAAAAAAATCAACTGATAAAAACGGACACATCATTTTTGATTATTCACAAACACCCAAACAAGGGAAGAATGTAAGATGAAATGTATTTTTATCTTATTTTTCTTTAGTTTAGTGGGTGACACAATTTAATGATAACTTTGTATTCTGTTTCATTCAGAACAGGAACTATATATTAGGTGTACACAATGTGTATGTGTGCTATCACCCTTTGAAGTGTCCCTGAGATGTATTCAGTAACAGTCAGATTTATAGTTAATGCTGTTATCTCCTCAGTAAGACTCTTATTGTGAAAATCTCACTGTCCTCTCAGTAAGATGTGTGACCCAGCTGTGACGGCGTTTGAGCCCGAAGCGTTGGGGAATCTTGTCGAAGGCCTCGACTTCCACCGCTTTTATTTTGAAAACTGTAAGTTGAACCAAACTTCCTGCATGATTGGCTGAATGTACCTGCTCCATGTAGAGACGATAACAGGTAACGCTCTCCGTCTGTCCTCAGTGTGGTCTAAGAACAGTAAACCGGTCCACACCACCATCTTGAATCCTCACATCCACCTGGTCGGGGACGAAGCTGCCTGCATCGCCTACATCAGAGTGACGCAGTACATTGACGCCAATGGGACGCCCCGCACCGCCCAATCAGAGGAGACCAGGGTCTGGCACCGCCGTGACGGAAAGTGGCAGATTGTCCATTTCCACCGCTCAGGCTCCGCATCCACACTCAACAAGTAAGAACAGGTCAGAGGTCAGTCTTAGACAGGTCAGAGATCGGTTTTATCAGTTTTAGACAGGTCATAGATTGGTTTTATCAATTTTAGACGGGTCAGAGATCGGTTGCAGACCATCCTTTTTTTTCTTCCTTATTTTTATTATTTTCTACATTATAGATTAACACTGAAGACATCAAAACTATTAAGTAACACATATGTAATCATACAAACAATTAAACAAAGAAAAATATGTTTTGATTTTTAAAGAACAAGAAGCAACCACCTTTGTTTGAATAACAGCTTTGTGCACTCTTGGTATTCTCTCAATCAGCTTCATGAAGTGGTCACCTGGAATGATTTTTGATTAACCGGTGTGCCTTGTCAAAAGGTATGTTGAACATGAACATGAAGATCAGTCAATCCAGAAAATCTGAAGAACTTGTATCTTCAAGCGCAGTCACAATAACCACCAAACACCATGATGAAACCCCAGGAAAGGAGTTACCTCGACTTCAGAGGATAGCCCACATAAATGCTTGAAGTAGTTCAAGTAGCAGACACATTTCAACGTCATCTGTGTGGAGGAGACTTTCATTAATCAGGCCTTTAGGGTTGAATTACTGCAAATAAACCACAACTGAGGGATACCAACAAGAAAAAAACAGAATTGTTGGGGCCAAGAAACACAAATAATGGACATTAGACAGTGGAATTCTGTACTTTGAGTCCAAATCTGAGATTTCGTATAGACCACCATGTCTTTGTGAGATGCAGAGAAGGTGAATGGATGGTATCTACATGTGTGGTTCCCACCGTGAAGCATGGAGGAGGCGGTGTGATGATGATGTGGAGGACACTGTTGGTGATTTATTTATTCAGCACTAAAATATTTTGTAACATATTTTGTTTTGTTTATACTTTCTTTGTTTACCACTTAATTCCATATGTGTTGTTTCATAGGTTCTTCAGTGTTAATCTACAAAGTAGAAAATACTAAATACTAAAAATTAACTAATAAAAATGATTATTTGTTTGTTTGTTTACCTGTTGTTGTTTTGTTTCCTGTCTAGTTAACTTCCAGAGTGGGCGAGTCTTTGATGGGGCCACCGTCGCCTTGACAACTGATTGATTGACAGCAGGCCAGGCGTCTGACACTAACCATTCAGGCCATTCAGGATTTAGTTTGAGAAAAACCAAGATGGAGGAGGAGGGCGGGGCCAGAAAGCAGTGAACTGCGCAACCAATCAGTCAATCGACCAATCAGCTTCCTCTTATCAGCTCGACTGGACTTTGCTTGAGCCACACCCCCTTCTGATTAGCCAATTAGCAACAGAGCACAGATCGTAATAATGTGTAAAAACAATACCTTCAGCTACTGCCTTCAGGATGATTGATAAGACCGACACAACAAATCCTTGAAAAACTTTCTATTAGATCCTAATTTACCTCTAATTAACGATTCCATGACGAGTTTAAGGTGCTAATAAACAAGTGTATTCTGGTTTGTGTGAAACATTTTCAGCTGCAAATTAATTCAAATATTTAACAAATTATTGGACGGTATTGACGAGATTTTAATAAGTGATTTTAAAGTTTCTGCATCAATTAAGGAGTTTTTAATGTTCTTTAACCTGGACATTTTAAAGACCTTTATTTTTCAATCAAGGTGTAAACTAAGAGATTCGTGTATTATGATAAACTAAGAGGTTTTAAATGGAAATTATTCCATGAAAATATAACATGGATTAACTAATTAACTATAATGTGTTCAAAACAGTGTAAAGAAACTAATTAAATTGACCATTTTACCATGAAAGATGCCACACAATCACCTCAGTTAGTCTAATTATTCAATTCATGAGCAGACTAATTAATTTTGTTACTGGGTAAAGGTTTGTGCTTAATGAATGAATAATTAATGAGATTATAATAAATTTCTGCATTAACCAAGATCTTTTTTTAAGTGTAACAAATCAAATCCTTTTTTAGGCGTTTTAATTTCTCAATAATTATAAAATAAATACTTCCAACAGAAGGAATTCTGTTTCCACTCACAAAAATTACGAAATTATTTTGATTTTTGATCATTTTACTTAAGATAATAATATTTTCGCATTTCTATCTCTCTGCTTCCAAAAATAAACAAAACATCACTTGACAATAATTTACAAAAAAATAAATCAGTAATAAAAAACTGCAGTATCTGAAAGAATGTATTACTAAACACAGATTTATCTATATTTCAACTTTACTTTATTTATTTTCTTTGTAAGATAACGAGTCAAATGATTCAATATCACAAAAACAAAATTATATTATATATATAGTTTTTAGATATATTATTTAATTTGTGATGTTTAGGCAAAAAACTGATCAAAAATATATAAATACAACAGAGTTAAGCTTAATAATAATATTTAATAAAAGCAGTTCAGGAAATGTTGAGTTTTGGATGTTGGACGCTCATCTCTCTGCTTCCATCAGGCTCGGAGAGCTCCACAAGCTTCCGTCGCTCTCCGACCTGCGATCTTCCATGAACGACCACACCCGACCCCCCCTAGCCCCTAAACCTGACCCCCAACCACCAGATATCCAAAGGAGGAGGTACCTCAACGAGCTGTCTGCCTGCTGCCTGCGCTCCAGGCTTCATTTAGAGGAAGAAACTTTAGTTTATAAATATATTTAGATTTGGAGGCAGTGGATCTCCTGTGAGGGGAAGAAGAGAAGAAAAAAGGATGTGACGAAACAGGAAGAGGAAGAGAAGAAAAAGGACAAATTATTCTCCCTGATTTTGCTTTAGCACCTAAATTTAATTTAATTAGTGTTCAAAACCTTTAAAGTCACTAACAAACATCAGAAATCATTCTGATTTACAGATATCTGATTATTGATCTGTTTGGGGTATGAAGAATGAGTAGACAGCCAATCAGACTCACCGATACAATCACCCATCATCTGTTGCCGGGACCAAAGTCCAACAATCAAATGAAACTCATCAGTACGGAGTCCCAGAAGTGACAAATATAACTGACAAGTCAAACAATTAAAAAATATATACATTAATAATAGGGATTAAATCCTAAACTTTTAAATTGTTGGGTTAAATTGTGGATTTTCAATTTTTCAAATGTGTTTGAGTCATAGAGTCATCAACAGCTGAACAAATATTTTAAAACAGTAACTATAAAGTCTTATTAATGATGATTATAAGCAAAAAACAAATGCATCAGACCTCATTTATATGTTGACATTTTGCTAAATGAAATCAGCTTTTTGTCTCTTTTGAGCCTCCGTACATCAGGACAGTCTGACTGGCAATATGAGCTCATATTTCTGTTTACATTATTTTTGTCTGAGGCTTAATTTTTTAATAACTCAAAATTAAAACTGCATCTTTGATTGTGAAGTGAAATATTAACCTGCCCGCTCAGAGTCACTGTATCCTTTTCGAGGAGATTTTAAGGTTTGGAGGTGATGGCGGTGTTGTAAAAGTGTTAGATTTTTGACTGGAGTTCTGTACGGAGAGCTCGTACTCCTCTTCATTGATGGTGTTTACTTTCTGTACAGATGATGTGATTTTCTGCATGCAGGAACTTGACTTTGTGTTTTGTGTTTTCGGCTTTGGTATCTGCTGCATTTTGGTGCTCGTGGCTGCCGTGTTGTTTTCCAGCTCTCCAGTGACTTGACTCAGACTTGTTAGCATTCCTCACTGGGAGAATGGTGTCTGCTAGCCACGAGCTAACAAAACGTCAGTGGTGCTGTCTTTGATATTCTGCAACTTTTGACCCGTTGTGTTTGTCTCAGAGGCTTTAAGCAGCTTTTTACCGTCGGGAGAATGTAGAACTTTGTACAATCAGATTCTTACTATGACAATATCATTAATATTATTATTCTCAATATAACGCATTTGTATATTTAAAAGCTTTGTAATGTTTGAATCAGACATCCAGTGCTAGCGTTGTGTGAATCACCCTGTAGTGAACACCTTGTGTATTATTAGCTTTTTTATTTTTGTTAGTATGATATGCATTGTGACACAGTGTGTGACACTTAGCAACCTCTGAATGTGTTTGCCGCTGCCTTTTATTTGACTTGATGTCTTCGTGCCATTGGGCGTCCCTGCTCAGAAAATACTCAAAGAACTGAAGAGGCTGACCTGCAGGTCAAAGGTAAACTCAAAGATATTTGACCTGTGAGACATGAGTTAGATAAAGATAACGAGTGGAGCTTCTTCAATGATTATTTCAAGGAGGGTTAAATCTGGTACAGCTGGACTTGATCTGTGAATATGTTTCACCTCTCATCCAGGAGGCCTCTTTAGATCTGACTGACTGATGGGGAAACCCTGGAGTTTATTGGTGGGATCGTTAACCAGGCTGCTGTTTCCATTTTCATTAATGTCACCTGTGGTTTGGTATGAATGACAATCGTTAAGGTCACCTAAGGTTTGGTGCGAACGACAGTCGTTAGGGTCATCTGTGGTTTGGTGTGAATGACAGTCGTCAAGGTCGCCTAAGGTTTGGTGTGAACGACAGTCGTTAAGGTCACCTGAGTGGATGACGGTTGTTGGAGTCACATGAGACTTGACATCTTTCACAGACCTCTTTGATGTCATCATCATTTATCATCTAGTGGGCCCACAGAACATGTTACATGTCATTAGTCATTAGTAGTTATTAGTAAAATAAAGGTTGTAATCTATAAAACTAAATATTAATCCAATTTGTACTGTTTGGTGCTGTTAGGGGCTGACCAGGGGCCATCCTGTTGATCTCTGTTAACTTTGTTTTGATGTCACAGCATTGTGTCTCTCACATTAATACGTGAAGTAAATCAGCTGCCGCAGCATTGTCACGCCTGACTGATTGTCACCAGTGGATGAAAGTTACTAAGCACATTTTCTGTTATTCATACTTTCCAAAACATTGTTAAAGATTAAGGCTGGGGCTCCAAACCTTTATTACTTATGACCCTTTTCATTAATATATGAAATCAAGGCACAGATGCTGTGTTATGCTGACATTAACTAATGAGCTAGCTAGTTTGAATTTATTCCCTCTAATGTGCAATTTCACATAAATTCAATGCAAAGATGTGAGTTGATACCTATGAACTAAGCACTTATCACATGCTGTTGCTCAACAGACAACGAATATCTGGTGTTACTGAAATGTTGATCTTATTCAGTCGTTTTCAGCCTCTTCATTAACAAACTAAAGTGTGAACACAGTCGGGACTCCAAATGGCACCTGCAGAGTGAATGGCTGTTTTCTACAGTAGACTAGTCTGTGTTTTCTAAACCTCCACTTTGACATTTTAAGACACTTGAAAGTTTTATTTATTCGTGGTGGAAATCTTTGAGCACCGGGAACGCTCAGACGCTCCCTGCAAATATCTGAGATGTCATTTTTTTAGAACTGTTTTGGTGTTTAACGCTTGAAACTGAAGACTTCATCTTAAAGCAGATTTCACGTCATTCCGAAGAACAGATGCTCTGATGTGTTTCCTGTTTTTATCAGATGTTCAGTGGGTGTGGCTGCTCCGTATTTATCCTCATGAATCCAAAGCAGCGACTTCCAACTGTCCAAATGATTTGTTCAGTCTGTGATCCAGAGGGGACGACTGATGATTAGGATTTAGTAACTTTTTGCTCAGACCGTTTGAAGAAAGAAGAAACCAGGACGGGTTGGAAGTCTCTGTTTTGAAGCTTTACCCACAGCACTGAGAGCATGTTCACCACAGGAAGCTTTTCTCAACGATGCGACAGGAAACAGCAGGAAGAGTTCGCTTCTGACGCTACAACATGCTCAGCGTTGTTAGCAATCCTTAGCTGTTCCTCCAGGCACGAGATAACAGGTTTTCAATAAGCTAAGATGCAAATTTGTGGCTAAAAGCATTGGTTACAGTTAGGAATACTAATAATGCTAATAAGAGAGTGACAAGAAATTAGGGTTACCTTTTAATATATTTTAAAATGTTGGTATCTTTTTATCTGCTATTAAACAATGTTTAAGTTGCCAGAGAATTCTGCAATTCTGCATGCGACTCCTTTAACAAAACATAAAAATAGGTTTGTATTGGTCTGCAGTTTGGTCTGAAGTTCCTCTGCTCTCTGGGTTTGTTGGGTTTTTCTTCAAAAAACAGAAATGAAAAAGAAACAATTCATAAATAAAATATTCATCAATAAACAAACCAGTTGTGTATATTTTGAATTGTTTCTTTTTCATTTCTGTTTCTTAAAAATAAAATCCAAAGGTCAAACAAGTCCTTGCTGTTTCCTGTCCACCAGGTTCACGCTCTGCAAAATCAATAATCAATGATCAATAATCAGCTCCTTCATATCCACTCAGCTTTTCTACTATGATGGATATTGTACTGTACTGTATTAACTCCAATGCTGCATGCTCAGTGTGTAACAGTGTGAACTGTGTGTGTGTGTGTAAGAGAGGGAGTGTGTGAGTGTGTGTTTTTAATCTTTTTTCTTTTGTAGTTTTTTGGAGTATTTCTTCTTCTGCATCGTGTTCAAAGTGTTTCTGTAAATAAACTGAAGTGGTCAAATGCCAACATCTGATTTTCTTTGAGTCAACGCGTGACATTTTGTCAATAAAGTTACGTTCAGGTCGACTGAGAGAAGTTTAAAGATGTATGACTCTCTTCCATTTTAAGCCCCGACCTTTTCTCTCCATGCTCCAATCACAACTGAGCAAACCAAGTGACATAAGCCCGTCACTGCCAAGTGGCAACCTCTGCGGCTGTGAAGTGAATCCAATACCAAAAGCTGCAGTCCCTCGAAATGTCCACTTGAGGCTGGCTACAGAATGAGTCAGTCTCCATAAATCCCCACGTTAAAATGTCCAACTTCACAGCAGAAATAAACATGTTTACAGCCTGGTAAAAAAAAAAGTTTTGGTCTCTATAGCTAATTTCCCCGTTCATGACAACTGTACTTTTTCTATAACTCAGCTGTTCAAATAATATGAAGCCTTAAATCAGAATCAGGATCAAGTTTATTGCCAAGTAGGTTTGCACTTACAAGGAACTTGACTCGGTGTAGTTGGTGCAGAATAAACATTAGGTAAAAAAATATAGGAAGATAAAAAAAAAAAAACAAGTAGTAAAATATAAACATATATATATCTTATAAAATGAAGGAGCTGATGTGCAAGTATGTGACATGTAATAGAGTGAGAGTTCACACTATATTCATATGAAGTTAAGTGACAAGGTTTAAAATATGATTCATTCAAAATTTTTGTGCCTATAAAAAAAAAAAAAAAAAAAAAAAAAGAACAAAACAATAAGGAGGAAATATTAATGCATGTAAACATTCAGGGACATTTCAAAAAATCTAAAGTTTTTTATAATTAATATATACAGATAAATAAATAAATCAAGTATCTGCCTCTTGAGCTAGAAAATCAAAACAAAAATATAATTTTTGTATAAATTAATGTGAACTTTAATTAATATAATTAAATTATATTAATTCTACATTTAAAAACTAAAACTCGTGTTTCGCGTTGAAGCCACGTGGCGGCAGCAGCCGCTCCTTCCCGCGCTCGATCGCCTCAACTTTGGCCCCGGAAGCGGAAACTCTTTCCTTTCTTGTTTCTGCTTCGTATAGAGACACACAGAGGTGGGTTCAGCTCAGCGTTTTATCCAACTTTAATCCAACTTTTAGGTGAACATCCGATGATTTAATGTGTCTACAATGAATCTGCGATGTTGTCTGTTTGTGTTCGCGGTGAAATTATTTGTGTTCGTGAAGTTTGATGTCGGTTTTTAGACGTTTTCTGTCGGTCCTCTGCTGCAACATGTCGCCATTTTAGCTCCGAGCGCAGAGACGGATGTTAACCGTTAAATAAAACAGTTTGTCCGGGCTGTTGTCGGTGGTTTGGAGGAGTTAATGTTCAGGTGTTTTTAAACAGGTTAAATAAATCAGGTGAAAATGTTTCAGGTGAAACTGTGTCGGTACGAGCTAACAGGCTAACTGTAGCGTCTTAAATGCTGCCGGTTATCCGTGTCATGCGCAGTTTGACACATTTATTATGTATTTATTATTTAATTATGTTAGAGTTTGACGTAAATTAAGCGTTTATATATTAGTGGTTAACATTAGCTGAACGTTAGTTTAATGTTAAGCTGGTAGTAGGGACATTAGCCTGTTAGCCGGAGCTGTAGCCACCATGTGATCAGCTTGATCAGGTACTTAACTTCACATTAAAACTGTAAACACTCACAATAACATGTCTCTATCAGTGTTTGAATGACAGGTGAGCACCTGACCGCATCACCCAGGTAGAGTTTAGCTTGCAGTTTAAATACTGAAGCTGCTCAGGTGGAGGTTTTATTTTGAAATCTTGCAGCTGTAGCATGTTAAATCATCTGTTTCTCAAAGAGTTTGTAATGATGAGCATCCTGTGCTGATATCATGATCATGTCTGATCATTATTTTGAAGGTGTAGTCATTTAATGCAGATGTAACTGCTGGATGAACCTCCATCGTGTGTACTGTAGATGGGATGTTAAACATGAAGTTAAAGACCAAAAACTAAAGAACAAAGTTGGTTTCTTGCGTCTGTCCTAGTCTAACCTCTCACTCAGGACCTCCTGTACGCTGTCTGTCTTCATCTTAAGGATGCTCAGTTCTTCAGTGATGTTCCTCTGATCATCCTGAAGCTTTAATGCAGGATCTGAGACTCCACCTAAAGCCTGGATTTAAACTGTTGTTGGTGTAGCAAAGATGTTTGGTTTCAGCTGATCTTTGAATGGGAAGTTGCAACATGAAACTAACCGAGGCCTCGAGCAGCTTATATTTTGCTTTTCTTGTTGGATCATGGTTGTCTGTCATTCTGTAGCTTCAGTCAAAGAGTACATTTAGAGGAGGGGTAGTATGTTATGACCTGTGGCGGAAAGGTTTTGCCAGAACCAACTTTTAGAAAAACACAGCTCGATGTAACAGTCAGACCTCCAGTCAGCCTGAAATTTGTCTGAAACTATCCAGGTGGATTCATGGATTTAAACTCTGATACTCTACCTGCTGTGGTCCGGCTTGGTTTAGTTCATGTACCCAGCTTTTAAATGTGTTTCTGGCTTGCAATTTATGCTGCAAAATAGTGACACAAAGAAGTTTTCTTTGGTTTGAGAGAGGGCAAGCAGCTGTCAAGACACTTGGGCAGTGATGTGAGTGAGGGAGCACGGGCACTGAAAGCCGGTTCGTCAGCAAAACAAGTTATTTTCTGATTGTTTCACAGCGCTACGTTCATCAATTGGTATTTCTAACAATAAATAAGTATTAAACTTTGCTCTCATAACAGGTCATATGTATAAAATTAGTTTCATTTTGTCTGGATGTCTTTGACTCTTCCTTCTCTTCGTTTGCAGACGATGGCTCCTCGTAAAGGGAAGGAAAAGAAGGAGGAGCAGGTCATCAGTCTGGGTCCTCAGGTGGCCGAAGGAGAAAATGTGTTTGGAGTTTGCCACATCTTCGCCTCCTTCAACGACACCTTCGTCCACGTTACCGACCTCTCCGGGAAGTAAGTTCAACACTGTCTCGATGTTTACCACGACACACATAACCGCATCGTTATGACATTATAAACCTCACCCAGAGCATCATGGGAACGTCACTGATATTTGTCTGTTTTACACATCAATATATAAACCGCTGATGTAAAACAGACAGGACGTGTTTGTGTATCTCGTGACTGATTGGTCCCCTCGTTTCCAGGGAAACAATCTGCCGTGTGACCGGCGGTATGAAGGTGAAGGCGGACAGAGATGAGTCGTCTCCGTACGCCGCCATGTTGGCGGCTCAGGACGTCGCTCAGCGCTGCAAAGAGCTGGGAATCACAGCGCTGCACATCAAGCTGAGGGCCACAGGGGGCAACAGGTACGACACACCTGTCTGTCTGTTTACCTGTCTGTCTGGATGTTTCCAGTTTTTCAGTGGTCTCACTAACACTCCTGTTTGGTTTCAGGACTAAGACTCCAGGACCTGGAGCTCAGTCTGCACTCAGAGCTCTGGCTCGATCTGGCATGAAGATCGGACGCATCGGTGAGTCCACAACACTTCCTATCACACGACTTAACTCTTAGAAACTAAACAACGTATCTATGCTTACATTTATTTACCGCAAAAAATAAATTGTACAAGTTGAACATGAAAACATGTCATCAAGGTCTGGACAGTAGTTTTAAATTGTGTCTTTAAAAATATCAAATCTCATTGTTTTAAAATATTTCACAGATGTTAAAGTAAATTGTTTCATCTGCAGAGAGATTGTTAGTCTTATAGTCAAACTTCATCTTGCTTTTCAGTCTCGTTTTGGTCGGTTCTACTCCTAAATATTAGGTAGCATCATGGAGCTCCAGATCAGATCCGAGTGTTTATTCCTCCAGAAGCTCCAGGTCTCTGTATTCATGCAGTCATTTAATTCATTCAAAACATTGATTAGTGGAGTTTTAAGGTGTTGTTAGTGTTGCCCTGCCTCAGCAGCTGTTTTTGGGCTAGTAGCAGCAGCTCTGTCCCTCCTCTACGCACAGTTTTACACAGTGCAACATTTTTACTCAAAGCTGAATATTTTTAACTTGTGAACAAGTCACCCAATTGGGCTAATTACCGCAACAGTCGGTGTAAAATACCAGTCAGATCACTTTCATCAGCAGGTTAATACATTGATCCTGTCAGTCATCACGTCTCCATGATAAATCAGATAATTGAAGATTTATAGACCATTTGAGTTATTAATGAGAAAGTAAAAAAGTACCAATATCACACTGCAGTGCTGTTTAAAGTATCACTGTCAGACGACGTTATTTACATCCAGGTTGTTTATAAGTGAGCTTTTATTTTGAAAACCAGACAGAATAAAACATTTATGCGTCATTTGCGTCTGATTATATAATCAAATGTTTTACTATTAACCTGTGATCTTTTAAATCCAGAAGTATGACGTAGTGCAGTGTATAAATGTACACTAGATGTACTCGACTGTAGTTCAGATTTCTGTGAGCTGACTCTTGATGTTTCTCAATTGACCCGTTTCTTTTTCTTCTTGTCTGTTTCTTCAGAGGACGTCACTCCGATCCCATCAGACTCAACCAGGAGGAAGGGCGGTCGTCGTGGTCGCCGTCTGTAAATCTGCAGCAACATTTTCTGACAATAAAAACATTAAAGAGTCACAAAGTTTTTGTCTGAGTCGTCTGTTCACTGCTGACCTCAGTCATCAGGAAGTTCAATCAGCTGTCACCATTTAAAAAAAAAAAAAAGTGGAGCCTCAGTTTTGGTCGTGATGCTGCCACGCTGGGGAAAAATACTGATCAGTGTTGGGCTACAATGTGTAAAGTTTATAAGAGGGCTTCAATGTGATAAATTTAACATGTCACATGAAACATTTCACATAAGTGAATATCACAAGATGATAACCTAAAAAGTGTGTAATGACATAAACACATTTTAACAAACTTCACTTTTTATTCTGACGTGGCAGCAGCTCGCTATGAAGGATTTCAGTCATTCAGACTTCAGAGGCAGTTTGAGATCAATGTAATTTATTTTTTAAGTTTTTGATTTGAATAAATCTCACCACCATCCTAACAAACTACTCCTAAATCTCCATAAGTGCTCGTATGAAAATGCCCAACTCGACAGCATAGTGTTTACAGCCTGGTACAAAAAAGGTTTTGGTCTAATTTTCCTGTTAATGACGTCTGTAGTGTTGTGTGTAGGATTTAGTAACATCTGGTGGTGAAGTTGTGGATTGCACCCAATTCTGTCTATGCTGTCACTGGACCAGACTGGCCTCCTCCACACACCTGATACCCCCGAACATTTTGAGAATAAGGATATCTGTATCTGATCATTAAGCAGGTTTAAGCACTGAGGTGAAAGCTTAAGTTTTGTAAGGGCAAAAGTTGCACTTATTATTTAATCCCGGTGATGTTTGTCTGATGTATTTTTTTGTTCACTGGCTCACTTTAATAGTTAGATATAGTTAGATGGATGATTATTTGAAAGAGTAAAAGTTGAGACAAGCCTGGCAAAAAAAAGTTTGAAAACAGTTTGATTTCATTGATTGAAGAGACCAAAAAGAAAAGTGTGAATAAAACAGCTGTTCAAAGCATGAACCTGTAAAAACAGTGTTGGTCAAGTATTTAAACTCGATGGCTGCATTAGAGAACATGTTTATGTGTGGAGAGGGGCTGAACTCTTATTTCTTTAGCAGGTGTCAAGTGACGTGACCTGTAACATGTTTCACAAATTGCAAATGAGGAATATGACTCGGCTGCAGCTCGACAAAAACTTCAGTCAAAACTGAAACTATTTGTTCCTAATTCTCAGTGAAATTATTAAAACTTTTAGTTTTTCTAATGTTTGGAGTCTGTAGAAATATGAAATATTAAATTATAGGCTGAACCAAATTAATTTCAAATCTCTAAATGATGAATGAAACATGAATATGTTTCACTAGAACAGAGATCTGTGGTCATAGAGAGAAAAAAAACATTTGTACATGTATTAATACTTGCAGGTGTATTTGTATTTGTACTTGTGATGGGGTAAATGTACAGACTGCTCACATTATTGTGTCTCTCTGTAGGTGTAGTTCTCTCTGTCTTTCAGCAGGAGGCAGTGACGTACAAACAAACTGCTTCCTCCACCTGACATTTACTGTCTGTCTGCAGGCGGTGTCTACCCTTTAGTTTCCCATCATGCAGCTGGCTCTCTCCCTGGGGATTGTGGGTAGAAGCAGTGTGTTGCTCTGGGGTTTGAACAGCATCTCAACGTGAGATCTGAGAACCTGCAGGAGGACTGCAGCTGTCCGACACCCCCACTGATCCACTTCCTGTTTCTAAAGGTTGAAGTCTGATCTGAAAACATAGCTGCCAAATAAAATGTGTCGCCAGGAGCCTGAACGGGTCCTTTTCACTCTTTGAGACTTTCTTTCGTGGTGTTGAATCTCATTGTGGTTGTTTTGAGTCTCTCTTTGGTCATTTTGTGGTGGATTCTGGTTTATTTGAGTCTTGGTCTTGTCTCTTTGTGGTGGTTTCGATACTCTTTCATGGTACTTAGGCTCCTTGTGTTGGTTTAGCGTTTCTCTATGGTGGTTTCAAGTCTTTCAAGTTTTCAAAACTTCAAGTTTTTGTGGTTGTTTCTCTTTGGTCATTTTCAGTCTTTGTGGTGGATTGGAGTCTCTGGTTTATTAGTCTTGGTCTTGTCTCTTTGTGGTGCTCAGGCTCATCATGTTGGTTTGGCGTCTCTATGGTGGTTTTAAGTCTTGGGTTTTGTCTTTGTGGTTGTTTTGAGTCTCTCTTTGATCATTTTCAGTCTCTGTGGTGGCTTTTAGATTCAGTCACAGTCATCATCGTTGAGACTCTTTGGTGGTGTTCTGGCTCGTTGTGGTTGAGTCTGAGGTTTTGTCTCTGTGGTAGTTTTAAGCCTCTTTTTTGTGGTGTTGAGTCTCTGACTGGTTTTAAGTTTCGGCCGTTGTTTAATTTGTTGGTGGTTTTCTGGTTCACTGTGGTGGTTTTGAGTCTCAGGTCGAGTCTTTGTAGTGGTTTCAACTCTTTTTGTGGTGTTGAGGCTCATCATGGTGGCACATTTTCAGTCTCTGAGGTAGTTTTGAGTCTTGGGTTTTTTATTAGTGGGTGATCATTGATCATTTTAAGTCTTGGTCTTATATATCTGTGGTGGTTTTGACACAATGTTTCAGTCACAGATCTGCTCAGACAGATTTCCAGGACATATTCATGCAGGATGAGGTTTTTATATTTAGTCCTGATCTTGGATCGGGGGATCAGGATGTGTACTCTGTGACTGAATCAGAGCAAAGAACTGAGTGGATGAGTCAGCAGTTTGTTCATGTTGAAGCTTTAATGTTTCCACAGAACAGAACAAACAATATTTAAATAAGACACAAAGAAAAAAACAAATAATAGAAAAATAAGAACAAGCAAAGGCAACTTTTACCCACAATGCACTGCAGGAGGTTTTGGCTTCATCTGGTTTGTAGATATGCGCTTTTATTTCTAGGCGTTACTCCTCAGTCTGAAGGCTCTGCTCCTCCTCCAACACCTCTTTTTTTTCCCCTTCGCCATCATTCTCCTCCAACACTTCCATCTTCTCCTCCTCCTTCTCCTCCTCCTCTCCTGCTCCGTTGTTCTCCTCCCCTCCTGCTCCATCGTTTTCCTCTCCTCCCGTGGAGGAAGAGTTGTTGTCTCCGTCGTAAATGATGTCTTCAGGGTTCGGAGCAGGAGGACAGAAATCCTCCTCAGGAAGAATCTTCTGGAAGATCGACTCAGCCTGAACAGAGAAATAAATTTAGTTTTTATTTTACTGGATTATTAAAGGGACAGTAGGTGAAGTGTGGATGATCTATAGTTTAGTGTGTTTTCTACAGTACGGGATTTTCATGTGTTTTTGGGTGACTTCAGTGTTTTAGCAATGGTAGCGGTGGACCATCAACTCATGTTCTGCAACGTAAATTCCATGTTTTTGTCAATAAAATGAGATAACTGTCACAGTAACCTCAGTGACTGTTAAGTGCCAAAAACTGCAGTTCCTCAAACAGCCACTTGAGGCTGGTTACAGAAGTGAGTCAGTCTCCATAAGTCCCCATGTTAAAATGTCCAACTTCACAGCAGAAATAAACATGTTAAGCCTGGTACAAAAAACAGTTTTGGTCAAGACAACTGTACTAAATAACTGTACTGAATTTTTATATAACTCACCAGTTCAAATTAAATAAATGCTTAATGTTATGCAGAATTAAGGGCATGGCTGCTTTCATTGACAAGTAGGTGCCATTATAGGGCTTGTTTGAGTGTCCAGGCTTTATTCAGCCCGCCTCAAGTTCACGTCTTTGCCCATTTTTAGATTAGTTGGGAGGGGGCAAGTGTGTGTGTGTATGTGTGTTTTTTTTTTTTTTTTTTTACCTGTTTGATGGCATGTTCATGTCCCAGACTTCCGTCCGGTCCAGAGCACACAAATACGTTAGATGGGAGGCTGTGACCTTCAACCTCTAGCCCCGAGCTGTCGGTCATGTTGAAATAGAGGCACCAGAGGACGGATGGACAGTTTTCTGCAGACACATGATATCAAACATCGTTCACACTGTAATACACTAAATTCATTACTGTAATCTATTACTGCCAAACACTGAACAATGTCAAGTAAAGACAGGACGACACAATAAATTTCAATGTTTACAGAGCTGTTAATTCTTGTGTTCATCACAGTTCATTTAGAAGCTGTTGTTCTGACTGCTTCATATTCAGACGTCCTTCGTGGATGTAAATGTCGAGGACAAAATATTAGAAACGATATAATTCGGCCCATCTGAAGAAGTCACAACGATTAATTGATTTAATGGACAAACTAATCAGATTAATTGATTAATGAAGATAATATTTAGTCGTTTTAACAGAAACATGACGGAGAAGCTTTTCTCCTCCTCCATCATCACCCCTGATGAATCTCTTTAAACCTGCATCCATCTATCCTCCAGCTGTGTGTGTGTGTGTGTGTGTGTGAGTGTGTGTGTGTGTGTGTTCATTCCTGCAGGTTGTTCGTGTTATAATTAAAAGCAGAGAAGAAGATGATGAATGAATTAAAGACAAAGAAGAAGAAGAGGAGGAGAAGAGGTCAAAGAGGACAGAAAGTTTACAGGATGGAGAGAGTATCATTTACTACACAGTGTGTGTGTGTGTGTGTGTGTGTGTGTGTGTGTGTGTGTGCGCGCGCACGTTACCTTGGTCATGTGACTCCGGCGTGCGGAACAACTTGGTAACCACCGGCGATAGGTCCTCATAGGCGGAGCCAACTGACTGACAGGTGAGGTGGACCAAATCTACAGAGGGATGGACAAAGAAAAGAAAATCATTAAATCAAACTTCATCAGATGTCTGTGGTCACCACGGCAACAGAGCGACTGTCGTTTCCATGGCAACAGAACAGCTGTCATCTCCATGGAAGCTGTAGTTTTCCTGTACGCTGTCCTGTTTTTCAAGTCAACTCCTTTATTTGTCACAAAGCAGCAGTTCTTAATTTTGTTTTTCTAAAATCACAGAAGTAAAAATATAGAATATCGTCACTGTCTAATGGTTGGCATTTAGAAACTTATTGACCAATGAGAAGATGTTTTGTTGCAACATGTGGAAGCCTGCACATCATTTCTATCTACTTTTACAACAATAGACCTAAATACATTTAAAATATTAAACATTCACAGATGACTGTGTAAACACATTTTAATTGCTGATGCTAAATGTGTCTAATTTATGTGTTTTAACAGAAAGTCTGAAAAAGTCTAATGTGACGTTTTTCTCTGATAACTTACTTAACTAACTAAAACTCAATCAAAATATTTGTTTCATAACTCATGAATGTGATTTCAGGATTTTTATCTGACTTTATTGCACACCTCTGTGTGTGTGTGTGTGTGTGTGTGTGTGTGTAAGTGTAAGTGTGTGTGTTTGTAGATAAATGGTGTTTTGCTTTAAAGGCGTTCGGGCCCACTGACTCAGTAACCAATCATACTGCAGCATCAGGACAACACAACAGCAGCAGCAGAAGAAGAGGAAGATGATGGCTTGACAGGCAGAACACACACAGGTGTGTGTGTGTGTGTGTGTGTGTGTGTGTGCGCGTTGGTCATTAATCAGTGTTTCTCTCGTGGATTCATCAGTTTCTCTTCAAGGACACTGGAGGATTTTTAGCTGCAGAGTCTCACCGATCATCATCACCTCATGCCTCATGCTTTAAATATACTGATGTTTGGAAACATCCTAAAACTTAAATCCAGCAATTAAAGACCATAATACTGTCACATATATAAGCGATAACATGAGATATTATAAAAGATCCAAAAATGTGAACATTTTAAGATAAGATAAGATGAATACATGAAATAAAACAAATTTAGCATAAATGAGAGGAGATGACACATAATGAGATAAAACCATGGTGATGATGATTATGAAACTCATGAAGCTGAAGCTAGAAACAAAACGAGGTAAGATAATAAAATAAAAACTAGAATTATGGAGATGAGAAGAGAAACTGAAATAAGATATCTATGGATAAGAAATGAGACAGGAAGATGACGAAACCATGGCGATGAGAAATAAGATGATAGAAATATGTTGTTATAAAATGATTAAGACATTAAGATGAACTTAGATAAGATAATTTTTATGGATATTACTAAAATTATTTAAAGATAATATATGCGGTTATAAATTAGGTGATATAAAGACTATCAAGATTGTATATATAAATATAAAAGAGATGATACAAAATATATATATGAATATAAATTAAATGATAAGATAAGATATAGATATCAAAGATAATATGAAGCTAAAATATCAAAGTGTGTTTGAGTCTCACATGTTCCAGGCATGCAGGTCATTGTGGATGAACAGAGCTCCACCATCTTCACCGCCGGACATCCTGCTGCTATTGGAGGAACCGTTACCAAGGAGACCTGACGAGACAGAGAGACAGAGAGACAGACAGATAAGAGTTCCACCTGAGTTTAAGCAGACAGACAAAAGTCTTAATGAAAAACCTCCTCAGAGTGTAGAAACCCAGATTAGTTTCATCTTATTACTGAACACTGCAGGCTAACACACACACACACACACACACTAACAGACACACAGCAGAAGATCTATGAAGCATCATAATTCTCTGACCAAACTTAATTCAATATTTCAATATTTAACTCACACCTAATTAGTGAGGAGTGTGTGTTTGTGTGTGTGTTCAGACAGATGGATTTGAGGATTTTCTTCATTAAGTGACTCTTTATTTGAGTCTCCATCTCCATCACCATGTTCTTTCTGTTCTTATTCATTAACGTCACACGATTCACTGGGGCTGAAGGACAGAGTGACCTCTGACCTGAAGCTTCAGCCTTAAACACTGATCAACTTCCTCACTAGAGCCAAGATCGCAGGAAGAGTGCCGGGATTTTAAACCAGTTTGACATAGAGACATCGAAGAAGACATTAACATCCACAGAGCCACACTGCAGCTAGCATGGCTAAAAACAGAAATTCAGAGGTATCGTTAACATGATTTACCTGTTGGTCTGAGTCGCTGGGCAGAATGGAGCCATCAGTTATCAAAACAGCTCTAGAGAGAAACCTGGACAGACAGACACACAGACAACTATCAGACCCTGAACCAAAATCCACAACCTGCAGGTCAACGTTTGACAGGGGTTAGAAGTCTTTGATGAACCCAGTCTAAAACAAACCCATGGAAAGCCTGAGCCTAAAACTGGTTTGTCTTTATTCATCTTTGTAGGAGAAGACACGGTTTCTAGCTGCTGTTCTAACTGCTCATGTTGGGTTCTAAGGTGTAACCAAACTGTTCCTTTGTGGAGTTCTAGGATGTGACTAAACTGTTCCTTGGTAGGTTTTTGGTGGGTTCTTGGAGGTTTCTAGAATGTGACTAAACTGTTTCTTGGTGGGTTCTGGGTGGGTTCTAGGGTGTGACTACACTGTTCCTTGGTAGGTTCTTGGTGGGTTCTTGGTGGGTTCTAGGGTGTGACTTAACTGTTTCTTGGTGGCTTCGGGGGTGTGACTTAATGGTTGTGTTTATGGTGGGTTCTAGGATGTGACTAAACTGTTTCTTGGTGGGTTCTTGGTGGGTTCTAGGGTGTGACTAAACTGTTTCTTGGTGGCTTCGGGGGTGTGACTTAATGGTTGTGTTTATGGTGGGTTCTATAGGGTGTGGCCAAGCTGTTTTTGTTGGGTTCTAGGTGTTTTTTGGTTCTTGGGTGTGTGAGGTAGTTGCTCTAATATTTTTGGGTGGTTCATGATTGGTGGGTTCTGACCTGGGGGGCGTGGTCACCGTCTTCTGATCCGTCCCCACATAGCCCTCCTCCACCACAAAATGGCTGCAGCTGATTCGCTGTCCTTGGCTGTCAACCACTGCCTTACACCTGAAAAAAAGGGGGAGGAGATAAGCGGCATGATGTCATCAATCAGACTTCAGAACAGACTTCAGGCTAGACACAGAGAGAACAAAAAGCCTTTAAAGCATCTGCTCAGAGCGGCCCTAAAGGCTTCATATTCATTGTTCCGTATGTCAAGTGGTTTGTGGTAGTTTGATCAGTGAAGTATCGCACGGTTCTGTGTCAAAATGTACATGGTGCATATTCATAAATAAATATTTTTAAACTGCCACAGTGTCAACACAGGGCCCACCTCCCATCTGTCAGTGGTCTTAGCAATGTTTTGGTCCATTGAATGTTTTTAAGTTTAAATGTTTTTCTTCCTGACCGAGATTCAGTTTAGCGATACAAGACATAAAAGTTGGTTGATTAGTTGGTTTCTCAAATATTGATGAGGGTTTTTTGTTTGTTTGTTTTGTTTGACTAAATTAAGTTAATTAACTACAGCTGAGCTTATATTTAGTTATAACAATTCTATTTCAAATCACAGCTGTTGTGATTTGAATATTTCACTCTATTAATTCTTTATTTCAGTATAAAAATGATTGATTTTGAAGCTGCACACGGTGGCCTTTTCAAGGGTGTCTCTCTCTCTCTCTCTCACACACACACACACACACAAATACACACACACACTGCTGAAACCTATTATTGGGAATAATGATGCACACAAAAGCTCATCCATAACCTCTGACACACGCGCACACACACACACACACACTTTGGGGGCCAGAAGCACTAGAAGGTCACACACACACACACATAAACATAATAGACAGTTGTTAATAACACACACACTCTCACACACACACACAGCTCCTCGCTGCGTCTCACTGCTGCCTTTTTGGCACCGTTAGCATTTTGCACATTTAGATTTACCGCAGGACCTGAAGCTCGTATCTAAACATACGCGAAGAACATAAATGACTAAATAATGTTTGTTTCTGTACTTTGACTGTCAGCGAGTACACTTCAAATCAAAGTAAAATCCAGAAATCCACTTAGAAATCAGAGAAAAAAAGATGTTTTCTTCAGTATCAAATTATCCCGTGATAGTTTCACATCCAAACAGGAACTGCTCACAGCTAAATTCAGCTAACTGTTAACGGATACATAAACCAATACAGACTAAAACATGAGCTGACTCAGAACAACACAAAGAATAAAAACACTTTATACATATTTATACTGAGGCTCATCCTGAACACACCTGACTCAAGGCTGCTGTCACCATGACGACATGATCTGACAGATCAATCATTTTTTTAACTGTGACCTTCGATAGGTCACCTGTGTGTGTGTGTGTGTGTGTGTGTGTGTGTGTGTGTGTGTGTGTGTGTGTGTGTCAGCAGTCAATCAGTCATTTAATCTGGCAGCTGACGAGGCAGCAAATAATCATAGAGAGAGCAGTGAGGTGTGAGGAAGAGGGGATGAGGAGGACGAGGAGGGGGAGGTGAGAGAGGAGGAGGAGGAGGAGGGGGAGGAGGAGGAGGGGGAGGAGATGAAGAGGATCAGAGGTTAAATTATAATGTTAATTTCCTCTTCATGAATTGAATATTTTACTGATCATAAATTATCGTCCAATCACAGTTCTGAACAGAAGGTCACACACACACACACACACACGCATACACATCTACCTGTCTACCTGTCGGTTGAATGCCTTTAGAATCAATTAAATATCATTAAAATCAGATGAATTAACAGAAACAAACTGGTTTTGAGACTGTTGTCACACACATGTTTCATTCTGCTCATGTTACTGTTCTACTGTACTGTCTGTAATTGTACTCTTACCTTTAATCTTACACTATGTAGTCTACTACTTCTTTTCAGCATCCATGTAAACCCACTGGGCTGTTTAAACATATTTTCTAATGTTTTGTTACTCTAATTTTTTGCCAGTCTGGTCAGAAAACCCACTGCGATCAATAAGAATCATGACAAGAACACTGTGGACCAATGACAACCATGAAGAAAACCCATGACGCAGCTGGAACATGTCACATGTCGCATTGAGTGTTTGTACCTGTTAGTGTTCTTGTCCACCACCAGACAGCTGACCGAGTGTCTCAGACAGTAGATTCCTCCAAACACAGCACACATCCTGAAACACACAACAACAGCAGTTGATAAACATGCCCTAAAGTGAATTATATTTGACATCATTTTGTTTAGGGAAACGTTATGAATGACTGAAAGCTGCCTCTCTAATCGTTAGAGAAAACGTAGACATCAATAACACGCAAAATGAAGGAGTGTTCACGCTGCATCAATTCAAAGGTAATTTATCCTCCAGGAACCAGCAGAGGTGTTTCTGCAGATCTCTGAACCAGAGAATAATATTTGGTCAGGTGGATGACATGAGTGCACATGTAGCTTTTGATGATGAACCAGATCAACACGATCAGGACCAAAGAGGCCGACCAATAAATCCAATGAAAATATAAGAACATGTTAATTAGTGCAGATTGAAATGACAAGCAGCAAACATGACAAACTAAAGTGAGCGTGTGTCTGTGTGTGCGTGCGTGTCTGTCTCAGCAGTAATATCCGCTGAGGATCATCTAATATGTAAATGAGCTGAGCCCTGGGCGACACCCTCCTCATTAATATTCATGTTCTGTTCTAATGAGACAGTCACCATGACAACGAACTGATCTGCCTTGTGAAACTCTACAGACGTCAAAGAGGTGGTACTGCGTGTACTCAGATACTGCAGTACATTCAGCTGGACTACATTAAGTTCAGTGACAGCTGAAGCAGTAGTAGTAATACTGGTGGAGCAATCACGGTTATTTACATCTACTGAATGATGCACTATAAACTCTCGCCTTTGACTTGTTAACTTGAAACACAAAATCTACACTTTGAGTGTAACGCTAACTAAGTGCACCTAGTAATAATATTGTCACACAAGTGATAACTGAGCAAGTTGTATGTAGTTACTTTACTGGTTTCTTCATTAATAAGTTGTTAGGTGAAGCACGATTTAACACTTTCGTTTAAATTGCCAGACTCTCTAACCCTCATATTTGTGTTGCTATGTTCATACATCTTTTCATCACTTTTTAGCACTTGCAAATACACACACAGAAGCACATCAGCACAACATGGCTACATGCTGGAGGCTGTTTACGTCTACTGAATGAAGTGCACACCCTCCTGTGTCACACCCAAAGGACCCCAATGTTGCCCAAAGTGCCTGTAAGAGCCTAACCACAAATGTACCTACTTAAATATTAGCTGCAAATGTGCAACCACGACTAACATGTACCAGAATATAAGTGAACAAAATAAAATACACATTAAATACATTATAATGGTGGGCAAGTGTTTGCTAATTTGCCCAACATTACTGTGGGTCCCACATAGTACTAACAGCAACAGTAGCAGTAGTAGTACTTCTGCCTCTACCAATCATGAAGCAGTGATGAGTTCAGAGTTTATCTTTCAGTGAAATGTAAATTAGACAGACAGACAGACTCTTACCTACAGAAACACTGGGGTATTTCTCCAAGGCCGTAGACAGGAAAAAGAAAGGGCGTGTTGCCATAGCGACCCAGGCAACGCAGGAAGTGACGCGTAGAACTGAGGCCCTCCTCTGTGGGTGTGTCCTCTGTTACCATGGCGATAGAGTGAAGCAGGAAGTGCTGCAGGTTATCGCCTAGCTGCTGGTCACAGAGGAACTCCAAATACGGCCGACCATTGTAGGCTGGAGGGAAGCAACGATTATGTTAATGAGTGGGCGGGGCCTCTGACAGGTGTGTGAGTACTGATGATGTCAGCAGGTGTCTCACCACGCTGCTCCTCCGTCTCCTCCACACAGGAAGTGAGGAAACGCATCAACTTCCTCTTTTCTACCACAGACAGCTGACGACTTGCAAACACATCTGCTCTGCTGCAGGGCACCTGAGAGACAGACAGGTTGGCAGGAAGACAGACAGGAAGACAGACAGTCAGCAGAGAGACAGACAGGTCAGCAGAGAGTCAGACAGGTAAGCAAAGAGTCAGACAGGAAGACAGACAGGTCAGCAGAGAGTCAGACAGGTAAGCAGAGAGTCAGACAGGAAGACAGGGAGACAGACAGGTAAGCAGAGAGTCAAACAATGCACAAAGAAATAGACAGATCAGCAGAGTGACGGGCAGGTAAACAGACAGAAAGGTGTAAACAGACAGACGGGTTGTACACACCTGTTCCACCTTTCCGTGGCGATAGGTGAGTATCCTGGTGACGTTCTTGAATTCTGCATAGCGACTGACATTTGATTTGATCAGAAGATCAACCAATGAGCCACGAGAATACAAGAGCTGGAGGAATAAGAAAGACTTGATCAGCTGATAGAAACTGCGTCACAGTGTGAGACATGCAGGTCAGATTAACTCCAAAGTGCCTGTAGGTGGTTGCGATTGGCTGGCAACCTGTCCAGGTAAACCCTCTCACCCAATGTCAGCTCAACAGATATAACTAATTGATGGATTGTAATATTGTGTAATGTTACGTTTATTACAGTGTATCTTCATGTTATATAACATTACACTGTGTTACCTTGGAGACCAGGTCTATGTTGAACCTGCGTCCTTCCTTCACCAGCTGAGCGTAGCTGATCTTCTTCTTGGCTGGCTCTGATTGGCTCTGAGCAGCAGAGGGCGCTGGCTGGTCTGCCTCTGGCTCCTCCCCTTCTGTCTTAGAGGCCTGTGTGATTGGACGAAAAACATCCATCTGTTATCCACCTGTACTGTAGATTTCCCATCATTCAGAGCTGTGACCAACAAATATGGCAACAAATATAAAAGCTGTGATGCTTTTTGACAACCGACAGCATTTGATGGCAGATAAATCCAGTGTCTGCTGCTGTAAAATATCTCATTGATCCTTTTCTTCCTCACCTGTTCTTCTTCCGCTCCATCTGCTGTCTCTTCTGGTTTCTCCTTTGTTTCTTCTTCTTTTGAATCTAGAATAAAGAAGCATATTTTTAAACTGTGAATCTTGTTAATCTGGGGACTTAAGAGATTACAGTCTAAATCACCTTATTTTCCTCACAGGTGATTCAGTAAAAACAAACTGTTTCTCATCTTAAAGTCAATATTTGATCTGGATATTTAATCAGAATCAAACCTGCAGATTCTGTCTCTGAGGTTTCTTTGACAACGTCTTCATTAGCTCCTCCTGTTTCTTCTTCTGTGGTGTTTGGAGGATCAGGACTTGAAGCTTCCTCCTCCTCATCTTCCTCACTGAGAACAACATCAATAACAAACTGTTATCGTCGTCATGTGTCCATATCTGATTGTTTATACTTATTTGTATTGACATCTATCAAATAATTCCTTCACAATAAAAGCATCCTGCTAGTTCGCTAACACCCAGCTGCTGAGGTGAGGTTTACCTGGTGAAACAGAACGCCTGCATGTTACTGATGGAGGGGGAATCTGAGTTTGACAGGTAGATCAGCTCCTCCCCTTCCTCCAAGAGGCTCGACCAATCCTGGGCCTCCTCTGGTTGAGGCTCCTCCTACCATCATGCACACACACAGGTTACTATACAGCAGCACAATCCTCCATGTTTATAGTTTGTCTACAGGAACATGGAGATGACTCCAGCAGCCAATCAGAGAGCAGCGTTGTACTCACATGGTGTTCCTGTATCCAGGTGAGCAGACCGTTGAAGGTGAAGCTGGCCCAGTTGCCTGCGTAGTAGCTCCTCCTGAAAACACATAGTGAGGTTCTGAATATACTGTCACCTGACAGGTGAGTGTCAGGTGTGTTTGATTCTAAGTAATAATGTGAAATGTGAGGACCGACCTGTCGACATGAAGAACTCTCTGTCCCACTCTGGAAAAAGCTGCTGCCACCACAGACTCAGCAAGACCTGAACACACGATTAAAAATATATAATCAATATACTGACGAGGGGATGAAACAAGGAGAGGACATAAAAAGAGAGATGACAAAACTCTTTCAGTCAGTTTTATTCACATGTCTGTGAGTCTGTTGGTCACAAATCTGATAACAATTCGCCCTCATGTTTTGGACTCCATCAATATCAGTCATCCTCTAATCCAGAAGCTGTCAACATTCCAGAAACCATCTAAACAGAGGGAGTGAGACTTTCCATACAGAGCAGATCTAGTCTGCACAGAGTGCCAAGAACTGTACAGACACTCAACAATTCCCACCATGAGTAAGCACTTGGCGACAGCGGCAAGGAAAAACCTCCCAGAAGTTCCAGAGTCTAAAATGCTGACACATTTAGACAATGGTGGGCTGTTAAACTGCAGTTTGTTCTCCGGGTGCTTTGACTGGCTGCACTTCACAGCAAAGCATCTATGCAAATCGTTGGTAGTTTCTATAATTGATGGGCTCATTCTTGAACAACTGTCTACACTCAGAAGTGTCATCATACATACATGTAAAAGTTATTTATTTAGGTTTTTGGTGGGAGATGCAGCTGTAGTAGACTCCTTTTGACAGACAGTTAGTCAATCTGTTGTCCACATATGTGTGGACCACAGTGATTTATTACCAACTGGTGTCCTGAGATGGGACCTCCTGGTTAAATAAAGCTTAAATAAATAAAATGAGAGGACATAACCCGGATGTCTGATGTGTTAGTTCACACCTTACAGTGACTCAGCAGAGTTAGCATCTGTTAGCCTCCAGTGTGTCAAACAGCTGGACAGCTGGTAGCATCACAATAACATCACGTGACGGCCAGAGCACACTGACAGCAGCTAAGGGCTAACATTAGCATTAGGCTAAAGCTCTGAGCGGCACACTGACATATGAACGCAACGAGGCTAACGTTAGCTCCGCTGCTAACATTAACACACACTAGTAGTATCAGCTGTTGCATTACAGCGCCGATGTTTATACACGTTTGCTGTCTACAGGAGCTAACACGTCAGCCCTACAGTTAGCTGCTAGCCGCTGTCATCTAGAATGAATTGGTCGTTAGCCGCTAGCTAACGCCCAGGCTACACCCAGCCTGTGCCTCCGGTTCGGACCGGTTTAAAAACAGGATTCCGGGATGTTTAGGACCGAACAACGGCGGACCGTCCAGAGACACATTCAGACACATGATCCGGATCATAATATCTTAATAAAAGCCAGGTGGTTTCTTACCTGTGCCAAGAATGACGACGTCAAATTCAGACGGCAGATCCTCGGCAGCCATGTTGTTTAACTGGGAAACACAGAGAGTCACGTGACAGGGGACGTCACTGGTCAATAATCAATCGATAATCATAATGTGACACATAAAAAAAAAAAATAAATAAAACATTTAAAAATAAAAATAATTCTAATATAGCTGCAAAATATAACCAACAGAAAATAGAAATAAATATATACATATCACATATATTTGTATAGACAATGGTGGCCCAACAAGTTTTGTTGATACTGTCAGAGAGGTATTCATTTAACTGGACTGCATTATATTGAGAGGTGTTTCTAATATTATGGCCACCCCATTCACAGACATGAGAGAGCCACAATATTTTCAATACCAAGATTATGCAGTCTAGTTTGACACTATTACTAACAATTATCATTACCCCTCTGACAGTGTCAACAAAAACTGTAATATTATGAACTTTGCAAAAGAAATATTTATGGCAGAGTTGTTGTATCAGATCATATTGGATTGTTTAACAATCAATAAAACTACAAAAATAATCTTGTTCTTTCATTATAGACAACTGATACTGGATTAGGGTCCAGTGTTCTGGTGCACAAACTGTAGACAGTCCAGTGTTCTAGTAAATAAACTGTAGAGGGTCTTGTGTTCTGGTAGTGAGGAGAAGGTGTATTATTTCATAAATGTTGTTGTATGAACAAGTCACTCACCGATCATCAGATGTTTGATCGCTGTCTGATCACTGAGATGTGCAGGTTTGGCAACAACTTCTTCTTCTTCTTCTTCTGTGGTGCTTTCTGCCACTGCCAAGACACACACACACAAACACACTGTGTGATATGAAGCCAAAAAAACAGACTGTTTCCTCGTTTCTCCTTTATTCATCTAAGAAACACCAGATGGTTAAAAATACTCTGCTCCTCTGTTTCTTCTTCCTCCTCTCCCAACCATGATTCCTCCTCTTCTCTCCTTGTCTCTTTCTCTCCTCACCTTGTTCCCTCCTCTCCTCTCCTTGTCTCTTTCTCTCCTCGCCTTGTTTCCTCCTTCCCTTTTCTTGTTTCCTTCTCTCATCTCCTTTTCTCCACCTCTCTTCACCTTGTTTCCTCCTCTCCTCTCCTCTCCTCTCCTCTCCTCTCCTCTCCTCTCCTTGTTTCCTCCACTCCTCATTTCCTCAAAATCTGATATGTGATCAAATATCAGCTGAGGAACTGATCACCTGGATCCATTCATGTTTTTAACTCCTTCACAGTCTGGTTCAGGATCAATAACTCTTCAGCTGTTTTTAGGTCTGAAGGACACTTTCGGTTCTGTCAGTCATATGATAAATGTTTAAAATTAATTTGCTGGATAAAATCTTATTTAGGTTAACTTTCACTTTAAATGCAGTAGTTTCACATTGTTATACTGGTACATTTTTGCATTTCTAACTGAAATGTATTAAGTATAATCAATATCCACCTGTAAAAGCATTTGTATATGGCCCACAGGGATACTGAAGAAATAATTTTCAGTTTGTTTGAAAATAAAATAATCAAATTCTTCAGGGACTCTGGTGGCTGAAAGTTTTAAGATGCTGGCTGTGAAGTTTCTTTTAAGGTCTGCTCATGGATCTGTGTAATTAATGAATTAATTTATTAAAATCTATCTATAATCTGTTTATATTGTCACTGTAATTTCTGATCTTAAACAGAGCTGTGTGTGTGTGTGTGTGTGTGTGTGTGTGTGTGTGTGTGTGTGTGTGTGTGTGTGTGTGTGTGCAGCTGGTCGGTCTGTTGGTGAAAACGTTTGAAGAACGTTGAAAAAGAAAAAGAAAGTGTTCTTCTGTTCTGGCGTCTCGTCTGTTCCTGACATTAAAAGGCCCTTTTGTAGCTCGTTAGTGCGAGGTGTTAACGAGGGCTGTGTGCTGATAGGACGGCTGTGATCAGCTGCCAAAACGTTTACCGCTCGTTTCCTGACTGCAGAGGAACCTCCAGAGACGGAGACAGAGCAACCTTGAACGTAGAAGAAACTGAGTGGAGACAGAAGTGGTTCAGTTATTTCCTCTGTCACATACATTGTGTTTGAACTGAAGTGAGTACAATAATGATGCATTTAAACAGGTTGATAGTGTCAACAGTCCAATCAGGAGTACATGCTGATTGGTTGCCTGGAGACAGAGTCTGGAGGCGGAGCTTGAATTTGGACAATAATCAAATTAAATTAAAGGTAAATAAATAGAAACAAAGATGAAGTGTTTATTGATGTTCAGGCTGTAAGCAGTTGAATGCTGGTGGATGTTAAGGCTGAAAACAGGTCAAATGTCAGTTGATGTTCAGGCTGAAAGCAGTTGAAGTGTTGGTGGATGTTCAGGCTGTAAGCAGTTGAAGTGTTGGTAGATGTTTAAGCTGAAAGCCGTTGAAGTGTGATAGCCATACAACAGTTCCTGACAGCTTGAACCAAACATGAATACTGATCAGCACCAGCATCAGGATGTTGTTTACTGTTTCCTCCTCTCTTCTCCATTGTTTGATCAGGATTAAGATGAAGATGAGTATCTGGGTCAGGATTTGTATCAGCATCAGTATCAGACTGACTGGCACAGTACTACAGAACAATGATATTTAATGTTCAAACTGATAAACTTGATTGTCTTGATGCATGTCACAATAAAGTTGTTCAGCTTCTCACTGTATCTTTACTGATTTTATATGATACTCAGTCCTGGATCCAGACACATAGATAATATGGATGTGATGGTGTTGTAGACACATAGATAATATGGATGTGATGGTGTTGAGGTATTTTCTGCTGACATTTAATCTGCTCTGCTCTGTAAAGGTTAATTTGATGCTTTTAATTTGATGCTGCGCTTTTAATTTGAAACTCAACTGATGTATGAGGTGGAGTTCCTCTCAGCACCATCAGTCTCTCTTTTCTGTGATTAAAAAACATGAATTTATGACCGCTGCTGAAAAACAGCTGTCCTGAAGTTTGTCAGAGAAGATTACTGCGTACACCCATAAATTAAAAATAAATAAACAGAAGGAAACAAACAGTAAATGAAAACATAGTTATGATTGTTATAAATCTGACACACTGGACCTTTAAGATCTGCTGAGTGTCTCTGAAGTTAAGTGTGAGCACTGTAGGTAGTGGAACACTGAAAGTAGTTGAACCTAAAGTTGAAGTATCAAATAAACTCACACTTCTCTGCTGATTATCAGGCTGAAAGCAGTTGACGTGTCAGTTGATGTTCAGACTGAAAGCAGTTGACGTGTCAGTTGATGTTCAGGCGGAAAGCAGTTGAAGTGTCAGTTGATGTTCAGACTAAAAAGCAGTTGACGTGTCAGTTGATGTTAAGACTGAAGGCAGTTGAAGTGTCAGTTGATGTTCAGGCGGAAAGCAGTTGAAGTGTCAGTTGATGTTCAGGCGGAAAGCAGTTGAAGTGTCAGTTGATGTTCAGACTGAAAGCAGTTGACGTGTCAGTTGATGTTAAGACTGAAAGCAGTTGAAGTGTCATTTGATGTTCAGACTGAAAGCAGTTGAAGTGTCAGTTGATGTTAAGACTGAAAGCAGTTGAAGTGTCAGTTGATGTTAAGACTGAAAGCAGTTGACGTGTCAGTCGATGTTCAGACTGAAAGCAGTTGAAGTGTCAGTTGATGTTCAGGCGGAAAGCAGTTGAAGTGTCAGTCGATGTTCAGACTGAAAGCAGTTGACGTGTCAGTCGATGTTCAGACTGAAAGCAGTTGACGTGTCAGTTGATGTTCAGGTTATAAACAGTTGAACTCTTTGCTGATTATCAGGCTGAAAGCAGTTGAAGTGTCAGTTGATGTTCAGGCTGAAAGCAGTTGACGTGTCAGTTGATGTTCAGGCGGAAAGCAGTTGAAGTGTCATTTGATGTTCAGGTTATAAACAGTTGAACTCTTTGCTGATGTTAAGGCTGAAAGCAGTTAAAGTGTCAGTTGATGTTCAGGTTGTAAACAGTTAAAGTGTCAATTGATGTTCAGACTGAAGACAGTCAATAAGCCAGTTAATGTTCATGTTAAAAGCAGTTGAAGCGTCAGTTGAAAATCAGACCAGAAAAGGTAATAAAAATACTTCCTTTCAGAATGATTCTACATATTCTGTCTCTTTTTAAATTCAGCTCAACGTTGATTGCTTTCTTCTTGTTGTATTTCTTCATTTTGTTTTATTCCAAAATTAGCTGTCAGTCACTCAAACCACGCCCTCTTAGCCAATAGGAGACCTGTCCGTGTGCAGTCCCTGCATCTGATTGGCTGGATTGTGGTTGGCTCCGTATGGGACAGAGGTACAGAGAGAGAGAGGGAGAGAGAGAGAGAGAGAGAGAGAGAGAGAGAGAGAGAGAGAGGCAGGTGTAGTACAGAGAGAGAGAGGTAGAGAGACCTCCAGACAGAACAGGATAGAGTCAGAGAGAGAGAGCTGAGGGTCGTCAGTCCCAGTGGCGGGAACAGAGAGAGGCAGACTGCGGGGAAATCACAGATGAAAAGAAACTAAAAGAGAATAAACTCACTCTTCTTCTCTCTTTTCTGCTCTAACATGGCGGGATCCTCCAACACCCCTCTGTCCCGGACCTCCACCCCGCCCACCGACTCTCTCTTCCACTCTGACGCGCCCTACAGCGCTCCCAACCTGGCCAGTTCCCCGCACCTCCCCGCCGCTCGCCTGGCCGGAGCTTTCCTGAGCACCGGGAGCGGCAGAGTCCCCGTCAGTGTGAACGGGACGAGCGGCGGAGGCGGCGCGGCTCCTTCGCACACCGAGTGTAAGATGGTGGAAGTTCACGGCGTGAAGGTGGCTTCGTTCACGGTGAACGGCGTGGAGCTGATCTGCCTCCCGCAGGTGTTCGAGCTGTTCCTGAAGCACCTGGTGGGCGGACTGCACACCGTCTACACTAAGCTGAAGCGGCTGGACATCAGCCCGGTGGTCTGCACCGTGGAGCAGGTGCGCGTCCTGCGGGGGCTCGGCGCCATCCAGCCCGGAGTCAACCGCTGCAAGCTCATCACCAGGGCCGACTTTGAGACGCTGTACCGGGACTGCACCAACGCCAGGTGGGCTGAGACACGCGGAGCATGTCCCGAAGTTTAAAATGGGCTTGTTATCAGGAGGTTTGGTGCAGGAGGAAGAAAGTTTAAATAAACTGGAGCTTAAAGTAATTGATGTCAAATAATGAACGAATAAATTAAAACACATAAAATAAATTATTTACAATAAACTATAACCGCTGAATATTCAGACAGGACGTGAGTAAAGAACATTAAAAACAGATATTTTAAAATGTAAAATAAGTAACATAAGTAATATTAATAAAGTATTATCATTGTTATCAAATAGTAAACTTTTGTCTTTCAAATAATCTTTCTTTTTTTTTTACTAATTATCCTAACTGTGATGAAGATGTGAATACTAAATCCTTCACTGTCTCATTGAATTATTGACCTTTAAATTTAGTCAAACTTTAACATATCATGTGTTTAAAAAAAACTGGAATAGTCTGTAAATATCCATATATAATATCCATAGATACAAGCATGTTTAATTGTGAAACATAAAATATAGTCAATTCACAAATCTGCAGTAAGGATTTTTGTTATTGAGTCTTTCTGTTCACTTTATTGGTTACAGACTTGAACTGAAACATTCATTGATCCAGAGAAAATTAATCAGTAACAAATCTAACGATCATTAATAGATTTTCCTGCTCCTTTTTTTTCTCCATCAGATAAAAAGAGACTTCATTGATCTCTGAGGGCAAATTCAAGTTGCAGCAGCAGACAAACAGACTGAGAGGGAAAGAAAACCCAAAGAAATATCATAAAATAGGAAGAACTGAAGCTACAGTATAGGTAAACATTATAATACAGTGTAATACTTAGACTGTAGTGTGTAAATATTTGTGCAAAAGAAGAACAAATAGCAGCTTGACGTCTCAACTATATATATATGAATATATAGGTATGATATGAAGTACAGTAAGTAAAGTATAGTACAATATAAGTCAATACAGAATACAGTAGTAGTATATAGTATATAATGTTATATGTATGTTCAGTATGTGTTCACAAATTTTTTGCTTTTCTCTATTTTATAAACGATTAGGTTGTGTCTAACAATGTCTGCTCATTATTTCCTCATTTAATCGATTAATTGTTTTGTCAGAAAATATTAAAACGTGTCCACGTTAACGTCCTCAGATATCTCGCTTCGGTCGGCCGATAGTCTGAAATACAAAAAAAAAACATTGAGAGAAAACAGGAAGTCTGACACATTAAGCAGCAAATGTTATTCTATCTTGAAACGATTAATCGATTATCAAAATTTCTGATTAATTTTAATTCAATCGACTCATGAATGCAGCTGTAACGAGCTTTAAAACAGATGTAAAATAAAAGCTTTTAACCTCGAAGGCTTTTAATTAAACCAATTTGATCTCCATCCGACTGCAACAAGGATTAGCTACAACTCTACGGCAACTCTATCTGATCATTTACTGACATCCTAATTAAATAATAAATAAATAAATAATTGAGTTAAGATTTATTTATTGAGATCAGATAAAAACTTTTGTAAAAAAATTAATAATGCCCATTAATTTAATCTCATAACATGCAGTGGATCGTTGAATCCTAAACCAAATTGACTCGACCTGTGTGAATCGTTTTAACATGCAGAAACTGTGACAACATATTCTATACAACAATAAGACAGTAAGCCAGTAAAAAAATCCATTTGAACATGTGTCCGGACACTTCAGACTGGCCTCGTAAACCTTTAAGACAGGTCAGCATCTTGATCTGTCATCATTATTCAGTAAGTCATAAGTCAGAAGCTATATATACAGTATATACGTCTTGATTAAGTGATTTTAATTTGATCTTAACATCAGAAACAGTAATAACTGTCTGTCACTACGTCTCAGAAACCATAACAAATTTGGCATTTTTGTGTAACTGATTAATCGTAACAGTTGCTCAATTTTTTGTCGATTAACTCATAAATTAAACAACAAATGTGTTTATATATAACTGTGTTGTTTTCCTGCTGTCCTGTTTGTGATCAGGCAATGTCTCAGATGTTCACTGGTCTGGAAACGCTGGCTGATGCTGACACAGTGTTTTTGAGTTTCAGTATCAGGATCAGGGTCGGCAGTGTATCTTAAAGACTTCAACAACAGGAACTGGTTTATTCTGGGTTTCTCTCTCAGGCCTGTTTACTGCAGGAATATACATCTGTTATTTTAGTTTCAACTAGTTATCTTTTGTTTTTTGCTCTACATCTTGTTCAGTGTATTTAAAATGCAGCAGGTCAGATTAAACAGCATCAGGAACGTTCATTTACTGCTTGACTGTGACGGTCTGAGAGACCCAAACCTGAATCACAAAGTTTAAATAACTTTATTAAACCTCTTAACAAGCCTGGCACACAAACTCGTAATGATGTAGTCCCTGTTGTTCAGTCCTGATCCTCGTCTCGGCTGACAGGAAACTGGAGTTTTACAACAAGTAAAAGTCAGGAATAGTTGAATTTACTGTCATATAATAGTAATATAAAAGTAATACAATAGCAATATAACAGTAATAGGGATATAACTGCTTATGTGACAGAAATATAACATCTATACAACACTAATATAACAGTAATGTAACAGCAGAACACATCATTATAAAGACGTGTCCTCACAATGTTCTTGTATTAGAGACATGTCCTCCTAACAATGGAGATATGTCCTAAAAGGAGAAGTGTTATTGTAGTAGACACTGGATACATCCTCACAATGGAGACGTGTCCTCACAGTGGGGACTTCTCGGTGCTGACAACTCAGATATAATACTCAGAGATAAAGGTACACACACACAAACTCTGTATGTCAGTGACTGAAGCTGTGCAGTAAATCAGACGTTGTCGAGGACAACCGTATTGTCTTTGCAATTTATTGGTGTGTGTGGTTGACCTTGCCTTAGGGAGGTCACACGCGCACACACGCACTTACGCTTTAGAGATCGGGTCATAATTTGTTCATTGATAACGTCCTCAAAAGAACAAGACGAGTGCAGCGCCTCTCTGCTGTCTGTCAGACTTCACTGCTCGCGTCAGGTCAGTTTGATCACCTGAGCTGTAAAAAGTTGTTGTGTGGATAAAACCAGAAACAGACTCAGTGATTGTCCATGAATCATGTGACTTAAAGTTTAATGACCTCAATTATCATGTCCTGATCTTTTTTTTTCTTCTTCTGTGATGGTTTATTGACACGGCCAGGAGAACTAGCAGCTGTTTATCTCTATCAGCCAGCCAGATTCATAAAAGAAACATTTTATTTTATTTGATGAATTTTATTTTGAAAATTTGCTTAAAAGAAAGGATGGATGTGTTTCAGTCTATGTCTGTTTGAATCAGTCTATTGGTCGTGATGACGACATGAAGCTTTTATTTCATGTGCATAACTACAGTATTTGAGCTATGCCAAAAAACACAGATGACCTACATTATACTGTACCTGAACACATCATCCGAAGCTGATAACATGCTATGTGCTGTGTAGATACTAACATGAGAGTATGGTCTGAAATTCGGGCGGGGTAATTCTACCTTTCTGCGCTGTGATGGTAGCTTGTGCTCAGATGGCCTTCGAATCTTGTCTGACCTGGTAGCATCACGGTGCATGCTAACACCGCTAACATTAGTGTTAAAGGTCCAGTGTGTAGGATTTAGTGGTATGTAGCTGTGTGCAACCAACTCATCTCACCCTCTCTCCTTTCAAGCGTGCAGGAGAAACAAAGGTACATGAAAAACAAAAGACTCGATCTGGAGACAGTTTTGATTTGTTTTTTCTGGACTACTGTAGAAAAGGATCCACTCTGTAGCTGTTCAGATCTTCCTAAATGTTACACACTGGACCTTTAATGAGGTGATGAGACGTTTGTTATCCACAAATGTTTCGTGAACTGGTTGTTGTGATTCACAAGTTTAATGTTACACAGTTTGAACTGCCCGTAACGTTAGATGAGTGATGTGTGAGTGAAAGCGTTGAACAATATACGAGGCTGCTGGACGAATACTTAACGATTACTTGAGTACTCACTCTCTGTAATATTCTGACTGTTTAGGGCTGCAACTAACTATTATTTCAATCACTGATTAATTTGTGGAGTATTTTTTTCAATTATTTAGCTGACCAACAGTCCAAAACAATCAAACAAACAAACAAACTATATATATATATGTAGATAGATAGATAGATAGATAGATAGATAGATAGATAGATAGATAGATAGATAGATAGATAGATGATAAAAAAACAAACAGTAAATCAACAACAATAATAATAATAAATAAAACAAAAATAATAAGAAGAAAGCTGAGTGATACCATGTGAAACGTGTCTAATTAGCACAATGCACAATTATTTTGTGTCCTTTTCTGTTTTATTTTGAAATCAAACTCAGAACATCGGGACAACACGCACACACGTGCACATGCACGCACACACACTTGTTTTTGTGTTATTAACAATGTTCTTTCATTAACATTTGATTTGGTTCATTTAACTGGTTTCACTGGTTAAACTGTGATCAGTGTTTCTGAAACTCTGTTTGTTCACCCAAGTGTGTGTGTGTGTGTGTGTGTGTGTGTGTGCGCAAGTTACATAAAGGACATTTTGTCCCAATTTAATTAAGTGTGGAAACTCCCCCAACACACACACACACACACACACACACAGACACACACACAGTAAATTAAATTCCTCAGTAACGTGTGTGTGTGTGTGTGTGTGTGTGTGTGCGGATTGTCTTGGACCTGTCAATCAAAACACTGACCTGTGTATACCCCCCAAGACTGTCACTGTGTGTGTGTGTGTGTGTGCGTGTGTTCATAAAGCTGAGGTGGCAGGTTTCAGCAGGTGTGGTAACCACGGCGACCGGTCAGCCGCACGGGAAGCTTTAAAAACAAACAGTGACAGTGACATCATCATCCTTCAGCCGCAGAAACAAAAGGAGCAAACATAGAAAACAATAAACAAACTTACTACTTACAAACATAAAATGAATGTATCATTATTCTGCTGATTTTTTAATGTTATTAATAGCTTTGTTGGAAATAGTATCACCGATAATCATAGACAGTATAAAACAATGGCATCGTATCCGTGACGTCACCCACAGGTTTATGAAGAGTCGTTGTGAAGCTCAGAGTTTGGTATCTCTGGCCGCTGCCGTCTTAGCAGTCCTGCCTCTAAACATGGGCAAAGAGGCGAGCTGAATGATGCCTGGGTGCTCAAACAAACCATCTGTAGTGGTACCCACCTGTCAATCAAAGCGGCTATGTTGTTAAATATGCACAACTTTAAGTCTTAATATAATTTGAACAGGTGAGTTCTATATAAATTCAGGCTCAGTAAAGCCGCTTTGTTGAAATGTATAACATCTGACTGATTTCCATTTTCTGTTGTACATTTACACATTTTAAACAGATGACATGTCCTGTGAGGTTGGATGTTTTAACAGCGTCTCTCTCTGACAACGGTGTGTCTCTTAAAATTCTCCCCGGGGATGATCGACAGTGAACATAAAAGGCCTTTAGGAGAGAGAGAGGAGATGAAACAGATTAATTCATGAAGTGAAAACATGAGATTAACCTGGAATATTAATACTGAGCAGAAAGAAGGAGGAAAAGGCCAGTATTAATTAATTATGAATGGCTGTCGCTTTAAGGTGGAATCTAATTTAAGTACCTCCTGTCCAGTCTTTTAAGGTGGTCAGCAGGTTTGTTCAAGGGACTAACGGTGTTTTTAATTGTCTCTACTTTAGCTCTCGACCAGGTCGTCCTCCGAAACGAACCCTGGGCGTGACCACGATGACTGACGGCTCCAGACTCCTCCCACATGGTTTGATAAGCCCCGCCCTTCTGTCACAAACAGGTGAGTTAAACAAATGCCCCTTCTGTGAGGTGTTTTTATGAATAAAGGACTTGTACTACTATTTCAGGCAAGTGTGTACTAATATTACCAGTACAAGTATTAGTAGAAGTAGTATCATACAGGTCATCCTTATTGTTGTTAATAACACCTGTGTTGACACCTCTATGAGAGGACAAAATGGCCGACATTTAAAACTGGCTACATGAGAGGCTCAAGAGACCACTGTGAAGGTCATGTGACTGAAAATACTCTATATACAGTAAGTGCAGTCCATTCACCATTTTATCTGATGATGAATTACAACAAATACTAAATCTGACATAATTTTAATTTAAAGTCTCCCAAATGGTTTCAGCTTGTTGGATCACGATCACACATCACAGCGAAGCGACCCAGATAAAGACACACATTTTTACGTGTTGTTGTGGAGGAACAACCATAAACATACAGGATTATAAAACAGGATTATAATACAGGATTATAACGAACGTGCCTTTGTGTGTTCTGCAGCAGCGAGATGTGTTTTTGTACCCTGAATTCAGCCTGGCAGACATGTCTGACTCCTGACAAGCTTGTTTATTAGTGAAGCAACAAAATCTACAGTATAACATTTAATTCAGCAGAGCTGCGGGTTTCTGTCTGTCTGTCATCACGCAGGCTGTTACTGTACACGCTCTGTGTGTGTGTGTGTGTGTGTGTGTGTGATTAGAGCTATAATTAGCATGCTTAATTAGCAAATGTCAAAATGACTGACAGATTGGAGTCTGACCTGCAGCACTCGTGTGTGTGTGTGTGTGTGTGTGTGTGTGTGTGTGTGTGTGTTCCTCTGGGCGACAAGTGTCAAAAATTTATCTCGTCTTCAAAAAAGCGTTAATGCAAAGCTGCTTAAGAGGATCAAATAAATGTGTGAGTGTATATAAGTCGATTCTTCTTCTTCTTCTTCTGTTGTTGTTGTTGAAGCTGCAGACAGATGACGAGTCACAGTGACATCACAGGCTGGTTCTGATTGGACCGCTGCCTGAGTTCGATACTGACACCAGAACAGAACCTTTTCTTTGGAGTCGTGTTTGTGTACAAAGTCCTCTCTCTTTTTGCTTATTTTTTCTGCACCAACTCTTGAGGGAAATATCTGTCTCTTTAGCTGCTAAATCCTCCACTGTGTTCAAAGAAAGGACATTTTAAGTCATTTCCATATTCAAGTACTCCATCCATCCATCCATGCCCTCCTGATGGGCCTCCCAGCCTGCACAGTGAAACCCTTTCAGATCGTCCAAACACAGCAGCATGCCTGGTCTTCAATCAACCCAAAAGGGTAGATGCTACCCCGCTGCTCATCGAGCTCCACTGGCTACGTGTAGCCGCCCACATTAAATTCAAATTACTAATGCTCGCCTACAAAGTAGTCATCTTATACAGGCATGTGTTACCTCATGATGTTCCTCCATTGGTCGACACCTGGCTCTGCCACCCATACACTCAGGGCAATCCAAACTTTTGTCGCTGGTCGTTCCCCGTTGGTGGAACGTCCTACCAGTTCCTCCAGATCAGAGGCGTCCCTCACAACCATTAAAGACCCAGCTCTTCAAGGAGTGCCTCCTTTCATAGCACAACCAACAACTGGGCATGTTTTGGTTAAAACAGCAGCTAAATGACTAAATGTGAATGAAATCCATCCATCCATTTTCTTCCACTTATCCGGGCTCAGGTTGCAGTGGCAGCAGGTTTAGCATGGCGTTCTAGACATCCCTTTACCCAGCAACGCATTCCAGCTCCTCCTGAGTATCCCAAGGTATTCCCAGGCTAGATGGGCTATGTAGTCCCTCCGGTGGGTTTTGGGCCTGGAACTCCTCCAAAAGAAGGCGTCCAGGGAACATCCCAATCAGATGCCCGAACCACCTCAGCTTGCTTCTATCGACCCAAAGGAGCACCATCTTTACTTCGAGCTCCTTACCGTATCTCTACCATCCACTGCATGTATACAACTTTGAAAAAAGACACTATAACATTCATAAAATCTAAAGTTCATCAGTTAGGACTAAGAGATTAAATGAAGAATAGTTGGTGAAGTGACTCTTTGTAAATTGATGAGGGTCTTTAATTACTGTTCGTCTAAAACCCCCTTGGGGTTGTGGTCGTGAGTCTAGGTCACATAGACCCTCCAACATGAGGAGGTGGTGATTTTCTCTTGGTCGGTACTTACTGTCTCATTAAAGAGTCATTCAAATCCACCTGAGTGTGTCACCTGTAAACCTGCAGTGTCCTCTGATGAAGTTTGAAGATTTTAAATGATGAAAAAAGGCGAGAACAGAGACGTCTTTTCATCTCTGTGTTCAGCAGAGTTTTAATCCAACAGAGACGCTTCGCTGGTCACAGAGAGGAGGAACCACATACCGAACCTTTCACCTCCGTCACCTCCCTGACAGATCTGACAGCTTAATGAAAACGCCACACACACCACACACACCAAAACACAACGAAACACATTGAAACACACTCTAAAACACACCAAAACACACTAAAACACATGAAACACACACTCTAAGATATACTGAAACACACCGAAAGACACACTCTAAAATACACTGAAACACACACACTAAAACACACCGAAACACACACTAATACACACTGAAACACACACTAATACACACTGCAACAAACACTAAAACACACTGAAATATACACACTAATACACACCGAAACACACACTAGTTTTTATTAAAAATACTCAAACTGCCACATTTTTTGACCGAGGTCAGAGACGGACAGATCAAAGGAACAAGAAAATTATTAACTCTGCACACACACACACACACACACACACACACACACACACACACACACACAGTTAATTAAAATGTTGTAAAGGTTGAGTATAAAGTGAAGATAAAGTCTCGTTGTTCTCAGAGTCACTGGATTCATGTTTCTACAAACATACACGCAGTGGTGGACAGTAACTAAGTAGTTGTACTGCACTTGTACTTAAGTACTTTATAATTACTTTATAATTCTGCTCCACTACATTTGTCTGACAGTTGCAGTTACTAATACAAATGAGGATTAAACATATGATCAGTTTATTAAATCAATAGAGATGAATCCAGATCTAATTTGTCTCAGATGTTGATTAGATTTTCAGATGGTTTCATTTAAATAGCTTAGTACTTATACATTGTGGTACTTTTACTAAGTACTTGTCTTCTTGCAGTCCAGAGAAATATGTTTCTGAAAACTTGATGATATGAAGTCTCATTGTTGTTTGAGATCCTCCCGATCATGGCGGAGGCATCATTAAAACATAAACAAATATGTCATCTGCATATTTACATGTTTGTTACTTTACGGTGCTGCAAGGTGAACTTCCCCAGTTTAACTCCTTGTTGTCCGAGGACATAATGCACACAGACAACATGTTTCCTCTCCAGTCAGTGGTATATAATAAATATTCAGCAGCAGACAGTGACTGATGGTTTTATCATCAACACTCTGCAGCATCTCGTTCAGGTTAAAGCTTCTTCACCATCAGGAAACATCATGTATGAAATGAAAGTCCCAACTATAGCAAAACATCTATGAATTTATCTTCTTTGATAAATGTGTTTCTCAAGGACATAAACTGTTTTTATTCTTCGATCAAACAGGAAACAGTTTGTTTTCAGCCTCGTCCAGTGAGAGAAAACCAGATGAATTCATCAAACTGACGTGTGTTTATTTATAAAATCACTGAGGTGCATCTCACTGTTTCCTGTTTTCACCACCTCAAAGCTTTCTGTAATCCATGTCTCTGTTCAGAAATGACCACAAACATATTTTATCTTTGTCTTGGACTGCTAGTTGATTGATAATCTGATTATTTTCAATATTTTCCTTCATGTTTAGACTTAAAAACTGAATGTTTTTACTCACAGGTAATGTGCGTGTCACAGTTGATAGCAGTGCTGTAGTTATCAAGACAAGATCGGTCTTGGCCTCGAGACCGGCTTTGCAGTACCTTGGTCTTGATCTTGACTTGGTCTCAAACCCTCAGAGTCTTGGTCTTGTCTTGGTCTCGATACACCCTGGTCTTGGTCATGACTTGGTCTACAACACTGGCTGATAGATCTTCTTCTGTGGTGCCATAGAGCGCTATTAAAAACACCTGCGCAAATACAAACATCCTGCTGCCACGAATTCTCACTAGAGCACCAAATGTGGATTAATCTGCCGCTGGAAATAGTCCCCAACAAAATGCAGCTGTTTTATGGCTGAACGGTTTTAAACATGAATCTATACATTTGCACAGTACTGAGACTTTAAAATCCAACAATAGACTTGGAGCTGCAAACCACAGACAGGAAGTGACACAGTACTTACAGTCAGGATCAGGCGCTGCAGCAAAAACGCAGGTTTTAACATTCATTTGAATGGGGGGAGTGTGTGATGGCTGCTGCAGCGCGGGCCTCAGCGGTGTCTGCCAAAGACCGCAGTGGAGAAGTTGAGCCTGATCCAACTTTTGGAAAAACGCAGCTCAATGTCACGCTGTGGCTATCAATCGGACAATCAGACCGGTCAAACCTCCACAAGTCAGGCTGAAATGTCTCTGAAACTGAGGCTGTCCAGGTGGATTCATGGACTGAACTCTGTTGTGTTCTGGCTTTGTTTATTTTATGTACCCAGCTTCTAAATCTGTGTCTCAGTCACAATTTACAAAGTAGCAAAATAGTGAGCGAGCCCTGATTGAAAGACATAGACAGTGAATGAGAGTGAGCGAGCGCTTGCATCGATAAAGCCGCTTAATCAGCGAAATTAAAAGTTACGTCTTGATTGTTTCATAGCTGTTACGTTCAACACAAACAGACATGCCCTCAACCCCACACGACACCGGACAACTGAATGTCTGAATGTGGTTTAAGAGACAGATGCATTGGTTTGAGCCTGAACATTAGATTTGTTGATTTATTTACTTTTAACAAATGAATTACCATCCTTTCACTTTGAATGTTCTTAGCATGTTGAACCACCATGTTTGGTTCCAGGAAGTATTCACACAGTGACAGAAGTGTTATGAGATAAAAGTGATGAGCAAGTTGTTTGGAGTTGGATTTTGTCCATCTGATGGAGCTTACAGTTTCAACACGCTTCCAGCCTTTATGCTAAGCTAAACACGTCCTGGATTTGTCAGTACTCTGGACACACAGAGATGAAACATCCACCTGATCTGAAGCCAGTTTTTAGTGTCTCTTGACATTAAATGTTCCAGTTTCTGAAGCTGAAATCTTAAAACACTGAAAAAAGAATCTCCTGCAGGGAAACACTGTGAACAAAAAGATCAAAACTTTCTTTGTCTTTCTGTATTTTCCTTCATCAGGAGGTTTTTCAACCAGCCGGAGGGTTGTGGGTGACGCTGTCCGTTCGTTAGTGGGAATCCCTCGTTAATACTAATTGAATTAATTAGAGGAGGCGATTAATTGGGCCAAGTGGCTGCGGGGAGAGAGAGGTGGTCGAGAGACAGCGACAGTCACTGGAGACTTTCAGCCTGCTGGTGTTATTAATTATTGATCAATCAGCAACCTCTGCAAAACATTTACCTTCATCTTCACCTGGAATGATAAAAACATGCAGGGACACGTACATGAAACACATGAAATATGAATGCAAATATGAAAATATGCTGATCAGATTAAACTTCCTTCTCTCCAGAGGAGGAACAGATAAATCATCTGTAATGAACTCTGCAGCCTGTAGGGGGAGCTGATACCGTGTGTACGTGCTTTTTATGCGTCTACCACAAATTTATGCGTTTGACAAACGTACCTGAACTCCAACACAAAGAGCTTTTACACACATACGTAACCACAACTCAAGGATAGTGCATGTGATTTGTGTAAATCTAGTATATCGCAATTTTACATTTATATATAAGTGCAAGCATTAAAGTGTATACATCAAAAAACTGATTATAAAGTATGCTGCGTATAATGCAAATGTTTGTAAAAATGTACTGAAAAATGGTGCATTTATATATTACAAATGTATATACTTCACTAAACAAAATCAGTATACTGTATATACTCATATATGAATACATCACACATTTGCGTACATTGCACAAATCAAACACAAATCTTGATGGTGTGGTTATTAAAGTGGTAATTAAATTAGCAAGTATGTTGTGGGCAACGTGGATCTAATACTTATATATTAAATCTGATTATTAGTATGTGAATAATATGTGTATAATACATTTGCGCATAAATTATATAACTTATTTTATTACATGTGTTGCAAATTTGCATACTTATTTAACCACAACATACGGAGAGCTTGTATTAAAAATGTTTGTACGTACGTAATCAAAACCAAAGTCGTTATGATCAAGTCAAATATTGTATTTTAAATTGAATAGAAATCTGTTTTCTTTACTATTTGTTATTGTTATATTGATCATTACAAATCAATTAAAATAGAAATGTTTATTATTTTCCTGATGAAAATGATCATTTAATTTATTTAAATGCATATGTGAGATCTGTTTTCGTATACGTGGAGGTCTGTGTTTGGTGCAGCTCAGATCAGGTGACCTCACCTGTGTCAGGTGTCTTAGTGGACTCTGATGTGTTTCCTCTCTGCAGGTCTGACGGCGGCAGCGATGGCCGAGGCTCTGAAGCTTCAAAAGATGAGGATGATGATGGGTTTCCATGGCAACTGCGACCAGCAGCGACAACAAAACGGAGCTGAGTCAGAGAACGACGACACAGGTACGTCGTGACATCATCATCATCATCAGTCTCACCTGAGTAGCATCATGAAATTAATCTGTTTCCACGTCTCCACATGCAGGAGGCAGTGAAGGATCCTGGGAGAAGGAGCAACACCTCCTCTCTCCTCCTCCCTCCTCAGTTGTGGTGCCTCCTCCTGGTTCAGCTTCTCTCCACCTCAACACTTTGCAGCAACACAGCACGCTATTGGCCAACCGTGAGTCACAGCTGTCCCCTGATTGGATGACTCAGTGTCTTCTTCTTTTTGTTAGCTTAGCATTGTAGCATCTCAGTATTTCATATTATGCGTCTCTCTCTGTGACCCCGCCTCCTTAGGTCTGTCGGACCTTCCATTTATGGTAATGCCACACCCCCTCCTCCCTGTTGGCCTGCCCCCTGCCAGTGTTGCCATGGCAATGAACCAGATGAGTCAGCTGAGCGGTTTGGCAAACGTGGCTGCCGTGTCACAGTTTCAGAGAGAAGAGATCAAGGTGACTGCAAGCTAACACTTCTAGAGCGAATGCTAACACAACGAATGCTAGAGATGCTGTTACACGCTAATACAGTCAATATAAGTGCTAACACTGCCAGCAAACTGCTAATAATGCTAACAGCCTTTTATACTTTAGTCCTGCTGATAGCTAGCTGCTGCTAACCACACTAATGCTATCAGTGCTAACGCTAACACAGATTCCTCTGTGTTTAGGACTCTCCTCTGGGAAGCCCCTCCCCCTGCCCCTCCCCCAGTGATGATGAGCTCCACCCCCAAGAACCAACCAGCCAATCACCTTCCAGGGCATCTTCATCATCCTTATCATCACCACCTCCTGCAGCACACACACCGGAGCTAGGTCAGCACACACGCACACGAAAAGGGAACTGGACGTGATGCTGCTGCTGCTGCCTTCTGTGGGAAAAGTGAAATAACTTGTATTTTAATGAACTCCACAGATGGTGAGATCACAGAGCAAGAAAACAACATGAAAAAGGTGTTGAAAGAAAAAGGTGAGTGGACTGTATGCCACGTTTTTCAGAAAACAGCGCTTCGGAAACCTACAGGTGACATCACTCAGGCTCTGTCCATTCTTTGTACTGTCACTGGTCAAAGGTCAATGACTGTGATTGTTCCATTAAATCTTGGCGAAGAAGCTCCCTACTGATGACTACTTGGGGGTGAGTTAGATCAGGTGGGAGACAAATGGACAACCGAAATGTGTACCGTACATTTTAACACCTACCAGCAGAGGAGTTTCGTGAAGGCATGGAGTCCATGTGGACCGTTGCGGAGGCAGCTGGTCGTAGTTCAGAAGTTTATTGCTGCCAGTCATGGCAACAACCTAAGAACCAGCTGGTGGATCGGTGGCAGACAAAGGCCTTTCAGTCTTGTTTGGCTCAGGAAAAGGAACAGTTTGAGGAACTCCTGAACCTGACATGACCCTCTGCGCCTTTATCGTCTCTTTAAATCAAGCCACCAAATGACACAAGAAGTAAACATAGAAAATAAAAAAAACTTTTTTCTGTTCTGTGTATATTTTTTAATTTCACATTTGTGTCTTTACTTTTTTCTACCTCAAGATGACAGCCTGTTGCCCCTCCCCCTCCTCAAACCGGCCTATGAGAAGCTGCCGCTCACCTCTCAGCCGCTGTCAGTCAACCACGCGAACCCCACCTTCACTCCATTTCTGTTGGCTGAGGGTCTGTCGTCCATGGAGACGCTACTGACCAACATACAGGTGACAAGAGTAAAAGCAAATAACGCAGTGAAGATAAAGCAGAAGCGATAACTAAGACATGATAATGTAGAGACAGTAACACAGAGATGATAATGCACACAAGGTAATTGAAAGGAGATAACATAAAGACAATGTAGAGATGATAAAGTACAGACAGTAATGTATGTCGTACAGATGTTAGTGGACTTCCAGGTGGGCCTTCAGTCTGTGTGTTTGTTCTCAGGGTCTCCTGAAGGTGGCGGTGCAGAGCGCTCGATCTCAAGACAAACAAAACCAGATGGAGAGGAAAGAGTTAAAACTGGAGCTGGAGAGAGAGAGAGACGCCCGACAGACGCTCCAGAGACAGCTGAGCTCTGAACTACAGACCAGAGGTGAGACAGGTTACACTGTAAAACTACAGACCAGAGGTGAGACAGGTTACACTGTAAAACTACAGACACTATAGGGACAGCAGCATTTTAGACAGAGGTTTAATACACTGTAAAACTATCTCTAAAATTGTAGCAACATTTGGTACAGGTGAGATGTTTTAGTCAAGACGATTTGGTCAAAATGTTTCGTAAAGATGTTTCTAAGATTTTTGCCAAGAGATGAGATGATTTAATAATTTAAAATATTTAAAAGTGTTTTAGTATATACATTTCTGTAAAGACTTTATAGTAGATGTTTCCATGTAAATGCATTCTCTCCTTTAAATAAAATACGTTTTGTTCTCTGTTTCACGTCAGTGATGATCCAGAGGAGGCTGAAGAAGGAGAAGAAGGCGAAGAGGAAGCTGCAGGAGGCGTTAGACTTTGAGTCGAGGAGGAGAGAGCAGGTGGAGAGAGCTCTCAAACACTCCGACTCCCTCACAGGTGACCAGATACAACATCCTCTTCTTGCTGTCGTTGATATCCGCTAACAGCACAGGAAGCTAACATACATTAACACAAAGCTAACAATGTTTCCACGTGTTTCTGTTGTTTTTCAGACGCAGTGAATCCTGAGAGCGAACTGGAGAACAAACAGCAGGAAAACTCTGCAACTCAAGGTAACAACAGCAGTCACGCTGTTAAAACAACTCCACCTTCAGTCCTGTTCACCAGGATCACCACGGGACACACAGATACACGAGTTTCTGTCACTTTAAATAATGTGTTCATTCATTCTGTGTGTGTGTGCGTGTGTGTTTGTTGACTGTGAAATTGAATCAGAAAAAAAAAAATCACAAACTACACAGCAGAACTAAACACACACACTAACAGTCTTGATACAAGAGAGATATCCACATGATAATAAGAGTTCATTCATCAGAGCAGTGATGTGTCTTTTGTTTGTTTTGTGTTTTTTAGCTTATTTAGGGGGTGCTTTTATTTTGAAAACTATGACATTGACAGGAAACATGGGGGTAGGCGATGAGGTCATCAGACGAACTGACCTAATGACGCCGTGGTTCTGTGGTGTGTGTGGCATCCATTAAACCACCATGATGCAGCTCGATGTGTCATCAGGGTTTCTGATCTGTCTCTGATGATGCCGGTCTATCGGTCCATTGTTGAATCCATTGAATTGAGTTTAACTTTCTCCACGTAACGAAATGTTTTGTGTTCCTGCAGAGAAGCGACCGTTCATCAAACCTCCACTCCTCTTCTGAGCAGGAGGGATGAAGTGATGAAGAGGAGGAAGAACTGGACCTCCTGAACCAGGAGAAAAGAGAAGACACGGAACAAGAAGAGGAACTACTTCCTGTTTTTCATTCAACTATTATTATTATTATTATTATTATTATTATTATTATTATTATTATTGAAAAAGAGAAGGCGTGGACACCCTGAGGGGTCACATGACCATCTGTGTCACATCACATGTGTCATCACATGGATCCGAACTGGTTTTAACAAACAAACTGGACTGTAAACTGCTGAAAACAGGTGCTGATAGTTCCCACCTGTAGGGGGCGGAGTCAAACCTGAACGTGTATTTAATGTTTCTTTACTGCTGTAAAACTTTAATTAGCATTTGGTACGTAGACCTGATACAAGTTGTAATACTTGTACTACCTGCAGTAGTACTCGATTTAGTATTAGAAGTACTGTTACTGTTCATTTGTTGGGATTCTCGCTGTAATAAGTAACCTTAACAAGCTCAGACGTTTAACGATTTTAATAAGAATTCCATCCAGAAAATGTTGCTGATGTCAGGAGTGACATCACCCTTACCTGTATGGCATTGTGACATCACAGGGTGGGCGTGGTCATAAGGTCAGCAACATGCTTAACGAGCTGTGGTAACAGTCTTACAGGTGATGAGTTGATCACATTTGTCCTGCTTTTATTTTACAGATCAGTAAAGTGTACAGTGTTTCATCACCATCATTATTCTAACTAATTATTATAATTAATTTTTAAAATGTAAATACTGAACAGAATAAAATGAACTTTGTGTTTTACAAACATTTCCCATAATAATCAACAGCAGGACAAGATTTTCTATCAGGGTTAATCTGAACCGGTCACTGGTCCTGAAGGATCCTGAGGCACATTAATGTTTTGTTTTTTAAGTCCAGGCCCTGAACGAGTTTTAATGTTATAAACGAATAAGAAACCTGATGACATCATTCTGCTCCTGAGACGTGATTGGCTGATTTAACTTTGTTTGTTCACAGAAAATAAATCTATAAACACAAGAAGAAGAAGAAACTGTTGATCAATAAATCTTTAACACAAACATCTGTTCTCCTTTGTCTTCTTCCACCTCACCTCCACATTCTCATACATCACATGTATATATACATGTGTGTGATATGTGTATATATACATACAGTAGGATGATCTGATTCTCAGGACACTGTTCATGCAGCTCTCTCTCTGAACTGTATGATATTTTCAGACTGCGATAACAAGAAGGCAGAAACTCCTCAGACTCAGTCCGGCTCTCTGATTGGTCCAAACACTCACTGCTGAATGTGTATGTGCGTGTGTGTGATGGATGAAGGTGTGAATTGTGTCGTGACATTAACCTGCTGTGTTTTAGCCCAGTTTTCACTCCATCACTCTCTCTCTCTCTCTCTCTCTCTCACACACACACACACACACACACACACACACACTCCTCGTTCCCACGGCGACCCAGTTAAGTAAATGAGAACATTGGGTCACCTTTTGGCTTCATCGCCTCTCTGGCACACACATATTGCTCTCTTCAGAGTGTGTGTGTGTGTGTGTGTGGTGCAATCTGATTGGTCAGCTCAGCCTGTCACTGTGATGAATGAGACCAACGGAGCAGGACGGCAGTGAAGTCGACCAATCAGAGCGAGAGTTCAGCTCACCAGAGAACAAAAGAAATTCAGTTTGATGTTGACGAACTTCAGTCTAGAAATACATATATATATAAAATACACATGTATATATGTTTATGAACAAAAATGTTAATATAAGAGAAGAAGAGCTGATGAGAGACCTTTTCTTCTTCTCATGACAGAGAAAGCGAGTTATTAAGAACAGATATTAAGAACAGATATTCCTTAATCTGAACTTTATTTTAATATCAGCTATCAACAACTTACATTAAACCCAGTTATTATGGGCCCCTGCAGAGCTGACAGGTAAACCCTGTGGTAAACTCATTTGTAATTAACAGCTGCCGCATAGATTAACATACTTTACGTTAAAATGAGTTCCCACAGAAACGTTTTATGTTTCTGAGTCATTTGTTAAAGACATTAAAGTTAGTCTGTAGGATTTAATGACATCTACAACCCCCTTGCCTCACCCTTTCCTTCCTAGTGTGAAGGAGAAGCTACCCTTACCCCCAAAGTACGCCACGCCGCAGGCGCCCGAGCCTTGACGCTTCGATATTTAAAAGACTCATTCCAACCAAGCAGCAACCTCCATGGCTGTGAAGTGAGGCTAATGCGAAGTGCTAAAAACTGCAGTCCCTCAAACGTCCACTTGAGGCTGGCTCCAGAACAAGTCAGTCTCCATATGAAAATGTCCAGCTTCACAGCAGAAATAAACACATTTACAGCCTAGTATAAAAAACTATTTTGGTCTATATAGTTAATTTCCCCGTTCATGATAACTGTAGTCTCACCTGTTCAGATTATACAGGCTCGTTTGAGCAACCAGGCTTCATTCAGCCCGCCTAAGGTCCACTGATACATGGCTGCATGTATTATTATTCGAGGTACTGTGTGTATTTACCTTACAGCTTCATTAACCTGAAGGGTTTTCTAAATATTAAATATTCAGGACAAAATAAATAACAGAATATATCAGGCTGTAAATAAAAACATCAAATTAAAAACAAAACAAACTTTGATGTTCGTCCGGCTGAAAAATCAACTTCCTGTCAGAGCCGCTGGTAGGCGGTGCTCTGAGGACTCGTTAGCCGCTCGTTAGCATCTTCAGAAACATCCAAGATAAATATTCATCAATCCGACTATCTGTCAAACACACACACACACACACACTCACCAGATGTAATTATCAAACACTCGTTAGCGGCGTTGATGCTAATTTAGAGGGTTAATAAGTCCAGTTGTCCATCAAAGTGTTGAACATGTTTCTATCATCAACAACAACAAACACCAACAGTTTGATCGCTTAATGAGGTGCTGCGTCTTAATGAGCTCCTGTAACAACAGTAGCGCATTTAACAAGATCAACAAACACTAATTAGTACAAACACACTGCGACAACGTACCGACCTGTTCTCTAACCTGAACCACTGACCTAAAAACTGTTTCTTGGTCCAGATTAACCAGTTCTGTATGAACTGTGTCCCCAGTAGTAGCCTAAGTCAGATACACATGGTCCTCGTTTACAAAGTACTCATTACAAACTGTAGTATCAAAGTGGAAATCCATCTTGTAAATTATGTTAACTACATCCAGTGTTTAAAGGACCCCAATGAAACCTCTTATTATTGATGTGTTTATTGATCAGTCATATTTCAAACAGCTCAGAAAACAATCACAAACTAATCAATAACATCAAATATTACAAACTAATCAATAACATCAAATATCAGGTTACTAGCAGACTTATTGTTTGTTTACATTTTGTTTCCAGGAAAAACCAATAATAACTTTGCAGATCAATACATCACTAGTATGGGCTTGTGTCAATAACAGATAATCACTGATAAATATTGATCCCGACAGACAGGAAGTCCTCAGTATTTCGGCCTCTTCACGTCAACCCTGAAAGACAAACAACGTTTACTGATCTCAGTCATGTTTACGTTCATGGTAATTAAACAAAAGCACAAACAGTGCCTGCTCTCTTCTGATTGGCTGAACGGATGACGAGCTACAGAAAGAAGGAAGTACTCACCCATCAGCCTCCATCTTTTTCCTCTTCTCAATGATCTGAAAGACAGAGACGGTTAGACCTCAACACTGACTTCACTGTTTACTGACTACATTCTGACTGTTTACAGCCCCCTGTTTACAACATGTTTATATCCTGTTTACTAACCACAGTCTGCTTACAGCCTGTTTACCAGCTGTTTCAGCTCACAGGTTAGACATATCGACTCACCGCGCTGATCTTCTTCCACTGTCGGTCCAGCTCTGCCTTCTCATTGGTCTCTTTGAAGCGTCGAGTCTTCCTGCCTTCAGACATCTTGATGCCGTACTGGAAGGCAGCCCTGCAGGGACAAACGTCATCGTCAACACACAGCCAGGCGCATGTACAACAGAGCCTGTAAGTCAGAGCTGAGATACGAGTGGCACATACTTTGGCAGAGCCTCCTTGTTGTTCATGTAATCTGAGTACTCCTCCTGAGTATCAAAGTCCCACCGACCCAAAGGACCCTTCTTGTTCCCCTGAAACACAAAACACAAACACATCCTGTTGTCTTCTTCACAATAAAAATACTCATCAAACACAAACAGGATCCTGCTGGGGGTCGTAGTTACCTGATCCATCTTACTGTAGTCCACCTCCTCGTCAGAGTCCACAGCCAGGTCGTCCATCCTGCAGACACACACACATGCATATAACATGCTAGCTAGCTGTGTGTGTGTGTGTGTGTGTGTGTGTGTGTGTGTGTGTGTGTGTGTCTTACGTAGCAGGGTAACACTCGGCGTAAGAGTTTGATCCTCCAAAGAAATCTCCCAGCTGTTCTTTACCGTCCCTCCGAGAACCAGTTCAGACAGGTTAAGGAAGAAAACTGCAGTAATACTACACATGGTACTCTCTCATGTACAAATACTGCACACAGTACTACAGTGGTGTTAACCCTTAGTGTCACAGAAGGATATGGTTCTTGTCCAGGCCACTGGCTGCCTGCTGCTCCTGCAAACTTCTCATTGATCATCTTGATCTGCTCTCTGACTGATCCAGGACCTGACAGACAGACAGAGAGAGAGAGACAGGCAGAGATAAAGACAGACAGACAGACAGTTAAATGTGGTCACAATAAAGGAGCTGAAAGGTTTTACTGTGGCGATGTCTTTATTCTGATCACATCAAATTGTTTACCTGTATCCACCTCCATGACCTGGAGACAGACAGATAGAGAGACAGACAGAGAGACAGACAGTTAGTTTCAGACAACAATAAATAAATGAACAAACACCCGTCTGTCTGTCCAGTGAGTCTGACCTGGTGTTCTTCTCCTCGTGGTTTCTCAAAGTAGCTGTGTCTCCTGGCCTTGCTGTCTTCCTCTCGTTCCCTTTCTCTATCTCTGTCTCTCTCCCTGTCTCTCTCTCTGTGTCGCTCTTTGTCTTTGGGCGGTTTGGAGGAGGAGCCGGTGGACAAGATGTAGTCCCCGATGTCATCAAAGATGCTGAAACACAAACAGAGACTCCGTGTTGAACTGTAGCACAGATACACAGCTCCACGACCATGTGTTGTTGTTCTTGTTGAACTGACCTCAGATCAGCCTCAGGAGCCCTCTTCTCATCCAGTTTACCTGAAACACAGACACAGACAGAGCTGAGAGTCTGAACCATGAGGTCCATGCATAACAACCCACAACAACATAGTACAGTTCAGGTTCAGGTACCTTTGTCCTTCTTCTTGATCTTCTTGTGTCGTGTTCCCTGTCTGAGGTAAGACAGGATCTGAGTCAGCTTCGAGATCACGATGTCGTTGGTGGTCAGAGTCGTCTGAGCCTGAGACACACAAAGTATTAGTACAGAGGACTCATGTGATGCAGTTTACGTTCTTTATGTAGCTTGTTTCATATTTCACTGAGGGCAGGTCACGGATCAGAGGAGAGTAGAGTGGGAGTGAGTTGCTGCCCCAAGCAGAGGAGTTAAAGAATCTCTGCGTCTTGTTCACAAGTGAAGGGAAAATTCAGTGTGAGAAACTGGTGCTGACATGAGTTTGATACCACAACTTGTCCGTATAACCTATATTATACAGACGTGATACAGATCCAGATGTGTCAGTACCTCCATGCTGGGACAGTCAGCTTTGCTGCGGATCAGAGTTGTCGGGATGTCGGTGTCAGTGAACTCATCGTCAAGGTCGACCACGTACGCCATCCTGCCAGGCAGGAAGAGCTCGTTTCTCTCCACCGGACCAGGCCTGAACAGCACACGGTAGATATTCCTCCCTGAGGGGGGAGAATGGAGGAGGACAAAGGAGGACAGAGGAGGATCAGCAGGAGGCGGTCTGTAAAGTCTATATTACAGCTTTGATTGTCTCTACCAGAGACGGTGACAGTGATGAATTAATGAAAACATCATCGTCATAATAATTAGTTAATGAACTGATGACAGAGTGACACATGTTCATCACTTCTGACTACAAAGAGACCAAACTCACCAAGACGAGTCTTAAACTCAATCTTCTCCTCCGGCTCCACGTCCTTCCTGAAACACACAGATACAGACGGGTCAAAGGTCAGAGCAAAGCTGTCAATCAACACAAGTCACATATTTATATAAAAGTGTAATATTATGATGCGTTAAACAGATATTAAATATCTGATAAATAAATGTTAAAGTCAACAGAAATGTTCTGACTTCATTTCATGTGATTATTGATGAAGATGAAGATTTCATACTTTGCCTCTTTCTGGACTTTCTCCATCATGTCTTCTTCTTCTTTCTCTTTACTGGTGATTTCAGCTCTCACCTGAAACGCACACACAAACCCACAAACACACAGAAGAAGAAGAACTTTATTAAAGTTTGTCCCTCATGCACATTGACACTGTATTGTAAACATAATGTCTGTGCAGTGGACAGATGACAGACAGGCTGCTTCACAGCGGCACCCCTGAGCAGTTAAGGGCTCTGCATCTTGCTCAAGGGTACCTCAGCAGTGCCCAGGAGGGGAACCATCACCTCCTTAGTCAACAGACTACTGTCAGTTACATCATCACTAACACAATCCATTTAGCTGAACTGCTTCGTGCCACGACAGAAGAGCATTAAGGCTAACAAGCTAACAATCATGTCTCACCTTCTGCAGCAGAGCAAAATCCAGACCTTTCACCAAGTGAGTGTGCTCCATGTCACCTCCCAAGAACTTAGACTCCTGGATCAGCTGACGACGTTTCTCTGCTGCAGACTTATCTCTGAGGAACACACAACAAATATAAATACACATGGACGCTGACCTCAAGTTATCAAAGCAACTAATAATGTTAGCATTCGCATTACTCACGCCTCTGCGGTGGGTCCTACAGCTCTGTAGTTAGCGGTGGTGCTAATCAGCTCCGTCTCTTCGTAATCTTTGTTGACTCCATCTCGTCTCTCTCTTGCTCTGTCCCTGTATTTCTCGGCCAGCTCTCTCTCACGCTCCATCTCCTGCTGACGTAGCTTAGCATAATAGCTGAAATAAAAGAAGTCAGTTATTAATTATCGCTAATGTGATCAGATCACCGACAGATTGGGACGCTCTGATCAGTAGTACAGAACTGAGGCTACGAGGTGACCTGTGTGCTAACAGAGAACTTGTTGTTTGTCTGTGTCTGAATCAGACTTAGCTTCTCATTATACAGCAGAAACACTGCAGATGCAACAGCTGTTTTGTGTTTTCATGGTAACCAGCTTGTGTAAAACATCTTTAACATCACATGACGTTTGAAGAGTTAATGAATGATGAATATTGTCGGATGAGAAGAAGTTGGGATAAACACTGGAATCAGGCGGAAACAGCTTGTCCAACTTCATCTGTTTGGTTTGTTGCATCTGGACAAAACTAAAGAGCAAAAATAAGAATTTGATTTATTATTTCCTAACAGGAAATTGGAGTCTCCGCTGGTTATCTGGCAACAACACCTCCGAACAGTCTCAGGCCTCAAAAGCCAGCTGCAACATCTCTAACCTGACAGACCAAGAAGAAGAAATATTATGCAGTCAACACTCTCACCTCTTCTTCTTCCTCCTCCTCGCTGCAGGATCCTCATCCTCATTGTAGTCCCTTGGCATTCTGGGGAAACAAAATAATCCAGGCGTTTCATTATAACTGCTCAGAGTTCAACTTCTTCTTATCAGAAGTGTGTTTGTGTCCTCTGTCACTCACTCATGGTGTCTGGACTTGGACGGAGGGGCCGAGGAAGGCGTCGCACGCGGCGTCATCAGCAGCTTCCTGAAGTCATCGTTGGTCAGTTTGGACCTAAAGAGAGACACGTGGTTAATGCATGTGCACACACACACACACACTCTAACACAGAGAGTAATACACACGCACACACGCACACACACACACAGTTTATACTCACTGAGCAGCAGCTCTGTGGTCATCCACCTCGTGGCCTTCAGGAGCCAGAGGGTTGGAGTAACTCTCCGCTGCAAAGAAGCACACGATACATTTTATATAGTAAAAAACAAGAAAGCTTTTATTTTGAAACATCGTGGAGGTGGAAGCTTTGTTTGATGATATTAATCTGAACCGTAACAAGTTGTGCTTCGTCCAAATGTTGATGTCACTCAATCAGGCAGAGGATCAAGGACGAGTCAGTTATGGATAATTTATATGTCTGTACGTAATCCGCACAGACCATTTTATGATCCATATTTGTAATAATGTGTCTGAGAGGGAGCCTGTAAAAACAAAATGAAAGCGGGCCTGAACAGAACGCTCTGGTCAGGATTTATTGCACCTCCCATGATGAGACTGAGAGCGGTCAGTGTAAACCACATCAGTGTGTGATTTGTTAGTGTCTAACTTTAGCACGAGGAAATAAAGCACTGCACCAACAGTGAGAGCGAGCCAGGCATCCAATACAAGCCGGTTAATTTCATCATCAGTTAATCTGATAATAAACTGATTCATTTGGTTCATAAAATGTCAACTATACTTTCAGTGCCTTGTCTTGCTCAAGGGCAACTCGGCAGTGCCCAGGAGGTGAACTGGCACCTTACTTTGTTCCATACTGTTCCAAAGCCAGATCTCTATGGACTGAGCTGCCGCCTCCCCCTTTAATCAGCTAATGAGTTTTAATCTCATCTACTTTTTATTACAACTTACATTTTATTGCTTTTAATGTGTCCACTTTGTGTGTTTGCTGAACTAGTGTTTAATATCTGTGCACTTTTTAATTTTCTCTTCTTATTGGCTTTTATTTATGATCGCATTTTATATTATATGCCCCAATTTTATTCATGTATGATCTATTTTTACTAGTCAAGTCATTGTTGTTTATTTCTGTATATTTTATTTGCTCTGTGAAGATCTTCAGGCTTCATTATTTTATTCCTGTAGTGTATATTACATATCTTTTTGCTGCTGTGGCGAATTTCCCCGATATAATGTAATCTAATGAAAGAATATAAACAATATAAATGAAGTTTATATTCAACACTTTCTTCATCGGCGGCTGTTTTAAGCTACGCGTGTTTAACAAAGTGTGTGTTTTATTGGTTGTCAGCAGTGAAGCCGATGTGAAGAGTGATTATCTTTATAGTTCTTTAAGGTTATCTGTCTTTGTTTAGTTTTTCTTCTTTAACTCTGATCAGGTCTAAACAGCTTCAGCTAACAGCTAAGTTAGCATGGTGCTAACGCAACTCAAAGGTCTGTTAGCATGCTAATACATCATGAGCTAACAGACTTCCGGTGCTCCGGACTTACTTTCAGGCATCTCGGCGGAGATTCGGTCTCCTTCTTGCAGAAATGAGTTTGTTCCCCCCGAAGAGAAGCTCTCTGTTTATGTTTTATCTTCTATCGCTGCTAGTCCGCTAGCCTCTCTTCAGCGGACTTCCACTTCCTGTTATGGTGTTGCGTCACTTCCCGTTGTGCTTGTAGAAAGTGGTCAGAGCGCCTCCAACAGGCCGCAGTGAGAAGACACGAAAAGAGCTGCTGCTACTAATACTACTACTACTACTACAACTACTACTACTACTACTACTACTACAACTACTGCTAATAATAATAACAACAACAACAACAACAACAACAACAACAATAATAATAATAATAATAATAATAATAATAATAATAATAATAATAATAATCAACCCAGGGGCCACGGTCAGATTTCATGCAGCCCAAAGCTTCATTTTTATAATATATTATTTATGGCCTGCAAGGATTGTCAGATACTGTATGGCTGCCAAATTTGGCTTTTTTTGGTTGACACAATGAAGCATTTGAACCTCTAAGGACAATTGGTGTTGGCTATTGGCTATTGGTGTTATATATCTGTAGATGTGACATAAACGTCCTGAATGATTTTATTAAAGACAAAAGTAAGAGTAATATGTTTTAGATTTATTGTAAATGTTAACAGACTTTGCATTACTCATAATAAGTCATGTTTAAAATGAACATGAGGTTAAGATTTGCATCAAATTCATGCAAGTTTAACATGTTCCATACAATTTATTCTTTGTTATCTGACTCCAAATGTGAAAGAAAGGAAGAACTCTTTTTTAGATTTGTTCAGGCCTGATTAGTTTAGATTTGGTTACATTGTCATAAAAAAAAAAAAATCAATTGTGACAATGAAAACAAAATTGTTTATTGGTCATTTTTTCATTTTTTAAATGTTAGTATTGGTCCCCTGAGCATCTTCACATTGTCAAATCTGGCCCTCTTTAAAAAAAAAAAGTTTGGACACGCTTGCTCTGTGGAGTCTAGAGGGCAGTCCAGGACAGAGCTGGACCTCTTGACCAGTTGGCTGAGTATTTTCCTGTCTCTCTCTGTGCTTCTCCCTCCCCAGCAGAAGACTGCATAGAAGATTGCAGATGTCACCTAAGTGTCTTATAACAGTCCTGCACACTCCAAAGGAACCTAGTCTCCTCAGCAAGTGGACATGCCTTTTTTTTTTTTTTTTTGTAAAGGTGTTGTGTTGTCCGACCAGTCCAGTTTATTGTTGAGGTGAACACTCTTTATTCATATCGTATATGTGTGCTCCCACCATCTCCAAATTCAAACCCTGGATGTTCACCGGGGTGGTCTGGTGTCTTCCTCCTGAGATATAATAATAATAAATAATAATAAAACAGTTTCAATGCATCATCTTTCTCTAAACAGAATAAATAACTGTCGAGCATGCAGTCTTTTTTATTGTCTTTTCTATTTTCTGGTTTCTATTTATTCTTCTTGACTTTTCTTTTCATCTTATTTTATATTCTTCTCACAGTATGTTTACTGTTGTTATGCAGCAATTCAGCAAAGCAAATATGTGAAAACTTACTTGGCAATACACCCGATTCTGTCACAGTCTATTTCTGGTTCTGTTTTTAACATCTCCCGTTTGACAAAATAAAAAACATATGAGCGCCTTCTCCTTTTATATAACATCTCTATTGTTGACAGTCTGTTTTTATCTAAATGTTCTAATTATATTCATAACTCAAGCTGCTGCCCAATATTATAAAACAGTAGAAAACAATTTAAACCGTCTCTTTCTGGTAAATAATGTCAGATTTCATTCTGGGTCTTTAAAGAGGTCTTCAGGGGTCCTTGCAGTGCAGCACTGCCCCCTCCAGGCCAGCAGAGGGACTGCTGAAGGTTCTCCAGGACCAGCTGGTGTTTGTGCTGCACCATTTTCCTTCTATTCAGCAGATTTTTTAACACATAGTTTTATTAATTAAATATTTAACTCATTTTAGTTTATTTTGTTCATTTCAACTTAAACACAAGTAAAATTAATGAAGTTATACTGTCGCCTTTCTGTGTGGAGTTTGCATGTACTCCCCGTGTCTGCATAGGTTTGCTTTGAGTCCTCCAGCTTCCTCCCACACTCCAAAGACATGCACTTCACAGGTTAAATGGTGACTCTAAATTGGCCGTAGGTGCACATAAGATTGTCAACGGTTGTTTGTCTCTATGTGCCCTGTGCTGAACCGACAACTTGTCCAGGATGTACTCCACTTCTCACCCAATATCAGCGACCATCAGAACTGGCCGCAACCCGTAAAAGGACGAACAGTAACAGAAAATGGATGCATAGACATAGTGTCTCTTATCCAAGCTTGGTGGAGACTGAGCAGGATGATCGGTCTGGTAATTAAGGCTGTGAAGGCAATCCTTCCAAAACTTCCAAAGGAAAAACTTCTCAAGCCTTTAATGGGACCAGATTCTGGTATAACTCCAAATATGACACGTAGAAGGATGGGAGAGACTATAAGAGACAACTTTATAATGTCAAATTAATAAGATGGATTCATAAGAACACCGTCCATGTTGGCAGGTCACTTTCTCCTCCAGCATTTATAAGAAACACTAATAAATTTATAGTCTGAATCACAGTTATGCTCTGCTGCTTCTCGCCCAATGGGGGCCCCTGATAAGGATAAGCAGTCATGGAAAATGGATGGAAAACTACTCAACAGATGAACTCATTTAACTGTGTTCAGACTGACTCACTGTGATATGTAACAACCTCTGAACTTTCGACATGAATTATGCAGTTCTGAACTTTATAAAGGAGTTCACTGATTAATAATGATAATCAGCTGTTATTTTTTTGCTTTTTTTCTGAGGTATAAAGACGCTTTTGTTGTATGTAATATTACAATGAATCTTTGACGTGATTTATACGTGGTTTCCAAATTAGTTTGTGGTCTACAACAACTCCCAGATATTTCTATGACACATTATAAATTTAGTTTTGTTTAAATTTAATGACAACTTGTTGATATCAAAGCATCATTTCAAACATTTTATTTGAGTTTCCTCTGGATCAGGATAAAATACAAGAGTGTTGTTTATAGAAAGCTATGTAAAATAAAGAACTGACTCACACTCAGTTTGTTACTTTACAAATCCTCTAACAGTGAAAGATTTCTAAATCTGTTTAAAGGTAGACTTATGAGAGTAAAATCTCAGTTTAAGAACAGATGCACTGATCTTCAGTCAGTTCATATAAAGTAACTTTCCTTTAAATTGTTTAAATCCTGTAAAACCGTCAAAACTTGGTTATTCCCCTTAAATCACAATGAAACCTCCTTAAAAACAGTTTATAACTCAAGAAAGCCTCTCAAACATTAAAAACCAACAAACTGACCTTGAAACCCAGTTAATTAATTAGCTTTAAAAGAGTAAAAGTCAAAACCTGTTTATAACAAATTAAAACCTGCTTAAAACACAATGAACTCCACTTATAACCCTGTAAATTCCCCTTATAAAAGCTCTTTATAACCCGAAAAAGCCTCTCACACATCAGTGAACCCCTTTTAAAAACAAACAAGCCAACTGAGTTAATTAGACCTAAAAGAGTAAAATCCTCCAAACCCAGTCAAAACAGTCAAAACCTTAAATTAGTGAAACCTGCTTAAAAACACAATAAAATAAACACAATAAACTGTGAATAATTGTGGGGAAACAGTGTGACATTAATAATATCGAGGTTTATTCATATCAACACATTTACAAACTGAAGGAATGAAGCAGGCGAGTCGATCCGGGACTGAACCACTTCAGGGAGACGGGGGGAGGGCGGTTTAAGGTTTGGACTGAACCAGAGTCTCTAGAGCTTTGGCCACCTGATCAGCTGACATGTTGTCCACAGTGACGCTGTTCTCTTTACCGAAATCTGAACACAAAATACAGAAACATTAATGTTATTACTAAAAATAGATAACAGTAACCTACTGATAATAATCTAGACATAACATGCTGGCTGTTCGTTAACTTGACCTAAATGTAATTAGGCTAATATGAGTGAAATTCTTGTCTCGGCATCGGCATCATGTAGACTCACCGTATCTCGCCCAGACTCGGGCCTGAACTCCCGAACACTCTCTGATCAGGATCGGGAAATCTGGGTTGGACTTCTTCAGGCTCACATAGTGCTGCTCCACAAAGTCTCTATAAAACACACAGTCAAAAGAATACTGAATAATCAACGTCATTATGTTTTTAAACTTGTGCAAACTTTTCAGTTATTCAAACATGAAAATCTGGCTACACAGATCTCTCTTCTCTCTGTCGGTGCTGAATCGTTGAGTGTGACAAGGACATGTTAGTGCAGCAATAAGTGAAAATATGATAATATTTCATAATTATAATGATCATAATGATGTACAGTATGTCCCACAGTTTATAATATAAACCATATCCAAAATATAATAATATTAATATAGAACATTAAGTGTTTGATAATGTTTAAAAGTAGGTGTTTGTGAAATACGGGCTTTTACTTCTGTGCTTTCATCTAGACCCCAAACTGTTGGTTTGTTTACAACAAGCAGACGTGAAGGTCTGTGTTTAAATTACAATAAACTGAATCAGGTGAGCGTTCAAAGACTTCTCCTGTATAAATAATATAAACATCACACGTGTCCACCTGATACCTGATTTAGGCCATGCTGTTTACATGAGCTGCACCAAATAACAGCTGGAAAACGAGAGTATATGTAAACAGATAATATTTATTAAAGGTCTGTTTTCCATATATTTAATTAATTTATTATTTAAAGTAGTTTTGGAGTATTACATTATCTGTAATGTTGTTGACCTTTAAAATAAACATGTAGAGTTCATTAATCCGCTTCGTATCGATATAAAACATAACGTAATAAACCAATAATCAATAACACAGTTAATCAATAAATTAATCAGCACAATAAAACTGTTGTTTGATCATTAATTAAGTTAATCTGCTCTGTTTTGATGCTAACGGCTAGCAGTGCTCAGGTCATTCTCTATGACGATGCTAAGCTAACAGGCAGCGGGTCTTTTTTATCGGTATTTCGGGACATCACGTTGCGGCTCTTCCCGCCTCATGAGGCCGCCTCGGAGCTCACCTGGCCCCCTTGCTGGCCGCGGAGGTCTGGCAGAGGTGGACGCGGATCTCTCGGAGGTTTTTACCCAAACTGGAGCCCAGAGTCCTCACTACGGCGGCCGCCATCTTAGCTTCCTGTCAGGTCTGTGAAGGACGAGATTAGGGTTAACTTAGCCCGGAGTTTATACTGCCAGGCGCCACTGTACAGTGCAGCCCTGAGTTTATCCTCACAGGCGTCGAGGCTCTCCATCATTCTGCATACAGTGGTGCAAAGTAACATTTACTCAAGTACTATACTTAAAGGTAAAATATTGAGGTACTTTCTGTTTTGTTTACTTCATACTGCACTACATTTATCAGTAACTTACTCATGAAATATGATGAAAACACTGTGTGACATAGTTTATAAAGTTTAGAAACTCCATTGACACAAAATGTGTAATGTGCAAATTGATGATGATGATTGGTAAATTAAAATGTGTTTTTTTTTTTCTTTGAATTTCTTTGTCTTTTCTCTTTGAGTCTTCTTTATTTTATTTTATCTATTTACTATTTTACCATTATGCATATTTAATGGGTTTTTATTTTATTTCTTATTTCTTTTTTAGCGTGTGTGTGTGTGTTTTTTAACCTGCCTCCGGTGTTTCCTCACTGCAAGATGTAGAGATGAAGCTTCCTCAGTTTGCACGGTTTGCATAGTGCCTTGTTGATGGATGTTGGGTGTTGGGGTGGAGGGCTGGGGCGGGAGGTGGGTGTTGGGGTTTTATTGTGTGAAGCACTTTGTGCTACATATTTTATATGAAAAATGCTATAAAAACATTTATAGACGTCATGTTGGGCATGATTCATGATATAGTATTATAAAACACATTGTTTTATAATAACAATAAATCAGAAAGACATCAGGATTCAATGAACAACAAATCATTGCCTCTTACTTTTATTTTTGTTTTATTTTGTTTTTCGACAAAAATGTTCTGTGTTAAAAAAAAAAAAAAAAGAATAAAGAAGATATTTTATGTGATTTACAGAAACAAACCTGCAGTTGAACTGAACAGTTTAATCCTCCCCTCATCTGGATGTGATGGAGGAAGAAAAAACAAACATTCTGAAAACGTGACGATTCACGTTTACACCAGTCAGTTGTTTCCACTGATCCAACTCCCTTCGTCTGTTAAACAGACCATCTTCATCATACGAAAGAATTTTACCAAAAAACAAAAATAACTCTGAAAAAGATCAAACTGTTCCAGAAACACACAAAGCTGAAAACATCAACATGTGGATACCAGAAAGCTGTTAAAAACAGCTGTGACTTGAGGGTTTAACTGCATAAAATGAAAGAATTATACAGGATGTAACCTGTTTGTGTTTAAAGGAAAAGGTGATCTGTTGGAAAAAATGTCTTTCTGGTAGAGAGGCAGTCATTTTTACACTTCAGATCTTAAATAAACCAAATTTAACATGTTAAACGAAGCTTTAATGCTCGTTGACATCTTAAAAGGTGGATTTTTTTACCTTGAGACACCTTTGGCCAGGCTAGCTGTTTCCAGTCTTTTTGCTAAGATAAGCTAAATTTAGCTTCATCGTTATTATACAGACATTAATCTAAATGTCTAACGAGCAAAAATGCAAGTTTTTCCATTCATTTGACTTGGGGTCGTCAGTGGTGCAGACTGTAGGGTTGTCTGCCAAAAAAGGCAGCAACCTGCAGTGGAGAAGTTGAGCTGAGTCCAACTTTTGGAAAAATGCAGCTTGACGTCAAGCTGTGGCCGCCAATCAAACAATCCGACCTGTCAAACCAGCCACAGTCAGCCTGAAATGTCTCTTAAACTGAAACTGTCTTTGTTTATTTCATGTACCCAGATTCTAAATCTAAGTCTGGCTCACAATTTACATTTAGTGACACAAAGGAGTTGAATTTGGTTTGTGTCTCACCCCCACACACTGCCTCACAATCCTGCGGTGATTCGCCATGGTGCTAGATTCTGTCTGAAAGTACCCTAACTCTCAGGAAAGAAGAGGATTTATCTACATGTTGAACTGTTCAGGTGTTCATGACTCTGCAGCTGAATGACACTTTGCTTTATTTAAAACAGGATTATTTGATACAAACATCATGAAGAACCGTAATGGACAAGGAAGAAGACTGAAACAAATGTTTCTTGCACAGTTAAAGCATCATGTCTAGAATTCAGTGTACTTTATTCTAGACTGAAGGACAGCTGCTGTACAGCAAACATGACTGTAAACTGTTTGTTTTGTCGCTCGGCACTGCAGTCTGTTTCTGTTTCTCATCAAGAGTTCAATAGCGTTAGCGGGAAGTGAGCAAGCTGCACATGCGGCATCATGAGTGAACAATAAAACTAAAACGCTGCAGAAATATGTTTATAATCCAACATGTCTCCTGCCAGTCCTTCCCTCTTTGCTCCTGTTGGATCTCCTGAGAAGATCCTGGCGTCGTTTCTCGTTCAGAAGCTGCTGGATGCGTTTGTTTTGTGTTCGCTCGCGGAACGGCGGCATCCGCGGCACAAAATAGTTCTGCTGTCCCTTGTTGATGTCAGTATCCCACCCTACAATCCGGTACGGGACCTCGTCCACTGAGTTGTTCTCCTTCTTGGAGAGAGAGAAGAATGAGGATGACGTTGTTGGCATTGGTTCAGTTCTTGTAATTTTAGTTTGAAGGCTCTGCCCTCCTGATGTTCGGTTTGGTGATGATGTGGCAGTGATGATGTCGTCGGGATCAGATGACATTGTTGTGGTGGGGAACTCTGGGACGGCAGACGTCCTGACCGGCGCCAGTGTTAGACTTTGACCCTCAGCAGTTACTGTGGGAACTGTAGCAGGGCCCATTGTGGCCGTGGTAGTTTTCCTCTTGAATAAATGAGGTGGAGCAGTTTTTCTTGTACGTCTTGTAGTAGTAGTAGTACTAGTAGTAGTAGTGGTAGTGGTAGTAGTAGTCGTTGGAATGATGTCAGGAGCAGTAGAGGGAATAGAAGGATCTTCATAGGATGAATACTCATCGTAATCATCGTACTCCACGTACACAAAGTCGGTGCTGCTCCTGGGGGTCGGGGGCGGAGTTACAATGAGAGGTGGAGTGCTGATGATGTTATTGACGATGTAGCTGCTGTCAGTCCAGGAGGGGGTGGATGCTGAAGTCATCATCTCTGTGGTTACACTCCACGAACTAGGCAACAAAAACAAGAAAGATCAGGGTTTTATACTGAACCCGGTCCTCTTCAAACCAGAAACAGAGAAAATCACACAGAGAACCAGAGAAGCAATCAATAAGACTGAACGGCCTAACTTGCTCTGACCTGTTGTTGGAGGTCGGCAGATTTGTGTTGCTAATGTTGAAGTTGTTTGAGTTGCTGGAGTTGCTGTTGATGCTTGAATTTCCCTGGCTGCAGGACTTGCAGCACATCTGACGGTACCCAGGAATGGAGCAGTACCGATTCAACACTTCCATCCGGCAAAACACTGAGCGGTCACCACGACAGCGCTGCCCTGGAGACAAAGCAGGAGCAATACCCAAGTTAATGACGTTTGATTACCAAAGCAGAACAAGACATTTTCAGGGTTATTCATTGAGTTGTGCAAAGATCTGGTAATCTGTTCCTGGATACGTGATCTGAATGCTCTCAGAATCTCTGTTTTGTTTTTTCTTTGCAGGGAAAGAGTTTGTCTGTAGCTTTTATTTTGATAGGAGGAAGAGGTGGAGTCAGGTGACCCTGTTGGACAGATTTATTTTATCAATAATGTGGGTCAGATGTACAAATGTGATTTACAGCTGCATTAACATGAATTTCCTGAGCCCAAAACAAGCAACAAGAAATCAGCTGAACCCTTTGCATTTGTTATCCTTTTCTATCCTCCTGTCCTATCACTCTGCAGAATCAGGTGCACAACCATACCGGGTAAGAAGAGGACAAGCAAACAAAGTGGAAGAATGAGCAGAAAGAGAAAGAAAATAATCATGTGAAGGAATCAGGACAATCATGCACAAAGAAAGGAGAAGACGTGTGTTTTACTGGAGATGTTTGGAGCTGGGAAGGATGCGTTGAACCTAGACAGAATTTGAATAATCGGCTTCTTCCGGTCACCTGCCAGGGGAGACAAACATTGTCAGCTATACACAGACTACAACTTCCAGCATCTCTCTTCTCTGTCAGAGTATCAATGTATAGCACATGATTGGTCAGTCCCTACCATTACAGGCCAAGGCCTGGCAGGTGCGGGTTGTAATTGGTCGAGGGTCACTGCAGTTTCGGCCTGAACCTTCGGGACTCGAACATGCAACCTGACGTTCCTGAGTTCCGTTTCCACATGATACTGAACACTAAAAACATAAAAATGTTGATAAGACTTTCAATTGATCAGTTATTGATTTGAGGACATATTCAACAAACATCCTATGGCTAAAAGTAGAGGCAGAGTAAGACAGGAAAACGGAAGTTAAAGATAGTTTAGATAGAGAAAGCAAAAGATAATTTGAGGTAGTTTGGAAAAAGTTATGGGTAGTCCAGAAAGACAGATGTTTGTGGTAACCCAAAAGGTTGCACAAGTTGTCCAGAGAAATGGAGGTTACAGTTAGTCCAGAAAGAAGGAATTTATAAGTGGTACAGAAGTTTGAGTTGGTCTAGAGAGAGGAAAGGTAGAGCTAATGAGAAAGGAAAATGTAGAAGTAGTGTAGAAGGAGTAAGGTAAATGTAGTCCAGAAAGACACATCTTAGAGGTTGTCCAGAACTAAACAAGTTAGGGGTAGTCCAGAGAGGAGGAAGGTAAATGAAGACAAGAAAGTTAGAGGTATTCCAGAGACAACCACATACAAGGAAGAAAGAAGTTGGAGATAGAAAGACGATATAGTCTAGAAAGACAGAAGAGGAAGTCTAGAAAGAAGGAAGTTAGAGGTAGGCATGTAAGAAAGAAAAGGTAAAGGTAGTTCAGAAAGATATGGGTTATAAGGTTAGAGGTTGTCAAGAAGGAAAAGACTTGAAAGAATGTGTTAGAAGTAGAACAAAGAAGAGGAAGGTAGAAGCAGTCCAGAAACAAGGGAGTCAAAGGTAGTCTAGCAAGAAGGAAATTAGAGGTAGTCCAGAAATAAGGTAGTTCAATCATTTTGGAGGACTTCTGGGGGTAAGATAACTTTGTGAGTCTGTAAATAGTCCCCTTGATTCAATGTTCGTACCGGGGTCCAGGGCCCAGTTCGCCAGGAAGCAGGGCAGGGGAAGCGGTTGCAAGTTTGTTTCCCCTCTGGGCGGTCTTCACCACAGAGTTTGCTGTTCACTGAGCGCTGTTGCTGCTGGTCCGTGCTGGGTGTCTGCTGGCAACTCACCCAGCGACGCTGCCATCCCGTATGACCACAGGAGGCACTGCATTCCTCCCACTCCCCGGTCACCCAACTGAGGTGGCATAACAGTAAGATTTCATTTTAAAAATCATGTCAATATCAATATTTCTTATTGGACATTGGACATCAAAGCAGGGAGGAAATAGCTCAAATTGATTCTGTGGTGCCAGAACAGATTGACCTGTACCAACAATCAGCCATAACAAGCTGTAGTGCATTACCGTGGCGAGCTGCACGCGTTGGTGTTGCAGTTGCGGCTGATGGCTCTCGGTTTGTTGATGTTGGCGCAGAACATCCTGTGAACCATTTTCCCATCAGCTTTCCTCCTGCAGCCGAATCTTGTGTACTGTTTCCCTGGCAACCAGACAAGACTGTTAACTGCAATGCAGCTTTTACCATTGTAACCTCATAACACAGCTATCTACCAAGGTTATAGCCACCAACAGAGTTGCTTACCTCCGCCACAGGGTTTGGAGCAGTGTGACCACTTCTTCAGAGCCCACTCGTAGAAGAGGGCGTCCTCCACCAGGTTGGACTCCGTTGGGCTCCGGAGACGGTCCTGGATGATGTACTTATAAGACACCGTCACTTTGGAGTCACCATGGGAACGGACCTGACAGACAGAAACACAGGCAGGTGGTGGTTTCTCTGATATAGCATCTGGTCAGACCAAAAGTAAGCATGTTGGACTTTCTTTGACAGACTGACCATGAGCAGGGCTCCATACTTCAGTGGCCCTGTGGTCTGAAGGGACTCCTGCTCCTCAGTGTTACTGTACTCCCATGCCACACCCTTCTCGATAACCACTCGAGATTCTGGGAGTTCATCTTCATCATTGAGGAAGAGGTGACCTGTTTCCTGGTTCTTCACCGCTGCAGCAGGAAGTAATGGAACAAAAGGTTTACCATAAAATGGTGAGCTAAAGAAGTTCTTCATGTTTGACAAACAAGCTCCTCCTCCCTTCTCTTACCCAGGATGTGAGGAGTCCCTTTGAACTCCTGGATCAGCAGGTGTCGTGCTCCTTTGGGAATCTCCAGGATCTTAAGGTAACCTAGGGCACGGGAGCAATAGTCATTAATTGATCGTTTGGGTTTAAAAACTGTCAAACCCAACTGATCAATCACAAGTACGGTCCACTTGATAAACAGTCTGTTTAATAATCCTCACAACCCCAAAACAGCTTAGTCCAATCCAGTTCATCACCACAAAAAGAAAGACGACTCAAAACTCTGCTCCAGGTAATACTGCAGATCTACACAAAGCTTGTATTATTGGAAGATTGTGGATGTTAACTGTGAGACACATGAATGATCTGATGTAATTCTGGTAGTTGGATACAAACTTCAGGAACCTGAAGTGTCTCCTCTGATCAGATGTTTTCAGAGACCTTGTTTCTTGGTGCTGCGGGTGAAGTTTCCTTTGATGATCTTACAGCTGGAGTTATCTCCACCACAGACACCGCATCGGTCCTCCTGCTGGTCTGAAGCAATCTGACCATCGCAACCTACATGCTGCAGGAGGGGAGAGGGAACAACGAGAGAGGAAAAGAAACAAGGAGAGAGGAGAGAAGCAGATTTTAGTTGGAAGATCAGTGGCTCTCTTTGGGACATGGATAGATACAGATACAGTGTATCTCCACCATGGGTCCACCATGAGAGCAGGCTTTCAACTTCAGTTATCAGACAAAATAAAGATGAAAAATATATATTTTTTTATTTAAAGTCTGTTTCCAGTTTGTTTAAGTTTAAAAAATGCATTTGAAACCTTTCAGATGTTTTGACATTTTCAATAAGTGACAGGTCTGGACTTCAGGCAGGCCACTTTAGCACCCATATTCTTTTACTGCCGAGCCATGCTGTTTGAATATGTGCAAAATGTGGTTTGACATTGTCTAGTTGAAATAAGCAAGGTTGTCCCTGAAAAAGACATTGTCTGCTTGGCAGCATATTTTGCTTCAAAACCTGTAAATACCGTTTAGCGTTAATGGTGCCTTCACAAATGGACAGGTTACCCATAATGCCATGTGCACTAATGCATGCTCGTTTTTGAACTGTGCAGTTAAAACAAGCTGGATGTTCCCTCTTCTCTTTAGCCTGGAGGACATAGCCTCCATGTTTTCCACACAGAATTTCAGATTTTTTTTTTAGTTTTCCACTCCGTCCCAGTCCATCTTAAATGAATTTGGGCCCAGAGAAGGCGGCAGTGTTTCTGGATCTGGTTTGTATACAGTCTGTTCTTTGCATGGTTGAGTTTCAACTGTCATTTGTGAATTCAGCAACAAACTGTGTACACAGGCGATGGTTTTTGGAGCCCATGCTGTGATGACAGAATAGTGTCTGTTTTTGATGCAGTACCGTCTGCGGGCCTGAAGACCATCACATCCAATATTGGATTTTGGATTTTCTTGTCCCTCGCTATAGAGATTTCTTCTGATACTCTGAATCTTTGATGTTATGAACTGCAAACAATGAAATAGCTGGGCCGCTCTTTTTATACACAATCAGCTTACTAAAATGTTGCAAGTTCATTCATTGTGAGATGTTCCACCAGATGTTTTCACTACTTCTCCAGATCATTTTCTGAAATGTGTTGCTGGGATCAAATTCAAAACTTCCATAAATTTTAAATTCTAAACAATAAACAACATTTGATAACTTGTCTTTGTGCTATTTTAATTAAATATGGGGTTTCAATGTTTTCACCACATTTTGTTTCTATTTACATTTTACACCATGTGACAACTTTTATGGAAACAGGGTTGTAATGAATGTGACGAACTGTTACCAAGGTCAAGAGAAAGTGTAACAAAGTGTGTGTGCATGTAATATAATGAAAACTGAGACTGGACTGCAGTGAAGTGTCAACACACTGGAAATCAATGAAATCAATGCAAATAAATGAAATAAATGATAATAACAACATGAACTTAAGAAGTTGAAAAATTAAATAAAGACCTCACACTCTCCTCGGACGCAGACGCTGTGGGCATCGCTGTAAGAACACGGCGTCCCATCATGCACCATTCTGTTCATGGAAACCACAGCCGCTGTTTCCTTCGACTGACAGTATAGACGACAGCGTTCATCAGCTGCAAACACATACAAACGTAATGATGCATGAGAGTATTTATATATATATAATAACATTATAACCATATATCACAACATAGTACAGTCAGAGCCGCTTAAGGTGGAACATTTAAGTGGAACATTTAAGGTGGATCATTAAGAGTTCAAAGAGTCGGAAATCAAAATATTTTCAGACTTTGAAGAGTTAAAGGGAGGAGAGGCCACAAGTTTCCTTCCAATAACAGATTCCTGACTGATGAGTTTAACATGTGAACACACACACACACACACGTTAAAACACACACACACACGTTAAAACACACACAAACACACACACACACACACACACACACACAAACACACACTCCCTGCTGACATCAGACAATCTGACTCTGTTGAAGTCTTTAAATCCAAACTTTAAACTAATTTCTTCCTTTTTGAATCAGTTAATGTCTCACAGCTGAAACCTTCCTCCTCCTCCTCCTTCACATTCCTCACTTACATTTTATCTCTTATCTTTATGTATCAGAAGGGTTGTCCTCATCATTCTTTTGTGATTTAATATGATTTTGTTGTTGTCCGTCCTGTAGGAGTCCCCTCCTTTGTTCTATGAATCTTCCTGTTTTTCCTGTTAAAGGATTTTTGGAGGAATTTTGCCTCAGGCGAGGCTCTAAGGACTGATGATGTTGTACATTGTACAGACTGTAAGCCCCTGAGACACATGATGTGATGTTGGGCTGTATAAATAAAGTTCAACTTGACAGAAACACACACAGGGCAGAGAGGAAACTTTTATCTAATCTTTAAGTTCGAAAAAATGTGTGTGTGTGTGTTACACCATACTCATTAGGAGAAACTCCAGATGTTCTTCTCTTTAATCGCAAACATTACAATATTAACTGTGCAGGATATTATTAAGATGATCAGAGCGAACACTTCATGTGATGTAATGGCAAAATAGATGTAAAATGGAGACTGACGCCACAACAACTTGCTGTAATGACTTTGCGGTTAACACGTGTTGTCAAGATCTATCCCATGCAAGCTAACATAAGCCTCTAGGGCTAGACTGTTTCTAGCTGGCGTGTTGCTTGCTCCCCTGTCTCCTTGTAGACGTGTTTCGTGTTTCATTGGTTATTGTTGTCACACTCAGAGAGACTGCAGATTTTAAATCCTCAATATCAAACATGTTTGACCCTGATGAAAACCTATGAACGTCAATGTTTCTACAGTAGCCCAAAACAGATAAACTAAACACTGGCTCTACAAAGGATAGGTTCGGGCTAGATGTCACTAAATGTCACTAAATCCTTCCACCATCCCTCTGTCCTCTATGTATAATGTGTGTATAATGTGTGTATTTACAGTCAGGGTGTTGGTACGGCAGCCAGTGATGTTTCAATCCTTCATGTTCATAAAACGGATTCCAGACTTTACACTGATCCTCCCTGAAAGAGAAAAACAACCAATCAGCCTTCAGTGAATTTGCATTTGTTGTACTAAAACTGTAAAACTGCACAATAACAGCCCATCAGTGTGAGATAAACAATACAATCTTTGGTGACACACTGGAGCCAGAGATTGATTCTGGTTTTAAACAATGAAAAGCTCCCTGAGTCTCAAATGTTTCTGGGTGTGGAGTTCAACTTTCCCAAAAAACAGAATGACCAATGGACGGTACGAGATTATGAATCATTTTAAACATCAGACACGCATCAGATTCGAATAAGAAGTCAGTGGACGTAAAGACCAGAGTGGACCTGAAGTCAGTCAGTAAGTAGATCTACTGACCCGAAGTCAGTCAGTGAGTACAACTACTAACCTGAAGTCGGTCAGCGGTGGACACTCTTCCTGGCTGCACATCTGGAATTCAAAACTGTTTCCGAAACAGGTGCGCCCCCCGTTGGCTGGACTGAGAACAACAACAGGTTAGTCTCTCTGATTGGTCTGTTTGATATGTGATATCACAGACCAATTAACAGCTCACTCACGCTGGGTTGTCGCAGCTTCTGGACCGAAACCTGACCCCACCCCCGCAGGTCCTGGAGCAGCTGCCAAATGGAGTCCATGTTCCCCAGCTGCCATCTTGTCTCAACAGGTCAGGGGTCAATTTCATGCAGAAACCCTTAAAGCAGTGCTGGAACAAGAAACAGTAATCATGGAGACGCAAGGAAGTTCAACACAGAACTGGAATCAAGATTCATCTAGCCTAGCTTAGCGGGGGAAACAGCTAGCATGGTTCTCTTATCCAGAACCTAGTTGTCTGCAGGTATAATGTTCACCACCTTAGTTTAATGTTTGCACCACCTATTAGTGTGCAAACATTAGCAGTAAACACAAAATGCAGATGAGGTTCATGGGAATGTCTTTAGTTCTGCAGGTATTTGGTCATAAACCAAAGAACTGGACACATTAAGATGATGATGGATCAATAAAAATATTGGAATTCATCCTGAGGGGAACATCTGAAACACATTTCATCACAATCCATCACGTAGTTGTTGAAATGTTTTAGTTGTTGAAGTGTCTTGATGTTTGTCCCAGAAACGAGCTGCTAGCAAGGCAACATCTCTAAATCTGTCTGATTAACATGATTTACCTTTCGTTTGGCCAAAGAGACATTTGTTCTCCTTCGACATAAAAAGAAAACAGCTGATCCCAAAAACCTTCGTGGACAAATCAAAACTACTGGCTTCTAATGAGCTTCTGTTGTTTAACCCACAATGACCTGAATGTGTCCTCACCCTGCCCGGTCCACACTTTGTCCCATCGAGCGGCGGACCTTTCTTGGTCTTACAGTAGAACGGGTTGTTGTAGTCGGCACACCAGAGCTGTTTACAAGGCTCATGGGTTGAGTACTGGAGACAAACACATACATACAACGATATTTAGAATGTGTCAAAATATAAAAAAAAAGCCATGAACATTGACGTAAATGTCAGACAGAGTACAAGAATTTCAAACAGCAGGAACACAAAGTAAAAAATGTTCATAAAATGTCAGATTCTGACTTATCCAAAATGAAAAATGGATTTTGGATTTCAATGGAATTCAACAAAAACAATCACAAATCTGTAAGAGAACAAAATAATTTCATCATCATGTTGAAATGTTGGAAAGTCCCAGAACAAAGACGTCATGAGATTAAAGACATTTGATCTAACATGTTCGTGTAAGTCATCCTCCTGAGGAAGTTTTTTGTGTGATGTCATCAAACGTTTCTCAGTTAACATCCTGAACAGATGTGGTGTTGGCCTCCAACCCAAAAACACGTCAGTGGGTCACATCTGCACACATCAGTCTCACTGAAAACATCAGAAAACCTTTGACTCCTCTTTCTATTTATTTGCAAGAGTGCTAAATTTGTTTTTTGACATTTGTCGTCCGTGAGTTTATTTTTATATCTTGCATCTTTAAAAAAATGGAAGGAACTCTGACAGGTGTTGAAGTCCAGCAGGTTTTGCTAAAAATAATGATGCAGTGTAACTAAAAATTGTAAGGTGTTAGCAGGTCAAAGGTTACCATGGTTTTCATGGACAGACAGACTTACTGCAGTACAGAGACTGTATCCCGGTCCAAAGTCAAAGCGACACTGTTGGTCCATGGAGTACTGAAATCCTGGCAACTGAGGCAGAGCTGGCCAATCATGATTGAACGGGTCATCACGGAGACAGTCATATGTACTGAAGAGAGAGACAGATAGACAGGACAAAGGTTTTTGGTTCATGCAATGTCTAATGTGGTTTTTCCATTTACAGTAAGTATACTAGTAGTAGTACGAGTAGTACTGACTTCAGGTACTTGTGCAGCTCCCTCCAGCTGCACCTGGACCAGTGGTATCGGTGGAAGGTGGCCTGAACCCGCGGAGACATGATGCTGCCCAATGACACGTCATCAGCACAGTCATTTGCCTCGCCATCATGCTCCATCCCTAAACTGAGACAGATAGGCAAACAATCAGATAGGTAGGATTGTAATGTGTTTTTGATATTGTTGGTATGGCCTATCTTCTTGTACTATTTCTCTTATGTTGCTTTTACGTATTATATGTGTACAAAACTTCTTATGCTGCTATCATAATGTACAGACTCCTGGAGGAAGAGACCTTGTATCTCAATTAGGTCTTCCTGACAAAATGTGTTGGGACAATTTCTGTATCTCTCTGTATCTCCATGTGGACACCTGGGAGTCATTATCATCTGTATGTGGACACAGAAGTCAGTTTTTGTCTCTATATGGAGACTTTAACTTTATGGAGACTATTATCTTTACCACACTTGGAAGTCTATTATTAGAGTTATTGTCTGTACATGAACAATCAGGAGTCATTATCTTCTCTAAGTGGAAACGTGGAAATCAGTTATCATCTCTACATGGACACGTGTGAGTCATTATCATCTCTACATGGACACCTGTGAGTCATTGTCATCTCTACATGGACACGTGTGAGTCATTATCGTTGCCACATGGACACTTTGAAGTCATTATTGTCTATATGTTGACACCTGTGAGCCATTATTGTCTCTAAGTGGACCCCCAGGAATTATAAACATCTCTATGTGGACAGCTGGGTGTCATTTGTACATATATGAAATTGTCTATGAATTTAATTGGTTTGGGGGCAGGACCAAGGGCTCAACCGCACCCCTAATCACCTGTCAAGCTACTTATACCTGGCTTACCCTACTGTTACGGTGGTCTCAGTTTTCTCAACCCACTGATTTGAAGTGGGCATGTTTGTGTGTCTTACACATGTCCTGTTTCATGTGCAGCTACGAAGGCTGAGGAAAAACCGTCCTCAATGACAAGCACGCAACTCCGATGCAGTTGACACATTCCTGTAACTGGAGCATAACCTGCAGAGAGAGTTCAAAAGTTCAAGGTCAGGGGTAAGAGCTCACAGCTTTGTCACTCAGATGGTGTTAGTTATAGTAGTACAGTATAGTAGCTGTAGTGGTAGTAGAACCCTGCATGCTAAGAGGCGGCTCTCCTGCCTGGTCAGGTAGATGTGTTAGTAGTAGTAGTATTTATACAATTGGTGGTAGTATCAGCAGTAGTACCCTGTATCCCGGAGGAGCAGGACTTCTGCCAAGTTGGGTAGATGGTGTTACTAGTAGTACTTGTTGTATTAGTCGAGGTATCAACAGTAGTCCCCTGCATGCCAGAGAGGATGAACGCCTATCTGGTCAGGTAGATGGTGTTACTAGTAGTACTTGTAGTATTAGTGGAGCTATTAGCAGCAGTACCCTGCATGCCGGAGGGGCCGAACTCCTGCCTGGTCAGGTAGATGGTGTGGTCGTGCTGCTCGGCGTGATTCTGCTCCCTCTGCTGGAGATAGGACCATCCACAAACATTCTCCAAACTCTTCTGGGGATTCCCCACAGAGATCATCTCCTGAGACTGACGGAGACACACTGGTAAACATACTGAAGTGCCATACAGAATAGATGCCCAGAAGTACTTAAAACCTGTAACGACTAATCCTTTGAATAAAACAAAGAAAAGCAAGTAGTTATCACCCCAGAGGAAGTGGAAAACAATGGACCGAAGGGTTTGAAAGCAAGGCGGAAAGTAGAAATGGCGGCTGTATAAATGTTATTATGTATCCAGACTTTAAAGTGAAACTTTCATTTGTTCTAGGACAACGGCCCACAAAGCAGTAGACAAGACAAGCTAAAGTTTATACACCATTTATTGACTACTTCTGCCTGAGGACACATAAAACAGACAAAGAGAGCCTGTCCTTTCTAAATAAGACATTACAACAACTGGACAGATTTAGTTCATTTCCAAAAAAGTACACCAACCAGAAAACTTTGGTAGAGTCACAGTCTAGTACCTTTGATGGAGACAACATGATGATTCTGACCAGAACAACGTTGATGTTGGCACCCAGCGAATGGTCCTGATAGATCTCATTAACCTAAAAGAGAGAGAGATGCTGTTTTATTGTAAAGTAAATCAATCAATCAACCTGGCCATCTATTCTAGATGTTAAGGAATAAATACAAGAATATAATTTCAAACCTCTACCTTTCTTTTCAGAAATACAGTCTAACCTTCCAGAACTTTCTAGTGTTGACTGGTTTCCTGGTGTGTTGTGTACAGCACTAGATCATGTTAAGGTCACCATGGTAAAATGGTTCCATGTGAAAGACCAGACAAAAACCGGTTCATTGAACTTGTCCAGAAGAGATAAATTAGAGCCACCACCTGGATCCAGACATGGCAGGGAAGGTCAAAGGTGAGTGTCTAGTGGGTGACCTTTAACCCATAGACACTGATTCCCTGCAGGTTGTTCAAAGAGAGGACCAAGAGTCCACTGTGATTTCAGCTGAGCTGCTATTCAAGGTGGACTGGATCTTGAACCTTGAACAGTATCTGACCCTTGCCATATATGTGGCTGTACATTTTGAATATCATGGTGACATAGAGTTAGCAACTGATCACCAGCTGGTGGTGAGTTGCATCAGGTTGCCTCCCTCCATCATTCTCTATCATGGGCGACATGTTAAGCCTACCCCAAGTTAACAATATCTTATTAATTTGTCTGTCACAGGTCTGTTCCAGGTCTTTTTTTGGTTTCTTGTTTGGTTTTCTACCTTTATTGCATCACAGGAAAGTCATGGCCAGAGTCTTTTCACCATTTGGTTGCAACAAACATCCCACAAGAGGGCAGAAGCAGTCATAAGACTGAAGAAAAATGCCTTTGAGTCTCAATAGACCAGGAGACCTGCGAGTCTGACAGGTAGATGGTTAAACAAGAAAAAGCCCAGATATTCATTATGAAGACAGTCTACATTTACTACTGAACTGAAAATCCATGTTTCCACTTACTATGTTCATAAGTGTCAGAAGATATTTCTGAATGTGGTCTCGGCCGTGGAAAAGAAGGACAGAATAATCCACAGCTAACAAAACCTGTAGGAAGAAAAGAGACCAGGAATGCGGGTTAAAAAATTTAGTAAACTCTACTTTCAACAGTTCATTAATGTCTAACAGTTCATTAACCTCAATGTTAAATAGTTCTGCCTCTTCAATGTAGCGCCGTCGTCGAACTGAGTCAGAGCTTGACCTCAACACATTCTGGTTCAAGTTAAAAGAACCTAAAAGAGGACCTAAAAAGAAATGAAAGGAAAATATTATTAATCATGAAAAGCATTTTTATATGCATGTCAACAGTGATGTTAATACTTTTTTCATGTATTTGATGTAAGTTTCCTGAAAATTCAATTGACCTGATTCTCAGGTGACTCTAATGACTCTAATGTGCTATCAGTGACATTTTCTCTCTTTCTCACTGTTCTTACTTCACTGTATAAAGTGTACATCTGAATTTTTACCGACTAAATCATCACTGACCCGAGGACAGACACAAACAGATGTTTCCTTCTGTAGGTGTATCACTGGTCAGGAAGCAGAACAAATCTCTGGCTCAAAGTCATTTTACATTTAACAGACTCAAGGTCATGCTGTGCTGTTGGAGTGTGTGAGTGAAGCAGTCTTTCAACAGACAGTGATGTAGGCCAAAAAGACAGACTATTCATGCTAACATCTTATAAAGGCAGCACTGTTGATCTACAGCCTCAATATAAACATGTAAAACAGAATAAACATAAATCTAAAACACAATCACAAAGGGCAAAAAGTTAAACTGTTTTCTGTGACACCACTAGTCTAATTTTAAGACAGTTTTTACCCTTTTTCTTACAGTCATGACTAAGAAACCACAAGTCCTGTGAGACAAAACATGAATGTTAATGCTGCAGGGTCGAGTGTCTACTGTAACACAGACCAGAGCAGACGCTGAAGATGTTTTTACTGAGATTAAACACACAGGTCAATGTACTGCTGTCCAGTAAACCCCTGAAAACAAACTGTGTACGCAAAGTGCAATTTTTGTTTCTCTAAACCAGATTTTGATCCAGATAAGCTCAAGTGTATTATCAAATATGATGGGCGCGCATACGCAATTCTCAGACATGCGCACTTAACTAGTGAGCTAAGCAGGTAGTTTGAACCGTTGACACTCGCGCGCCATCTGCCCAGGACCACATCAGACATCATCCCTAAAAGATTTGGTGGGTATAAAAGTTTCCTTGATTTGAAACTGTAAGCTGTGTCAACCGACGATAAGTGTTTTCAGTTTTTAATGCACTTGGTCGCATATTTTGATTGAGTTTGTCTTTACTTGCCTGGCTCCTCCAGTGCAAGATACTGAACCCCAAATTGCTCCAGAAGGCTGTGCCATCGGTGTGTGAATGTGTATGAATGGTTAGCTCCTAAAACTAAAGAGCAGTTGGCACCTTGCATGGCAGCTAATTGTCCCACTGTTTGCAGACCTGAATATAATAAAGGCTTAAGTGAATTTCAGTGACTTAAGTTGTATTTATTTGACTTATTTATGTAAACAGCACAACTAAGGTGTTTGATTAACACAAATCTATCACATCAATAAAGCTCTTTTGTATTAAGTAAATTGACCTCAATCATATCAAGTTAAGTGAACATAGTGTCAGTAAATCCAACATAATGCTATTGAGGTTATGCAATGTAGCAATGTCATGTAGCTTTAAAGTAACATATTAAGTTGGAATTCCCTAAAATGTGTTGTTCACATTAATAGTTCGGTGCTTTTCCACTTTAAACAACTCAGTTTAGTGGGACCGGTTGACATAACTTGGTTAAGTAAATACAACATTTCATTTCTTAGGGTGCAGAACGGTCACTGATAAAAAAAATGTTATTCTTAAATGTCAGACAGATTTGTATTTTGCTACTCTGTTTTCATTGTTTTGTGTTTGAAACATAAATCCTGCTTATTATTAATGTTTGTAAAAAAAAAAAAAAAAAAAAACATCTGTTATATCTGTTGTCAAGGAAATGACATCAGCCATTAGAAACAGACACTTAGGTCACGCTGCGCTGTACAGGACGAGTTTAACTGAGGTGAAATAAAACTCACTTCTCATTGGCTGATGCTGGTTTGAAGACAAACAGATTTCAGCGGCTGAGAGGACGAGCGATTCAGAAGCTGAACTATCTGTCAACTCTGAGTCCAAAACCTCCAAAACCTCCAGAACTCTGAACCTCCGACTGCCACGTCGCAGCTGGCTCAGTGTATGTGTGTGTGCTGTATATGTGTATGTGTGTGTGTGTGTGTGTGTGTGTGTTGTGAAGCTCCCAACATCTCTGCCAAGTTTCCTGGAACAATTTCTGTGTTTTCAGTTTGATTCTTTCCTTCTGCAGAAACAACACAGCAGATATTTTGAAGGAGCTATGCTCTGAAGAGACATTTGTTTATCACATTTCACCTCTTTGTTTGTGATGTGAAATGAGGGGCCAACCTGCAAAACCATATTTCATTCATGTAACTAAATATTTATTCATATTTTCACTGGGGTTTTTTTCTGGAGAAAGTGCATATGGATGCTGTTAATACTGATTATGTAAAAGGCCGGATTCCGTGACAGTGTTTCCATTCAAAGTTAGCTCAGATTTGTACTGATTTTCCAGAAAAGGGTCAAAAGAATAATGTGAACTTTTATTATCTCTTGCATGAAAAATGTTTGTGTTCCAAATGTCAACCTCAAGTTGGACATGACATCATTAAACAGACCGTCTCATCAGCCCACACACATTTCCGTGTTTTCAGCTCATGGACAAAATTTATTCAGTCTGTTTCTGTTTTTATTCACAAAACAACTTTGTGTCTTCATGCTTGTTTTTTTTTTTTCTGTTTTTAATTTGTACTCCAGGGATCTGATGGAGCGCCTTGTACATGCAGTTCTGTATTCAGACAGAATGTCAATAAACCCAAGCGGCAACCTAAATGAGGTCAACGTAGAAGTGCAAAACTGCAGTTCCCCAAATGATCACATGAGGCTGGCTTCTGAACGAGTCAGTCTCCATAAGTCCCCATGTTAAAATGTCCAACTTCACAGCAGAAATAAACATGTTTACAGCCTGGTACAAAAACTTTTTGTGACATTTTGGTCTCTAATTTCCCCGATCATGACTTCTGCAACTCCACCAATGATCCATGTCTTTGCCCACTTTTAGATTAGCTGGGAGGTGGTAGAGGCAGGAATGCCAGGATATTGGCAACCAAAGCCACCACACTGTCAGCTTCACAAAGGCTCTTTGGAAACCCACGGGTGGTATGTTTTACACTGTCTGTAATTCTACTTCAATCCTTCATGATCATCAGGTCAAGTCAGTAAGATGTTCAAACTACCATCTCAGATTTGAGTCACATATTTGTTTGACTGATTGACATCGTTCTGTTCTTGTATTTTGACGGCTCATGGTGGATTTAGGTTTTCTCACCTCGGAGGAAGTCATCTGCAGTTTGATTGACACCTTCAGACTGATTGACAGCTAGTTGTGTCTTGATGATGGATGATGAACGATAAACAATATGTTTTCTTCCTCCGTCCTCCTCCCCTTCTTCTGCTTCTTCTGCTTCTTCTTCTTCTCCTGTCCACCGTTGATCCAACGGCTCAATGAAAAACTCCTCCTGACCCATCCGGATCATCCCGGCCTGGAGACACAAAGAGCTGTTATTAATCTACTGTTACTCTACTGTAAATCTAGTGTTTAATATATTGTTCAATATACTGTTTAATCTACAATTAATCTAACATTTAATCTACCGTAAATCTACAGTTTAATCAGCTATTTAATCTACAGTGTAACCTACTGTGAATCTACCGTAAATCTACTGGTTAATCTATTGAGTGAATCTACTGTCATCCATTGTTAAACTACTTAATCTGTAGTTTATCTATTTAATCTATTGTGTCATTTGCTGTTAATCTGCTTTAAATGTGCTGTCAATTTACTGATATAATCAAATCTGAGTCAGCAATATTTCAGTGTGACTCAGTTATATTAAAGTTTGTGTCAGCAGTTCAGTTTTTAAGTCAACTATTCAAGACTGAGTCAGCATTATTTTAGTGCGAGTTAGTCTCTTCTCAGTGTGAGTCAGCGATTTCTATTAGTGTGAGTCAGCATTTTTTCAGTGTGAGTTAGTGTTGTTTTGGTGCGAGTCAGCATTATCTCAGTGTGAGTTAGCACAATTTCAGCGCAAGTCAGTGTTATTTCAGTGCCAGTGTTATTTAAGTGAGTGTGTTATTTAAGTGTAATTGTGTGTAATTCATTGTGAGACAGCGTTATTTAAGTGCAAGTTCGTATTTCTAAGTGTGAGTCAGCAGTTTATCTCCTCAGTTGAAGAGATTACATGACAATCTAGTAGTTTTTCTCTTAATGATCAGAAACCAGCTGTTTTTGTCACAAACAGATGTTTTTATTCTGTTTTAGGTGTTCCAGTTATCGTGACCATCTGCAGATATAATCAGTCACTGTTGCTTGAAGTTAAATCAACGACAGGAAAATATTCCTCTCTTTTCTTTTGTTTTCTTTCCTTCTCCTCTCTCTTCTTTCCTTCTCCTCTCTCTTCTTTCCTTCTCCTTTCTGTTCTTTTCTTCTCGTCTTTAAACGCCTCTCATCTTTCTTCACATCTGGCTTCAATCAACCGGCTCGGCTCACGCTTTAAGAAGTGAAGCTAAACTGAGACACAGTCAGTCACAGAGACTGAGTTCACAGAGTTAAAACAGGATCAGGTCTTCATGTTTTACAGTGTTTGGCCTGATGGCTGGTTTTCTGGTTCACGTGAATTGAGTTGTTTCTTTTCACAGTTTATCTTCTGCTCTCTGTTGACTTTAACTTTTATCATTCAAATATGTATTTATTTATTTACTTACTTATTTAATCTGACAAGTTGCCACTCTGACACTTTTCTTCTGTTTCATGTATTTAAGGATGTTTCCAGTGTGACTCTGAGCTCATAAAAATATTCTCATTATACGGTAGTTTTTCTGTGTTTTCAGCTGCTGTCAGGTGAGCTCATATGGAAAGTCAGAAGGCTCAAAAATAGACCACCAGCTGTCCAAACATTTGTCTCCATCAGCAGATTCCTCACCAAGGATGATGATGATGATTATGATGGTGGTGGTGATGATGATGGTGATGATGCTGTGAAGGTTAATCGATGTTTCTGTTGTATATTTAAATCTTTAAGTCAACATGATTTCATATTTCATATTTGTGGCGATTTGGCGCCCCCAGTTTCAGAGTGTAATACCACTGTGGTAAATATGCACAGCTGTACACGTGCATTTGTTATTAATATAACTTACTAGGATGACAGCAAGAAGCCCAGCTTAGCATCTGTCTTTTAGTCATTTATTTCACCAAGCTCTCGCCAACAACTAAAAGTCAGTCCCAGATTTATTGTCTGGCAGCTTCTTGCTCGGTTATGCTCTCCTTTTCTCTTCTTAGCTTACTGTCCTCTTGTGTCTCTTCTTCTCTGCCGTATCCACAGAGGCTGCTGACCCCGGTTACATAGTCCAGTTCTGGCATTAAAACCAGCTCAGCATTCTCCACTGTCCTGGCCCTGAAAACGTTCTCCTTCCAAAGCTTTTGTGCTACCGGTATAAACACTCCTCCAGTGCTCTGAGCACCCAGTCTGGGCAGTAACGTTATAGCCAACTGGGCTAGCTAAATCCAACAAAAGCTACAGTTTACAGCAGCAGTTTACTTTACTGTCCATCAGAGTTGAGGTGGAGCAGCGAGGGGACATCAGAAGGAAACAAGGAAACATTTTGGTGATTAGTTGGTGGTGTGTGACCGTAAAACACTTCTCCAACCCAGAGCCCAAAATTTCACAGTGTGGCATTCAAATAACTTCTATCTAGTCTGATATTTAAAATATTTGTTCCGTTTTGCTGTTTCTTATCCTATAGTGATTCATGAACATCAGTAGAAATAAATCCATTATCCAGATACACAAACGGTATTATTGTCATGATATTTAGTTCAGTTATTTCCTGTATTTTGTGTTACTCTGTGCCTTTGTTGTGTTTCCCAACAGTTTTGATTGTGTCCCACCCTGATTAGGGTCTCTGTGTTACTTTGCCCAGTTTATCTTTGTTCTACGTTCAAGCGTTCTAGCTATTCCTCGTGTTTTGTTTCTCAGTGTTTCGATTTTTTGTTTTCTTGAATCTTGTCTGCTTTGCAGAGTTTAGGTTTTGCCTGCCCCTTAGATCTGGTTGCTTTCCTTGGACTGCTCTTGTATTGACCTCTCCCTGCAGCACCCCCCATAAGCTTTATCATTGAGCTGCATCAAGATCTACATTTGGGTCCTGTTCTGTTTGTGTTCCTGTGTTTAACACTATGAACTAGCCACCCAGCACATGGTATTTGTATGAATCAACTGTATAACCCACACCTTTATGTGCACCAAAGGTTGTAGGGGGATTGCCCCTAGTAATGAGGTCAGAGAGGCAACTGTCTGTACTTGAGCTGGGCATCAGCCCACCAGGCATTTCTCCAGCCTGCATCCCTGGGATCCAGCCAGATCCCTGTCTGATCCTGGACTGGAGCCACCTTCTGAGAAGCCCTCCAGAAAGAAGCATAGTCCTCACCTACGTCATGTCTTTCAGCTGCCCCAGCACTCCAGAGCCTCAGCTACTCTACTTTATTATATCATTTATTTTAAGCCAACATATTTTGTTATTTTATGCAAGCAGCTGAGTTTTGAAATATGGAATAATACAGGAGGAGGAAGAGAGGCTAAGGTGGAGAGGGGAAGAAGAGGTGGAACATGAGAAAGAAAAAGAAGGGAAGGAGTGATGGAGTGAGAATGAGTTTGGACTTTAGTCAGAAATCAGATGACACCTACCAGTCCGTCACAGTTGCTAACGGCGACAGAGGTGTCCTCCATGTTGGACACCTCTCCTGTGTAGAAGCAGCTGGTGTCCTCTATGGGCTCAGAGTTTTTGTGTCCTGACTCCTCCCACCACTCCATGGTGGCAGCGGGGGCAACAAGTCGAGAGTTCGGACGCAGCCGCAGGTGGAGATCCTGACCAAACACTGTCACATTGTAGAATAACTCCTCCTCCTCCTCCTCCTCAGCCAGCCCCATCCAGCTGTGTCCTGTTTGGTTGGGCGGTGACGTATCTATGGGTGGGGTCTGGTGTGATGTGTCTGTTTGAGTATGTCTTTTTTTCCTGACCTTGTTGAGGTCACTTATCAAGTCCTCTGCAGAGTGGGCGTATCTTTTGTTACGGTGCAGGTGGTGGGCAGAGACAGACGCTGACAGGAAACGCCCCTCTAAGTTGGTCCTGATTGGCCGAACAACACTGAACTCTGACAGGATCTGATGGAGTGAATCTAAGAGAGAAGAAAAACAATAATAATTCAGTGTTATGCAGACGATATGCAACTTTATGTTCCACTAACATGTAACACAATCAGAGGAAGCCTCACTCATATCTCCTGGAGGTAGTCAAAAATCTCTTTGGCAGTAAGTTGCCATGTCTGGATGAGATTCGCCCTGAGATGCTGAAGGTTTTGGATATTGTTGGGCTGTCTTTGCTGACATCCCTCTCCAGAAGAGGTCGAAAGTGGTGGTTCTCATTTTCAAAAAGGGGGTCTGGAGGGTGCATTACAATCACTGGGGTATCACATAACCTCAACCTCCACAGGATAGTTTATTCAGTGGTGCTGGAAAGGCTCCAATGGATTGTCCAATTCTGGTGGAGCAATGGCCGTGGAACAGACCGGCTCTTTACCTTTGTGGCATTGCTGGGACGATCATGGGAGTTTGACAATCCATTCTATTGTATCGGACCATCGACCTTTAAACCCTCACTAATAGCTATGATCTTTGGATAGTGACCAAAAGAAAGATATCATGAATAGAAGTGAAACTGGTTTCCACCACAGGGTGGCTGGACCCAGCCTTAGAGATAGGGTGAGGAGTTCAGACATCCGGAGGGAGCTAAAAGTAGAAACACTATCTATCACATTGAAAGGAGCCGTTTTAAGTGATTTGTGCATCTAATGAGGTTCCCTCATGGGCATCTTCCTCTGGAGATATTCTGGGCACATCCAACTGGCAGGAGACCAGAGGCAGACCCAGAAATCACTGGAGGGATTACATAACCCATTTGGCCTGGGAGCATCTTGGGATTCCCCAGTGCTGGAAAATGTTGCTGGGTAGATGGATGTCTAGAATACCTTGCTGAACCTGCTGCCACTGCTACCTGATCCCAGATAAGCAGAAGAAAATATATGGGTGAATGGATGGACACCATTATTATTATTATTATTATTATGATATGAATCCACACAACATGTTGTTAAAAAGAAAAGGCTCTGTTACACAGCTGGATCTTGAATTATTGCAGTTGTCATAAATGTCAGTAGTGTCAACAGAATTTTGAATGGTGTTTTCTTGCTTTTGAATCAGAATCAGAGAGTTCTGGTTTCACGTTTAGTCTTTCCAAGGAGAGAGAGACGTCTCACAAAAAAAAAAAAGAAAACTTGCTTAAATGACTAAAAGTGAAACATCTGGAACCGAGAGCCGTTGAGCTGAGGCTGATCTGAGATCAGCATGTGTGTGAACAGTATGTGAGATATGATTAAACAAAGAGGAAGGCTGCACTCCTTCTGTCTGAGGTCATGTAGGTTACACACACACACACAGGATGATGAAATATGATCGGAATCGTTCACATTCCCCAAACGCCAGAAACGCATAAACACAAAGATTTATGGGAAAAACGTGGAGAGGAAAGTTTCTTGACTCAGAGTCAGAACAGAGGAACGTTCCTTTATTCTGCTGCTGGAGCCATGATTCAGAACTGGGAACACTGGGAACACTGGGAACACTGGGACACTGTCAGTTCCTCAGTAATGGGTTTATGTTTAGGAACGGTTTCACCTTCACTGCAGAGGTCACAGCCTGGAAGACCAAACAATAACTGCAGAAGAAGATGGAGGTGGAGGAGAACTGCTAATAAAATTAATTAAATTTAATTAAGTAGTGTAATTAGCACAACATATATGAATAGTATTAGGGATAGTGGTCACAGTAATACTACCTGTAGCTGTAGTAGTTAAGTATTAGCTGTAACGGTATAATATTTGCAACTATAAGTACTACTCTTCATGGTTAAGTACTACTGTTAATTCTACTGTGTTACTACTGTTACTACTATTGCAAATTTAGTAGCAATATAAACATTAGTATTGGTAGTAGGAGTCATTGCATATATAGCAGCACTAACAGCAGTAGCACTGCCAGAATCAATAATAATAATAGCAATATCAATAATAACAGTAATAACAGTAGTGTTACTAGTAGTAGTACTAACAGTAGCAACAATAGTAATGTCAGTATCAGTGCACACAGTAGCAGTCACAGTAGTGGTAGTACAAACAGTAGTAAATATTATATTAACTCTTGCAGTGGTGGTTGCAGTACTACTAAAAATAACAGTTGCGGTAATTCTAAATAATTAGTAGCAGCAGTAGTAGTGGTTGTAGTATCAGTGGTAGTACCAGTAGTATTTAACAGCAGTGTGTCTCACCTGTGTTGTCAGTGATGTAAACTGAGTGTAAACAGTCGATCGGCAGCAGAAACACAATAATCATAAATCCATAACAAAACTCGTCCATCTTGACAGAGAGAGAGAGAGCGACGGGCAGAGGAACAGAAAGACAGACAGACTGTGAGTGCAGACAGACAGACTGAGAGACAGACAGACAGACTCAGAGAGAGAGAGAGAGAGACTGCCAGAGCTGCTGTGTGCAGACTGAACACTGTAGCAGACACTCCTCCACTCTGCCTCATTATCTCCTCCCTCTGTCTGTCTGTCTGTCTGTTTGTCTGTCTGTCTTTCTGTCTCTCCTCCCTCTCACTGCTCTGTCTCGCTCTCTCTCTGCAGCAGCAGCAGATAGTACAGTAATACTACAGTACTATACTGCAGTAGTATCTGCAGTAATACAACTGTATATACTCAGTCAGTAGTTTCAGATGAGCACACACACTCACTGTGCAGTTGTAGTATCTGTAGTTGTCCACTAGATGGAAATGGGAGCTGGCATTAAATAATGTTGCTCTCTCACTAGTATTAGTAGTAGCTGCAGTAGTAGTACTTACAATAAGTTCTATAGTAGTGAATGAACAGAGTTCTGTCTCCATCGTCCAGCTCTTCTGAGCTCGATCCTCCATCATCCAGCTTCTTTGAGCCTGATCCTCATTGTCTAACTCCTTTGAGTCTAATTCTCCATCATCCAGCTCCTTTGAGCCTGATCTCCATCGTCCAGCACCTCTAAGCCTGATCTCCATCGTCTAACTCCTCTGATACTAATTCTCCATCGTCCAGCTTCTTTAAGCCTGGTTCTCCATCATCAAGCTTTTCTGAGCCTGTCCGCTAAGCACTATCCTCCATCATCCAGCTACTCTTAGCCCAATCCTCTTGTCCAATACTCTGAGTCTGATCCCCAACCAACCATCCTCCCAGTCATCCTGCACAAGGGTTACCTCAGTGACAGGACTAAGAATCGTACAGTGTTTGTTAATTATTAGCAGCATCGAACAAACACTGACTGTGTTAATGTACTTGTGTTTTCAAACTATACTACCCAGAGGACACTGGGTTCCACCCATCTGCAGATGAGTCTTTCTTTTCCCTCTCTCAACAGACTGACCAACAGCTGTGATTCTGGTAGCCGTGGTGACACGTCACAGCTCATCATCACCATCTGTGTCTTCATCAGCGTCTCCAAAGTTTGACCATAGTCTGTCTGACTGTCTATCAATCTGAGTGCTTTCTCCTGTTTGCTTTCCTGTAGTCGCAAACACAGTAAACACTTTGCAGATGTAAACTGTGTTTAAGTGTCTAATTATACAACAGAAACATTGTTTAGAGGAGGGAAAGCAGGAAACTGCCGCTGCAGCCTCCTGTTGTGGTTTGAGTGCCTGAAACTCAGCCACATCACCAGACCTGAACCTTGACTTCATTTACAATCAGCAACTATGCAATGTTGTTGCTTTTAGCTGAGTGTAACCTCATACTCTGACTGATTTTGGTTTTATTGATTAACACTTCTGTCTACTTTTAGCTGGAGCTAACAGGTTAGCAGTGAACCTGATGTGTGTGTGTGTTGAGTGTGTGGAAGTTTTCTTCCAGACTCTATAAACTAGGCTGCAGTGTTTACATTGAACTGTGCTACAGTAGCAGAAACATACATCCGTGTAGCTAATAAAAGTTTTATATTGTTGTAAAAAGTCTGATGTTTATGTTCACTGTGGAGACCAGTTTAGACTCTGCTCTTCATGTCTGTAAAACATGTTTCCAATGAAGTATTAAAATCAATAACATCCATGTTTTCTGTAAATCTCTTATCAGGGTGGATGGAGTCTGTCCCAGCATGCAACAGCAGCACCACCTGTTGGAGAAAAGCCTGACGTACACTCTGCATAAGTCATAAATAAGTTGACTTGAATCATTCGGTAAGAGCGATAATGAATGTGAAATATTTCCACATATTGAACTCTAGTAATCGGTCTGTTTGAGCTGTAGGGAGACCAAGGTTGGTTGGCACCACCGGCACCAGGAGTCTGGGATCCATTGCCAATCCTCCACTTTATGGCCCATATGTACTCATGATAGTTTTAGAGTGTATTTTTGTTCTATTGGGGAATGGATGCATATAGATATGCTTATAACGAAACTCAACCTAAAAGGGCACATGTTATCCCACTGCTCATCGAGCTCCACTGGCTGCCTGTAGTAGCCCACATCAAATTCAAGTCGCTAATACTTCGCTACAAAGTAGTCTTCTCTTCTGCACCCACCTACTTGAATGCCTTTATAGAGGCATAATGTTACCTCCTCCAACAAACAACACCTGGCTCTGCCACCTGTACATTTAGGACAATCATGATAGTTTTCTTGTCTGTTGTTCCCCGTTGGTGGAAGGTCCTACCACAGGGGCGACCTTCTCTACCTTCAAAAAACCTCCTCTCCAACACTACCAACTACAGGACATGCTTAATCTATCCACCTTCTACAACTGTCACTGAATTATCTTGAGTCGCTTTAAATAAAAGCATCACCTAAATGACTCTGATGATGATAAATATATATCCCAAGCACTTTTGATATTTCTGCACCTCAACTGAACTATCCAAATCTGCCCACCCTCCAGATGTATTCGAAATGTCTAACTGCTCGGATGGCACAACGATGCAGCGATTAGCTCTGTGGCAAAAAGGTTTGTGGTTTGACCCAGTTGCTGCATGGAGTTTATTTGTATATTTGTGTCTGTGTGGGTTTCCTCCCACATTAATGAATGAAAATGAAAATAAATGTAAATTATTGTTTGTCTCTATGTGTCAGTCCTAAGACAGCCCTGATAACGATAAGTGGTTACAGAAAAAGGATGGAAAAATGCACTGGTCTTTGTTATTGTGTTTGTTAAATTACGCACTTATTCCGCATATTTATGTCCTTATAACCTCATTGTTGCAGAAGAAGTGACACCCCACTTATCCAGGAACACATAAAAATGTTTAAGACTCATTTTCAACCCAGGAGTTTCAGACCAGCCCACTTTAGTCCACAACTTGTATGAATCATGAAGTTTTATTTAATATTCTTCCATCATATTCACTTATAATTGTGTCCTTTTTATGTGTATTATTCCACTATTAATTAAAGCTAATAAAGCAACATTGTGTAACTTTTCTACCACAAAATAACAGATTTTAAATCATGCTGGTGCTGCACTGACTTGTGATCAGGTGAATAGTGTGTCTGTCTGTCGTGCTCTGTGTACGATCACAAGTGGGACGTATGCAACGCTTTACACCACAAAGGCAGACACCACTAATTATTTCACTTCATTTTGGTGAAACTGGTTCATATTTTGTGGAGAAAATGTTTCGTGGGTTTCCCTATAATGTGAAGTGCACTTAACACATGGTACAACAAACTCAAACTGAAAAAGATGAACACAAATAAAAGCAGGATAATGAGACAGAATGAGAGACGGACGAGAAAAAGTTTTAAATGGAGCCCTGCGTGTGTTTACTCTATGTGAAAGTATCAACTTTAAATGTGAAACTCCTGATTTAGAGCTGTGCGAACTGACTGAAACCTGCTGTGGCTTGAGTGTCATACATCGCTTGGTCTCACTTCCTGCTTTGCTCTGTTTAATAGATCCGTTTCACCAAGATTAAGTCGCCATCATCGCCCAGACAGGTAGGACTAAACTTCTGAACCTGCACATTATCTCCATTTTATATCAGGATTAATCAGTGGTCCAAGTATTTACATCTGTTACTCAAATACAAGTATAAATACTACAACAAGATACTGAAAGTACTGCATTTGAAACTTAAGTTGGAGTACATAAAATGTACTTTAAAAGCAGAAGTAGATTAGTCATTATACAACCAAACTAGATTCACTCAGTGTTAAATTTTAATATTATCATTGCCATTATTATAATCTTAAATTCATACATTCACAGACACATATACCACTGAAAAGTGTGTGTGTTTCGTTGTTACAGTAATTGACAGCTGAGGACGTGGAACCAGCAGACTCCTGCAGCCGCAGGGAGGACTTCAGTCGGTGGCCATGTTGGTTCTGGTGTGGTTACTGACAGTGATGTTGATGATGAAGAGTGGCGGTAAGTTTTATCTGAGTAGTTTGTGCAGAACTACTAGAATTTGTGAGTATTACTCAGAGGATCGCTAATCCCGTTTGGGCAACTTCTGTGCCTGTGAAACCAAAAACTGCAGTTCCTCAAACATCTCCATAACAACCCATGTTAAAATGTTCAGCTTCACAGCAGAAATAAACATGTTTACAGCCTGGTACAAAACCCAGTTTTGGTCTCTATAGCTAATTTTACTGTTCATGACAACTGTACTGAGTCTGATTTTTTATTCAACTCACCCGTTTAAATTATATTAAAGCTTTAAGTTATGCATAATTAACCTGAACACCTCTACCTTCTCCTGGTTTTGCTAAATTATCTCAAAGTGCATTGAGATATTTGTGTGATGATTCAAGTTAGACACATTTTGACTTGTGACCCTGCAGTCATGTGATTAATCAGTCGATCTGTTTGACCTGTTTGCACCCAGCTGCCTATACAAAGGTCATCAATGCACAAAGCGGGGAAGCCGTGTCGCTGACCCCAGACCGGCAGGGGTTGGGGCACAAACAGGATGTCAGGTGGACCCACACCCACCTGGTGATGTCACTGAAGAAGAATTCGTCCCAGTGTCACCACGGACGCTGCGAGCTGCTGAGAAACGGCTCGCTGAGTTTCAGCCATGTTCAGGCCGAAGACTCTGGAAACTACAGCCTGGAGGTGTTTGCTGAGGATGGGAATCTACTGATGAAGAGTGACTTCTTGCTCATCGTGAAGGGTAAAGTGAAGGAATATTTTTCACAATAAGAGTTAGATCAATGCCCCACCTTTTCTGACATGTCCATACTATTTACAACATAGTGTTGGAAATAACAGTAACGTCTGTCAGCAGGTAGCAGCAGCAGCAGCAGCAGCAGCCCTGGCAGCACTGTAGCGGCGGTGGTGTCTGTTCTTTTGTGTTGCTTCATCCTGGTCATCTTCATCTTCATCTTCATAAAAAGAAAGAAAGGCCAGAATGCAAGTGCAACCACAGGTACAACAGCAAGTCAGAGACAGCCTGAGCTGCAGAGACCCAGCCTCTTTTTGAATAACCTTTTTTGTTTAGAAAGGTTCCCAAATGCAGCCATGATAAGAGCTGTTTGAATTCTTTGAATGTTAAGGAAAGGTGCTTCAGTGCTTCCTTTCTTACCTGCTTTTATTTAGGATACACTTGACCATCCTGTACAAAAGGAAAATAATCTAGGTACAGACGATTCAGCCAGTCACAACCAGACATTAAACAAAATCAACTGATTTAAAAAAAAAAAGGGGTGATGCAGACTGCAGCAGCGAAAGAGAAAGAAAGAGCTCAAGTTAGAGAGAAAGCATGTGATTATGATCAGAGATGTGAAAGCTTTGATCACGAAATCTGATAACAGACAGACAGACACTTGTTTTGGTTCTCGGCTTTAGCAAAACATTCTCAGAATCAGAATAGGGCCACAAGTCGGATTCAAACCCTGGGCCGTAGCAGCAAGGACTGAGCCTTTGTACATGGGGCGGATGCTCTACTAACTGAACTAACCAACACCCAAGATGCACTTTTTGTAGTCCATCTTCTTGTAGTTAGTGCAGTTGGATTCTCTGAGCACCGCCGATGTCTTAAATTCTCTTTTTCATCTTTCCTTGACCTCGATCACAGTTCAAAGAAAAGTGTTTAGGGAAGGTGATGGGAGATGATTTTTTTGTTGATTGACCGCATCCCCAGGCTCCAGTCCAATAGTCTTTTTTGCTTAGGTAGATTCCTAACTGAGTGAAATGACCCAGATATACATGTTAGACATGATAAGAGCTATTTGAATTCAGTAAATGTTAACGAAAGGAGCTTCAGTGCTTCTACACCAGACCAGCTTTTACAAAAGGAAAGGATATAATGCTGTCACACAAAAAAGCCACGTAGCATTCAGCCCACACAACTAGACATAAAAAAAACTCACCTGATAAAAAAAGGGTGATGCACACTTGCAGCAGAGAAAGAAAGAGCTAAGGTTAGAGAGAAAGCACGTGTGAATATGGTCACTTGTCAGAAGTGTCTAAACTGTCTGCTGAAGTATCTGTCTTCATCTCCCGCAGTCCTCTGTATTAGTTCTGTACAAAACAAGTTTTTCTGGGTAGGAAGAGGTATTCAAGTATTCAACTTGGTGGTGCATATTCTTGTAGTTTCACCACAGACCACATCAATAAAAGTGTAGTTGGATTTCCAGAGTGCCGTGGATATCTTTTCCTAAGTCTTTATGAATTCTCCTTCCCCTCGATGGAAAACACGATGAGGTCAAGGAAAAGTTTTTAGGATAGAACATAAGAGGTCTTTTTTTTTTTTTTTACGATTCAACCGCATGCCTGGGCTCCAGTCCAATAATCTTTTATGCTTAGGAAGGTTCCTAACTGGATGAAATGACCTGGATTTATGTAGCAGCTGTATGAGTTCTCTGGATGTTAAGGAAAGGTGCTTCAGTGTTTCCTTTCTTATCTCCTTTAACATAGCATATATTGAAGATAATGCCGTCCTACTACTCGTTGCAACAGCAAAAAAAAAAACAATCACAACCAGACATTAAAAAAAACAAAACATCAATTGATTAAGATTTGATTAAGACAAAGAGAAAGCTCAGAGGGCAGTCCGTGTTACGTATTACACAGGCATATCTCAAGAGAATGGTGCGGCTGTGGCCTTGATTTTATCTTACAGAGATTGGAGGCATTGTTAGTGATAAGAGAATCACTCTCACATTCTAAACTTCCTTATTCTGTTTACACACGCTTATATGTCACTGCATCTCTGATCGCATGTGGTCAAGGCAGAGAGACAAAGCATTCTTCTCGTGCGAAAACTTTTATCTCTGTGGTTAAGTCTGTGGGGTATTGCTCACTCACTGTTCTGTGTTTACTTTGACAGACAGAGGTGTTAAAGTTTGCTTTCTTCTGATTTGAAGAGAATTCTCAACTTGTTGATAAGTTGTCCTGGCCATTCAAATTAATATATAAAACATGAATATCACATTTAGTGTGACGGTCAAGTGTGAGATTTCCTGCAGTAAATACAATATAATATATATATATATATATATATATATATATATATATATATATATATAATTTACAGAGCAGACTAAAGGTTGACTCACTAATATCCTCTTCAGCGTTTGTGGATTATAATCTGCTCTGCTGATTTCAGATCCGTTGCAGGAAAACATTTATGTGGTGATGCACGGTGACCGTGGCAACAAGAGGAAAGGTGAAGAGGAGGAGGAGGAGGAGAAGAAGCAGGAAAAAGAGAAGCAGGAGGAGGAGGAGGAGGAGTCTCCTTATGGTAAAACACACACACACACACACACACATATGCACAGTGATGCTAACAGATGCTAACTTGTTCTACTCTCTACAGTAACCTGTAATGCTGTTGTTTTCTTGGAAACACCAACCACACCATCTGTGGATGCAGAAGATATCTACGTATGACAACCATCTTGCCACACCTGGACGCCTCAGCTCACCTGAATTTTGTATTTTTCAGCCACTGCTTATTATATGTTTGTATTTTCTAATTAAATCAACTTTATGAATTTGTTTATTCTGCTAATTTGTGTTGAAGACCCAGTCACAGCTTCAGTGTAGACTTTCTCCAAATCATCATTTTATTAAATGATTTATTTTAAGTTTATTCTGCGAAGAACTCAGTTTATCAGTATCTAATGTAGTTATTTTTTATTACAGCCCTAACAAGGATCAGGATCAGGATCAGGATGTCTGGTTTGGAGGCAGTGTGGATGTCTTATTCACACTAAGAATCAAGGCAGATTTTTAAAAGGCAGATTTTATATTAAAAACATCTTAAGATTCAAAAGATTTCATCAGTAAAAAGTCCACAGCGGCATGGGCAGTGCTTTATCATCAGGTACGTGTATTACTCAGAGGGTCGCAAATCCTGTTTGGGTAGTTTGTTTGTCTCTCGAGATGAAGCCAAAGCAGAAGTGCCAAAAATAACAGTTCCTCAAACAGCCATCTCCATAATCTCTATAACCCCCCCATGTGAAAATGTCTCCACAGCAGAAATAAACGTGTTTACAGCCTGGTACAAAAAACAGTTTTGGTCTCCATAGCTAATTTCCCTGTTCATGAGTTCTGCATAATTAACAACGTGGTTGCTTTGATTAACAGGTAGGTGCTGTTACAGGTGTAGAGTCAGAGTCAAACTGTAATACTGTGCTTTTATTGCATAAATTACAAGGACAGTAAAAGCCATAAATTGTTTAGTAAGAAAATCACAAAGAATATTGTGAATCTTTTAGAAGCAGGCAATAACACAGGCGGTTCCGTTCAGGTAAACTGATTGACCAAGAGTCGTTACATGTGTGCTGATGTAGAGCACAACATCCATGAGACTTTTAAATACTTGTATCTCCCTGCTTAACAGGTGGTAATGACCACTATATTAATGTTACATTAATGTTTGTGATCTATCTCAGACTGTAACAAAGATGAACATATTTCTACAAGTAGTTTAAAAACACAAAAGGGAAAACCATTTACTGCATACACTGACTCTGTCTACTAACTAGTAATGAATGCATGAACAATAAAAACATGAACAACCTTGTCTTTAATAGTTACCTAATGTTTCTGTAGTGTTGAAAAAATATTAAAAAACAAGCAAACAAATTAGCAGTTTGAATTTAACTAAACACCAGACTCCCTTTAAGACATATGAGATTTAAACAATTTCACTAGGAACACAGTCGACAGTCTTCTTGTAAATTAAATCTATATCAATGTCATTAATCAAAAAGCGTTTAGTGGAATGAGATTTCTCACTAAAAGAAGTGCTAGTTGCTGGATCAGATACACGCTGTCATGTCTTCTTAAATCATGTTTTCAGTTCTCCTCATGTCTCATCTGTCTTGTCTTTGAGGTCTTCTCCTTCTCCCGTGTTTCCCCTGCTCTCTCATTACCTGCCTATCCTAATGTGTTTCACCTGTGCCTGATTGTATCCGAGTATCCCCTCCCCTTTTCCCTCTGTATTTAGTCTCTGTGCTGCCTTTGTTTGCTGCCAGTTCGTCTTGTCTTGTACAGCGATCCAGCGTTTCCTTGTCTGGTATTTTCCAGTGTTTTGATTGACCCTATCCTTGTGCCTGTTTTTTTGACTACGATTTTGCCCGTTGATTCTGTACTTACGCCTGGACATATCTTGTATTACAAGTTATTGTCTAGTAAACTTTTTGCCTTTTGAGCCTCTACCACCTCTGAGTCTGCATTTCGAATTTTTCTGTGTGCCTCGTGAAACACGCCAAATTTAACACTTTAACAATGTGCCGTCTGTCTGTGTGTGTCAGTATTGTAGGAGTTTTTCTGCCATTACCAAAGGAACTGCCTTGTTTTCTGCTTCCTGTTTGGTACTTTCAGATAATATCAATCATGTTTGATTTCATCAGAACATCAAGACGTGATGTTAAAGACTGCTATAGACACACTTTCCACCAATTATATTACAGCAAACACGTCACAGTAATGTAGGGGCCGCTGTCACTGACAATGAAGTGATCTACTGCATACTGATATTTAGGTTCAGTTAAGACTTTGATTAATAAATGTTTCATTTAAAGCTGTATAAAACATTTTACGGTGATTAAACCGTGAACTTAAACCCCCGCAAAAAACTAAACTAAAGGTCAAATATGAGTCCAGCTGTTCTTCCTCAGAAGACAGTGATCTGTTCTTCCTCCTCTCTCTCTGGTGTCTGCAGAGAAACAAATGGCAGATGTTTCATCAGCTCATCAATAAGATGATCAGTGTCAGGCACATAACTTCATTGTAAACAGTATGTAACATCAACTCAATTGTTTTATACAAACAGGAAATGATGACATGTATTTACCAGAAACAACAGTGTGTGATGAATGATGAACTCTCTGGTGAGTTTGAGCAGATCCTGGTTCATAGCCTGAAACAGATTTGGGACCAGAACCACAGCCAGATTATGAGCTGACATCTTGTTCACCTGAGAGAACATCTGAACCCTGGAGAGGAAACAGATCTGGAGTTAACACATTTTGTTCAGATCAAACACGGTCTGGTTTATGACTTCACTGTGAGGATGTGAAGTGGGCAGCTGTGATACGACCATGTTTAATGTTTCAGTAAAGGCTCAAAACTGCTAACAGTGCACACACTTCAACTATTTTTATCTCTTTTACTTCAGCTGACACATCAACTGCTTTCAGCTCTTCCTCATCAAGTGACACTTCAGCTGCCTTCATGTCTCTCTCTCAACTCACACTCAACAGCTTTTACCTCTCTCTCTCTTTACTGGCACTGCTGTCATCTCTTTCAACTGCACTGCAACTACCTTCATCTGTCCTTCAAGTGACACTTAAACTGCTTTCACTTCTTCCTCATCAACTGACACTTCTAAAACTCTCTCTGTCTTAACTGACACTTTAACTGCTTTCCTCTCTTTTAGCCGACACGTCAACTGTTTTCACTGTGTCCTCACTTTAACTGCTTTCACCTCTGCCACAACTGACACTTCAGATAGTGTTGCTCTCTCAGCTGACATTTCAAATGCTTTTATCTCTTCCTCACCAACTGACACTTAAAGTACTTTCATCTCTACACTTCGGCTTCCTTCACTTTGACTTCTATCAGGTATTATTTTGAGGTGACCTCACTGACTCTATCTACAGGCCAAACACTGGTACTACGAGCACAGAGCACTGTATGTGTTTTAGTGTGTGTGTATGTTACATGTAGAAGTGTCCAAACAGCGAGTTCAGTGTTAATCGGTTGCTGTCAGGAAGTTGCCGTAACAACCGTCGGTAGGCTGAAAACCGGGAGCGCTCATCTGAAATCACTGAAAGAGAAAAAGTACTGTTAGAGTGAGTACTACTATGTATTGCTGTAGTAGTACTACACTTCCTGCTCCAGATACTGCTGTTACTGCTTCTGAGATTGTCCACAGTGATTACAGGTACTATGCTATGAGTACAAGTACTAAAGTACTACATGTACAAGTGCTACATGTATTAGTACTAACCTGCGGCTTGCAGCCACTGCTGTTGCTCTTTGTCAGGGATCAAACTCTCCTGCTGGCGGATGTACTGTTTGAGGGCGGAGGCAGCATCCAACACACCTTGCTCATCACACTCTAGAGGGGCGGAGTTAGGTGACACAATCAGAGCCCCCACCAATTGGTTGACTTTAGAAGAGAGACCACAACGCCGGTACACGCCCTCTACTTTCAGACCTGAGAGACAGACAGACAGGCAGTCAGACAAAAGACAGGCAGACAGAAAGAGAGGCAGACAGACAGTCATACAGACCATAGGTTGTGATGTGGGAGATGCAGCGTTCAATGGCTGGCGGTACTGTACCCCTCAACCCGATATCCATCACTGGGTACAGAGACTGATGAGCTGGGTTTTGATTGGTTGTAGGAGGACATTGTGGACCTGTTCTCTGATTGGTCAGAGCTTTTTGGAGGTGGTTGAACCAGGACTGACAGCTGTGCTGCTCCTCGAAACGGAACGACACAGTCCTGTGATAAAAAAAACGAAAAAACCTGTGATGTGACATATACCTGTGAAGAGCTCAGCCAATGAGAAGTCAGGGAATGTAAAAAATAAAAAAAATTAATATTTCTGTTCTGTTGTAGCTGATTTAATAAAAGTATGGCTGGCATAAACAGACCCATCTGTAATTTTAATGAAACTTTAAATTTGAACTTTATTAGACAGATGGTTGTTATTGTCTCAGGAGGGAAATGTCATACCTGTCCGCAGTCGCCATGGTGATGATATTTTCAGATGGATCCATTTCTAAAAGAGAAAAGAGGTAAATATAAAAGGTAAACTTGATTTTCTTCAGTCCTGTCTCAGATGGAGGCTGTTTCATATTTTTATAGAAGTAGACAGTCTCAGATCATCTGTATGAACAGCTGTAGAGAGTTGGCATCATCTGCATAGAATCGAACATTAGTAACATTTACAGTCTGAACAAGAGAGGACCTATAATGAAGCCTTGTGGGACTCCATCTGAGTCTTCCAAGTACATGGTGTTTGAACAGGAACCACAGTGTGCAGACACTGTAATTCAGTCTTTTGTTTTACAGATAAACATTCAGCAGTTTATTTTTACTTATTCGCATCATTAATGTCTTTAGTTTTTATTCACGGAAACACTTTAAAGCAGTGCTCATTGCAACAAAAAAATATATTCTTGTTGCAGAAAACAGAGGAATAACTGTTAAATCTGTTGTGACAGAAATTTGTCAATCATACTGTGGCCTAATCTATTTTTATATAAAGAAGAATAAAGACAGAAAGGAGTGTCTGTGAGAAGACCGCTATATTACCATGCCGATTGAGTGCACTCAGTTCCATGTTCAGAGCCTGCTGAGTGTTTTTATGGACAGGATGAACACTGACACCATCCTCCCACAGTAACAACCAGGCATCAGATTGTTTCGAGGCTCTGCCCACTTCAACAACGCACACTTGACTGACAGCAGAAGCCCCACACACCTCAGCATAAGACACGCCCCCTGGGAGAATCACCTGGAAAAATTAACTGATGTTATAGTACTAACCAGAAGTCATGTTCACGTGACCTGAACCTTCAAACAGGTGCAGACGCACAGTGGTCCTCACATGAATAGATGCACAGAGTCAGCTTTACCTTCAGTATATGAACCATGTGACTCAGCAGCTCCTCCTGGTTATCAGCAGTACACATCATTTGATCGCTCAGCGTCACCATCTCAAACTCATGGCTCGGTCTGAAAATACACGAACACATGGAGAGGAAGTGGGGAATAAGGTACTAGGAGTCATATAAGTAGTAGTATAAAAGAAAACTTGATGATGGAACTATACTGTGTTACACTTTCACACACATTAAACATCAAAGGTCAAAATCTGATCAAACAAGCACTAAAACTTAATAAGTAACTTAATTATAATAAATATATTTTTAAAACTATTTGTACCAGTCTCCACCAGAGGGGGTTGTTGTCTTCATCATTAGTTTAACTCTCAGACATTACATTCATAAACCTAATTAAAATTTAATTTGAAAGGCTACAAAATGAATCCACAAGAGTCACAACAAGTCATGATTACCGAGGTAGAAAATAGAGAAAAAGTAAGTTCTGCTGCACAAAAGGTTTCATACGTTTTATTGACTTTTTTAAAAATTTAGTTTCATGTCTTCAGAGACTCATAGACTCTATAAACTCTTCAGTTACTTTACTATCCATTTCTGATAATGAACTATTAGTATTAACAGAATTAGTATGAGTAGTATTAGTATAAGTAATGTTAGTACAATTTGTATTAGTATGAGCAGTATTAGTATTAGCAATATCAGTAGCATTTACCCATCTTTGAGGAAGACAGACAGAACCTCTCGCAGGTCGAGGACATCACATGCAGCCGAGTCATTTTCTAACGAGAAGAAGAAACGATCTTCTTCCAGTTTTCCATGCAGCATCTCCTCCTCCTCACCTGCACACACAAAGGTAACAAACAGTTCTAGAAATGTTTGAAATATTTATTTTGTGTTGTTGTTTATTTTTCATTATCTGTAGTTCAATGTTCTCATTATGAATTAATCCAGGTGATTCATCTTACCTAAGGGGGCGGAGTCAGGTCTCCTGTTGGCTGACTGTGGCAGATAAGGTGGGACTTCTGAATAAAAATAGAAAAAACAGACTTGAATAACACATCCAGGTGCAGCAACCACACCCACTAGTGAATGTGTGTGTGTGTGTGTGTTACCTGTGTTTGTGTAACCTGTGTCTTACGTGTGTACTCGTTGAGTCTGAGCAACTCAGTCTGCAGGGCCTGACCCGCCTTCTCAGCCAGCATGATGGGGGAGGGGTTCTGAGGGTCTGACTGACACACCTGCACACAGGTAAGATGCACCAACTAGCAGTTTAATACTGGTACAGTTGCCATGAAAATGGAAACACAAAGATATTATATTGGATCGTTATAGGTTGCTGAAATGTGACTCTTCCGCAGGAAACATCTCAGTCGATTCACCTGGATTAAATTATTACGTGAACGCAAATTACAGGTAGGTGCTGGGTGGAGGTGTTGAGTACAGGTGATTAGAGATTTAGACTACAGGTGATTAGAGGTGTAAACTACAGGTAGGTAGAGGTGTATGAACACTGTGTCAGACCTTTGCTCCTGAGCAGATCAGTGACATTGTTTCTTCTATGTCATCTCCACAGACCACCTGACACAGCCTCTGAAACACACAAACACACATACATATACCATCTCACACCTGTACAGGTAATATTGTCTCAAAAGTTTTGACAAAAAATAGAGTAACTGAGTCATACCTGATCCATCAGAGCATGTGAGGAGATCAGAGCATGGACTCGTCTGTAGCGCCCCCTGCTGTACTTATTCTGGATAAAGTTTAACCTCTCCTCATCAGAGGACTCTGGACGCAGCTGCTCCGTTGCCGGCACCGCTGGAGCCCACACCTGATTGGCCAGTCGGTTACCGTAGTTAACAAACAGCTGGAAAAGGAAGAGGTTAAAGGTCATGGATGAATTGTTCAGTCCCGCCTCACCTGTATGTGTGGTTAAGACCTCAGCTCCACCTGTATGAGTGGTTCAATGCTTCCTCACCTGCATGAGCGGTTCAGTCCAGATCTTGCTGTCCATCTTCAGACTGCGTACCTTCGACAGTTTGCTCCCCAGAGCTCGATGCTGACCTGAAAACCAACACCGTTAGTGTTTTGTATTCAAACCAACCAGATCTGTTTTAACTGTTGAACCTTCACAGGTTTGGATGGTTTTGATATCTATAACTCTTTAATCTGATTGGTCAGTTCCACAGCTGATTTGTGCTCATTTAGTTTTAAGAAAACTTTTAAATGTTTCCTCATTTCATAGTGATATTATTGGACAGACAATGCAAGTCTCTGAAGAACTGGGGTTGTCTGGGTAAACAGAGATATACAGTTGTGTGTCATCTGCGTATTGGTGTATTTGACACAATAATAACTGATATGATAGCCTCCTTGAGTGCTATTGGCTTTTACCTGCACAAGCATGACAGATGACCAGCAGCAGGTTGACTGAAGCCCACTCAGGGTTGGCCGCACTGCAGTCACCGCACACTTTGTTGTCAGGATTTTCCCAGAGACGCAGCGCCACCTGGCTGCAGGACAGAGCACTGCGAATAGATGAGGACAGACTGTCCAACCAGATGGACAGATCTTTTGATGAATCCACCGACAGGCTGTAGACAGGGGGAAGAACATAAAAGACAATTAAAAATAACATTCTGACTATCAAGGACAGAAACAGACAGACAGACAGACAGAAAGGTGTGTACTTGAAGCTCTTGTACGGAGTGATGAGGGTAAAGGAGTGTTTCCCTGTCGATTTCACCGAGGCCACGTTCAGAGGGACGGAGAAGGAGGCAATGCCCAGCTGATAACTCTCTTTGTTGGGATAAATCCAGAGGTCATGACCCCAAACAGCGGCATAGGCACGGCTCCTCGTGTCCTTCATAGTGATTTGTCCATGGAGTTCTGGGGGGGCGGGGCTTGGCTGGCCTCGAGATGCCAACAGAGACTCGACCCAGCCTTCATGAACCTCTGAGAGATGAAAAAAACATGAAGAAGAATCATCACTACTGTAGTACTGTCGACACCTCATCCCCTGTCGACTCTCTCCAGTCAAGCAACAGTGTTCTTACCATCACTATGAGCCATGAAGTCATAATGTTTCTTCCTGAAGTAAACAGAGAATCTGCGTTTGTCCTGTTTCTTCACGTTGGTGATACTGGAGACATGAAACAGTAACTCACTGAACCGGTCCTGATCAACAAAATAGACAAACCCATCAGTGTATGGACTAACAGGCAGACAGACAGGTATAGAGTAGGAAACAGATAGAGAGACATTGATTTACCGTGCGTTTTTTCCACAGGGACATCAGCTGTCCGTCCATCGTTGCCCATAAAACATTGTGTCTGTTAGAGAAAGAAAGAAATTCACTTATCATGACTTAATGGAAGATGTCTGTCCTGGTCTGGTGTTCCTCAAGGATCAGTTCTGGGTCTCCTTTTGTTTTATATGTAAACTATGACTCATGTTGGTCCAGGTCTGTTAGAAGTTTCAGTTCTACCAGGACCTCATTGAGGTTTGTTCCGACTGACCGAATCGTCACCTGGAAAATAGTTATGGTACCTGAAGCCCTTCCAGACGTCCAGCCAGCTGGATCGGACCACTGCGCTCTGTGGAGTTGAACTCTTTGGAGTGCTGCCCCCCTTTTTCCTGGAGACTCGAATGGTGGCCGCTCTGCAGGACAAAAAGGCGTGAACAAACTGAAGATCTTCCTCTTTATAGAGTCTCACATTCAACAGAGAGAGCAGCTAAAAACAGCTTGTCTGTAATTGAGTTGATATCTGGCAGTGGGACACCGTGAAAGTGACTGTTTGGTCAAAAACAACAATGGAGGATGATAAAGAGGTTAGCATAGATGCTGCTAGCATCAGTTATATCAGAACTGCGAGTACTTCTTCAATGAAACAAGAACAAAGAACTGCACTGTTCCTGTTGAAATCTGGCCTTTATTACTGACAATGTTACACAAAAACAAAGACTTAGAAAGTACTTTGGGATCTTCTGTTTCAAAGGCTTTCCTGATGTGCCAGAAGGGCGAGGAGGTGGTGGAGGTGGCCGAGTGGGGATCAGACGACCTGTAGGACTCAGTGGGAGGCTGAAAAACACACAGATATCACTGTAATGTTGGCAGCAATAGAGGATGCAGTGTTACCAATACTAATATGAGTAGTAGTAGTTACTGTAGTACTGTATTCATACTTGTTGGTATTTGAAGATGGGTTAGAAGCAGGATCTCCTTCCACTGGTCCATCTGCACCAGAGACAGTGGGGTTAACTTCTGTAACTTCTTCCTCATTGGACGAGTCTGTGTCAGCTTCCTCTTGGCTCGCCCAACAAGACAGCATGGTGATGTATGGCTTTTCTTCTTTGTTGGTGCGAGATGGGCCTAAAAGTGGAACAAGAATAAACACATAGGGATCAGACTGGCAGGAGGGTCAAGACCAGGATGAGACTGAAACATGGGTAGATTTGAACTTCTTGAGTACCATCCTCTGTTGGCCCTGCAGGTCCCTCCACTGGCGGTAATGTGACCCCTGCATTCTGGTCTAAAGTTGACATCACCAGCTGTGACAATGCCCCAATATCTGGATACGTGAACAAAAAACAGAGGAAGAGTGAGTTGAATCATCTAATCAGCTTGCTCATGATACATTAAGATGGAGATTCAACCTTTGGTTACCCATAATACCCTTTTCTGAGATGGATGGATGTACTGTACCTGTGTGAGCATCTCCATTCTTCTGCAGTGAGGGGGGTGGGGGTGACTGGGGCGGGGCTGACGGTGTTGTTGTGGAGCTAACAGCAGGGTTAGCCACACTGTTAACAATGCCTGCTAAACTGGGTATGTTAGCTAACGAGTTAACAATGCTGTCTAAGCTAGCAGTACCTGTGTTAGCAGTAGGTACAGGTGTGGTGTTGGAGGTGGGGTTTAATGTAGCAGCAGCTGGATTAGCCACAACGCTAGCTGCACCAGCTAAGCTAGGTATGTGGGCACCAATGCTGTTAGCCAGGCTGTCTATTGAGGGTGGGGCTTGGGGTTCGGGTGCAGTGGGAGCAGAGGGAGCAGAGCCACCGATGGAAGTGGCAAATCCAGCCAATGATGGGATGTTGTTGGCTATAATGTCAGTGATGCCAGTCAGAGTCGGGAAGACGGCGTCACGGTCCGACCCACCTTGAGGAAGGGGAGGAGCATCTTCACCTGAGGAGGAGGACACAGTTACATCATCATTAGACAATGAAACACCTGTCATTCAAACAAACACACCTGTGCATCCATCTGCAATTCCAATGACGACATTTATGGCTATGTTTTTTTATTGACTGATACCTTTTTGCATCTGTATAAGATGGCACCAGAAAGCCATTTTAACATGCACTTTGCCGCCGTCAGTAATCAAAACACAACCATTAATCAAACCAATAACTAACAGCAGTCAACGTCAGGCAGTATTATCAGGTTTAACTGTTACATAATGCTTCTGCAGTGTTGATAAAACATCAGAAAATTAACACATCAGCAGTTTCAATTAAACTAAAGCTCCATGCACTGTGCATGGAAAATATTACCAATTTGTAACACAACCATAAAACTCAATGTCACATGTTGGCAGTCTTGACAGACCTCTTTGTTGATTTGTTATCAGTATAATCCATAAAAAGTTCAACTGTATCTGAATTTTATCAGCTCAACAATTTACTACAAGCAGGAAGTGGAAGAGACCATAAGAATGAATGTAGGAATTTACATCAAAACAAATAAAGATTAAAGACAAGAAGACTTGTGGATTCATGTTTAACAGAGACAGGATGTGAAGGAAAAATAGAGTTTGTATGAATATATAAAGCAGCAGCACGTGATCTTTACATTCATCGGATATTATGTGATCAGCAGCCAGAAGACAAACTGGTTTGAGATAATCACCAGTTTCAACAAAATGTGTTGCTACAAACCGGCTTGACTGTTCAGACTGAAAACACGCTGCAGCACGTAAGCAGCATCCGACTAAAAATAAACTACTGAAAAGACTGCTGTTCCTAATAAGAGGTTAACACACATTCAAATTACAGTACAATGCTATTGTATTTATCGTGTAATTATTTATTCAACTGAATTGATTTGAAACCTGCTGATGTCACTGTGACACCTTCACATGTCACAGTACAATCAAAACATCTCATCTCATCACAGTAAACTGACATGTCAGTAAAACTCATTCAGAGGTTAAACACTGTCTGTTTGTGTGTGTGTGTGTGTGTGTGTGTACCGGTGCTCAGGTAAAGCCCATTAGAGAAACCTCCTGGTTGCAGATTTTCGCCAGTCGGATCTCTGAAACAGAAAAATGAAAGGTTCGGATTTAAATAAGAGAAATAAAAATAATATATATCATGTTGATGCTACGTTGACTTCATCAGCTGAATGGTGTCTGTGTTATTCTTACATCTGTTCCCACACTATGTAACTTTGTGCTGCAGGTTGTTTTACGGCACCAAGTCACACACCAGCACCTATTTCACTGATTTTGGTGAAACTGGATCATATTTTATGGTGAACATGTTTCCTGAGTTTCCTGACAGCTGATTACTTTGAAAGTGAACTCACCTGTCATAAAGGGAACTCAGACTGTCCCTCACGTAACGAGATCGAGGCTTCGGGACAGGTGGAGGTGGAGTCATCTGGATGAGAGGGGAGACACTTACTGGATTGGTTTTATTTATGAGGAAGCAATAGACACCTGAAAACTGAGTTCACGTTGATGAGTGTGTTCATTTATTGACCCAGTGTCACAGATTAGCAGTGACTAACCAGGTTGTCTGACCAATTAAATCACATGATGGCAGAAGAAGTCAGACATGTCTGATTCTGACTGAAGAACTGTTAAAAATGTTTTTTTTCTCTTTATTAATGACAAATAAATGTAATAAACTGAAAGTTGAAGTTGAACTGAAGTTTTAGTCTCTAGATGAAATTCAAATTTAATTTCAAATCTTTATTTAATCCTCTGGTTTAAGTCAATATTAAACTTGCTGATGATTTCAAACCTGTCTGGAGCTCAAAGGCAAAACATTGTGTGCCTTACTGAATCTTTGGATTTTGATTTTGGATGTGTGATAGTTTTTAGATTAGCTTTGATCATTTTTATTTTATTCTACCAGTTTCCCAGCAAATTTCTGTGTTTCTTTATGACAGTTGTCTTCATGATCCTGTGATATAGATATATTAAAGATAATTAAATAAACTATAAGACCGGATAAAATCATTCCACACTGGTCTGTGTAGTTACTGATTTAACATAATTTAGTCCTTATTTTCACATTAATTCAGGCCTGATCGTCCTCCTCCAACCACTAAAATGAAAGAAAAATCTAAACAATAAACTAAACGATTCTTCATAACATTTCTAATTTCACAACAAGAAGAAGAAACTGAAAGTTTAACATTTTAAAACACAGAAGAAGAAACTCAACGTTTCCCGTTTGAATTCTCAGAAGAGGAAACTCAAATTCCCAGAATAAGAAACTCAAGAGTTTAAAAAACACAGGAGAAGAAACTTTGAATTCACAGAAGAAACCTGTTTGTCTTACCGTGTTGTGACCTCCTTACTGCCGAGAGAGAAACGAACACCTGAGAGACCTGCTGCTGATGTGTTGACCTTTCGATCTGTTCACCTGTCTTCCTGGTTACCAAACGATCTGTTCACCTGTTTTCCGGGTTATCTGTTGATCTGTTCACCTGTCTTTCTGGTTATCTGTTGATCTGTTCACCTGTTCCTGTCAGTAAATATCTTGTGTCGGTTTTGCTTCACATGTTGACGTTCTGCCTCAGATCCGCCTACACTCTTAAAACTGAACCGTCAAATCTACTCTCTCCAGGTGTGTTTCTCCCCAGCTGTGTGTGTGTGTGCGCGCGCGCGCTTCTGTCCAGGTGTTTCTCTCTTTGTGTGGAATTGTTGCAGTGTTCAGGTGGCTTTATGCTCACTGCGTGCTCACCTGAAGCGTTCATCTAATCACGTGTTTTAACTGTGAATGTTTTTACAGTGAAATGACACCGGTCCAACCTGTTGTAGGAATGTAGGTGTGTGTGTGTGTGTGTGTGTGTGTGTGTGTGTGTGTGTGTGTGTGTGTGTGAACTTCGACCTGTTAAGTCATTGTCGGAATTTTTGAACATTGAACGGAAACTTTTACTGAATATTTCCACTTTCACACTCAGACAATTTAAACTTGTTTTAAACTTAATAAGAAATGAAAGATATTCTAAGAATTTCAGGAGAAATTTATCACAGAGTTTGTTTCATTTTTTTTTTTTCATTCAGTAAGTGAAAATGATTTGACATTATAGTAAACCTCTTTCTGATTCAAAACAACTTGTCCAGGCTTGAGGATGATGCTGAAGGGACCTGATGTGAGATGGAGATGGTGAGATGTGATCTGAACCGTCTGATTCAGTCAAACATGGTGACATCTACTGGTCGACTGTCAGTGTTGCATTTACATGAATGGATTCAAATCAAACAGTCAGAAAGGTTCAAAGGGGCGTCAAACAGGTGAGAGCAGGTAATGAGAAAGAGAACTTCTCTTTCTTGGATCACATGACTGACACTATATTACCCAATAGGACAGCCGTACAATCATCTGATTAAACCATGTTAATTTTTTTTTTTTAATTTTCATCTTGAATACTTAAAATCTTAGATCAAGGGGTTGCCTGTTAGCTCAGTGTGCACCCCATGTCCGAAGGCTCAGTCCTTGATGCAGCGGCCCAGGATTCAGTTCTCACCTGTGGCTCCCCGACTGCTTGTTGTCCCCTCTCTTACTCCCTACCCTCCTGTCACTCTTTAGCTGTTTTTGTCAAATAAAGCTTGAAAACCCAAAAATATATTTAAAAGAAAACATTTAGGTCTTTACAACGATTGATCACCCACAATTTTTTCTATCTTTTCTGATTTTGGAGAGGAGGTTTTTAGAGAGAGTGTCATTGTGGGACTGACTTTTAGTCGTTGGCAAGAACTCAATAAAATAAAAGGCTGTGCTGGGCTTCTTGCTGTAGGACTAGTAAGTAATATTAGCTGGCTGCTCTGTATTGTGTTGTCACATTTCATTGATGTTTGGCTGTCTGTCCGAGCCTCCATCATGGGTACCAACCACAGACTCTTCTGACACAGTAAGTAAATGTTGGTCTGCTGACTCTTTGGAGGCGACACCCCGTGGTTATAAACAGCTCCATCTTCCTCAGCCCTTTAGGAGAGCAGGCGGTGATTTATCTGTTTTGAATAGGAAATGTTTTGTGCTCTCTCATTTCCTTTGGTAGTTTTATATCATTTGAGGTTTGAAGCTTTCTTATTTCAGGTCCTGAAACTGAACTTTTATCTATTGTTATGTTTCAGTGACACAGAATAATTATTCTGGGTGATTTAAATATTCATCTATGTTGTCCTTCGTCTGGTGAATTCCTAGTTGAATCATCATCAGTTCCAGGATATAACACAACTACAGCTACATATCCTCAACTTCTTGGTAGATGTCTTTGAATCTGACCACAAAGAAGTTTTCTTCTTATTTAAAACCACATTCCATCATTTCCTTCTGCATTTTTTACTGCTGACTCTGCAGCCAAATTCAGTCATTGTTTCATTCCCATAAAAACACTCCAGATGAATTATTGATCTCTTTCAGCAGTCACTGTCTGTTGACCACATTGCTCCCACGAAATTCAGAAGGATAAAATCAAACATCAACACACTCGATCACTGAAACAACAGTGAGGAAGACTTCAACACAAATAAAAATTACTCCTAAAAATTTGTCAGCACTCATTAACAAGGTTAAAATATATTCCAAAAATAATTATAACCCCAAAGTCAATTTAAGGTATTTAAGTAATCAGGTCTGTGGTATAGATCTTGATCTTTGAGATGTTTCCTGTTTCCTGCCCAGAGATGTTTACAGATGCTAATTAGCTTATAGTTAACTCTGATCCAGCTAAGAAGCTGTACATGGTCAAATAAACAAACATAAGTAAATAAACCTGGTAATGACTGCACAGAGAAATTTGCTGGGTATTTTATTTGGGAAGCTTCGACCACATTTGGTCTCAAATCACGTCATATCCACGTCTATAAACTGATGCACCGTGGTTTATTGCACAGAACCATCGTGGAAGGGGCGAGCGACTAACCTCTGTGGCTGTTCTGGTCTCTATAACTAATTTCCCTGTTTATGACAACTGCACTGAGTCTGAATTTTTATCATTCAAGTTATATTCAGGCTTAACGTTACGTAACAGCATGGCGGCTTTAATAGATGGCTTGTTTGAGCACCCAGGCTTCATTAAGCCTGCCTCAGGTCTGCCTGAAGATCCACGTCTTTGTCAATTTCATATATAATTGCATATCTTGGACCTGCAGAATTGTTTGATGGAAAATTATAGATGCATGCTAGTAGAAATGTATTAAGATTATTTCTCATATAAATTTGCTATGTAAGCTGTTTATCTTTCTTGTAGTCATCATATTCTCATGTTTTCCTACCTCATGGTATCCTTAGATGAGCAGGATGTTTCAGACAACTATGATAACTGGTATGTTATGTCTGAACTGCTATCCGTGCTGAGCTCAAGCGCATAAAATCTAACGTCGGAGTCCAGACTCGAGGAGTCGAGGGGGGAATGTCAGCATGGACAGCAGAGGTAGGGTCAGCACAACTCAAGAGCTCAAGAAGCTAGTGGATGACTTGTCTGATTGTTAAAGGGTAGGCACTTTTCAGAAAATAAAGGCCAGGTGATTGGACGAGTCATCTGACCATCAGTGGCCAACTTCAATCAATCAGATCAATGAACCATGTAACTTAGTCAAACTCTTGTAGAAGATCGAAGCCTTCAGTGCCATTCTTTGGTCTTCTTTCAATGAAGAAATAGTCTTGAGTTCCAGGGCACGCAATAGTGAATGGCACCTTAGCCTCCACGATCTGTGTTGGTGCTCCCGTATGCCGAAGACACCCAAAGACTCCTGGGATTCCTGACTTTTGCTCTATTATATCCAGGTACTTGTGTTTGAACTCTACCTTCCGTTCCACAATCAAAAGAGGGATGTTGAGTGAAAGCTGTGTAGACTCATGTTGTTAACTTTGGGTAGTAAACCTGGTCAGGGAACTCGCTGGGATCTGGTGCTGACCCTTCCCCTGCCTTTATAATGATGTCTTTGATCTCCAGTAAGGAGTTTGCTCCTGTTCAGGTCTTTCTCAGGTATTCCTCTAACTTCTTTGGGAACTACAGTTTTACGTGTATGTCTCTTTTCTACAAACAGCTTTTTAACAACCCTCAATCTGTACTGTTGTTACCTCCATCTCCTGTCACCTTCTTTAGATGCAAACCCTTATATCCCAAAATGGTACACAATGGACATGAGGGCTTCCAGCTTCTTCTTCACAAGCCCAACAAGAGTTGCATTTACAGTATGTTTGATTTGTTATGATTATATTATTTATCATCAAATACTAGCGAGTCAATGTTTTTGCTAACAGCCAAACATCAAGCAAGTGCAACAACACAAGACATAGCAGCCAGGTAATGTTACTTACTTGTCCCACAACAAAAAGCCCAACTTGGCGTCTGTCTTTTAATCTTTTATTTCACCAAGCTCTTGCTAACAACTAAAAGTCAGTCCCAAATCTACTCTTTTTCGGCTTCTTGCTTGATCACTCTCTCTTTTTCTCTTCTTTGTTTCCTCTTCAGTCTCTTCTTCTCCTGTCATTACATCTGTAGAGGCTGCTGAGCCTGGTTATATTACCCGCTTGCCCAGCTCTGGTTCTGGCACGACATTGGCTTCACTCCTCCTCAGCATTCCCCTGTTTCTGGCCTGAACACTTTCTACTTACAGTGTTCCAAACTACTACCACCCTAACCCAAACATTAATCACAGTGTTGGCAGCCCGGCCAACAAACTGAGCTAACATTAGCTAACAGCAGCTACAGTTGGCAGCAGTTTACTTCACTGTCCATCAGGAAACTCTGTAAATAACAGAGTCAAGACAGAGCACTATGCGATTCCTTAGTGATCAATTAATCAATTTGTCTGCTGATATATCTCTTAACCTCCCTCTCACTCTCTCTCTCACACACACACACCACTCTATTTAATCAGCTTTAATGCAAAAGACACACACACACACACACACACACACACACACACACACACACACACACACACACTCAACAGTAAAAAGAAGTAGAAAGTCACAAAAAGACCTTTATGAGTGCGTGCGTGCGTGTTTGTGTGTGTGTGTGCATGTGTGTGTTTTAGTATGTGTGTGTGTGTTGGACTCGGTTCACTTCCTGTCAGAGAGAGAGGGGAGGGAGGACGAACGACAGAGAGACAGATTGAAAACAGACGTTGGCTCTCTCCCTCTCTCTCCCTCTCTCTCTCTCACACACACTGTGAGTCAGTCTGTTGGTTTCCATTCGTCGTCCGTCTGGAATGAAGTCAGACTGAGGAGAAGAAGAAGAAGACCAGTGAAGGAAAGGAGTGAGAAAACCCCTGAAGAAGGTGGAGCAGGAGTAAGAAGAAGAAGAGGAGGAGGAATGAGAAGAAGAGCAGAAGCATCAGAAGGTTTGAAACAAACATCTCTTTCTTATTGTTCAGGCTATTAACTTGGTCTCTGTGGCAACCAGCTGATTCTGCTGAGTCGACTTGTTTCTGACACTGCAGTAAAACTACCACAGTGTATAAATACTCTGTTAGCCGCTTCAGTCCATGAAGTAAAAGTACTAATGCATGCATATATAGAAGTGTGTACTCTAACGTCTCATTTATGTGAGAATGCATCACATTTTATAGTCTGATCACGTCGGACGTGCATGATTACTTTTTTAAATCATGCTCTGTCACTGTGGGCCAGACCAGTAAAGCCATTTCATAATGATCCATAAATAATGTTTCCCCTTCTGTCCTAAAGTCCTAAAGCTGTATGCGTTTAATAAACCATCAATGTGCAAAACAGATAATGAACAATAATTGTCATGTCAACAACAATCTCAGTGTTTCTACCTTCAGTCGTTCAGCTGTCACTACATGCGATCGCTGAAGTGTTTTGTCTCCTGGGTTTGAGACAGAAGCAAAAATATTATTTTACTTAATTCTTTGTCGAGAGGTCAAATCGGGAACAGCAGTGCATTTCATTCAAGTCATCCTTTTGTGTGCCAGTTTACGCCCACGGGCCATATGTTTGACACCCCTGCTGTAACCTGTTGTCAGGACAATAAATCTGTTTTTTTAAATGATCAGACATCACCATTAATGATGAAAACATATTTACTGTGAGTAATGATTAAACAACACATAAACACTGAAATCTCTGGTCAAAACAAACAGTAATATTCTTTAATTTTACCAGACAATACTGTAAAGGAATAACTAATCAGGATTGATCACGATTGATAAGTTAGAGTGAAGACTTAAGTAGTAGTACTGAAGTTTGCCTGTGAGTAAAAACATACATAACGACCGACGTGATTGTTATGTGATGTGACACCTGGTTTACATAAACTCACACAATCACTGGTTCTGCTCTTAAAACCTCGAATTTTGCATTTTTTCATGATGACACGATATGATTAAACCCTCCCTAAAATAAAAGTGTTATTTTTAGTTTTAAATGTGTTTCAAGTAAATTCTTCAGAAAAAGCCAATAAATCAAATATGAGTCTGCTCTTTGTTTTTATCGTGAAACATCTGCAGGAAGTGAGTCTTATTGAAAAATAGTCTGAAGCTGAAGTGACTGGACTGGAGCGATGCGCAGATTTACAGATGAAAATCAATAATCCATAACAGTGTGATCATATGAAATGTTCCTGTTCTGTTACTTTCATTGTGCCTTTATGTTTACAGTCATTCATGAGCTTCTTCTGTCTCTTTCTGAAGGTCAGAGGTAGCTGACATCAGCCTGTGATTGACAGCTGTCAATCATCTGATCTCAACCAATCAGGAGACAGAAAAACATGCAGTAGAGACAGACAGGTGAGCTACCTGCAGATCAGGTGAGTGTGAAGTCAGAGGCCATAAAATTCCTCTGACTGATCATGTGACTCCTGGTGGACAGTCATCTCTTTAAATCCATGCATTCTTCGCCTACATTACCCACGATGCACTTCTCTCTCTGGCAGCTGTGTGGAATATTGTGGTGTGTCCTGATTTGTAGTCATCAACCAACACTAACATCACTTGAGGACATTTATCAGAATTCACACAGTTCCGTCTGGAGACACTAAATCATTAATACTACTTCAAAACGTGCAGTAGAACTACACCTGGAAACACCTGAGAATTAGGTGCAGAAAACCTTGAGGAAACCTTGAAAGAACATACACTTAGGTATCTCTTGTCAGATGACAGCAGATACTTGTTAGCTGTGTCTGACATGAGTTCTTGCCTTTGGTTCCCCAATATCACCGATGCTCAGTAGATGGTACCAACGATGTTCTGGGTGTTTTTAATCACCAGCTGCAGGGTCCTCTTATCCTGGACCAAGCACATCCCACGATGCCAGTAGATGACGATCCAGTCAGGATGATTAAACAGAAAATAATGTTAGCAAGAATTTCCTCAGTAATGCAGTCGATTCTGAGTTTAGCAGGTGGAGATGTGAGATGACATAAAACTGTTCACCTGAAATTAAAATTTGGTTGATGGTGGTGGTGTTGTCGGCAAACTTGTCTCGGTACATTGGGGGCTGTACAGTGTGAACAGCAGAGGGCCGAGCACACACCACTAGAGTAGAGGAGGTGTGACTTCCAGTCTGAACTGTCTGTGATGAAGTCCAGTTGCGGAGTGTGGTACTGTGCCGAGTTTCATGGGACAGATCTAAATCAGCAAATAGCATCCTAGCAGTAGGTGCTGTTATTTTCGAGGTGTGTAAAGAATGAGCAGGGGGCCATGGAGGATCTCATCATGGTGGATCTCTTGGTTCTGAATGCAAACTGGTTTTGGTCCTGACTGATTGGGATGTCGTCTTTGATGTGCTGTCTCAAAGCACTTCATCAGAATCATTTAGACTCCAGTTCAGGTCCAAACTGAGAGACTGATCCCCTGGAAGAGTTAATCAAGATTATTTTTACACATACTCAGAGTACAGTTCATCTCTTATATCCAGAAATAAGAGCTGAACTGTGACTCCCATGTTTGCTGAGCTCTGACTGGCTGCTCTGAGCCAATCGGCAGGTCAACATGAACAGACTCAATGTGTGACATTACAGTTTCACCTCCTTCAGCTGAGGAAGAAGTACCGAGACTTCCAGTAAACCCTGTAACCTTTATGACCTCTATCCTGAACCCTGAAACCTTTACCGACTCTGAAAACACAGCGCAGGATAGCTGTAGATTGGTGACATCATCAGTGACATCCTCAGTGACATCACTGCCGTCCTGCAGGACTGAACTCAGATTTAACAGAAGCTGCAGAGTTGCGATTGGATGAAAACTGCACGATGAAGAAGAGTTTAAAACTGGGCTGGAAAGTCTACCCTCGGCTGCCCACAGGAAATACTTTACTGTTTATTTTCTTCTTCGGTGGTCGACTCACATTCCTCCCTTATGCAGGATCAATGAGCCCTCTGATTGGCTGAGATCCCCAGGGATGCATTCTGATTGGCTGACTGGACTCCCTTTTTTAAAACTTTTTTTCTCTCTCTGGAAGAAGAAAAAAAAAACAAAATCCCCCTGTGAAAACACACACTCAGTAACACACAGCCACACACACAGCCACACTCAGAGGAATGCGTTCAGGTCTGTTTGAACCATCACAGCTCAAATGATTTCACAGACGCTCTGTTTCAGTTTAACTCTAGACTGACTGATTTCACACTGTCTTCAGTGTCCCAAACTTTTAGTGGATCCTACATTTCCCATCATTCATCTGGAGTTGTGTCTTTTGTGGACAGACGTGGACTTTTATAGACTTGTCTAATATTTATTTTGGTTGTTTGTGACACTGTTGATCAGTCAGCTGTGACGTTCCTTCAGTCTTCCCATGTCCAATACAGAGAACAGACATTTCTTATCCAGACGTGTTTGAATCTCAGGTGTTCCTGTTCTGTTTAATCTGCATCTACAGATGCTGCTATACTGTTTGGCTGAAGTCCAATAGCTTCACACTCAAAACTGTCTCCAGCATTGTTTATTGACACACTGACAGTCACGTGACTAATGTGCCTCAGATCTCAGCTTTGGTTTTTAATTTTAAGTTTCTAGTTTCTTATTTAAATGATAGAGCAATGTTCCTTCTTTAATAATTCACATGAAATCATTGGATGGAAATACATTATGATGATAGTTAATTAAGTATTCTTAATCACTGTCACTTGATGAAGACTTCTCATTCTCAGAGACTCATTTTATACTGCATGAGGTCTCAAACGACCCCCTAATTCTTTATCCCCAAGACCTACACTTTGTTACAGACTGTATGTTATTCATTTGTGGTCTGATGGTATCACTGTGACATCATTAGGCCACATCAGAGATCATATCCAGGTTGTAGGTGGAAATAAACAAACCTCCATCAGTGTAACCCTGTGATGTTTAAACCTGTAGGATGATTTAGGTCCTGCAAATATCAAATATAAATATCATATTAAACGTTCAAACTAGGAAGTAACAAGTAGTATCATCAACAAGGGATCCACCAATCATTAAAGGCAGCTCAGTTACACAAAGTCACACTTGAAATATCTCTGGTTATATAATGTCAAAGTTAGACTTTTAATTTGAAATCTCTCCCCTCTCTGTGTTGTTATTCAGGGTCGTCGGCCAATCATGGCATCCATCAGAAGACGAACAAGAAGTCTGAATGTGCTGCACTTCCTGCTGGGTGGGTAACGGCAATAAAACATCCATCAGACTTCAGAGGTGGGCTGACACCTGTCTGACTGACTGTCTGTCTGTCTGTCTGCAGGTGTGCTCCTGGTTCATCCCGATGGGAGCATGTGTCTGGAGCTGCAACCTTCATCCACTGAAGTTCTGCTCAACTCAAATGCCAACTTCACTGTGGTCAGTAAACATCTATCTGTGTCTCTGCAGGTTTGTGTGTCTCTAGGTGTGTTTAGGTACCTGTCTCTGGTGGTACCTGTCTGTCTCTGCAAGTGGGTTCAGGTACTTGCCCGTCTTTGCAGGTGTGCTCAGGCTGGAGTCAGGTGACATGGCGGTTACCTCAGGATGTTTTGATGGACGAGGTTGACGTGAACAGTCAGGGGTCCAGCAGTATCCTGCAGCTCTCTAACGTCACCTGGAAGAATTCTGGGAGATACACATGTGAGGAGACATCATCCTATCAGAGCAAAGTGGTCGACATCTTCATCCCTGGTCAAGGTGACCATGATATTTATCCTATATCAATCATACCTGTCCCACCTTTAAGACCTGTACTTGCTGATGTATCCATCCTACCTGTCACCCCCCATTAGGTCCAGAGGAATGGTTTGTCCCGCTGGGTCCAGGTGTGGTGATGAAGGAAGCAGAGGAAGATACCATCCCCTGTGTTGTGTCTGACCCGAAGCTCAACATCTCGCTGTACGAACGTCCCGGTAGGATACTGGTTAGCGGGATGACGTATGAGCCGGGCCATGGCTTCACAGGTCATCTGAAGGACACGTCGTACATGTGCGTGGCCACCAATGGAGACGTGGAGAAAGAGTCACAGGTGTACTACGTCTTCAGCATTGTAGGTGAGGAGATTAAATTAAGATTGAACTAGATTAGATTATGAATTTAAATAAACTAATTCTGAATTAGATTCCCGTTTGACAGGCAAAAAGTTCCCGTGGTGTCAGTGTGGTGGACCTTTATTATACTTTGATTGGGGGCGTTGGGAAACAATTTTGATATCTGAGGGCCGAACACCAAGAAATGTGAAATCCAACAGGGGTGTCTGTACGCCATCAGTTCCCTTCATCCACACATAGGAACCTTTTTTTTTATCTTGGATTTCTCGTGTTGCACAACAAAAATAAATGATGATGCAAAAGTTTGAAAAATCGCAGCAGCAGTAGATATTAAAGTATCTCATGTGATTCCTGATTTTTAGCACCACCTGTTGGGCCGGAAAGGTTTTGACCTTTTATTTCCAACCTATGAATTGTCCTAAATGGCAAATGTCAGTGCAGCTCTGAGAGGTTCAGAGTAAATGATATCAGTTAATATGTGCTTTAGAGGATCAGTCAATATTAGATTTATAAATGGTTAGAGGTAGTTAAATTAGATTATGTTAGATTATATCAGATGGGCAGGGTGAGTTTCATTAGATTAGATAAACTTTAAATTATTGTCTGAGCCTCTCTCCCCAACTGTCTTAGTTCCTAAGGTGATGGAGGTGGATCTGACGGTGTCCAGCAGTGTGCTGAAGCAGGGGGAGGTCCTGACTGTAAACTGCACCGTCAAAGACACAGAGATGGTTTACTTCCAGTGGGACTTTCCCCGAAAAAAGGTACCAGTCTCTCTCTCCATCTGGCTGTCTGTCTGAGCTGCAACGTCATCAAACTGTTTCATTACTTTAAAGTTTTTCTCTCGCTCTGCTTCAGGATTTCGAACCTCTGACAGACTTTCTGCCCAATCGGATCCGCTCATTTGTAAACATCTCTGCAGCAACAGTGGCAGACTCTGGTGGGTCCCTGAGTAAAAGGTTCTGCTGCCTGACAGACCATGCAGAGGGACCAAAAAAACACTTAAACACTGTGTCGTTTATAACGTGAACTAATTATTGATGTTCATCTGTTACTATGGTAACTAAATCAGCTGTTTTGGGGGGTTTTGCCTAACCACAGTGACTGCTGTTGTTTCCTGTAGGTGTGTATGTGTGTGTGGTGCAGGAGACGATACAGGAACGAACTGTGAAGAAGAATGTCACGGTGACAGTACTGGGTGAGTACACACAGACAGGTAAACACACAGACAGGTAAACACACAGACAGGTAAACACACACAGACAGGTAAACACACAGACAGGTAAACACACAGACAGGTAAACACACAGACAGGTAAACACACAGACAGGTAAACTGTCTTTCTCTCTCTGCAGATCGAGGTTACGTCTACCTGTGGCCTTCAGGTGAGACCAACGTGTCGTCTCTCCTACATCACACAGTGGAGTTCAGTGTGGAGGTCGATGCGCACCCTGCTCCGACCGTCCTCTGGACCAAAGACAACCAGACCGTCGCCATGGAAACCACCTCCATCACCACAACACACCACATAGATCAGAGGTCAATAATAAAGACAACTAAAACTGATTGATTGACTGGTTGATTGATTGATTGATTGATTGATTGATTGATTGATTGATTGATTGATTGATTGATTGATTGATTGATGTGCAGGTATTTCAGCACGCTGAAGCTGGTTCGAGTCCAGATGGATCAGGCAGGAAGTTACACAGTCACAGTTTCCAATGAAGATGACATCCAGGAGGTCGTCTTTAACCTGGAGGTCAAAGGTGAGACCTGCGTGCTTATCAGTGTGTGTGTGTGTGTGTGTGTGTGTTCACTTGTCTGTGTGTGTGTGTGTTTACCTGTCTGCGTGTGTGTACAGTGCCCCCCAGGATCACGTCTCTGTCGGAGCTCAGCAGTAAGGCGGTGCTGTGTGTCAGCGAGGGAGCTCCGCCCCCATCTGTCACCTGGTACACCTGTCACAGCTCAAACAGGTAAACACACACACACACACACTGCAGTGTAATAGTATATGTGTTGTGTAATAGTAATATATAGTAATACATAGTGTTTGTCTCCTGCAGGTGCAATAATGTGACGGGTGGCTGGAGAAGCCTATCAGCAAACCCGGAGAGCGGAGCTCCGCAGCAGAACACCACTGAAGTGGAGGAGAGAGGAGTCACCCAGGTGACGAGTGACATCATCACTGTGATGTCATCAGATAATAAAGTATCATGATGTGACGATGACTGACATCTGTGTGTGTGTGTGTGTGTTTGTCTCACCTGTGCAGGTACGCAGTGTGTTGACACTCAAGAGTCTCTCCTCTTTGTCAGCTGTTCGCTGTGAAGCCAAAAACTCTGCAGGACGACGAGCAAGAGACCTGCGAATACTGTCCACCTGTATGTACATATACTGCAATACTACTACAGTACAAGACTATACTACTGACCTCTGAATACTGTCCACTTGTACATACAAATACTGCAATACTATAGTAGTACTTTACTATAATGCTGGCCTCTGAATCTGTCTCCAGCTCTCCTGTCTCAGGTTGCTGTATTGGCAGCAGTTTTGGTTTTGGTCGTCATCGCTGTCATCTTCCTCATCATTCTCATCCTCCTCTGGAGAAAAGTTAGTACTCAGTGTAGTACTATTATACTACGTCTACCTGGTCGCCATGACAACATGAGATTCTTTTATTTCTTCCTCCTCTCTTCCTTTGTTAGAAACCTCGTTATGAAGTTCGTTGGAAGGTTATTGAGTCGGTGAGTCCTGACGGACAGCAGTACACCTACCTCGACCCCACCCAACTGCCCTACAACTCCGCCTGGGAAGTACCACGAGACAACATAGTACTAGGTAGTACTAATAATTTAATCCCAAATGAATCCCATTCATCCCAGTTAATTCTAACTTAATCTTAATTTCCTTTAATTTTAACTTAATATAAATTTTGTCTGCCTGCCTTCCTTCATTCCTTCTTTTCTATTTCTGTCTCCAGGTCAGGTGTTGGGTTCAGGTGCATTCGGTCGAGTTGTTGAGGCAAATGTGTCTGATCTGCTTCGCTCTCATTCTACAACTAAAGTGGCAATCAAGATGGTCAAACGTAGGTACCTGTCTGTCATTATTGATATTTTCATTTCACGTCTGAAATCACTAACTGAAGTGGTGTGTGTATTCTCAGCCAGCAGCGGTGCAGTTCAGTCTCTGATGTCGGAGTTGAAGGTCATGGTTCATCTCGGTCCTCACCTGAATGTTGTCAACCTGCTGGGAGCGTGCACAAGAGGAGGTGAACACTTAAATCCGATTGTAATTGTAAACTAACTCCAAACCAACCCCAAACTAAATCTAAACTAATCCTGAAACAATCCTAATCTGATTCTAAATTTACCCAAAATGAATCCTGGGTTAATTCAAAATTATTTCTTAACTCATTCTAACTTAATTCTCAATTAATTCTCTCAATCTTTGTTCAGGTTGTCAGATTCAATTATGTTTTATTTCTATCTTTTCAAAATAAAAGCCCTCCATGATATTTGGTATTGGTTGATCTGCATCAGGCTCTCTGTTACTACATAAGAACTTTGATGCTTCATTGTGTGATCAGTTAGTTAAAACTTACTGTACATTTTATATTCTGTTAAAGGTTTCAGTTGTGGTCCTAGACTGTTGTCATGGTGATCTGTCTGTCTGTCCAGGTCCTGTCTATCTGATCACAGAGTTCTGTCGTCATGGAGACCTGGTGAACTACCTGCAGAGGAACAAACACACCTTCTTACAGAGCGACCCACACACCAAGAGGTCAGCACAGACACAGTGAAGATGACTTATATCCTCTCTGCCTGTTTGTCTCTGTCTCGCTCTCTTGCTCTATCTGTATTGAGTGTGAGTGTCTCTCGCCCTGCAGTGACAGTGATGGAGGTTACATGGACATGAATAAGGAGAGCGCTCAGTATGTCGCCATGAAGGAGCTCAGCTACGCCGACATTGAACCTGCGGTGTATGAGACGCCGTACACACCGCCAGGTGATAAATGTAGTACACCATGTACAAGTACTGCATCCATATGATACACTTGACTTTTGTTAAACCTGAACTGACTCGTCGTGTTGGTCTCTTTCAGACCAGCAGGAGGCGTCGCTCCTCCTCAGTGACTCTCCTCTGCTGACACTCAATGACCTCCTCAGCTTCTCCTTCCAGGTTTCTCAGGCCATGGACTTCCTCTCAACCAGAAATGTATGTTCACTCATCAATACATTACTCATACATGTGTTGCCCATTCACATGTCATGCTGTGTGTTCACGTGACATGTTGCGTGTCCTACAGTGTGTCCACAGAGACCTGGCAGCGAGGAATGTGTTGGTCTGTGAGGGAAAACTGGTGAAGATATGTGACTTTGGTTTGGCCAGAGATCTGATGAAAGATCAGGATTACATTGCCAGAGGCAACGTCAGTTAACTTCATCAAAAACGGTTAAAATTACAAATACTTTGGTGTGTTTATAGGCAGAACGTTTAAATTAATGTTGCCCATTTTCAGAGCTTCCTGCCAGTGAAGTGGATGGCTCCAGAGAGTATTTTCCAAAACATTTACAGCAGTCAGAGTGACGTCTGGTCCTATGGAGTGTTACTGTGGGAGATTTTCTCTCTGGGTAAACCAGTATACATCTACACGCACATACACACACCAGCTTAAACCTGTATACATTTCCATCAGTGTAATATTTTGTATGTTTTGTCCCAGGTGGGAGCCCATACCCCGACGTTCCCATGACCCAGGAGTTTTATTCTGCTCTGAAGAGAGGCTACAGAATGAGTCGACCTGACCACGCTCCCGACAACATGTACAGCACGCAAACTCTTTACACCTTTCACATATATTGTGACACTTTTTGCACATATATTATTCATGTTTAATACATTGTACACATTTCCAAACATTTTATCTAAGTTTGACACATTTTATACACTTTTACTTTTACACCGTATACAAGTTTTATACGCCTTACACAATTTTGTTTTTTTTTAAACTTTTTACATGTTTACAGAGATTTTACACACATTTTCCATATTTTACAGAAACAGGGTTTTGTTTTTCATTTTTTACATGCTTTACACATTTTGTGTGATCCACAGTTACCCATAACAACCTTCTCTAAAGCATGATTCCAGCTTAAGGCACAGAGTTCACGAATGACTGACCTTTTGTCTTAAAACAACGTGTCTGACAGCCTGTTGTGTTCTGTCTTCAGTTTCGATTTGATGAAACAGTGTTGGGAGGAGAAACCTCAGTTCAGGCCTTCTTTCTCCTCACTGGTCGCCTCCGTTGGCAACATGTTGAGTGACGACTACAAAAAGGTAACGGATGAATTTGTTGTTTTTCATCAAGGAGACAAAGATTCAAACAGTTTAAAATACGAGAAAGTTTTACGTGACATGGTGCATATCACTTCAGTTAGACTGGATTTCTCTTTTCACTTTCACTTCACCTGACATTTCAGTTACTTTCAGAACTGTTACATCCCGTCAACTGACACCTAACTTCAAACTGAAACTTAAGTTTGAATATTCACTTTTCACTGAAACTTCTGTTAGGATTTCTACCATTTCATATCAGTTTGATTTAAGGATTACAGTCAGTAACAGTCAGTGACCGTTGTGTTTCAGTGTTACCAGCAGCTGACCGAGAACTTCATGAAAAGTGAAAATCCAGCTGTTGTACGATCCAGACTGAGTCCATCCATAGCTGTTGGAGATCAGATTGATGGAGAGACGGACCCAGATGGTCAGACTCACAAAAACACACACTGAATTATCATTACCGATAATTTTATTGATGATTTTGTTGAACAAAAAAAAGCTAAACTCAACAGCCTCCCTGTTGATTACAGGAAGTCCCGACCCTCAGGTGAACTCTCACCTGTTGAAGGTGGAGCCAGAGGAGGCAGGCCCCTCCCACGGCACTTACATCATCCCTATCACAGACATCACCATAGAAACCAGTGGTGGCGCTGCGCTGGACGCAGTCAGGTACGAACATTAAATAATTTCCTGAAAGAAACCCAAATAAAACGGACATATTAATAAAAAGCTTCAGTTTAAGGTGAAACCATCAGACCACTTTTTTCAAATGAAAACAGTGTACATGTGTTGATCAGTTCATGTCCAGACAGTTTAGTTCATTTATTAAAGTATTTGAATTCTACATATTGTGTTTTAAATATGCAGCCTGGGTGTTGTGAAGTTGAATTTCAACATGGGGCCTTATGAAGAATCACTCGTTCTGGAGACAACCTCAAGTGGTCGTTCAAGGAACTGCAGTTTTTGGCACCGAGGTTGTTGCTTAGTTATATATAATAAAGATGATGATCTTCCTCCTCTGCAGCCCTCAGCTGTCAGATACTCAGGATACAGCGGGAGCACAGGAAGTGACATCATCAGAGGACAGACAGGAAGCCGAGGAGCTTCCTGCTTCATCCTGCAAACGTGAGGAAGAGGAGGAGAGCTGCCTGTGAAGGGTTCAGCTGCCTTCCAGACTGGGTGGAGGGTTTAATTAGGGCACAGAACATCCTGCCAGACAGAGAATAGGGGTTCAGTGCCCCATGGAGTCTGCCACAAACTTCATCAGCTCATCTCTCACTCATTCCTCAAACGATGACATCATCACCAGTGCTGAGGTCCTACTGAGCAGGGCAATATTTTACCCACAGTGTTGACTGTAAGGCTGCCAAAGGAAACATTTTTTATATATATATATATATTTTTTTGAAATTATGTTTGACACAGGAAACAGAAATATTATTCCTGTTGAAATTAGTTGTGTCCACAGTAAACAGATTTATAACTTTATAATCTTCAGCTTCATATTCTTTATTTACTCGTATTATTCTGAAATGTCTGTATTATATCTGTGTTATTATTTTTATTATCTGCTTTATTCAAACTGCTCTGATTGATGTCAGAACTGAAGCTGTTTATCCAAATAAATATCAAAATGAAATCTGTTTGTTTGTATTATTCAAACTGTAGCCACACTTTAAATTTTTTACTTTATATTATTATTTATTACCGCACAGTTAAACTTGTTTATCATGAAATGTGACGTTAGAAATATTTCACAATTAATAACACAATTTCACTGTTTATTAATTTAATTTCCATTTCCCCTTTATTCGATTTGTTGATTTCACTGAGTACAATCATGCTCCCTCAGCGGTGAAATGGACCAGCGCTTTGGGCGGTGGTGTTGGTGTGGACACGACCAGACCGCCGCCCCTGAGCGGTGAATGCAAGGAACACAACAAACCTCGAGTTCGAGGAGACATTGGCCCCCATCCTCCTCCTTCTCCTTGTGTTGGTTTGTGGTGGTAGCATGTCTCACATTGCAATCTGTGACAATAAATAGCATTACATTGTGTAACTCAGTCTGTGTATTGTGTCATGTGACACAGACAGATGGTCTGTTGTAACTTTTCTGTACATTCAGCTAGTCTGGTGTGTTTCATGTACTTACCAAGAGTAACACACGAGTCACCCTCATGCGCTGGCAGGATGTTTCTCCAGCAACCTGCAAGGTGTGTCTTCACTGATCGATTATGAGTCACCTGTCAACAATTCTTGATGCTCTTCGATCAGGAAGAGAAACCAGCAGAAGCTAAATGTGCTAAAATATTAAAGTAGTTGTTAGATTCCAGACATAAAATTATCTGAACTCTCTTGTATTTAAAAAGTATTTTGAAAATCAAATTAGAGTCTATAAACTGGATTGTTCAGCATCCGTATATGTGTGACATCCTCAGAAAAAAACTGAAATGTGTCCAGATGTCTGTTTTTAAAATACTGTTTGTTTTTTATCACTCTCCTGATCTCTGCCTTCCTCCAGTAGCCAAATGTTCACCCACAATTGAATGCAATAATCATTAAACAAACATTAGTGAGCTATGATTTTGTGTTGATGAAGATGATGTCAGATTTTTCATTTCATGTTCCTCTGAAGTTGGAGCCTTTCCTCTCTGTCATGCCAACAGGAGGTGGTGTTTTACTAGTCCCCTCCATCCATGCCCCCTCCATCAGTCTGCTCATGCCCTCTCCGCATGTTTTTTTATACTTCTGTGTAATGTGGAACAAAGAGAAGTTCGGAAAAGTGCTGAATGTTAAAAAATGTTTCCTCAGAAAGAAAGTTAGTCAAGGACTAAAAGTCCTTCTTCCTCTTTTTCTCAAAAAGTTCAAAAACATCAAGTTTTTGCTAAATCTGACAATCAGCTGAAAAAGACTTCATCACAGGCTTATATATGCTGTGTACATTTACTCAACTGCTGTGTGTAAGTACAAACCTGAGGTACTTGTGCCTTACTTGAGTACTTACATTTTATGTAACCTTAACTTCTACTCCACTATATTCACCCAACAGCTTTAGTTACTAGTTATTTTCCCATTCCCATCCAGTGAAAACCATATATCTGATGTGTTGGTGCTGAATGTTTGTGAACTGGAGGATGAGGAGGATGACTTTTCAAGGTTAGCTTGAAAAGTCATCATCACAGAGTTGAAATCAGGCTGAAAAATAGCTGCTGCATGATTTTATAGACTATGATGCATTGCTCTAGATTAAACTAGCCAACATTATATAAATATAATATCTACAGCAAAATGCAACATACACATGAATGGTGTTAATGAGACTAATTAAACTAGTGTTAATAATAGCATCATAAACACATTTATTGTCATAAGACATTCATAAACACTTCAAAACAATAAGGTTGTTAACAGTTTAACAGACTGTTTAATATAACAAGTTAATAAAACCCTCATGAAACACACTGTTTTTTAATTTGTTTTCAGAAATGTGTTTTGTTAAATGTTGTGTTTTGTAAAATTTGCATTTTGTAAAATGTTGCATGTTGTGAAATTACAGTTTTGTGAAATGTGTGTTTTATAAAACGTGTGTTTTGCAAAATAGCATGTTTTGTAAAATGTTGCGTTTGGTAAAATTGTGCTCTGTAAAAAATTGCATTTCGTGAAATGGATTTAGTGAAATGTTTCCTGAAATTTGTTTTTTGAAAATTTGTTCTTGAAAATGTGTGTTGTGAAATGTAATTTATTGTGAGATGTGTTGTGCAAAATGTGTTTTCTGAAACATTTTGTTTTGACCTGTTTAACCTTTTTAAATATATACATATATCAAACTGATGTGATTACTGATGTTTTAAATTAAGTTTTTAGAATCTTTTACATTGTGTACTTTACCTTATTGTTGAAAGATACTGTAATTGTACTAACAATTGTACTATTTTTCAAAGGTTGTTTTGGAGCTATATTTAGAACATTTTCTTTGTGGCTACATAAGATTGGCATTTATGTACAAAAGATGGAATTTTGGTTTATTTCATTTACTCTTATTTTGAAGGATTTCATGTCTTTTATCAGACAGGAAATAAGAAAAGAGACTCTGAGATTCTGTCAGGACTCGAACTTTTCACAGGAAAACAATACACCAAGTGCTCCACTTACTCCCCTGAATAGACAGACAGGGTACTGGGGGTCAGGTGGAGAATGGTGTGGGTGGGGTCTAGTCAATTGGTAGTGTGGGTGGAGTCTAGTTGATGGGTGGTGTGGGTGGAGTCTGGTTGCTGGTTGACAGAGAGGAAGCTCGTCTCCTTCAGTTTGCAGTTTGACTTCAACAATCACGAGAAAAAAAAGAGATGAAGCTTTATTCTCTGCTGTTGTCAATCGTCCTCAGCTGCTGTTCTGCAGAAGGTAAGGGAAAAAAATTTATTAAAAGTTTATAAACTGTTTATGAACTGTTTGTTAACTGTTTGTTAACATTATTAATGCTTTATTAAGGGTTCATTATCTTCATTCATGTGAGAAGGAAAATATACAAATAAAACCTTTCACAATAAAATGATGAGTTTAAATGTTTTCATAAAGTTAATGGGTGATTATTAATGTTATTAAATATTAATCAACATTTTGTAAGACCGAGTATTCATTACTGCTGTCAGATATAAACCTTGTAAGTTTGTCATATGTATGTTAATAGGTCTACATTACCGTTAATAAACTGCTAATAACAGATAATAATCTCTAATGACTTAATAATAACATCTGGGAACAATTTCTGTTAATCAACAGTACTTAATTGTTTGCCAATTGATTCTAACCAGTTAATTACTGTTCATTAATAGTTGGAATAGTTGGAATAACTCTTTATTGTGTTTCAGAATAAAGGTCAAAATAAAAAATAAATACATATTCGTGATTTTTGTGTAGAGATGAGTGTTGAAGCTGACAGTAAAACTGTTTTTAATTCAATATAAAACACAGATTTCTGTTTCTGTGATGACATATGATTTATATGAAGCCTTTATTCTAAAGGTTCTTCATCAAATAGCATCAAAAAGTTTGAGAGAAAGAAGTAATGTCATAAATAGATTGTAACAAAACAATAATGGGTTGTTTACATGACTGATAAAGAGAACTGAACAAGTGATCTCCTGACATTGTAACGTGTTTAATCATATTCGTAAAGCAGCACTTCATAATCAGATCAGGACTGTTCGGATCATACAAAAAGTATAAACAAATATCCTGCAGATGTACAGAAACATTATATTGTTACACATATACAAATATATGGTAGTACTACGCATAAAACCGGACCAATCAGGTTCTTTCTGGTTTCTGAGATTCACATCAAACTTTCTAATCAAAATTTCTGCTGCTTCATGTAAACTTCTCCTTCATCTTCATTTTCTTCATCTTATCATCTTCATCGTCGTCTTTTTTTTCCACTACGAAACGGTTGCGGGCTGGATGTAAACAAGTTACCGTGGTAACCAGTTCCTCCACCACTCCCACAGAGTCTTCGACAAAGAAGAAGTGAGACGAGGAAGTGGGAGAAAAGAGACCCTCTAACATACACACACATTAAAACACACACACTTTATCCCAGGATGTGTGTGTATGTGTGTGTGTGTGTGTGTGTGTGTGTGTGGTCTCTGGTAGAAAATGTGTTTCCTGACTTTTTGAGGTTTCATCACACCGACCCCCCCGCTCCCCCCCAACCCCGAAACCTCTTTCTGCGGGACTTTCTCCAAAACAAAACTCAGATTTGTTGGTATGAAAACCTCCTTTCTCCATGTTTTCAGTCAGTTTGAGAAAGAACAAACTGAAAAAAATAATCAATAGTGATTGAAATGATTAATCAAGCAAACGTTTTATGATAAATGTTTTATGAACCAAACGATAAACGCTGTTAGTTTCAGGTATGAAATCCTGCTCAGGACTGACAAGGTTTTCTCCAACACGTCTGTCACCAAAACTAAACACCCAAACTTTTAAGATTTATATTTCTATCTGTTAATAAAGTCTGAAGTCAACCAAATGTTTCTGTTTCTTAAAAGAAAAACTGGAGATACAAGGTTTGCACACTCTCATAAAGATAAAAACATATTAATAACATTGATAATATCACAATCACTTACATCAAAATTCAGTCTCAGGGGAAGATCAACCTCAATCAAAGAAGACCAAAAAAACATAAAATTAATAATTTATGAAGTACCAAAGTAGATCAGTATTAATATGTTGTATTTATAATGAGACAGTTTGATTTCTCTCGGACTGATGGAGATCTACAGGAGGCAAGTTAAAGTTAACATCATGAAGAGTTTGAGTCAGCACGGCTTGAGTCCGTCTTGTCATTGATCGTACAGTTTGAACTCTAATGGAGGAAAAAACATTGTTCTAACAAAACATGTTCCCTCGTCTGGTGTTTTGGTGATTGTTGAGCGTTATCTAACACATCGCTCCAAAATTTCCCATTGTTCAGTTCAGGTTGAGATGATCATTTAAATACTTATGTGTAAAATCATCATTGAAACATCAAAACTATTTTAGTAAATTTGACGTTATTAACTGTTTACCTTGTTTCTCTGTAGTCACTACGGAGAGATACTTTATAAACCAAGAGGTCACTTTAGTAACTTTTCTGGAGCTTTTGATCATGAGTATTTAAATCATTCTAAATATAGATGTACTTTGAAGAGAATCCGGTTGAATACGAAGAAGTTGTTGCTGAGATCTGGGCGGACTCTCAAAACCTCAGAAAATGAAGTGCTAAACATATTTACAGTTCATTTCTTGTTTTATTACTGTGTGATGTTGACGTCCAGCTCTCACTTTTGTCATTACATAGTCGTAGCTCCACTGACAGTCAGCCAGGGGCCAGAGAATCCAGTTTGAGATTAAAATAAAATAATTCAGTTTATAGGTACAGTTTTTTTTTTTTTTTACACATTAATAAGTATTGATTATTAAATTGATTAATAACCATCAATAACAACAACATTAATAAGAATTAACAATCCTGCAGAGTTGTAGTAGCACCGCTGCTGTTGCGGATGTTAGATTTTGGGTTGTGAGTCACTATAGTCAGAATTTCTGAAGTTACACAATGTGTTCATATTTAAGTGAGTTAAGTTAAATGCTCAGACTGACGCTGTTTCTCAGTATGCTTCAGCAGTGACCATATGTTAGAAAAGATGGTTTTTGTGTTTTGGGGTTTTTCGCTTTCTAATCTGAGGTTTACTCACAAACTGAACATGGAAGTGAATCCTGTAGAGTCCGTCTTAAGTGACTGCAGCCTTCTGACGCAAAATAATCTGTATATGAAGACGTCTGATCATCGTTTGATTTGAAATCAATCACAAGCAAACAATAGTCAAATTAAAAGCAGCAGCTGTTCTGGAGTCAGTGGACATCCACCTGAAACCTTAAAATGTTTCTGAACTTTAGTTGTACCAAATCAATGATTATTCAAAGTATCAACACGTGGGAAATAAACTTGTTGGAGGATCATTAAATATAGAAATAACAAAGACTTAAACTTTGTCTTTATTTTATCCAACACACACAAAGTAGGACACATTAACACATACACACATCAACACACACACTCTCGCTGTTGGTCGTTTCACTTCCTGTTCTGTAACCCAATGACGTCAATCTTAAACTGTCACACGAAGCTGATTATATGTTATTATTGATCAAATCACTGATCGACCAGTCACACTTTACTCCTGATGTAATCCATTACTTTGGTCATGGATTTGTTTCTTTAATTTTAATTGTTTTGGAGTTGGATGATTAGTCACATGTTCATAATTTGATAAACTGCCCTAGATTGTTATGTTATTTCATTTATATCTACAGGAGATTTGTCAACAAACATAAATGTGATCAGATTTGGTCCACTGGCCCGGTCTTGTATGTGTATTAGCAGGTGTTAGATTGTGTTAGTATAATTTGGTGAATTACTGATTTATTTTGACCAAACCAGAGTTGGTGATAGTTGGAAAGACTACCAAAGATGTTTTGTTTTGTTTTTGTCCAGTTTTAATGAAGTTATGATGTTGTTTTTGTCTGCGGTGGAGCGATAGTGATATAAGAGCTGTAGTTTCTAGTTGAACAAAGACAATTTTATCTTTTGACAAAAAGTGAGTAAGAAAGTTTTGGTGTAGATGAGTTTTATTTTGTTTTTTCAATCTGTATAACATGTGTTTTGTCTGTCAGGTAAAATTACAGATTTTGTCAGCAGAGTCTGGTGTGCTGTAGCACCCATTTGTTTTGGTGAAAGACGATTAGCACAACATCTAGTGGCAGTTATGTTGTTCTTTACTGGATGTTCTGACTAACCAGAAACCATCAAGCGCTTCATGATCTATAATCAGTTGGTTTATGGTACACTTTGTTTATGACTCTGCCACAGAGGATAATTAAAACGTGTTGTCCAGGTTACTGAACAGAATTTAGATTTAATTTCAGATTGTTCTCATTTCATGGATGCTTGTTAGTGAAATTCACCATGGAAGCTGTAGTTTTTAAGTGATCTAACTTGTAGATCTGACTGTTAACATAAAGTCATGTGTTGATCATTGGACCAAGTTACTTCCTGAATGTGACAAAGGTTTGGAGTTTCCTTTTTGTTTATTTGTTGTTGGAAGGAAATAAGAATCGTTGTATTTACACGCAAGAGAAGGTTGCCTTCAGGATCACTGCCAGAAACCCTCTGTTCTCGTCTAGTGAAACCAAAGCTCAACAGTGACTTTTTATTTGAACCCAAACCATGATCTGTTCCTAAACCTAACTGTTTCTACGACTTGTTATCAAGAACTGTGGCATTATAATGCTGTGTAGAAATCATCAACCTAAAATATTATTTTTATTTAAAAAATATGTACCTTACAAAATGTGTAGCACCAGTTTCAGCCTATGAGACAAGATTCAGGGAACCTCTACATGGACATACACTTAATAATAACAACAATAATCTTAAATCTTGTGATAAAAATACTGTTTTAGTGTCTATTGACTACTAGCTGTGGCACATATCAATAAAAACAAACACTTATAATCATCCTATTTTATGTAACCTGAGCTTTATTCTGAAAATCAGAGGAAAGTGAATGCTGAAGTTTTGACTTCAGTCATCTTCACTGCAGGTGATTCCCATGACAACCCGCCTGCTGACATGACGATGGTCAACCCCACTGACTCAATTGTGGACGCCCCTAACCCCATGATATTGGAGCAGCAGGACGAGACTCTGTGGAAGAAGGAGCTTTTGGAACTGCTGAGAGAGCTGATCGTGGTCCAGAGGGACATCGGCAAGGGCCAGGTTCAGATGGTCGAACACCTTGCCATGATACAATCTCAGGTGGGTCGAGTTAAGTTTAAGTTTTAATTTAGTTTTGTTTTATTTATGTTGTCAGATTACTCAGCAAACCGCAAGCTCAGGGAGGTTTAGTTCAGACATAATTTAGTTTAGTTTATCTCAGGTTTAGTTTAGTTTAGTTTAGTTTAGTTTATCTCAGGTTTAGTTTAGTTTATCTCAGGTTTAGTTTAGTTTAGCTTAGCTTAGTCTATTTTATTTTAGTTTATCTCAGGTTTAGTTTAGTTTAGTTTAATTCAGTTCAGTTCAGTTTAGTTTAGTATAGTCTCCTAAACTGTTCACTGGTAAACAGACCACTACCACCATTCATTATTTCATCATCTACATGTGACATTTCATCTGGCCAAGTTTTACTTGAAGTAACCATGTTCTGACTTTGTCTTCAGAGTGCCCAGCAGATCCAGGATGTGCAGAATATGGCTCGTCATCAGAGTCTGCTGGTTGAAAATCACCAGGCTTTACTGCTGCAGACATCCCGCATCACCACCCTCATGCAGGAAATCACCAAAAACCCTGCTGTCTGAGATCCTCTGATAGTCCCCAGGCAGCCGATGAGATCCTTTGTTTGTACTGACTATGGAATATGTTCTGAGCCAGCCATTAAGGTTGATCTTATTGAGCTAGCCAATGAATTTGATTTTTTTTATACAACAAACCAATGAGATCAATCAATTAGATAAATGTAGCTACTGTCATTTAATCAATGAGAATCAATTTCTGATAATAGTCACATTTCAGCAACAATACTTGTTTTTCTTGTTTCATTAAATCATCAATAAAAGTGAACAGGTGTTTTCACCTGTTGCTGACATCACAGCAGCCCATTGGATAATTTAATTCTTGTGAAAATTTCCTTGATTTTTCTTTTGTGAACTGCTGCGTCTTTTCTTTATTGTATCGCCTCTTCTTCTTTGATTTTAAATAAAGTCCTTTTGTCATCCATTCCATGGACGTGTTTCTGTGTAATACAATATACTGTGTACTGAGGTGTGTATCAAAGTAGTATATTCAATGCAAAGCTGGGCCAGCCTTAAACCTGTCTGTCCCTGACAAAGTGATGAAGTTACACCATTGGAGTGTTGGAGTTTCCCAACTGACTGTTTCTCTTTCAAAATGAATAGGAAACATTCCTGAATTATTTCCCCAGGAGGATTCAGGGTGTCACCATTTCTTTCAATAATATTGAATGAATTGGTTGATCAGTCATGTTCGCTTAAAGATGAATTGTAAAAACTTGGTTATAACATCTGATGAATGGATCATGAAACATGGTTTAGACATTCATGATTTGTTTTCTACAAACTCATCGCTGCTCCATTATTTATATTATCAGCTGGAGTATGAAACTGTAGCAGGTGGACAAGTGTAGGTTCAACCTAAAAATGAAAGTGAAAAGTTTTCAATCATTACGGTCATCTATCTTTGAGAAGAGCTGAATTTAGGGCAACTGGACTTAATTGTAGATCCTTGAAGATGTTTCAGTTCTGACTGGTGGGAAAACCCATATTCTTGGTAGCCTTGGTAGGATTGTTACCTAGCCAAAGTTGCTACTTGGTTCGTTAGTGCTTCATGTTGTTGTGCGGCTGTTGTATGAGTCGTTAAGGTCACCTGAGGTCTGGTGTGAATTACAGTTGTTGTCACTGGAGTCACATAATTGGCTGATAGATGTTAGGAGCTGAGCTGTCAGAACATTTCTAGAAAATATTATAAAAATCGATCAGAGCAGCAAGTCAACATGACTAGTTTAAATTTGTGAAAATAAGCTACTTAATGTGTGTCTTCATGTATATATCACCAAAGGTACGCATGGTCAGTTGATGTCTTTATTTTTGGTGTTATCCTGTTTCAGAGTTGTTGAACTAATTTACTGTTTGATTGTTTCAGATCTTCCTGATCCACCTGATCCTCCACAGATCCGTCTGAACTCTGTCATCCAGCTAAACCAAACTGAAGTTGTTCTGATCGCTGGCTCCAACTTCACCCTGAGTTGTCATGGCAAGGGTCCAGTCTTTTGGTCCAGTAATGCATTCCGTCAGCTGGACCAAAAACTGCCAGATGTGGTGGAGGTACCAAGGTCGAACCCCAGACACACCGGGACATATCACTGTGGTTACACCAACAAGAGCTTGGAGCACCTGAACACCTGGATCCACTTATATGTCAATGGTAAGATTAGCGGAGGCTTCACGGCTCCCTCTGGACCTGCAGAGTCCTTGCAGACTTAAGTCAAACGTACTGTGTTGTTTTTACTATCATGACGATATCATGACAACTCAAAAATGACTTCCATCTCCCATAATGCCTCTCATTCAGACCCAACTGACCCCTCCAGCGTGTTTGTCACACCTTACAAAATCCGTGATGTCAAGAAAGGCCAAGACTTCCTGTTCAGATGTTTGTTGACTGATCCATCAGTCACTAACCTCACCCTCCAAGCAGAGACCAGTGCTACCTGTACGAAGCTGGGCCGGAGTGGGGGAATGAATGTTACCCTTGATCCCAGGAGAGGAGCCCTGATCCGAAACCCGCAGGAGCGGTTCAGCGGATGCTATGTTTGTTCAGGCTGGAAGGATGGAAGGAGGTTCAAATCCAAACATCTTGACATGCTGGTGGTTAGCTGTAAGACCTGTCTGTACACCTGTCTGTCTGTACACCTGTTGACCTGCTGGTGGTCTGTAGTGAGACTTGTATCTCTATTTGCCTGCAGGGGTGCGTCATCCTCCCTCCGTGTCTGTCAGTCATGATGAACAGGTTCGTCTGGAAGGAGAGAAGTTTGAGGTCACCTGTCTAGGAAGCAACCCCTCCCATCTCTTCAGCCTCACCTGGACACAGCCAAACGCAGAGGTCAGAGGTCACCTATCTCTTTACACCTGTCTGTCTGTCTCTCTGTCTGTTCTGATATTCACTGGTTGTTTGTTTGTTTAAGAAACCGAATGTGACTGGCAGCCAACACTACGTCAAAGGCCACCTGTACATCAACAAAACTCTGACAGTCTCTGCTGTTAGTGCAACACACAGCGGCACCTACACCTGCACAGGTGTCAATGAAGCGGGAGACACCATTGCTACCACAAAGCTCAGACTTCTGGGTAAGAAATATAGGTGAATATTGAAACACATGGGAATAAGATATTCATTTGTGTGAACAAGATAATATTAATCTGGGATGAGAAAAAAAAAACCTGAGAGAACAAGATAATAACTTGCACTGCATGCTGAAAATCTCCAAAATTAGCCTCCACAAAAGGACAGACAGACTGATTATAGAGTGATATTTACCCTCTCTTCTTCTTCCTCACCAGACGGACCCTACCTGAGGATCTACCTGCAGCCGATGGGTCATGCTGATGCTAACACCAAGACCATAGCGGACTTGGTTACTAACATTAGTAGTATGCCACTGAAGGAGCAGGGAGAGCTAGAAGCTAACATTAGCAGCAGTTCACTGGAAGTGTATAGGGAACTAATTATTAATATAAGCACCAACAGAATCGATTTGGACGGGGATAGCAGTGCTAACATTAGTGGCAACAGCATAGTGGAGGTATATGAAGGTCAAGATGTGACGCTGACCTTTGTGATAGAGTCGTATCCTCGAATCAGGAGCCATCACTGGACGACACCAACAAACAGCAACAATAACACAGTGTACCAGGAGAGCTACACTGTTAACGGCTACAGGTTAGCATGCTAAGAGCTACAAGCTAGCCAATATGACCTTTATGTTTATTAAGCTGATACTGTTGGTGTTCATGTTTTTTAGGTTGCATTTATTATGTTGCAGTTACTTAAGGTGGTATTGTTGTTAAGCTTTTGTTGTTTTAGTGGTATTGTTGATGTTATGGAGGTATAGTTGATGTTGAATTTATTAAGGTGGTACTGTTGGTGTAGCAGTTTGTAAAGGTGGTTGTGTTCATATTAGGGTGGTGTTTTTTATGTTGCAGATCAGTGGCGAGCTTTGTGCTGCATCGAGTTCATCTGGAGGATCAGGGTCGATACTCATTCCACTTCTCAAACTCGTTCTTTAACGGCTCACAGAGCATCGACCTGCGAATTTACCGTAAGACAATTTTCATCAACATCATCTTCTTACTCCACTTCTTCAGCTTCACCTTTCTCCTTCTGACATGATCTATAAATCTTAACTATCTGTACAACTTTAAATCAGTGAAAGTCAACTTTTTCTTTTTTTTTATCATGTATTACTTTTGTTTTAATCTTCCGAGTTAAAGAAGTATGAAATGAAATGTATCTTTTAGGTTCTCCAAGTACCTTCTTGAGTGTGAAGAACAACACTGTGGCCTGCAGCAGCTCTGGATATCCACAACCCACAATCCTCTGGTATATCTGCTCTGGGGTCCATGACACGTATGTACCGAACAGACTACTTTGGCTACCGTTGAATCCCTGAACTCAACCTGAGGGAGCGAGTCACTGAACAGTGGTCACTTCACGTTTATATCACCCACAAGCAGTTATTATCATTTGGTGTAATAAAATGCATAATATTTAGGTGGTTGTACTCTGGTTGCAGAAAATCTCACAGACAGCTTGATATTGCACTGACAGATATGCACCTCTCCCACCCATTTCCTCCCACTCTCCAAGTGGCCTCCATGATATGTATGCTGTTAAGTAATACCAAGGGCTGAAGGGAAGTGAGTGAGGGAAGTAAAACTACTAATGAAACACAGCTTCGTAAGTGCTGCCAAGGCCCCCCTACAGGCTGCACACTTCATTACAAACAGTCTCAGGTGGGACTCTCATATCCTTTTTTACCATCAGTACAAACATTTGCAGCTGCTGTCAAATCTGTGGTGTTTCATTGAATTAAGTCGCAGTATCCCAGAAATAAATATAATAATAAACATTTTCAAAACAGAGTTACAAAGGGCTTCACATGGGAAAATCAAGATAAAACAATGAAATGACAAAGAATCAGCAATAAGATGCAATGAGATAAAACTGTGAAATAAACAAACAAATTGGATGAAGCAAAGCACAAAACAGCCTGTCCTTCACCTCTGCCTCCTCTGCAGGTGTGGAGACATCTCCACCTATCAGGTCTTGCCAGATGATGTGACCTCGCAGGAAGAAGAGGAGGAGGAAATCAGGAAATACCTGACCCTCAACCTGTCACCTGGTGAAGATGTCACTGTGGAGTGTGTCGCCAACAACAGCATGGGAGAGTCTCGTGAGGTCTTTAATCCTCGTAAGTGTCAGGCTGTAAACACTGATGATTAAAAAACCTTGAATGTGACTGAATCAGTCATCTTCTTAGAGTCCAATAAATGTGTCGCGTTCTGCAGGAGAACCTCCGTTGATTTTCACATGGGCTTTGATTGGAGCTCTGACTACCGCTGCTGTCCTCCTCCTGCTTTTATTGGTTGTTTGTTACCATTGGAGACAGGTGATGTTGTTGTTATTATTACTTATTTACCCTTAATAATAATGCTCTTTACTTACTATTGCTTAATAATGTTTATTTATTGTATTTTCCATTCTTAATCATTTTCTTTTACATTATTTTAATTTCTGTTAACTTCACTGCATTTGACTTGAAAAATATTTTGCGACTGTGTTTCAATATTCAGCTATCTGTTTGCCCTTTTTTGAAGTATGCATCATGATTTTATGCTGCTTTTGTAGGTGTTACCCCAAATCTACCAAAGCTCCTCACAGTTAACATAAATGCACAATGTTTTATGATCTTTTATAAAGTGTAGCCCTCCTGCACATATTGAGGTTTGTATGTATTTATATTTTTTGTCCATTAACAAATCATCTATCATTTTTGTTCTTCTAGTTTCAAAGTTCACTAACTATTCAGCGTCACCATCTGGTGGTGAAGTGGTACAGCACATTCACAAAAATCAGGAAATGAATTTCTGGATTAATTTTTAATTTCTGAAAACATCAACATGCTGTACCTGTAAATGCAGAATATATATATAAACATAAAATGTCAAATAAGAGTAAAGAATAAGAAAGCACAGTTATCTGAATTTCACTGAATTAGATTCAAAATAAATATGAAAACAGTAAACATACAACAACACTGTAAGGTAAATGTTACTCATAATAAAGATCATAATCTAAACTGATTGAAAAGCAAAGTGAGCAAACCTTTTTGATGTTCATTGTTGAACATTGTGTGTGGTATTGTTTTTAGATGGTGCTGTTAGAGAGGTCTGACTAACCGTTCTAATAGAAACAGATAGAACAGTATCATCTGCATACATGTGAATATATTCACACCAACACTTTTATAACTTTGCTCACATAGATTCAATCATTCATTATGGCTGTCATGTTTCCACTTCTTCTCTTAGAAGCCAAAATATGAGATTCGTTGGAAGATCATCGAGAGCACCAACGGAAACAACTACATCTTTGTTGACCCCACCCAGCTGCCGTACAACTACAAGTGGGAGTTTCCCCGAGACAAACTCCGCCTTGGTGAGAAACAGTGTTTTACTTGGCACTGAATGCTATTATTTATGTTTAGTTAAACTTCAGTCAGGCTGCAAGATAACAAGTTATTTGAATCTATTATTTCTAATTTTGTTGTTGATTACACAATGAACCGGAAATTAATTAACCTTCAGTCATTACATCACAGGAAACTAATTCTAATTCTTTGAGTTTTGTTGGTTGGACCCTTTTAAGACGTCTTGGAACAGCTGATAACATTATATATATATAATATATATTATTTATAAAGTGCTTTTCTATACTCAAAGACCTTGTACAGGAGGTAAAATCATTAAACAACCCAACATCATTAATGCCACATTAAAAGTAGTTCTAAAAGGACTTTGAAGAGCGATTTGAAAGTGGACAGGTTGATAAAGACAAAACATAATCAATATATTAATCGTGAAAATAATTGTGAATAATTATCACAGGGGCTGTTTTGGGTTCGGGAGCATTCGGGAAGGTCGTCGAGGCAACAGCGTATGGGCTGGGAACTGACAACGACGTCACACGAGTAGCTGTGAAGATGCTCAAACGTTAGTCATCATCATCATCATCATCATCATTATTACTTGTATAGCACATACAAAATTTGTTTCATGTCTTAATGAACAGCGAGTGCTCACTCTGAGGAACGTGAAGCCCTGATGTCAGAGCTGAAGATCCTCAGCCATCTTGGTTACCATGACAACATTGTGAACCTACTGGGCGCTTGCACTCAAGGAGGTGATGACGACTTTAAATCTTAACAAATTATTGTTTGTTCGATAAAAACTTTCTACACATCAAACTATATATTTGAGAGAAGATGAGGATATTTATATGTTCAGTATGAACTAATGCACACTTACTTAAGATTTATTAATAATAATCATGCTACATAATTGCTACATTGCTCATTAAAATTCCTTCTTTTCCACTGTGCAGTGCATTGTGAGATACAGACACCATTACCATCATCATATTTTAACATTTGACCTCTTTGCATCCTATCAGGCCCCATGTTGATGATCACAGAGTACTGTAGCCATGGCGACCTGCTCAACTTCCTGCGGGCTCATGCTCAGGACTTTATGGCGTCCATTTTGAGTGTTGATGAAGTGAAGGGGGAGGCCTTCTACAAGAACATGGCTAACCAGCATGCCAGGCTCAGGAGGTCTGAAGTTCTTTCTTTTTACATGAACAACATGAAATGTTGAAACCTGCAACACAAACAAACACGTTAACTATGATGTAAATATAAAAGTGAGATAGAAAGTCTGACAAATCTCTGATCGAATATGTCGCAGTCCAAAAAATATCAAAGTTCAAAAGTTTGGTTCAGTATTTGGTTCAGTATCAGAACCTGGTTCAAAATATAAACCAAATACTGATTTCAAACTTGATGAATATTGTGTTCAGCTCAGTATTTCATCAAGTAGAGTACCATACGAATACGAAGAAAAATTGCACTTTAAACTATTAAGAAATATGAGCTTATCCAGCTTTTACTATTGTGTGTTGCAGTGACAGTGGGATCTCGTGTTGTTCAGAGTATCAGGAGATGCAACCAGTTCTGAGTCCAGGACAAACACACTTGGGTAAACACCTGAACACACCTGAGCACACCTGTTTTTTTTTTCTCAGAGGTCAGTCCTGTCTGACTTCCTCTTCTGTCTGTTTGTCTCTTAGATGTGCAGACGGACAATCTGTCTGTTGGTGATCTCATGAGGTTTTCCTACCAGGTGGCTCAGGGTTTGGACTTCCTGTCCACCAGGAATGTAAGAACTCACATGACATGTCCTCACAATACAGACATGTGCTCACAAGCCATGTCCTCACAATTCAGCCATGTCCTGTCTGTCTGTCAGTGTATCCACAGAGACGTAGCAGCGAGGAACGTCCTGCTGACTGATCATCGTGTTGCAAAGATCTGTGACTTCGGATTGGCTCGAGACATCAGAAACGACGATAGCTACATCGTCCAAGGAAACGTTAGTCCAGCGTTCTTTATATGATGAAAATAATCAATAATTGCAGTAAACACAATCAATAATAATAATAAATATTGGTGAAACAGGAGCTGGCATCACACCAACACTGATTTCTGCTTCCTGTGTTTTTTATTTTGACACTTCCTGTGTTTTATCTTGACAGGCTCGTCTCCCAGTGAAATGGATGGCTCCAGAGAGCATCTTTCAGTGTGTTTACACCGTCCAAAGTGACGTCTGGTCCTACGGAGTCCTACTGTGGGAGATATTCTCTCTGGGTAACCATGGCAACACTGGACATCACCTTATCCAATCATATAACAGCTATGATTTTGACCAATAAATTACTTAAGTGGTTCTGTCCTGGTCATCAGGTAGTCTCTACATACTACAGTAGTCATGATCCACAGTGGCTGTAACTATGGACATTATAGTAAAGTCAGACTCTTGCTACAGCAGTGCACTCTGGGACTCGTAGTTGACATCTCTCACCTCTAACTGTGTGTGTGTCTACCTGCACAGGTAAAAGTCCCTACCCAAATGTTGCAGTGGATACTAACTTCTACAAGATGATCAAAGATGGACGCCACATGACTCAGCCAGATTTCGCTCCACTAGAGATGTGAGCAGTCTAACACCTCTCATACCTGTCCTCACACATCTGTCCTCACACATCTGTCCTCTTACACCTGTTCTCACACACCTGTCCTCACACACCTATCCTCACACACCTGTCCTCTTACACCTGTCCTCACACATTTGTCCTCTTATATTTGTTCTCACACACCTGTCCTCACACATATGTCCTCTTACATCTGTTCTCACACACCTGTCCTCACACATCTGTCCTCTTACACCTGTCCTCACACACCTGTCCTCTTACACCTGTCTTCACACACCTGTCCTCACACGTCTGTCCTCTTAGGTATCAGCTGATGACACTCTGCTGGAGTTTGGAGCCCACAGACAGACCAACCTTCAAAATGATCGGTCAGCTCATTAACAGACTCCTTCCCTCCACCAAAGACACGTCACCACATTACAGCGACAAGGTGAGGATAAATGAAAACACCTGCCCTCACTTCGTCTGACAAGCTTTAAAAATAGAGTTTAACAGTCGGTACCTGAACACATCATTTGTCTTCTTCTCTCCTCAGCTGTACAGGAACATCGATGAGTGCGGAGAAGAAGAAGAGGAAGATGAGGTCAGAGGAGGAGACACCCTGAAGAGAGGAGAAGAAGAGCGACACCAAAGAGGTAATTAACTAGGTTGACATCCGCTGTTGCTAAGAGACAGTTTACCTGCATAAACTTGACTCCACCTCCTTTTGATCCTCTCAGAGCGTCATGATGAAGATGATGCTGATGAAGAGGAGCCGATGATTAAGAACATCTATCAGCTGTCCTGATCATTTCGTGCAATCGGAATTTCAAAATAAAACTTTTATGAAAAGACTGAAAGTGAACAAACATCCAGAACCAACAACCAATCAAAAAACACCAACAGCACTGAGTTTAAATATAAAAGTGATTTTATAAACTACATGTTGAGATTTTTGATGAGACACAAAAACATTTCTTTTTCTGTTTTTGTTTATTTGTTTGTGCTTTGCTTTTCAACGGGCATGTTATTCCAAATTCTGAGGTACTTCTTTAAATTTACAAAATCCCTGATTTTATTTATATTTCATCATTTTTTCTGCATATTAAAGCTTTTTATTCTCCGTAGGTGCAGGATGTCATTGTTATGAATGATTATGACTCTCTGTTCTATTTTCATTTTTTATTTTCTTTATTACAGTTCCAATTTTAGATCTTCAGTCTTCAATAAACCCGACATACCCATATTATGTGTGTAATTAAAACACATTATAAACTCCCTGAGGTCATTAAACCACTGACTTAAAACAGTCTAGGTCAGTTTAATTTTTTTTTTTTTTTTTTACATAAATGTAATTTTTATTAATCCTGCCTTGATCAGAAGTGTCATTTTTTTTGTATTTTTACTGTAATTTTTATTGTGTAAAAATAAATTCAGACTAACAGCAGACTGAAACTCTTCTCAGACTCATCACAAGACTACACTTTCAATGAGAGAGGATTATAATTTATATACAGTACTTTATAATGAGGATATAAACATGTAATAAATGGTTAATTTAATTTGGAGTAGAGTATATTACCTCTACCCTTAAATACCTCCTAAAGACCCAGCTCTTCAGAGCACTACCAACAACTGGACTTGCTAAATCTATCACCCTTCTCAAACTGTCACTTTATTCAATGTGTGTATGTTGTGTGTATATATGATTTATGAAAAGAAAAAATAATCTGAATAAACAGCGTTCAGGTCGTGTCACCTGTCAGAGTGCAGAGTAGGTGGTGCCACAATAAAAAAGATTACCTTGCAAGTTTATTGCTGCTGGACTTTAGATTCTGATAAACAAGCAACACATCAGGAAATAAAGCGAACACAGTTTCCATGAATTGACATATCTGAAGCACATAGAGAATCATCTACCTGACAGGTATGACAAATGATATGATGAAAAAGCAGGACTATGACACAGGTGTGTCCCATGTGTCGATAAAAGGACACTCTAAAAGAGCAATATCAGGTGTTGTTTACATTTTTGTTGAGTTCATGTGACCTCATTAATGCTCAGTGAATAGGTGTGGTAGGTAACATTTTCTACACGTTACTAATTATAGATTTTATTTCCTGAGATGACGTTTGATTGACAGCTGTCCTGACAGGTTATGTCAGTTTCTGACTTTGATTCATAAGTTATATTTGAATCATCTGCATAAACACAATGACAGTATAATCAAACCTTTATTTATATTTGAATGTTTTATCAGTCTGCAGTTTATCTCCTCCGTCCTGTCGCTGCTGCAACAGCAGAAACATTATGAGTGATTTGCAGTATCTGTATTGATTAACTGCTGGATTGATAATGGATGAATCAATCATTTTGAGCTCAATAAAAGCTGATCACAGATCAGAATAAGAGTCAGAAAAGAGAAGCAGTCAATGTGGGAAGTTCACAAGTCAAAGCAGAAGAGAGAGAACAGCTTATTTGAAGTCTGAAGTGATCTCAAACAGGTGAGTCCATTTCTTTCTGCGCTGGCAGGAAGTGGAATCAGTTATCTTTCTATATAAATTTTATAAATTAATGGCAGATTATGTCTTATAGTATTTTAAACAACAGTCATATAGCCACATAGAATCTTTGCAAGTTAATGTGTAGTTCATGTTTAAGTGCTGTTTGATGTACTGATTGATATACTCGCTGATTACGTGCTGCAGATAGTATGGCTCGCACTCTGTCGTCTCTGGAGATTATCCTCAGCGTTGTGACGTCTCTGCTTCTGGCGTGTTGTATCGGACTGATCGTTGTTTCATGGATCAGCCTGAAGCCTGAAGGTAAACACAGAGTCTTGTTTGTTTTAATGAACTGAGCATCAGCAGATATTATTGATAAATATGTTCTTGGTTGATAGGTGCCTCTGAGCCAGTGGGGCTGAATGGTCGGATGGTGATTACAGAGGGAGCTACTTTCTCTGAAGAGCTGAATGACCCCAGCAGTCAGAATTTTAAATCTTTGGCCTTTGATGTCCAAAAACTGGTGAGATTACAAGCTTTGATTTTGATACATCCCCAGCTTTTATTGTGAAAGACAGCAAGGGATGTGACTAACTATTGATGAGAGGATGAGTGTGTTTGACTGAAGAGAAAATTGATCATGAACGTTCAAACTGCTCATCAGTACACTTTGTTGCATCTAGTAGTGTAATCGCTGCATTGCAATCTCCTCACATCACCCTCAGCTTCCCAGTGTAAAAAAGAAACAGCATTTTGATTTTTAAGTAACAAAAACAAAGATTCAGTGATTATATGTGCATTAAAACATAGTTATGAATATGATATTCCATGTCTGAAAATGTTCTGAAAATAAAGGCCCCAAATAAAAAATAAAAAACTGGAAGCTATGAAGTAGACACCATAAAGTACACACTAAATATCAACACTATCATGTACACACTATGTATGGACACTGTACAGTAGCACTTAGTATGCAGTACACACTATAAAGTACACACTATTGTCTGTTTTTATTGATTAAGTGTATAGTTTGGTCAATACTGATATGATCAGGTTCATTAGGTTTAATGATGTCACAGTCTGTGATGTTTCTCTGAGTCACCTGATCACAGTCTGTTCTCTGATTGGTCGATAGGTATCTGAGGCGTACGGTCACAGCGAGCTTAAACATCTCTTCAAGTCCTGTCAGGTTTTATATTTCAGGTCAGATATTGATGAGTAACATCATTACTGATCAGTTATCAGCTGCAGCTCCTGTTTGACTGAATGATTTATTGATTGATCAGAAACTGGTTGTCTGATTATTGACTCTTTATTAATGTGTGCGTCCTCAGTCGGGGCAGCGTGGTGGTGAACTTTGACCTCTGGTTTGAGCAGCCAGTTGATGTGAAGGAGGCGGAGCAGCAGCTGGGGGCGGGGCTCCAGGAGGCGGGGCCCACAGGATTGGTGATTGACAGAAACAGCATCCAGATGACAGGTGACACTGTGAGGTCAAAGGGGTCAAGATGTTAAATTTTCATCAGGTTCAGGTCTCTCAAAGACTCAAAGAAATCAATATCAGCAGAAACTAAGAATAATTTAATAACTGCAGATCTTCTCCTGCAGAGAAACAAGATGAGACAACACCTGCACCGACGACCACCGCACCTACCACAAGTAAGCTGCGTGTTTACACATACAGTATTCATATCAACAACATAAAGTTACTGTAACTGACCAGTGTGTATGTATGTGTGTTCAGATGAGCAGAAGATCACCTGTAACTTTGAGCAGGGCATGTGTTTGTGGAGGCAGCAGGACAACAACGATGGAGACTGGATTCGAATCAACGGCTCCACGTTTCCTCCGATGACCGGCCCAAGTTTTGACCACACACTGGGAAACAGCTCAGGTGAGTTTGTCAAAACAACAGCACACGTACTGTGATAAGTGATTTAAAGGATTGTTCTTTCATAAAGTTTGTAGTAAAATCAGTAGGATTAGTGGTAGTGTCGATAGTACTGATCAGGTGTGTGTGTGTGTGTCAGGTTTCTACATTGTCACACCTCCAAGTCCTGGCCATTGGGTGAAAAGATACAAGATCCAAAGCCTTCCTCTGACTCCATCCACAGAGCCCATGTGTCTGAGCTTCTGGTAAACAATTACAAAATATACAAACATGTAAACAACCCAGAAAATAAACACATAACAGCAATACATGAACATATGAACAACAGGATAATAAACAAACAAATATAAACAAATGAATATGTAAATAAGATAAACAAAGGGAAAACAAATACATACAAAAGTACAAGTAAAACAATAAACACTGACAAAGACAAAGAAGGAAACATGTGAACGAATAACTATGTAAACAGGAAATGATCCAACAGGTATCACATGTTTGGAGAGGAAGTCCACCGTCTCACAGTCCTGCTCCAAAGATTTTCATTAAATATCGGTACAGTGGTGTTCCAGAGAGATGGTAACTATGGCGACAACTGGAACTACGGCCAAGTGACCCTCAACCTGAGCAGAGAGTATACGGTCAGTAACGTCACAGAAGACATCAACAGAAAGGTCAGCAAGATGTGTTCAGCCTGAACTCTGACCTCTGCAGGTGGCGTTTGAAGCTATGAAGAAGAGTGGGTTAATAAATGATATCGCTCTGGATGACATCAAACTCACCCCTGGTGCCTGTGGCCCCGCCCCCCCTGAACCAACCAACGTACCGCTTCCAACAACCCCTCCCCCTATACCAGGTAAAACACTAATCACGCCCTCCAATAACTTGTAACATGCCAACCACATCTCCTACGACAGGTAACACATGCATGAAAAAAAACCTTTTGGTGGACACACCCCCTGTGTTTAGCGTTCATACACCATGTGACTCTGCACTCTCTGATCTCATTGGTCCAGCTCACTGTGGAGGACCTTTTGACCTCTGGGAGCCAAACTCCACATTCAGCTCCCCAAATTACCCAGTATCCTATGGGAGCAAGGCTAAGTGTGAGTACACCAATTTGTCCAGGCTTGGTTCTACTTTTACTTTTATGAATACCTGCACTAAATGCTGTCGCTGCAGGTCTGTGGACTCTCCACACCACTAAGGGTCAGAACATCCAGCTCCACTTCCTGGACTTTGATGTTGAAGAGGTCTTTGATGTCGTAGAGGTGCGGGATGGCGCGGGACCAAGCTCCACCATACTGGGTGAGGATTTCAGTTTTATTCTTACCATATATGTGTGACTTCTGCTTCAGATTTTAACTTGCTTTGTTTCCAGCTGTCCTCACTGGCAGAGAACGCCCCACCCATGATTTGTTCTCAACAACCAATCAGATGTCCGTCTGGTTCTTTACGAACAACGTTAATGAAGGCCGAGGATTCGCAGCCAACTTCACCTCTGGGGTCAACCTAGGGTTACCAGGTGAGTTTGTATTTTAAACAACAGTTATATATCCACAAAGAATCTTTTCAAGTTAATATGACGTTCATGTGAAGCATTGTCTGATGTACCGATGAACACCAGTGTTATTTATTATTACTGATTAATTATGTATTCCACTGACGGTTGTGTTGTTTGTGAATAGCTCCGTGTGCAGCCGGTCAGTTCCAGTGTCAGGCAGGAAATTGTATCCCTGAAAACAATCAGTGTAACGGCAAGATCGACTGTCCCGATGCCTCCGATGAAGCTGACTGTGGTGAGTAAGCTGGAGTGTCTCTGATTATAGACAAGTGTATCAATATTACACCTCAGTGTGTTCACTGATTTAAAAGCTAAATTTAAAAAAAAATTAAATTTATGTTAAATCATTTTTTAATGTAATTTAGATTCATTCGTTTCATTCATTCATTTTATGATTGTTGTGTGTGTGTGTGTGTTTCAGTTATGTTGCAGGAGAACAATACCAATCTTGTCCAGGTACAAATTGTTCACTCTTACTTCACCGTGTGTGCTGACACCTGGGACTCTCACCTGTCTGTCTTCACCTGTCAGTACCTGGGATACAGGTAACTCTCATCTATTTGTCAGTACTCAGGATACTCATCTGTCTGTCTTCACCTGTCAGTGCTTCTGATACATATAACCCTAGGATACAGGTAACTCTCATGTGTCTGTCTTCACCTGTCAGTTTCTCTGATACAGGTAACTCTCACCTGCCTGTCCATCTATCAGATCCAGACTCAGATCTGGTTTCTGTGTCTGACTCTTTGCAGGAACGGTGAGGCCACACTGATGCCGTCTCTGCCACAATATTCACCATTTTTATCACTCATAGTCAGCAACGGAACACTGGAAACCAACGTCAGGTACTGACCAAACCAGACAACAACAGAACCCTGAGTCAGGTATCTAAGACCAGAACCAGAACAAGAACTACAGCCAGGACTAGAAGTTGAACTAGAATAAGAACAAGCAGAGCTATTATAAAACAGAAGTGTAACCATAGAAGCTCAAAGTCAGGTACAGGAGACCAGAACCAGAACCAGAACTATAATTAAAACTAGAACCAGACCCAGAGCTGGAACAAGAAGTCAGAACAGGGGACAGAATAAAGACCAGAATCAGACTTATATGCAGACAGTGAAGTAGAACAAAAAGCAGTAAAGACTAATTATGGTTGCTTTGTTGTTTTAGTGAAACGTGTGAGAACGTAATTTCTCTGAACTGTGACAACCAACGTAAGAACACTCATACACACATTCACGTCATTTAAGGTGGAATAACTGTGTTAACATGTGGAGAATGACAGAGCCTCTGTCTGTTTTAGCTTGTGGTGTTCGACTGAATGTCACTAATAACACGAGGGAGATGCACCAATCAGCAGAGAGCATACCAGGTCAAGGTAAAAGACTGAATCTTCTTCTTGATCTGATCATGTTTCTTTCAGTCTGACTGTACTAAGTGATTGTTGTCACCTGTCAGATGTTGTCAGAGTGGAGGGCGGGGTTGATGCTGCAAAAGGTGCCTGGCCGTGGATGGTGTCACTGCAGTGGAGGGGGCATCATGCGTGTGGAGCCTCACTGATTGGCAGAGATTGGGTGCTGACTGCTGCACACTGTGTCTACGGGTGAGACAGCCAGTGATGGCACTATGACATCTGTCTACTTATGACACCTATCCACTGACAACATCTGTCAGCCGATGACACCTGTCTGCCTACGACATCTATCCATCTACGAAACCTTTCCACCTCCAGCAACTCTCTACTTACGACGCCTGTCCACCAGTTGCTTCCTATATGAATCAGACATGTTTTTGCTCGACAGGAGGAATAACCAGCGTCTGTGGACGGCTGTTTTTGGTCTACACTCTCATAGTGGCACCAACTCTGTGGACGTTCAGTCCCGACAAGTCGATCGCGTCATCATGAACAGACATTACAGCAAAGTAACTAAAGAGGCTGACATCGCCATGATGCATCTGCAGCAGCCAGTCAACTTCACAGGTCAGTGACAACACACAATTTGAAAACACAGAACAACGTGACAGTAAACAAACCAGTGATAACTGGTCACAACCAGTGATCAGCATTATGGCAGAAAAACATACACCACAAAAACTAGTTTCTAATTTTGGGTTATCTTTATGTTCAAAACAAAAAATATTTTACATTATCATATCAGGTTATTTCAGTTTTAGTTTAAGTTTAAGTTTTAAAAATATAATACAATAGTTTATAAATTCCTTCTTGATGTTAGAAATAATCAGAAGCTTTTTGTTTTACAGAGTTCATCCAGCCGGTGTGTTTACCACCTCAAGGTCAGAATTTCACACCAGGAAGAAAATGTTTCATCGCCGGATGGGGACGAGACACTGATGGTGAGAAACATCAACACAAACATCAACACACAGGCAGAGTTGAGGTGTTTGTCAGACAGAAGTGAGCGTTGTTTCATCTAAAGTTGGTTGTAAAAACGATAACTTGTTGACTTGTCTGTCTCTCTCTCCACCTGTCTGTCTCTCTCTCCACCTCCATCTTTCCACCTGTCTCTTTCTTCCTTACCTGTCTGTGTCCCTCAGGTAATCTCCCTGATGTTCTCCAGCAGGCTGAGGTTCCTCTGGTGGATCAGGATCAGTGTCAGCTCTGGTTACCTGAGTACAACATCACCTCCAGCATGCTGTGCGCTGGATACCCCGAGGGAGGAGTCGACTCCTGTCAGGTAACCACTCACCTGGACTCACCAGGATATATTTAGTCCTGATAGACAGAGAGCATGCGATAGTGAACACACAGACATGTGTGTATGAGGTGTTGTGATGTCATCAATGACACGAACAGGAAATCAGAATGATGTTTTCCCTCACATTGTTTCAGGGCGACTCTGGAGGGCCACTGATGTGTCTGGACGACGGACACTGGACTGTCATTGGTCAGTCTTTCTCTTTCACTCACACACACTCACACACACATTATGATGAAGATCAGATCTGAGGGACACTGTGTTCTGATTGGTTCCTGACAGGTGTGACATCATTTGGGATTGGCTGTGGGCAACCTCAGAGACCTGGAGTCTACGCCCGAGTCTCTGCTTTCGCGTCCTGGATCGCTGAAGCCAGACGCTCCTCCTCCTTCTCCTCCTTCTCCTGAGTTTTTTTACTATTCATATATCAAATAAATAAATTAAAGTCATTATAATTGATGAAGAAGACTTTTACTCTTAATAAACAATAAACTGTTTTTACTGAATTCATTTTGAAGATCACTTTGGTATTTTACTGTTTTATTTCTGTCAGTAATAATAATTGAGGAGGTGACGTTTCATCAGCTGTAAATAAGAAATTAAAAAAAAAAAAAAAAACTTAAGTATTTGATTGAAAACTTTTCCATGGTCTGATTTCATGCGGCCTGACGCTTCATTTTTATAATTTTATGGCCTGCTAGGGTTGTCAGATACTGTATGGCTGGAAGATTTGCATTTGAACCTCTAAGGACATGACTGCTGGGGTTATATATCTGTCGATGTGACACAAAATATTACTTTCTAATGATAATTATTTTGTTAAAGACGAGAGCAAGAGTGATATGTTTTAAACTTAAAGGTTAACATATTGCGTTACTCATAATTAGTCATGTTTAAAATGAACATGAGGTTAAGAATTGTATCAACTTCATGCAAGTTTAAAGTATTCCATACAATTTATTCTTTGTTATCCGACTCCAGATGTGAAAGAAAGGAAGAACTGGTTTTTAGATTTGTTCACGCCTGATTGGTTTACATTATCATTTTCAATTTGTATGTAACTTTTATAGATTTTTTTTTTTTTTTTTCTCATTTTTAAAGTGTTAGTTTGCCCCCCGGGCATCTTCACATTGTCAAATCTGGCCCTCTTTTAAAAAAGTTTGGACTTCCCTGATAAAGGCTAATGGACCCGTAAACATCAGAAAAGAGCGGGAGGTGGCAGTAAATGCAACAACACGGCTGCCAACTGCGAAGAAGAAGAAGAGAAAGAGCCGGGGTCAGTATCCTGGAAGTGAATCCTCGGCTGGCTAGCCGGCGTTAGCAGGTACGCATATAAATCAGCTGTTTTTAATGTTGTTGTTTTTTTTAAATCATTTTAATTTGAAGCGAGTCATCGCGCCGATGACGTCACGCTGACCTGTGACGTGTCAGGCCGTTGACAACACATCCGGTGTTAACTGTTGGTCTGTGTTCGCAGTTAGCTGTTTATGCGCGCTGTCATAGCAGGTTCAAGTGTCAATATAAAGACACAAATCAGCTCAGAAGTCTCTTTGGAAACCTGCTTATTTAACATCGCAGCTGGAAGCTTCCAGATCTGACGCAGAGGAGGTAAAACCTTGTTTTTTCTAAAATACGGAGTTTGTTTCAGTTTGATTTTATCGCAGTGAAATAACAGAAACTCAACCTGCTGATCTGAGCTGTATCTAAGCTACATTTAGACTGTTTCTGTCTGAAGAGGAGCTGATTTTAAACTCTTTTTTTTCCCCCACCATCTCTAATGATGATTACAGACTCAAGGAGCACTGCATCAAAAATGAAAATGAAAGAGGACAGACATGTTGCTTGCTGGTTCTGCTGGTCTCTAAACAGAGTTAGCCTATGACATGCTATATACAGATTATTAGTGGTCAGTGAGGCAGGTAATCAATATTTGGATGCAACATTTGCAGTAAAAAGTGTCAGAGGTGGAATAAGTACTTTACAGTACAGGTTTGAGGTACTTGTACTTAAGTATTTCTATTTTCTGCAACTTTTTACTCCTCTACTTTTATTTGATACTTGTATTGTTACTTTTAGGTGCAGATTAGTAATATAAAATATAAGTCAACTAATAAATTATGATGTATTATGATAGATTAAAGCTTGAAATAGGTCATTCTGCATGTTTACTATTGGTACTTTGAGTATTTTTTGTGTGTAGGATTTAGTTACTGATTACTGTCCCCTCGTGTTGCCCTCTCCTCTCTAGCTGATGGAGAAATCTATTTAGAGCTAGTTTAGTTTGTCCATTCTGGGCTACTGTAGAAAGAGTAATTGTGGACAATAAGATGTTAATAATATAAAAACACAGTTATGGATATTATAAATGTGGTAACAGTGTATCACTCCACTTTTATTTGATCTATTCATTTTTGTTTCCACCCATCATGACAGTGCTTTATTAGCTCTGGTGGAGACTGGGCGAGCAGCTTCCTGAGTGCCGATAGGCTGTTAGTCGTGACGTGTGACCAATCAGAGCTACATACATACACAGAGGCGGCTGATTCAGAGCCAGAGCATTATGTTTTAAATTAATTTGATTTGTGGGTCTTTAATTTTTATTTTGTGTCACAGAGCTCTAACATGAGCAGCCAAGGAAGTGAGGAGAGATGCAGCCAAGAAGCTGGAAAACCAAGAGAACAGGAGCAACAGGAGGAGGAGGAGAACTTCTATGACTGTGAGGAGACCTTGGAACCTTCAGAGAAAAGAGGGATGACGGAGAAGAAAGAGGATGGAGAGAGCCGACAGGATAAAAGCGTGCCAGAGGACATTCACATTAAAATTAACAAATTGACTGATAGCAAAGACGTCACAGGTAGTGAGGGAGGAGGACAGGAGGAGGCGGTGCAGGGTGACAAGCCACAGGAGGAGGCGCAGGGTGACAAGCCACAGGAGGAGAAGCAGGGCGACAGGATGCAGGAAGTGAAGAAGGGTGACAGGCTGCAGGATGAGGCGCAAGGTGACAGCCTGCAGGAGGAGGCGCAAGGTGACAGCCTGCAGGAGGAGGCGCAAGGTGACAGCCTGCAGGAGGAGGCGCAAGGTGACAGCCTGCAGGATGATTCAGATTCAGAATTTAAGGAGGAGAAGAGTCAGGAGGTCGAGTTTGATGATGACTACTTGAGAGAGTTGGAAAAGGAGCTGACACAGGAGGAGAAGGAGGTAACACCTTCAGCTGTTTACATGTTTACCTTTTTACATCTTGATCATTAGTGGTGAAATGTCAGTAGCTGGCAAAATGGTGCTGTAAATGTGTTGTAGTGCAGCTTTTTACTACGTCTTTGCAAGCCACACCAGACCAGAACAACATTTTTATGACCCAGAACGTTTTTACAAACCAGATCTCACTGTGGAGACATTAAAACCTGCACTTTATTTTCTCCCTTTCAGAGCCGAAAACAGCAAAGTTTAACCCTGAAAGAACAAGGCAACAAGCAGTTTAAAGCTGGAGGTGAGTGACATCATCATCACAGTATGTGCAGTACAAACCAATATGACCAGTATAAGCCAGCATGACCACATCTTTCTGCAGACTGGTTGGAGGCGGAGCGAAGCTACAAGGAGGCGCTGGTTTTATGTCCAGTTTGTTTCAGCAAAGAGAGAGCCGTGCTGTTCTCCAACAGAGCTGCTGCAAGACTGCACCTGGTAACAAGACCACTAAAAGCATGCTAACAACATACTAGCAACATGCTAAGACTGAAGCTAACAATATGAGAAGAACATGCTATGGTCAAGATTGACCATGAGATGACAATATGCTAACAGTAACAATGTACGTGTGTGTCTCTGTCAGGATATGAAAGATCAGGCAATCACAGACTGCACTAGAGGTGAGTGATGACATCATTCCGTACCTGTACAGCAGCGGATGTCACTGGTTGACCCGTGTAAAGTTAATGTGATTGGTTATTTGGTTGCCACAGCGATAGAGCTGAATCCAGACTACGTGCGAGCGCTGCTAAGAAGGGCAGAGCTTTACGAGCAGACGGATAAGCTGGACGAGGCGCTAGAGGACTACAAGAAGGTTCTGGAACTAGACCCAAACCTGACCAGTGCCAGACAGGCCTGCATGGTGAGTTCACTGACCACTGGGACAGACCTGAGCCATACAAGCCCTTTAGTGTAGCCCGAGAGGCTGCAGTGTTCATGACAAGGTTTGGAATAGTATCCGTTTACGCTTTAACAACTTCCTGTTCATCCGCTAAAATAAAATAAGAATCATTAATATGAACTTTAACGACACGTTACAACTACACATTAATACAAACCGACTGTAACTTTGTCTCTCTTTGTACCTGTCTCTCTCTCAGAGGCTGCCTCAGCAGATTCACGAAAGAAATGAGAAGTTGAAGGAGGAGATGATGAGTACGTACTGCACCTGAACACACCACTTTACGGGAACAGTACACTTGTTTATTCATGTTACAGTTCAATAATCAATGATACATTACATTTATTTATCAGATTTGTTCCTGTATTTTCAAAATAAAGCACACAGGTCTTTTCAAATTAAAGTTAAACACTGTTTTTAGTTCCTGTTGTTGTTGTTGTTGTGATTATCTGTAACACTTCTCTGACCTTCGACCTTACCTGCTTCAGGTAAACTGAAGGACCTGGGAAACCTTGTCCTGAGACCTTTCGGACTTTCCACCAGCAACTTCCAAGTGAACCAGGACGCAAACACTGGCTCCTACTCCATCAACTTTGTCCAGAACCCAAACAACAACAACAGATGAATAAAAGCTGAGCAATCTTGTTTCCTGTCTGTGGTGTTGTTGTCCTTTGTGAAGCGTTTAACCAGTACCCATGGTAACCTGTGCTGCAATTTCAAGGTACCAATCAGATCACTGGAAATGTAGCGACATCGTTCCTACAGGATGTGTGAATCACATGATGATAAAAACAAATAAAAGTTGACACTCTTCATCTCAAAAATAATTTACTTTTTTCTGAATTTATCTTTTTATCAGATTATTTTACAATCAGGTTATTTCAGGTTAAGTGTTTATTTATAATCCATCCATCCATTATCTGTAGCCGCTTATCCTCATCAGGGTCACAGTGGAGCTGGAGGCAGGGTAACAACAAATTACCAGTTCATCACAGGGCACATAGATACAGACAACCATTCACTCTCACATTCACACCTACGGGCAATTTAGAGTCACCAATTAGCCACTTAAGTTCATGTGTTTGGACTGTGGGAGGAAGCCAGTGTACCCGGAGTGAACCCACGCAGACACAGGGAGAACATGTAAACTCCACACAGAAAGGCCCCATCCGAGGTTTGAACTAGGAACCTGTCAGAGGAACAGTGCTAACTCATTTATAATCCATATGTTCTAATTATTCATCACAAGTTGTTTTTAGGTTTCAGATGTAACAGATGAGAAACTTGGATCTCCAGTTTTGTGGATTTTTATGCTCAGATGAGTCAAAGAAGAAAGTGTTGCTCTGTTTCCTGTTGCCGGTGCAGGTTATGTCACTTGTTTACCTTCAGATCAAACAAATTGAACCCTTTGATCTGACTGATGTGCAGCAGGAAAGCTAAACCAAAGATGTGTTTTTTAACACAAGTCATCTGTTTGTTTGTCGGCGGGATCACAACAATCAGAACGACTGACCAGAGTTTGTGGTATAAAAAAAACCCATTAAAGTCTGCATCAGATGATTTTTGACTCAATGCGAGATCAATTGGTTGTACTACAAACATGCAGCAAGTAACCTTTATTTAGAAAAGCAGCGAACGATGTGGATGTTTGTGCTGCAGATACATCATAGAAGACTGAGCTGGCGTTCAGTCTTCTATTATTATTAGTTTATTCTCTGATTAAAGTTTTATAACTAGGTTCAGGAACAAAGACCACGCCTTGAACTCGTCCCATTTCAGCATCTCAAGTACTTCAGCACACCTTATCTGTTCAATTCCTCTTCTACTCAGTTTTCAGATCACTTTTATCCATAAACGCTAGTGAAATCATGAATTATTTTCATTATTAAAAGTTAAAAAATGAAAACTTGTTAAAACTTGTTACTTGTTAAATAACAAATCACAACATTTCATATATTATTCTTTCATTTAATGATGCTCTCATGATTGATGATTATTGACTGACTTTAGTTTGTTTAGGCATCAAATTTAACGCAAAGAATTCAGACGGGAAACAGAAGGTTCAACATTTTAACAAAACCGAACAACTAACAAACACAGCTACTGACATGAATATGTGTGTATGTCTTCATAATTATTGATTACAGATGATCGATGAGTATAAGTGTTACTAATAATGTGTTATTGATGGTTGATGGTGTATCACTGTGCTCTTCTGGACAGCAGCATCTCTCTGATGTTGTCTTCTGCTTCTTTGACGCTGCGTTCGAGGTACAATTTCTTCTGCTGTAAATCACAGGACACACAGTCAGACCACTGACACACCTGCACACAAACCGCAGGTGAATCATGTATTTTATTGTGTATATCGGAGTGTATTTGTACCTCGAGTTCTTTAATTTTCTCATCAGCTGTTTTCTGTTTGTCCATCAGCTGATTGTTGATTTCCTCCTTGGATTGAAGGATGAACCTGAAAACACAAACAAACACACACACACCTGAGTGATGATGACACACTTGTCTGTAGTTTAAAATTATTAACCCGTGCAGGTGAACAATGATCCTGGTTGTCGTGGAGACTCACATGCGTCCAACTCCCTCGTACAGTCGCGTGTTGTCGGGCAGTGTGGTGATCTCAGTGTGGGTTAGCTTAGCGTGTTTCTGGACTCGAGTCAGCTGATCGATCTGTAGGTCAGCCAACTTCACCTTCTGCTGCGTGTCGATCATCTTCACCTGCAGCTCTGTGAACGCCTACAAGAGAGAGGAAACAAGACAGAGAGACAGACAGGCACAGATGTTTAATCATACAGTTCTTGTTGTTATTTATCACTAACAACAATGTTTTGTCTTCAGGTGTCTCACCATCATATGACAGTTTTTACCTGCAGACCATAATATCCAACAACTGTGAGCTGTCAACCATGTTGAACAGGTGTGTAATATGTCTTAAGGTGGACTGAGTTCTAAAAGTCTCAGCTACAGAGTCTGTATCGATGAAGATAATCGGAGTGTAATGGGCAGGTTGTAATAGAGCAAAGATAATAATTGGGGGGGGGGGGGTCCATCACAGACTTTGTCGACTGACGTGAGCTCAACCACCCTCACATTAACACCATCCAAGACAAAGGAGATGGGGATGGATTCCCAGAGAAAGGCGCCTTAGACCACACCAGTGAACATTCAGGGATTGACTATCGAGATGGTGGGAGCACACAAACTGTGTGTCCACCTCAACAATACACTGGACTGGTCTGGCAACACAGATGTCCTGTACAAGAAGGGTCAGAGTCGTCTTTACTTACTGAGGAGACTGATGGAGTGTGCAGGACTCTGCCCTCTAGTCTCCATAGAGGAGGATGTTAGAAAAGCTGACATCCATCATGAACAACTCCTCTCACCTCCTGCATCAGACTGTGAGGGCTTTAAACAGCTCCTTCAGCTACAGACTGCTGCTCCACCACAGGCCCTGCAATCCAACAGCTGTCACTCTTTAACACCAGCATGACTTCATGTAGCTGTTTCACTGATATAATTTCACTTTACATGCATAATCTTACTTAAATTAAACTACACTAACGTTTCCTGTGCAATTGTAATATTATTAGAGTATTTTGTTTCTTATTTTTCTATTTCTAGCATATTATTCTACTTTATTTTTATTTATGAGTATTTTATTTATCTACCTCGCTTGTAACAGGTGAGTTTCCAGGTGTGGGACCTGTCTAATCCAATATTTGACGTGAACAGTGAGGACAGTGTGTGGTCAGTGTTAGCTCCTCATGCTAACAGTTAGCTCCGGTGTTAATCGCAGGATTGCTAAGGCAACCGCTAACCGCCGTTTCTAAAGAGCCGTTAGTTCACCGCCGCGACAGAGAGCACGTGACCGACAGGTGAGACCAGGTAACACATTTAAACACGCTTATTACCTTCTTCAGCTCGAGGTCTATGGGCGCAGCCATCTTCACCAACCATGAACCACATCCACGCACTGCGCATGTGCGAAGACGTTCTTTGGCGTTCTACTTCGGCATTCTTCGGCATTCTTCGGCATTCTTTGTTCTATTTCGGCATTTTACTTCTTCAACTTGCAGCCATATACGGTGAATCCAGACCTATTTCTGTCTGTGGTCCATATTTTTTACAGTATCAGGTAAATAATGAAACGATAGTGTCAATAAAATACAAACTAAAATAGAATAGAATATCTTTATTGTCATTATGTAATGCATAACGAAATTTAAATGCCGTCTTCAGTGCAGGAAGCACAAAAACAGTATAAAACATAAAAAGGATAAAAACATGGAAAAATTTAAAAACAAAACAGCGCGTACATCCACATACATACATTACATATACATAAATATAAAGTTAAGATGTCTACATCATGTCCTATTAGTCCAGAAAAGTTGTATCTTCTCTTTACTCTTACTTCATGTTTAAAAATAAAACCAATCTTTTTCTAGATGGTGTGTGTTTGTTCTTTTCTTTTTTCTTTTTTTTTTTTTTTGTTTGTCATTTTCATGTGTTGTTTTCATATTTTCATTTGCTCTATACCATAACTGTACTTTAAACTATATATATAATATATATGTTATTGTTGTTGTGTGTAAAGGGAGATGGCAAAATAAGAATTTCATTGCTATATAAGCCATGTGTTTGTACTTGTAAATGACATGAAATCTCTTGAAATCTTGAGAATGTCATTTTAAACTGATAACAAACATATATGCAGTACATATGTAATTATTTCCTTAACACAGATTTTAATATTGAATGTAATTGTTTACTTTCTTTGTTATCTTTGTTGGCTACAATCTGACATCTCTTCAGGACCTGCAGTCCTCCAGTCTGACACACTTTTGTATAACTTTTGCACACTACCTGGTAAATTGCACATTCCTGCATAAAACTGTACAGCCCTTTTGCATTATATATTGTACATACATTTATATCTTATAGTACTTTATTTTGTTACGCTCCACAACAAAGAGACAAATGTCTTGTATGTGATGTGAAGGCCTACTTAGCAAACTACTTCTCTGGAAAGAGAAGCAGAGTGAGACGTCTTTATTTAAAACTCTGTGAACAGGAACAGAGTGAGACATCGTGTCGGCTGTGTAGTAATAAAACATTTCTGCGCATGCTTCGCCCCGCCCCCGGAAACCATTGTCTATCTGCGCGCGAGGTTTAATTCAAAGAAGCGTCCTCGCGCCAGTAGTAGTAGTAGTAGTAGTCACTTCGTGTCCGCGCGGACAGTCAAACAAAACAAACCGTCCATCCGGATAAAACTCGTTTTCAAACATGGCAACTCCACCGAAGAGACCGTACCGTGCTCCGGACAGCCCGCAGCTCAACGGCAGCTTCTCCCGCAGAGGCAAGAAGATCTCCATCGAGGGAAATATCGGTGAGTTTTGAACCGAACCGCGTAGATCACCGCCGAGTTTAGTAACATCAGCGATCTAACATCTCTGATCAACGACTACAAACCCGTTAAAATGTCGCTTCATCCCGCCGAACACAGTCACTGATGTCCCGGAGGGAAACGTACGACTGTTGGTTTAAACGGTCAGATTTAAAGCCCGTCCCGCCTTAACGGAGCGGGTTGGCGCCAAATCTAGATCAGAATGTACCAGTAATCAATAACAACGATCAATAATGAGCCGTGAAACTTTGACTATCAGTCATTTATACCTCTTTGTACACGCACTGTTAAAAGAAAAGTACTGCATGTTGTTACTCAAGTAAAAGTACAAGAATATTATCAGTAAAATATACTTACACTAACAAGTAAAAGTACTGAAGGGTTGTCAGTTAAATATTCTTACAGTATCAATAAAAGTACACAAATATAAGTTAAATGAGCTTATAATATGTAAAAGTACACAAATATTTTCAGTTAAATATACTTACAAGATGAAAGTATTGAAGTATTATCAGTTAAATGTACTTACAGTAACAAGTAAAACTACACAAAAATTATCAGTTAAATATACTTTCAGTTAAATATGATTATGATTTCAAGTAAAAGTACTCATTGTACAGTAATTTATCACAGAATGATGCAATAACATGTGGAAGCATCCGAATGTTGTACTTGCATTCATGTACTTGTTTATGTACTAGTCTAAACTGTAATCTGTTATTATGTTCTGGTTTTTACTGCAGTAGAATTTACAATACTTTTCTGTGAAAATATTTAGTACTTCAAAATTGTATTCACCAGACTGTCTCTCCCTTTGTCTGTCTGTCCGTCCCTCAGCTGCAGGAAAGTCCACCTTTGTGCGTCTCCTTCAGCAGGAGTCGAACGAGTGGGAGGTGATTCCTGAACCCATCGGGAAGTGGTGCAACGTCCAGAACGACAGCGACGATATTTACCAGGTGAACATACAGCACCTGAACACAACACATGAAAGCTACCATTTGATATCAGCAGTCTACAGCTCGTTCACTGAAACCATCAGACACTCTGACACGTGGACAGGAGGCTGACGCTCCACCATCTTGTCACAGAAATCTCACCTGAGTACCTGTCTGCCTGTTTACCTGTCTGTCTGTAGGAGCTGAGTTCCTCCCAGAAGAGTGGAGGAAACCTGCTGCAGATGCTATATGATAAACCAAGCCGCTGGTCCTACACCTTCCAGGTAAGAACACCTGACTCCCCACGCTCAGGTGGTTATGATGAGCAGCAGGTGAAGCCGTTGTATGTAGACTAACCACCTGTCTCCCTCTCTTCCTGTCTGTCTGTCAGAGTTATGCGTGTCTCAGCAGAGTTCGCTCTCAGCTTCAGGCCCCGTCGGCCAAACTTCAGCAGGCTGAGAACCCCGTTCAGTTCTACGAACGCTCCGTCTACTCAGACAGGTAACTACACACACACACACACACCTGAAACAAGTAACTATACGCACTATTGGAGTACTGGAGTAACCCTGTGTACTGTGTGTACAGGTACGTGTTTGCATCCAACCTGTTTGAGTGTGGTAGCCTGACAGAAACAGAGTGGAGTGTTTATCAGGACTGGCACACCTGGTTGCTGAACGAGTTTGAACCGGACATCGCCCTGGACGCCATCATCTACCTGAGAGCTCAGCCACAGGTACCAATGCAAATACTACTACTATCACTATTATTATTACTGTGATGGTACTACTACTACTACTGGTGCTCCTGCTACTACTGCTCACAGTATTTGTCTGTATATTTCAGCGCTGTATGCAGCGTCTGCTCCACCGGGGCAGGGAGGAGGAGCAGGGGATTCCTCTGGAGTATCTCGAACAGCTACACTTCAAACATGAATCCTGGCTGTTCCACAGGAACCTCAGGTAAGAGCACAGGGGACACACTGAGCATGTCATCAGTGAGGTCACAGAGCCTCTGTCTCATCGAATCGTTGATTTACAGGAAACTGTAGCGATGTCTGGTGGTGTGTTCAAGGGCATGCTGAAGAAAACAGACGTTACATTAACCTGTCTGTGTGTTCAGGTTGGACTTTCAGTACCTGAATGATCTCCCTGTTCTAATACTGGACGTCGATGACGACTTCAAGAACGACCGTATCAAACAGCAAGTCATCGTCGACAAGGTTCGATATTTGTTTACTCTTTTCTACTTTACTCTACTGTGTTTCACAGACTTTCGTCTGATCTGGAGTCTGTTTTCTTCTGCAGGTCAAAGAGTTTCTCACGACGCTTTAGAAGTCCATCCACCAATCACAGCCCGTGGTGTGAGCCATGGGCTCGTCTGATTGGTCGACCCAGTTACACTTTGTAAATGTTTCTCTTGTTTTTAATTTTTTACTCATGTTTTTACTTTTTCTTCACCTCATGTACATTTATAACAATTTATAATTTTGTAGATAGTGAGTGTGTGTGTGTGTGTGTGTGTGTGGTAGTGAGCAAGAGTGTGAACACCATGTAATTACTTGAATTAGTTTGATATTTATGCTGCAGTCTGAATCAGGTAAAATTGTTTGAGGTGTCAGTGAATGCTCCACGATGCCTTCAGGGACAAACAGTATTACATTTTTCCATCCATATTTCATAACCGCTCATCCTTATCAGGGTTGCGGGAAGTTTGAACTTTTTATCTCTGTAAATATGTTTTGAATAAAGAAACTCAGACTGACTGTTGTGTTTGATTTGACATTATCACACCAAACCCTGTTTTAAATTTATAATATTTTAATATTTAATTGACAAAGACAACATCAAATGTTGAAACTGAGAAATTTTCCTGTTTGGGGGAAGTTATATGCCCATTTTGAATTTGATGCCATCAGCACGTTTTAAAACAGGGTCATGTTTATCGCTCTGTTCATTTCCTCTTCTTTTAACAACACTCTGTAAGTGTGGGAACCGAGGAGACTCTGCTGTGATCTTGAAAGTTTAATGGTTTCCCATTCTTGCTTGATGCAGGATTTAGGATGCTCAACAGTTCGGAGTCTCCTCCTAGGTGACAAGTTTGGACTGCAGACAGGCCAGTTTAGTACCCAGGCTCCTATGGAGCCATGCTGCTGTAAGACGTGCAGAATGCAGTTTGGCAATGTCTTAATGAAATAAGCAAGCTGTCGTCTACATGGCAGCATATGTTTCTTCAAAACCCATATATATCGTCATGACAGTTTTTCACCTCAGTCCATCTTAAATGAGCTTAAACGGAGTTTTGTTCTGTTTTGGAAACAGAGTTAATGTTCATGTTAAAAACTTAAATTTCATTCAAAAACCAGTTGTTTTAAAACTAACCAGGTGGAGAACAAAACCGAAATATCCAACTTATGAATAGGACATTAAACACTGTACTACAATATACTAGACACATTAACAGTATTACAGTAATGTGTACTGCACCGACAGGGTTTTATTATTAAGTACATGTTGTGCCCTGACAGGAATGTTGCAGATAAACTACTCACAAATAGTTAGGGATATCTGGCTTTCGGTGGTATGCCCACCGCTTTTGTTTCAATAAATTGTTTGAGGTGATGAAATTACCATTGCATGCTTCTAGTTAAATGCCCTACTTTCATGATATAATATCACTGTAGCATGAACCTTTCCCATGTTTCATAAATTTTACCCAAAAGCTGAATATCCCTAACTTTTTGTGAGTAGTGTGTATGATTAACTTCAACTGTTTTCAGCATATTTCTTCATAATGAGCCATGAAGTTCAAGTTTAGCGTTTCAGCGTCTGTCCTGTAAACTTCAGTATTACTGCAGTATAATGTGGTATACTTTTTTTTTCCATATTATTTTTTTGGCCTTTTTGCTTTATTGGATAGAGACAGCTCAAGAGTGACAGGAAATGTAAACGCTGCCCCATGTGGTATACTTGTAATAAAACATTAAAGTTCAGACTGTTAAATATAGCAAACATATTCAACGTGTCGCTGGAGATTACATTACATTTCATTTTGAATTGCCTGCTGTGATGTCACACTCTGACAGCCAATCAGTGACCAAGGCCCAGCAGGTCACAGTAGTCAGCAGCTGAGAAATGATTTGTTGAGGTTAACTTTGGTCTGTCAATGTTAGACTTTTAAACTTGATGTTTCTCTAGTCATCATGACATGTTACACACACACACACACCTGAGACTGAAATAATGATGTTTTATGTGTTATTGTTTATGTATATACAAAGAAAATCATGTGAATCAAGTGACAGCGAGACATAAAATAGTGCAGATATATATTTATAAAAAAAAGTTGTAATACAGTGATGATAACATGGATAAAGTAGTAGTGTACACATAAATATGAATATGGAGGATCTCCACAGATGGCAGCTTCATGACGTGCTCAACAGTTTTCATTTACATTTAGTCATTTAAGTGACGCCTCTATCCAAAGTGACTTACAAAAAAGGGAAACAATCGAGGTACAGTGTGACAAGGGCATGTTAGTGCAGCAATAAGTACTACTCACATAGAAACAAGTAACATTTCTAGAAAGGGGATAGATTTAGCATGTTCAGTTGTTCATAGTGCTATGAGATGAGGTACTCTCTGAAGAGCTGGGTCTTCAGGAGTTCTTTTGAAGGAAGAGAGGGACGCCCCTGATCTGGTAGGACATTTGGTAGGTTTGGATTGCCCTGCCCCCTGAGCGTATGGGTGGCAAAACCAGGTGTCGTTCATTGGAGGAGCCCAACGGTCATGACATAACATATGCCTGTATACAATCCTTCAAGAAGGTGGATGCAGAACCAAAGACTACTTTCTAGGCAAGCATTAGCGATTTGAATTTAATGCTTGCTGCCACTGGAACTCAATGAGCAGTGGGGTAACATGTTGGCTGATACATGGTTGATTGAAGATCCTGGTGCACCACTGTACCCTGGATCACCTGAAAGGGTTTCACTGTGCAGGCTGGGAGGCAGGCTGCCTTGCCTGACATTCAGATGGAGGTTGTTGTCCTAGGACCCAGATGTCAGGGCCCTGGCCTTCTCTCTGTAGACCATCTCATCAAGCTGGTGTCATCTGTAAACATGCTGTTGAAGCTGTGGACGACCATGCAGTTGTGTGTGAACAGCAAGTACAGGAGAGGGTTGAGCACACAGTCCTGATGGGCAACAGAGATGAGAGTCAGGGTGGAGGAGGATGGTGTCATCCGTAGATCTGTTTGGTCTGCATGAAGTGGGTCAATGAGACAGGGAGGAGGAGGTGAAAGTTTTGACTAACTACTCAAAGTACTTCAAGATGGTTTAGATGAGTGCTACTGGGTGGTAGACGTTCAGGCACAGGACTTTGGTCTTTTGGGGATCAGGCACAATGGTGGACTTCTTGAAAAATGTCATTCTTGATGATAAAGCCATACAGTTCAGTTCCAGGACTTGGTTGGTGTCACTGTCTGGAGCTTACTCAATTGTTAGATTGACCAATGTCCTCATCAAGAGGTGCTCTAGATTAGAAACCGATAGAAATAATGTCCACATCTGAGCATGAAGCAGACATTTTCCCCCTTTGCTACCTAAGCCCGATGTTATTGTTATTGGCAGTGAATTGTCCCTCTGGTACTAAGTCTGGGATCGAAGGCTTAATCTCCAGTGACTTAACATTTGTTAGAAGAATACTCAATAGAGGAGGCCAGTTTGTTTCCTCAGCCTGACAAAGTCACAAGGCCAAGACCTTTGCTTCCTCCACAACAATCCCAGCTGTGGGTTTTCTCTGTTGTTTAGTGCTTGTGAAATGTTTCTACAAGTGATCAGATGTGCAGACGTTGTTGAGGCAAAGTATAAAAATAAGCAAAGAAAGGAAAAGTTGAGGAGGATCTCAAGACATGGCAGCCGTGCCCGGTGCCATCTTCTTGTCTTCATGTAACTAGATGAGTTTTAGATATGTTGTTGCTTATTTGTGTATGTATAAGTCTCTCTGGGGACACGGCTCAACTCTACCTCCTTTTGTTGTTGTTGTTCTACTCTGTAGATACTTTGGATATTACTCTGTCGATGTACATGGAGCTGATCATCAGAGCGTCACCTTTGGGGAAACAACTGGGAATCAACAGATGGAAGTGTTGGCCTTTTCACTCACTGACAAACTATAACTTACACTGTACATTTACTGAAGAGTGCTGTCTTTGTTCTTTACTGCATTTACTGTATGCTATTCCGATAATGAGGATATGATGTGTTTTTGATATGTCTGAACTTTGTCATTTGACCCTCACGTGGTTTTACAGACAGGTAAATACCGTAATTTAAAAATATAATAATAATCAATGTCACTATTGTTGGTGGCTTGGCAATTTAAAAATGCACTTTTGCGCAGGATGTCACATGACCAATCAGAGGTCTGAAATGTTTTCATGTCACCATGTAGCATCAGCTCTGTTCGACCTTGACTGAGGTGGCACCAAAAATGCAATAAACAATTGGACAGGCTGCCACCTGGGATGGCACCAGAAGAAGTAATGCGTGCTACATGCATGTGTTCAGTTTGCCTGTTGTGTCCATGTCGTGTTGCCTTTTTCTGAAACCTGCTGAGATGTTTGTTGATTGAAACTCAGTCGGATGAATTCCAGAACAAAAAAACTTCAGAGACTCAGCGAGAAGCGAGAACACAAAAACAAACTGAGAGGTCACAAACTTTGCAGGAGGAGGTCTGGAAAGATCTGGACAAGGTTAAAGAGAGTTTGTGAACGTTTTGACCACTTCAAATTCAACACTTCCTATTGCTGCTTTTCAGCGAACTGCGTGAGGCTTTTATTGTGAAATAGTGACATGAAGTCCTGAGTCTTGTTTCATTCAAGTTAGAAATTTGTTTAACTTTAAACTAACTTTGAATGAAAAACATTTAGATCATAAATGAAAAGAAAAACAAACAGGATTAATAAAATCTGCTCACATAAGTCAAAATTCTGATTTGGGCAATCGATTGATTCATCAGTTCATTGATTATTAAAATCAGGCTGAAGGTTTACCACCCAGAGGGACAGGCAAAGAGAGAAAGACACTCAACCATTAACTTAAAAACAAATGATTGTTAAGCCAAGAAAAACAGAATGAGAGGGGGTCTGTTATGTTACAAGTGTCCCTTGAGCACTTAAACAGGCAAAAAGACACCAGTAGACAGACAGACACACAGAGTTGATGCTAACTTTTATTTAAGTCACTTATAAATGATCATTAGCTGCTGCTCCACTCTCTCTCTTTCCATCTGTCCAGCCATTTACCCGTCCGTCCATCCACCCACCCGTCCAACTCTCCCCAGCCCTCCAGTCGTCCGTCAGCCTGCAGACTGTAAGTACGTTTTCACTGATCTCCCAGAGAAAATCCTCTTTTCTTTCTGTTTTCATTCAGTTGCACCAGTAGTAATCCTTTAAGAATTCTCACCAGACTCCATACAAATATTTCACCTTTATAGAGTTCACTGTAAAACCAGTGTCGCAGCACTCCTGTTGAGTTATCCCAAGGATACTGCAAATATACTATAATGTTTTATGGAGGACTGACACAACATGCACGTTTGGAATAGTTTGGAAAAGGTCAGAAAAGAAGGAAAGTTTGGTGTGGGGATTTGAGTAGATTTGTTGTTTTATTGGTGTTTTGCATTTAAAAAAAAAAAACTTTCTATAAGTCATTATTTTTATATATATTTGTCTTATTCTCAGGTTTATTCTGGGGGAAGTGAACCTCCAATCCAGAAGACACGAGACGTCTCTTTTATTTTATATTTATTACATTATTATCATTATTATTCATATTATTTATTTTATTTTATTTTAATTTGTTTTATTGTTGTTGTTTGAAGAGATAAAACATGGACAATCAGTCTTAGAAAATATTTTGAAAAGTTAAATATATCAGAAGGACCTAAACCCAGACTGAAGATGGGCTTTGGTGACTTGCTAGAGGAGGTGAGTGACTGTCAACACATCTGTTCAGACAGACAAGGTTTGACGCAGGTGTATAAGATATGTTTTCTGTCTGTGGCGAGGTGGGTGGGTTCGGGAGGTACCAGTGGCTCCACGTGACTCTGATCAGTCTACCTGGTTTGTTTATGGCGAGCCAGAACCTGCTAAATAACTTTGTCTCAGCAATCCCTGCCCACCACTGCAGACTGCCGGCCAATTACAGTCTCAGCAACCTGTCGCACTACCAGGTACTCTGTCTGATCAGATTAACTAATGAAGCAGCTTGTTACCGTGATGTGAATGGTCTGGTTGGTTGCATAACGGTGATTGGTTGTTCCAGATGGATGAGCAGCAGCTGCTGAAAGCATTCATCCCTCCAGACTCTTCAGGAAAACTGGACCGCTGCAGGAGGTAAAAGTTGTCCTTTTTTATTGTTTTTTTCTATGTGTTGTATTGATGAACATATTTCTTTTGACATCACTTCCTGTCCCTTGTTGTTGTTCAGGTATGTGGAGCCTCAGTGGCATCTGTTAAATACAAACAACTCAGTTAACATTAGCCAGTTACAGACTGAAGAATGTTTGGATGGATGGACCTTCGACCGCTCTGAGTTCCTTGCCAGCACCGTCTCTGAGGTAATGAGAATAAACTGCTTCTGCTCACTGATATTCATTTACAAGGTTAACCAGGTGACTACTGTTAACAGTACATCTTTAAGAAAGTTGTGGTGTCCCTTAAGGAGGTTATGTTGCTGTGTTGTGTTCATACTCCATCTTCTAGGAGTTTGTGGTACTCTTTCAAGAGGTTGTGATGATCCTTTAGGAGGTTGCAGTGATGTCTGTCTGTCCCTCTCTCTTAGTGGGATCTGGTGTGTTCTCTACGTCCTCTTAAACAGATGATTCAGACCATCTATATGGGCGGAGTTTTAACGGGAGCCATCATCTACGGTGGCCTGTCAGACAGGTGACACTCGCCTGTTAAGAACTACTGCAGCTGTAAAATCAGCATTATTCAGTGATGTTTTTAAGAATGTGTCAATGTTTTAGTTTGTTCGTCATGCCTGTGAGTCTGTCGTAGGTGCACCCTAATATCAAAACCAATCAGAATCTCTCTCTCTCTCTCTCTTTCTCTCTCTCAGATTTGGGAGGCGGGCTGTCCTTATTTGGTCGTACATGCAGGTGGCCGTGCTCGGTTGTAGCTCCGCCCTCTCTCCTTCATACACTGTCTACTGCATTTTTAGGTTTCTATGTGGGATGGCTGTGTCCGGAGTCATCCTCAATGGATTTTCACTGAGTACCTGTCTACCTGTGTCTGTTTGTCTGTCATAAACTGCAAGTTCAGTTTTTTTTTCTTTTAAGACATCCAACTGATCCTGATCAACCTGTCTGTCTATCTACCTGTCTGTCCCTAGAGGTGGAGTGGATCCCAACCAAAGAGAGGACATTAGTGGGCACGCTTACCTCCTTTTTCTTCACATTCGGTCAGATGATCCTGGCAGGGCTCGCCTTTTGGCTGAGAGACTGGAGGAAGCTGCAGGTGGTCGTCTGTATCCCCCAGCTCCTCTTTTTTGCATACAGCTGGTCAGTGCAGACTTCCAAAATAAATGTGTCTAATCAGTCTCCTCTCAGATTGGTCAGGAGATTCTCAACTTTCTGCTCTCTGATTGGATAGGTGGTTCTCAGAGTCGGCTCGTTGGTTGGTTCTAAACCGTCGGTCTGACCAGGCATTAAAGAGTCTTCACCGAGTCGCTCGAATAAATGGAAAATCAGACATAATCGACAAGTTAACAGTGGAGGTAACCTGTCTGTGTTTCTGACTACCTGTCTGTCTGTCACTTAGATAAAAATGTGTGATATCCAATCAGAATCTGAGGTCAGTCCCATGTGACCTGCAGGTTCTACACTCTCACATGAATAAGGAGATTGAGGCGTGTCGGTCATCATTCACAGCGTACGACCTGCTAAAAACCAGAGGGATTAGACGCATCTCCATCTGTCTGATCGCTGTCTGGTCAGAAAATACACCTGCTTTACCTTCACTCTATGTGTTCATTCACCTCCACCACCATGTTCCACCTGACACATCTGTCTACCTGCCCACCTGTCCGTCAACGATCTGTCTTTCTCTGCAGGTTCTCCACCAGTTTTGCGTACTACGGTTTGGCGATGGACCTGCAAAAGTTTGGGGTGAGTCATCTCATTAGCATCAATTCTGCGTGTGAGCTAATAACAGCTGACAACTTCCTGTATACCTGCCTCACCTCATACCTGAGGTTCAGATCATACATACAGGATGAAAGGTAGTGATGAAGTAGAGAAAAGGTGACCATGGTTACAACCTCTGAGTATTCGTAATGTTGTGTGAAATTGTCAGCCCTTTCTCTCCTCCTATTGACTGGTTCACACTGAGCTCTCCTCCTATTGGTTATTGGTTGTTCCAGGTGAGTATCTACCTCATCCAGATCATCTTTGGAGCCGTTGATATTCCTGCCAAAATATTTGCTCTAGGCATGCTCACTGTCTTGGGGAGGAGAGTCTCTCAGGCGGCCTGTCTCTTCCTCTCGGCCCTCATCATCTTTGCCAACATCTTCGTCCCTACAGGTAACAAACACCAACAAACTACTACACAGACAGGTAACAAAGATTAACACACACAGGTAATAAACACAAATACAAACAGTGAATAAAGACTAATACACACAGGTAATAAACACTAATACTTCCTTCCCAGACATGCAGACCATCAGGACCGTGTTAGCGTGTCTCGGTAAAGGTTTCACCTCAGCCTCCTTCACTGTCGTCTACCTGTACACCGGAGAGCTCTACCCCACGGTCATCAGGTGAGACTGCTGGTTCAAACCAACAGGAACAGGTACAGGAACAGGAACTGTATTGATCTCACTGTGGGTGTGTGTGTTGTGTTTTCAGGCAAACAGGAATGGGCTTCGTCTCCACTATGGCACGAGTCGGAAGCATGGCAGCCCCTGCTGTCCTCATTCTGGACGAGGTGACATCACTGATCCAAACCTTGTTAACAAACCACAATATTAACATAATTAATGAATGAATGATTAACAAGAAACTTTCTGCAATCACTACACAAAATCTGGCAGACTGCTGGTTGCCATTGGAAACTGACTCAGCGAACATCATCGTAATTATTCATGAATAAAATGTTGTTATGAAACATATTTATGTTCAGGCTGATTGATTTTTAATCAATTTACAGCTGCAACATGAACTGTCTGTCTGGACTACATTTCCCAGGTACTCCCTGCTCTGCCCAGCGTGGTGTATGGTGGGGCAGCGGTGTTGGCCAGCTGCTTCGCCTGCTTCCTGCCGGAGACCCGGAACATACCTCTGCCTGATACTATCGAGGACATAGAGGAGAAATGGTGAGCTAACGGCTAGCAGTTAGCTTTATTAGCATTGCTAGTTTCATTAGCTGTGTTCACATAATTACCATCATTAGCTACATTTATCGTGTTTAGCTTAATTTTTATTTAAGATAAACTTTCTATGTGAAGGTCTGGACGAAAGCCAACCCGGCAACCTCAAGAGGACAGAGCTTCTTTTGGTGGTGGCATGGTCTCAACCACGGAAGGGGTGGCTTTAAAAGAGCTGAAGGACACAGAAGGGACCGGACTCAATGCCCTCTGACCAATCAGTCGACACCAGTCAGATCCAGTGACAGCTGGGCTAAACCTCGACCAATCAGATGGCTGGATCCACCAATCAGTCATTAATGACCAAAAATATGAACCAATGAGAATCAACCAGTGGCACCTTTAAGTATTAAAACATTTTCTGTAAGAAAAATGACACATTTCTAACATTTAAATGTATGTTAAATTAGTTTAAATCCATAAACTCTGATGTTTAATTACCAATGTATTGATTAGATGTAAATGAAGCCACAGCACACAACAGTTTCTGTCACTGATGATGATGAATCAATAATCAATAACTCGCTGTAACACACTAATAAACTGTAATCAGTGACTGCTGCTGTCTTTACTGTAAGAACCAGTTTTCAGAAATCAGTATAACAGTATCGTACCCACATAAAATATTGATATTGATATTGATCACTTAAGTAAAAGTACAAAAAATGAACAGAAGAGTTCATAAAACCATGTGTGTAAATGTAAATGCAATGTAAAAATACAAATATAAGTAAAAAAGAGGAAACAATCAGACATCATGAATTGAATATTTTGCTCTTGATGTTTATAGGTTCATATATAATGTTTATTTATGTGTTTATATATTTATGTAATGTTTCGATCTGGACATGATGTCTGAAGGAACACTGCTCTCTGCTGGTCAACATGTTGGGGCTCCAACATCAAGGATCCTAACAGTAGACAATTAACATGTTGTGTTAATGAGGAAGTCTGCCCTCCTCCAGACAGACCAATCAGACCCACTCTTCTGACCTGAGAGACAGTTCATCACGACAAACCTTTCAGAGCTGAAAGCATCCTGATTGGGAACTTTACTAACTGATCAGGAACCATTAGGGCCTTCACAACCATCACAACCCCATCAGGACCATTACGACCCCATCAGGATCTCATCAGGACCATCAGGTTTGATTATATTCTGGGGTATGTTGTCTTCATGAATCGTGGTTCAGCTGAAATCTACCTGAACCTGAAGATCATGAAGAGCAACAAAAACATCTGATACGCCTCCATGCAGTTCTTCTACTCCACCAGTCTGGAAAACTTCAGGACTGACATTGCATGTGTGTGTGTGCATATTATATGTTACACGCATGTTAATGAACAGTTTGAAAACATTTGAGAAAAAAAAAACTTTATCTCTACATAAAAATCAAACATTAATAATCAAGTAATGTTCAGTCAGTATAATCAGTGTCTGACTGATATTCGGTTCTGAATGGTTGATGGTCATTCTGTTATGATTATTTCATTCAAATAACTTACTAACTAACTCCCATTGCTCTTATTTTGAAGGTCACAGTTCAATCTTATTTATCCAAAAAAGCTCTCTATTCTGTATTGATTTGACTGGTTTAGTGAATTTGAGTTTAGTAATATTGATTAGATAAATAGATTGATAGTAGAAAAATACACCAGATGTTTTATCTAATGGTCTGTCACCACAGCACCAGCTGTTTTTTCCTCATATTTTAGGGTATTGATGTGCTCAGAAGGATGTTTTAATTAATGTTTTGTCATCAATCATCTGATTTAATCTGATAGAAGCTGGTTGTGACTTAGAGATGCCTTTATTGATAATCTGTTGATGGATCAGATGTTGATTGATTGATCTTTTGCTCTGGATGTTTTTGTGTCTTGTAAAAAATAAACGCCCCCTGGCGGCGGCCTCTCAGACTCTCACAGAATCAACCAATCAGAGACGGCGCTCTGCCTCGTTTCACGTGAGTGACAGGAACTCAAGCCAATGGTAGGGCGCCTGCGCAGCTTGCAGTGTGGTAGGAGGGCGGGGCGAAGCGCCGCTCGGCAGTATAGCGGAAGAAAATGGCGGCCGTGGCTGCAGAGCCAGGAGCTGCGGCGGTTCCAACAACAACAATAACCGCGGCTACGGACGACGAGGGCCCGCCAGAACCGGGCTCGGTCGGCCCGGGACTCCCAGGAGCCGCGCAGGAAAGCGACGAGCCGCGAGAGTGCGGCCCGGCTGCGGAGCTGGTCGTCCCCCGGGTGGAGGATGGTGGAGATGGGGAGGAGCGCCGCCATGTCAGGCCGGAGCTGGAGCCCGCGGCGGGAAAAGCGCTGTCTGATAACGGCGTTACCGATGAACTGATCAATAACTTCCCGGTGGATCGGGTCAGCATGGACCGGTTCTCTCCTGGAGTACCGGGGGATCCAGAGGGCGGCGGGAACGTGTACCGCAGCATCCTGGCGGACCCGCAGCCCTCCGCCGTCTTCCTGCACTCCTTCCCGGCCCCCCCGCCCGTTACCGAGGCCGGGCTGTCTTTGGCGGAACCGGCGGAACCGACCACCAACGTGACGACTGACCGGGCCGAGACCGCGGGTCGAGACAGAGGCTACACGGCTCTGGTCCAACCAGAGCTGAGGCCCGGTCCCGCGGACGACGCCATGTTGGACGGTACCGCGCAACTGCTGTCGGTCCCGGACGGCCTGGATCCGGACACGGGATACGGTAAAAACTCAACGGGGACCGAGGAGATGCCGAGCCACGGCCTGCGGGACTCCTCCCCGCCTTGTCGGTCCCCGAAGAGGCGGATGATAACGGACACCGTGAAGCAGGAAAAACCCGCTGCTGAAGACTCTTCACGGCCGGAGCCCGGACCCGAACCCAGTGTCGGTGCTCCGCCGCTCGCCTCTGTGCAGGATCTGAGTCCCGGGTCCGAGGTTCGGGTCTCCTTGGACCACGTCATCGATGACGCGCTGGTGGTGTCTTTCCGGCTCGGTGAGAAGGTGTTCTCCGGGGTGCTGATGGACGTTTCCAAAAGGTAAAACTTTAATAAGAAAGTACTAATACACACTAAAAATACCCCACTACAAGTAAAAGTACTGCATTTAAAAAGGGCAGTATAAGTACTTGTTATTATGTTCTAGTAAACTATTTTATCTGATGTTTTTGGATTAATATTCCTGCGTCATTCATGTGATGTGACATTTTACTGCTGTGCATGTTTAGGTTGAGCTCCTTTTAACTACTTTATACACTGTTGGCTGGTTTAATCTACAACAAAGCATCATGGTCTATGTGATCGTCACTGTTTTCAGCTTTGTGACAGTGACACTGAATATCAACACGTCTCAAAGTATTGTAAATATTGAAGTAAATTGCTCCAGAACTGTACTTTTAAGGTCCAGTGTGTCAGCCTTAACATAATATTTATAACTATGTTTTCATAATCAGCTGAAAATAAGAATCATTGCTGCAGGTCTGTGTTGAACCGTCATATTTCTTCTAGTTTCTACTTCTTCTCTGGTAGCTCAGAATGCTAGAGCCAAACATGGATTTAAAAGTATAAATATAAAAGAAACAATCAGACAAAGAAATGTAGTGGGTAACTAAAGCTGTCAGACAAATGTTATTGAGTGAAGAGTTCAATATTCACCTACTGAAATGTGAGTACGAGTCTAAAGTAAATAGAAGTGTTACCTGAACGTTCAGCCTATCACTGCAGATCAATAACTAAACATATACAGCGCACCTGTGAGAGTAGTAGTGTAGAAATTTATTTATTTAATTTATGCAGCCAGTCAAAGTTTTCTGAACTGAGTCATAACTGACATTTGTTTGATTTATTTTTTGAGTATTGACAACATTTGTCTTCTGTTCAGTGTTTACGTGTTTTACGTCTCCGTGCTGTACCAAAAATGTACTAAACCATGACGCTGAGGGCTGATTCGGACCAAATCAAGTGCTGCAGTGGCACTTAAATGGGGGTCGTTGATTTCAGGCTGTGAGGGACACACACACACAAAAAGAAAAACAGCAGTGACCTGCAGCAGAGAAGTCACAGAGTCAGGCAATAAGTCTCCATGGTATCGGTGAAACCAGGCGCGATCCAGGTAGAGTTTGTGGATCAATTAGAAGACTTTACCACCACTGCCAGTTGTGTCCTGGCTTTTTTTTTTTTTTTTTTTTTTATGAGACTGGCTCGCAGTCAACATACATAGTCATAGTCAGTGAATGAGAACAAGTAGTGTGAAACGCAGTGTCACACCAGTTATGCAACACATTGCTGTAACACCCGATTTCGTCTGAATACGGACCAACACAGGAACATACATGTGACAGCTTCCTGTCACTGACTCTCCTCTCAGTAGCGCCCTGTTCTACAGTGCTAACCGACAGTGATTTTATTGTTGATTTATCTGCTGAAAATGTCCAAGATAAATCAACTTATTTTTCTTTTAACGTCACGTCATTTATTTCAGTCTCTAAGGTTCTCATCTGTGTTCTCAATTGTGTTTAGGTTCGGACCGTACGGTATTCCCATCACGGTGTTTCCCAGACGAGACGACCGGAGTCGACCTCAGGTGCCTGTGCAGTCGCAGCCGATTGCCAGCGACGACACGTCCTCCAAACAGGAAGAGGTCGCCGCCAGTTCTGCGTCATCGCCCCCTCCCCTTCCTCACCCCTGGACCTCAAAACCGCCACCGCTGTTCCAGGAGGGAGCACCATACCCCCCTCCTCTATTTATCAGGGACACCTACAACCAGGCCTTACCTCAGCCACTGCCACGCAAGATCAAACGGCCAAAGCGGCGCTACCGCTGCGAGGAGCCAACGTCCATCATGAACGCCATCAAGCTCCGCCCCCGCCAGGTGCTCTGTGACAAGTGCAAAGGTGTGGTGGCGTCGGGCGGGCACAGGGAGGCCCGGCGGGGTCCGGTGGATCTGAGGGGTGAGGAGGCGTCCCGGCGGCGGCGAGCACCTGAAGGGCCAATCTCCTCTGAGGTCAAACGGCTGAGGAGCGACGACAAGGGAGGACGTGCTGCAGTAGACAGACGCTCATCATCGGGCATACGTGTGTCATCTTCATCATCATCTTCCTCTCGCCGTGTCTTGAGGGGCGTGGCTTCATCTTCATCCTCATCCCCATCATCGTCCAGCCGCATGTGTCTGAAGCTCAACTCTAAGAAGGTTCTGGCCAAAGGTTCTGCTGTCGATCGCTCCAAAGCACGGCAAGTTCTCAAGAAGCTAGCAAGAAGTTCTCAGCCGCCACAGCCATCACACCGCCGACCCAAAGACCAGAACCAGAATCAAAACCAGGGTCAGAACCAGAACCAGGTCCGCACCAAGGCTGTGACCCGAGCTGCTGCACTGCAGAACCACAACCAGAAAGTCCACTTCACTCGCCGCCAGCACCTCAGCGGCACCACCGTCAGCTCGAGTTCCCATGCGCCGCTTCCACCGAGAATGCGCCTCAAACCCCAAAGGTATCGTACCGACGACAGCCAGGTGCCCTGCTCCTCCTCCTCCTCCTCCCCTTCTTCCTCCTCCCCGCCAAAACAGAGCACTCGTTTGTCTCCTCCCAAACCTGCGTTAAGCCCCGACCTCACACCCACACCTAGCACAGCGCCGCCCCCTTCCTCAAACACAGCTCCTCCTCCAACACCCCACTCCTGTGCAGCCAGCGTTGCTGTGGAGGTGCAGGAGGTCAGCCCACCTGAGGAGGAGGAGGAGGAGGAGGGGGTGGAACAGGGAGAGGGTGGAGATGATGTTGTAGAGCCTCCTCCCTGCTCCTCCTCCCTGGACTCCTCTCACTCAGAGTGCAGCTCCACAGAGACCTTTGACCTCCCCCCTCATGGAGACCTGCCTTCCTCCTCCCCTCCTGCCCCCACTCCCCCTCCGCCCTCCTCCTCCTTGTTAGGGCCTCGGTGTCCCTCCTCATCCTCCCCTGCCACACTTCCCCCCAGAACCGATGGCGAGGAGATGCAGGCCGGTGGCGAGGAGGAGGAGGAGGATGGAGGTGAACTGAAGAGGCGTCGTAAGTCTTCCACGTCCTCCTCCTCCTCCTCGTCTTCGTCGTCCTCCTCTGTCTTCTCCAAGTTGGTGTCCAAGTGTTTGCTCCCTGACGGTCGGACGGTGTGCGTCGGCGACATTGTCTGGGCGAAGATCTATGGCTTCCCCTGGTGGCCGGCACGCGTGCTCGGCATCACAGTGTCACGGCGTGGCGACACGGGGCTGGCAGTGCGGCAGGAGGCACGCGTCTCCTGGTTTGGCTCTCCTACCACCTCCTTCCTGCCGCTCACCCAGCTGTCGCCCTTCCTGGAGAGCTTTCAGTCCCGCTTTGACAGGAAGAGGAAAGGGCCGTACCGCCGCGCCATCGCTGAGGCCGCCAGTGCCGCCAAACAGCTCACACCTGAAGTCCGGGCGCTGCTCACACAGTTCGAAACGTAGCATCAGCTACCGCTGCCAACTCTTCCCCGCCCCCTCCACGCGTGCCATGCCCCCTCCGACTCTGCCCACCCACTACAGGAGGTGGGAGGAGCTTGTCCCTCCCACTCCACAGACTGATACCTGTCTGTCTGTCAGAGACTGATGCAGACAGACAGATGGACGATGTTCCTTTTTCTGTTTCCTGTTCTTCCTTTTTTGGAGGAGGGGGCGGAGCTTAGCAGTTACCTGTCAGTGTTCATGGGAGTCATGGGCGGGGCTTAACTCTGGGGTTACTTTCCCCTGTCTTCAGTTTGAAATCCTCATTTTGAGGCAGGTGTCAGTCAGCGGCAGCGTTTCCACTCGCTGTCACGTCACGTTCGATCCGTTTAAAGTTCACTGATGATTTGATAGTGATACACATACAGAGGTCTAATGTACAGACTGTCAGTCTCGTGTAAGTCACGCAGAGACGGATGCATTATGACAAGTGTAGTCTCACCAGAGTGGAGTGAAAATTCAGCCTGTTGATTGGCTGACATCATGATGTCACACATTTACATCAATAAGTAATGAAAAAACACTAATTAAGATCCAGACTGTAGCTAAGCAACAGTTGCTACGGTAGGCACAGCTGTATTATTTTCTTTCTGATTTATCAAGATGTCTGACGTTGTGATGCGGCGCTGTCGACCCCTCCGCAGTCCGGCGGTGTGAAACGCTGTTACACGCTGACGTGTCACTTCCTGTTGTGTTGGTTCTCCTGCTTCCTCTGGGCTCTGCAGAGAAACAAGACTGAAAACCGTTTTTTTATATTCTATTATCTTTCTAAAACTGTGAAACACAAGGTTGTCCAAACTGAGGCCAGGGGGCCCAAACAGGGTCCAGAGCTGAGTCTTGAGCGGTCCAGACATGTCCTCTGATTGGTTCATAAAGCCAGCCACAGTTGCGATGGCAACAGTGCTCCGACTGAAACGACACAAACTTAAAGGATCAGTTTCAGACCAGGACCTTGAAACCTTCTGGGTACTTCAGAGCTGTTTGTGTTGATCAAACGTATTGATCATCACAGTTTGAATCTCAGAGATGTTTTATGCAGATGCTGTCATGTCACTCGTTCTGTGTTTGAGACCCCGGAGCCTCAGTTTACCAACATTAGACGGACAGACGGACAGGTAGGACAGGTAGGACACACTGACTGTTAGACAGGACAGCTGCTCTGCTCTCATGACGACGATAATGATGATGATGATGATGATGATGAAGGTGGATTTTCCCTCTCTGCTGTTTGTAGTTTCAGCTGTCAGACTCTTTTTACCGTCTGTTTGCAGATCAGAGATCAGAACTAAAAAAAAAAAAGCTGTTGGGACAAAATAACGGAAACAAAAATAAAAAGAGAATCCGTCTGAGAGTCAATCTGTGTACTTGTTTTTTTTTTTTTTTTTTTTTTTCCTCATGTTTTAAATCTATTAAAAAAAATGTCAAACTTCTCTTTGAATCGTCGTCATTTAAATCTGCATTCTTCTTCTGTGGTGGTTTGGACTATAGGAGTCACAGCAGTGCCTTTGCTCAGCGGCACGCTGGCTGCAGACCTCAGATTTTCTCACCTGCAAACAGATGTTTGGTAAACGGGTCTACAGAGCTGTTTTTACCCAAAATATCAGCATGATCAATTTTTGTTTGGTTCTGACTCTTAAAAAGTCCACTGAGTTTTCCTTTTTTTAATGACGTTAGATACAAATCAGTGGGTTTCAAGTTTTAACGACGTGCTGCTGATTTTAGGTAAAAACATTTCTGATAACCAGAGTGGGAAAATACCAGGAGTTCCTCACGAAATATCGTAATATATGAGAAGGTCCTGGATAAATACTGTTTATAATCCGCAGAAATAAGTTCAACATAATAAGCTTAAAGATGATGACGTGATGTTTGTTACTGCAGCTTTAACTCACCTTTACTTCTGTTTAATATAACCAATCCAATAAGTCTGTAATTATATATACATTTATAATCTGAATCAACTGAATATTAGTGCTTATGATTACCGTTGAGCTCCTGCAGCTTCACAGCAACTATTTAATATTGTCAGTATTAATCAGGTGTCACTCTATTCTCATTACAGAACAGTGAAGTTTGATTAAATATAGAAACATGTCATTGATAACATCAGTGACACCGTGCTCTGGCTGTATTTGAAATCACATACTGTACTGTAGTACTGTGTACTACATACTGAGTCAGTATGTGCTATACACTATTGTACTACACTGTAGACTGCATTGTCAGTATGTACTACATCCTATGTACTGTGTACTACATAGTATGTACTGTGTACTACAAACTGTGTACTGTGTACTACATGCTGACTCAGTATGTACTACATAATCTGTTGGTCTGTTGTGGCCCAGTGCATCGTGGGTGTTGTAGGAGCAGTTTGTTGTGAAGACGTCACATGACCGTATGACTGCTCGACTGATCACCTGTTCCTCCTGCAGTATTTTCTACAGTACATTATATTTGATCAGCTGAAGCTCCGGTACTTCAACAGTCTGATAACTCGCGTTTATTTTACCGCACTGCTCGAACGCATTGCATTCTGGGACGGTTGAGTACAACACAGCCTGTCTCTGATGACATCAGTGACATCATCAGTGACACCTGTCTCTCCTCTCTATCTCCACAGCACGACTCTGAAGAGCAGCTGACGCTGAGAATCCTGCGCTGTGATTGGCTAAGAGGCGGTGGGCCGAGTACTGATGACCAATCACGTGGACATAAATAATCAATAACTATTTAAGTGAAGAGTTTATATTTATAAAAGAGAAGGCAGTTCATTCATCTGGTCTGGTCTGAGGTTTCCGTGGATACTAGATTCAGACCAGTGACATCACGTTTTATTTTTGCGTCCTCCAATCAGCAATCAGATCATTTATCAATCAATCAATCAGCTTACAGGTTAACGTTTAAACGAAATCAGAGCAGAGAGAAGTCAGGATGTGTTAGCCTAGCTTAGCTCAAAGACTGGCAGTGGGGGGGAAACTGACTGTCCAGTCAGCGTGATTGACAGGTGGTTTACTGATTATTGATCAGGTGCAGAAACAAAAATGTTCCTCAGCTTCATGTGTCGACAGGTATGTTGTGACCCCATGCCCTGCTGCGGGTTCCTACAAAGTTAATATAAAGTTACTTCAAAGTTAATATAAAGTATAATTTGTTAATGAGTCTTTAATTTCCTTGAATCTTGTTTTGAATTTCAGAGAAAACAAAGTTTAGTAGAACATTCTCCTTCACCAGACTTCACTGAAGAATAACTCATGATGATTATGTCATCCGCTGGCAATGTTTTAATGAATATATGAAAGAACCAGGGCCCGCAGGGTTCAGGTCCTGCAGAGGAAATAGGTTCTGAGTTTTCCTGTTATGTTTGTACAGCAGCACTTCTCTCAGAGCTCATTAAAGGTCCAGTGTGTAAGATTTATTATTTATTGTCACGATTGGAATACAATATTCATTAGTATGTTTTCATAAGTGCATAATCAGCTGAATATAAGAATCGCGATATGGATGTTTGCTTTTAACTGCCAGAGTTTTTCTTACCTGCTTTGAAGGAGAGGGTGAGGCGTGAGTATTCATTTGGTTGCGATCTGCAACTTCACCGTTAGGTGCCACTAAATCCTACCCACTGGACTTTTAACCCGTTATATCCTGTTAGCATACCGGAGGCTTTTAATCATTCCCGTGCTGGTGCGCCTGTATTGATTTGTTTTTCATCAACCAGAAGTGATCGGTTTGCCAGAGCTAAACAGGGGAGTAACCATAGCAACAGGTTACAGTAACTAGAGAGGCTCACGTTGAGTGTTTGCTAAGTTAGCTTAGCATAATCAGATGTGTCCCTCGCACTCTAAACTGTGAAACATAATTTTCCCTCTATGTAGACAGAAATAAAACAAATATATTCTCAAAGATTTGTCTTTGAGCCTCTAGAAAAACTAGCTTGTGATGCTGCAGTGATTTCCTGTTTACGTAGTTGAATCCTCGATTGGACAGCGCTACAGATGCTTTTTTTTCTTGACTAGCTGAGACATTTCTTTTATTGATTCACTAGTTTCAAACTATGTTACTGAGAACTGAGGGAAGTGAAGGATTAATGAAGAGCTGCTGAGACTCAGAGTCCTGGTCTGGTCTGGTCTGGTTCAAACTGGTCTGAACTGGTTAAATTATATTTTATGGTTTGATTCATTTGTTCATCCTCACAGACATTTTTTTTTTTATTTCTCTGATCTAAAAATGATGCAAAAATGTGACGACAAACATAGAAAAAAATATTATTATTGTAATATTGTGTATAAAATAAATGCAATAAAAAGGCTGCATGTGTGAAACCAGTTTGGTTGTTTTGTTGGATTATTTATCTCTAGTCAGGTGTAACAGATTTTATTCATTATTTCATTTTATTTTATTACAGACACAAACATGTTTGTGTATGTAATTCTTATGGAAGAAATAAGGTAGGCAGGTATATTGTATTGAGTATACTGTATTGCAGGTGCATTAGGATTATATTGCTGCAGGTATTGCTGAATCGATCAGGTGAGTGAATCTTGACACACTGTGTTGCATCAATATCGAGAGTTATAGGCCTGGTCCAAACGGGCACTGCAGACATAAAGTTAGGTAGATCAAGAACACCTGCGGTCAGGTGGTGGTGAACAACCTTGAGAGGAAGTAAATGATTACTGGACACTTAGTTTCTGTCAAACAGGTGTTTACCTGAAAAACTTTAAACAGAGGGTCTGATAATCAATAATCAGTAATTGATAATCAGTGATCATAGGCAGCTGTATGAATGAGAATGACTTCCTTGAACAGGTGAGTTTCTGTCACATGGAGGCGTGATCCTGTGTGTGTGTGTGTGTGTGTGTGTGTGTGTGATGGTTAATAATCTGTTGTTAATCTCTGCGGACTTTCACCTGAAACACACACTCTCTCTTGTGCTCTCTCTCTCTCTCTCTCTACAGTATTCTGTGCTCGATCATCCAGCTGCAGGTGAAATGGAACATGACTGTAAGGTAATCTGACTGATTATTAATAACTGATTGATTATTCTGAATCAGAGTGAAGACAGGTTGACTGTACAACAGATGGACTGCACAGCAGGTGTATTGTAGGACAGGTGTTTCGGTTTTCAGGTTTACCTGTCATGTAGGTTAACACAAGGTCGACAGTCCAATGAAATGTGATGGATAAGAAAATGAGGTCAGCTCAGCATTAGTTTAAATAAAAGCACTAGACAGTATAGAGTATTGAGGAAGTATCACTGTGTAGAGATAAATATGAAATATAAATATGTACTATTTAAATTAGATATACTACTACTACCTATATAAATAGGCAAAAATTGTAGATTGTGTATAAAACTAAAGTGACCATTTATTACAGAAGTATTGAGAAGTAACATTTTGGAAAGATATTTACATAATACATGAATAAGAGCAGCAGTAGTAGTATTAGTGACAGTATACTGTCTGTGGAAGGAACGTGATAATTATTCTCGGTCACTGTGACACTGTGATTCATAAAAAAGTGTGTACAAAGTGTGTGCGTGTGTGCGTGTGTGTGTGTGCGTGTGTGTGTGTGTGTACTGTAACTGAAATCATAGTACAATTTCTCACTGGTGCTTTATCAGAGGAACAATTTCTTTACTTTAGAATCCTGAACATTTCTAAGCTACTTTGTTTTATTAAAAATTGAATAAAGTAATGAATTATCATTACTTAGTAATGAATTATCATTACTTTATTGGTTTGATAAATGTACTACGGTTACCTATAGTAACAGGTGTGTCTGTCTGTCCACTCAGAGTCAGGATCACCTGGAAGAGGAGCGGGTCCACAAAGTGGACCAGGTGAACCAGCCAATTAAAGAAGATGGAAAGAACAGACAGCCAATGGCAGCGCAGAGGCCAGGGTCAGACATGATTTACACTATTGAAGATGTCCCACCCTGGTACCTGTGTATTCTACTGGGACTACAGGTAAAACAGGGATTAGACTGATCTCGTCTTTTATGTCTTTTGCTGTCACAGGTGAACTAACTAATTCAGTGGTCGATAAAGAGAAGCTTTTGTCCAGTTTGAGCATCAGAAGTGACGAGGTATTGATGTTGTCACCTGTGATCTGTTCTGTCCTCAGCATTACCTGACATGTTTCAGCGGCACTGTAGCGGTGCCATTTCTTCTGGCCGAGGCCATGTGTGTTGGTCGAGACCAGAACACCGTCAGTCAGCTGATTGGAACCATTTTCACCACCGTCGGGATCACAACTCTGATCCAGACAACAGTGGGAGTCAGGTGAGTGTGTGGGAGTCAGATGAGTGTGTGGGAGTCGGATGAGTGTGTGGGAGTCGGATGCAATTGACACACGTGTGTCTGTGTAGACTTCCTCTGTTTCAGGCAAGTGCGTTTGCTTTCCTGATTCCTGCACAAGCCATCCTTAGTCTGGACCGCTGGAAGTGTCCCAGTGAGGGTGAGTCAGTCCATCCATCTCTCCGTCCCTCTGCCTGCCTGTTTGTCAGATGATTTTGATCCTGTAATTAAACACCACACTGATGAAGTGTTTTGTTCCTCTGCAGAAGAGATTTATGGGGACTGGACTCTTCCACTCAACACCTCACACATCTGGCAGCCGCGCATCAGAGAGGTAAATGATTGTTTGATGATAAGAGGGTTTGATTGGTCCAGGTGACACCTGAAGCAAGAAACAGGTGTCAGGAAGTGTGGGAGAAATTCAAATTCATACTCTTACAAACCATGCATGTCTTAGTCCAGACTGTTTTCAGCAGGGACCAGAACCACTAACTTGGACTGAAGCTATTCTTCGACTTTGAGGAACTCCTGAACCTGACTGACTGTGTTTTGTGTGTTTCAGATCCAGGGGGCCATCATCGTGTCCAGTCTTGTAGAGCTTGTGATTGGTATATGTGGGTTGCCAGGTTTGCTGTTGGACTACATTGGCCCGCTCACTGTCACACCAACTGTCTCACTGATCGGCCTGTCTGTGTTCACCACAGCTGGAGACAGAGCCGGGTCTCACTGGGGCCTGTCAGCACTGTAAGACACCTGTCTATGTGTCCACCTGTCCTGTTTACTTGTAGATCTTTTTACCTGTCTCTCTTTTCTGCTCTGAAGAACTGCATGAATTACAACATGTTTGACAGATAAACAGCTGTCTCTCTCTGTCTTTCTGTGTCTCTGCAGGTGTATTTTGCTCATTGTGCTGTTTGCTCAGTACCTGAGAGGGACATCGCTTCCTGTTCCTTTTTACAGCAGGAAGAGAGGACTGACCTCCACCAGAGTCCAGATCTTCAAAATGTTTCCTGTAAATAAACAAAAACACACACACACAAACAAAAAACACATCAGGTGAAGTGTCAGAAAATACCGAACCCCACTATGATGATGAACTTGACCCCACCTCTTTCTCTATGACCTATCTGAACCTCTTACTTACCTCTACTCCATCTCTAGTCCATCTTATCTTCCTTGGTCCACCAACATCCACAGGGGCAAGTGGGTGGCCTAGAAGTTGGAAACAAAAAGGGTTGGGCAGGGGCAGAGCACAAGATCTCCAGTGGGCAACTTGGGTGGTGGACAAGGGCCGAGCAGGACACCTCATGCAGACAGCTTGGGGTCAATGAAGACTAGCGAAACTGGTCCAGCCTACAGCTGCCGTCAGCTGAAATGCCCAATAGAGGATCAGGCTGCAGGTCTGGCTGGGCATCGATCACAGTTCTGGACAGCAGAGCGGATCGACCTGTGATTTGTCCCCCTGCATCGATGGCTCCACTGTTCCTGCTTCCACACACAACCTTGGTGTAATCTTTGCTTAAACCTTGAATGCACCAACATACTCCTTGATTAAACCTCAGATCTGCCAATCTTCTGACCTCTCTTCCGACCTCGAGGCACCGGGCCTGAGGGGACAGGGTCTTCTCTATTGCTGCCCCGTCACTGTGCGGGCAGCAACACCTCAGGCATTCTTTAAAGCACTATCATCATCAGTATGTCAGGTGATGCTGTCATAAGGTGATGTCTTTAATTCTCTTTATCTATATATATCTTTAATTCTGATTTTTTTTTTTTGTTCTCAGATCATCCTTGCCATCATGCTGGTTTGGCTCGTTTGCTACATTCTTACTCTGACTGACCTGTTGCCAAGCAACCCCGATCACTATGGACACAAGGCCAGGACCGATGCCCGAGGTGACATCATGGCTTCATCACCCTGGTTCAGAGTCCCCTACCCCTGTAAGACACCTGAAATCAGCCAATCACAGGCTGCGCTCACAGTCAGTCAGAACATTTAAATGACTAATTTTCCTCAGTAAAATTGACTTCCTGCTCACTCCGGTCTGATAGGTCAGTGGGGGTTGCCAGTGGTAACGCTTGCCGGGGTGTTGGGAATGCTGAGCGCCACCATGGCAGGCATCGTGGAGTCAATTGGTGATTATTACGCCTGTGCTCGTCTATCTGGAGCCACGCCCCCTCCAGTCCATGCCATCAACAGGTAAGACAGGAAGTATAGTTATCTTACCTGACAGACTCCACACACACACACACACACACACACTGGTGTTTGATTATTTTTGGTTTTTCTTTGTTTGTTTCAGGGGAATCTTCACAGAAGGTGTCTGCTGCATCATTGCTGGCCTTTTAGGCACAGGAAACGGCTCCACCTCCTCCAGTCCAAATATAGGCGTTCTGGGCATCACCAAGGTAACAGAGGCCATGCCCACCTGAAACAGGTTTGTTTGTTTGGTAGAATCTTCCTGGTTCGAGACACTCGTTCTGGATCACTTGTTTTTCTACCTTTGACAAGTCATAGTGTCTACTGTGCAACCAGTCCATTGTTTTAAGAAGAGCACTCTGTTGAGTCTCTAACACAATGGTGAGTTACCTTCTAGAAATGAGGCTCTGTGTTATTTAAAAGAGATACTTGTGAAGTGATACCAATACCAATAAAGTACTTCACTCGATACCTCGTGTCAAAGAAGCCACTTGCCTTGTGGACACGTTTTAGTTGTCCACTCTGAAGTTGTCTCCATGCTTAATGAGGTTCTTCATCATATTACTCATGTTTTCCTGAAATAATACACAAGTATGTAGTATCGGCATACTGTAGGTGGAACTGCCAACACACTGCGGTCAACTCCACCGCTGTTGTAGGGAATTTTATTCATCAATGGTCAGCTCTGTCAGTGGAGAGAAAGTACACAGGAGTCCAAGATGTGCTGTGCTGAATACTTGTATTGAACGTTGATCAAGGAGAATAGATTTATCGATACACTTCTACAGTCCTGAAGAAGCTGTCCTCTCTGACTTGTCTTAATGTCCTCAGAATAGTTACACAACTACTCGGTGTCCTTAAATAATCCAGAGTCTACAAACAAGGAATTATGTTCACACTTCAGTAGTCCGACATTGTTATCTAATTCTGTAGAGGCTAGCATGTACGTATCTGTTGTGTCTAGTGAGTCAGACATCCCTATCCTCTGTATCCCCGTAACAACCTAAGATTTAACACCCTAAAGTCACCCTAAAGACAAAGAATGTCTTTATTGAGTGCACGCCCACAGGCAAAAATTGTGTTGGACATGATGGTGACTATGTTCAGCGAGTACTGCTCACAGCCTTTCACGGTAGAGGAGGCTGACAGCGAGACCTGCAAATGCCCAGAACTGGCTTACAGGAAGGAGAAGTTGTCCAGCGAGAGTCAACAAAAAGTTGGCATCTACAAGAACAGTGACCTCAAGTATGCTTGACCCTGTGTAAACCTCTACATGAGGCATGCTAGAATGGAAAACTCCCTCACAAACACCAATCACCAATCACTTCACATCAAAGGACAAAGAATAGCTAAAATATCAAAGAATAACTCAAAGAATGCTGGATACTGAAAGGATCAAATGTAAGTATCATTAGTACTTGGTACTGTGTTATTTCATTTGATACTTTGAAAGTATCAATATTAAATATTAAATTCTAATATCAAACATGAGTCATGTGACCTAGAACTGGACTCACACCTGAGCATTCCTGAGTTCATGGGATGGATGTTTAAATCGTTGACCCTGTGTGCAGGTGGGCAGCAGGCGGGTGGTGCAGTATGGAGCAGGCATTATGTTCGTGTTGGGATCAGTTGGAAAGTTCACGGCTCTGTTCGCCTCGCTGCCAGATCCGATCCTCGGAGGAATGTTCTGCACGCTGTTTGGTGCGTCACAGTCAAATGTAGTATGTGTTCATACAGGTGTGTTAGTGATGTCATAATAATCCCGATGTGTTGATGTTTCTCAGGTATGATCACAGCTGTCGGTCTGTCGAACCTGCAACTCGTGGATTTGAACTCATCCAGAAATCTTTTTGTTCTTGGGTTCTCGATGTTCTTCGGTCTGACTCTGCCAACGTACCTGGACACACACCCCAACTCTATCAGCACAGGTGAGTGTGTGTGCCTGTGTGTGTGTGTGTGTGTGTAAATGTAGATCAGTTGTTTGATGTGGATCCTACAGATCAGATCTGTATGTTCAGGTGTTGCAGAACTGGATCAGATCCTGACTGTTCTTCTGTCCACTGAGATGTTTGTTGGAGGTTTTCTGGCTTTTTGTCTTGACAACACAATACCAGGTAACACACACACACACACACACACACACACACACACACACACACGATCACACACATAGAAACACACTCACACATTTTGTCAGCTGTTGCCTTGGGTCACATTGTTGAGTGAGATAAATATGTCTCATAGCAATGAAGAGAAACACATATAAACACTGTGTGTGTTTGTGTGCGTTTGTGTGTGTTTGTGTGTGTGTCTCTCTGTCTGTGTTTAGGCACCAGACAGGAACGGGGTTTAGTTGAATGGAGGTCTTCCACCTCTGCCTCTTCTCCCTCCTATGATCTTCCTCTGGGGATGGATGCAATCAGACGGACTCACTGCCTCCGGTGGTTACCCATCAGCCCCTCCTTCAGAGGTTTCCGAGCGTCTGCCGATCCTCCGCCGGCAAAGGAGGAAGAGGAGGAAGAACAGAAAGAGGAAGAGGAGGAAGCTGTTGACATTGACGAGCACAGTACCAAAGTGTGACTGTGATGTCGTCAGTTGACATTCGCTAAAAGGGAATCAAACCTGTGACATGACTTTTTTTATTCTTTTTTTTATCATATGAAATCATGCTGCGTTCGCTTACAATCAGAGGAAGTCCAACAAATTGGTCACAAGTTTAATTCACAGATTTTATTCATGTATGGAGGTAATGATGAAGTGTGGACGCTGTCCGATGTCACTGGGTGTCTCATGTTTATGATGTTACTCTTTGGATCAACATGAAACTGAAAATATCTTCATCTTTGATAAAAAACAAACAAACAAACAAAACAGACAATCTGCAGTTCTGCCTCTGTTACATGGAAACATATTTTCACCATAAACAGGACTGACTGCTGTGAACCTCTCAGTGTTTTTATGACCTCAGGGAACAACTTCTTACTTTTCATTTATTTTTTATTTAAAACATCAAAACATAAACAGTATTTTTTATTATTACAAGTGCAAAAGGAAACACAAAAAATGTGAGACAATTGTGCAAAAAGTGACCAAACAGTTTTATCGATATGAATGACAGCATCGCATTATTATATGTACTGTTTACGGATCATTGTGTTCATTGTTTTAGACTCTACACAAGTGAAGTTTATATAAAATATAGATCTAAATATAAGCATAATAATGCTAATAATTATTATAGTATTTGTACTTTGTTTTGAAGGTGAAGGATAAATCATTTAGATGAAACTTAAAGCATGAAATCAAACATCTTCAGATTAATAATTTCTGTCAGTGAATATTAAAAACACTGAAGTTCAGTAGAGTCGTCAGTTTGTATCAGAAACAGTATGATTTCATGATTTCAGGTTGTAAAGCAGCAACTTCTGTACAAAACTGTGTAAAAAATAAAATCAAACAGCCCAAAAACAATCTGAAGTAATCTCATAAATACATCGAAAATTAAATTAAACTAAACACACAGTCACAACAAGCAGACACAGCTAGCTGCATGTTGCTACGTTAGTTCAAGTAGTCATACAGGGTATTGATTATAGTAAATTACTTTTTTTTTTTTAAGTTGAGGGTCAGATAACGTCAGCTGGTTCTGTTTTAAATCCTCAGATTTGTCTCTGAGGCTTTTTTTTTAGTTTCAGAGGCCAGAAAGTGTTAAACTTTTATACATATAACATATAAAATAATCATAACAAACATTTGTACAATGGACTGACAACATTAATTAATCATATATCATAACTGAGATTAATATTATAGAGAAATATTAAACAGAACTTGACTTAATTCCTTCAATAACACTTCCTCTCTACAACTCTGACCTTCAGAATAAAACGGAGGCTTTTAAAATGGTAAGAACAATATTAACAGTACCATAATATGTAATATAATACATAAATCTATAACATAATGTTAAGCAAAGATACCATCTACAATTAAACAAACAAAGGTGCGTGTCATCATCGGACTGTGATGTCATCATGGTGCTGTGTGCGTGAAGTTAACTGAAGGCGTGTGCAGAGTGAAGGGGAGGCAGGGGGGGTACAGAGAGGGCATAGCAACCGTCGGCTGCAGCTGCATCACTGACAGGACAGTGGGACCAGGGTTTATCATGGAAGGGGCAAAGGCGGCGGGGTTCGCACAACGCACAGGGAGCACGCCAGGGTTGGGGGTGGAGCTGGCTGCAGGTAGGAACACCTGGACGTACTGACCGGTTTCTGGATCTAGCAGCATCTTTCTACGAGGCTGTGGGGGTGCGTCCACATAGAAGCACCGCCCACTTTTAGGGTCTAATATTACGTGACAGGGGGCGGGGCCACCAAGGAGGGTCCCAGGTGTTGTAGCAGAACCTGTCATGTCAATGAAAAAGTCATTACCCACCTGTGCAGGTAAGAAGCTACATAGAAACTGTTGCGGATGTTTCTGTTGCTCATGTTGCTCCTGTGTTGCAGATGTCTCTGTGTTGCTGGTGCTCTCCTCGTCTCCTGTGGTCCTGGTCTGGTGAGGTGGGCAGGTCTTGATGAAGGGGTCTGGCTGGTTGGAGGTGTTTCCAGTCAACTTGCTCTGATTCTCTTCAGGCCTCCTGAGCAGATGGAGGGTGGGAGCAGGTAAGGGGGACTGCAGCTGGGTCTGGATGTAGCCCAAGGGGCTGGGCATGTAGCCAACATTCCCCACGTGAGGGCGCAGGGTCGGTGGGAAGGTTTGCAGGGCAGTGGGGGTGTAGAAACAGGGGTGGAGGATCTGCTGAGCGGAGCTGGGGGCAAATTGAGAAGACACACCTGGGATGGAGCTCTGTTCCTGGGCAGAGAGCAGAGGCTGTGTCCCCATGGGGTGTTGGGAGGTGGTGCAGGGATGAGGGGGAGGCTGGATGTTTGCAGAGGAGGGGACTGAGGTACCTGCCGGTTGACTCACACCTTCGGCCGTCTCTAATTGGCTGAGCTCTGACAGGTCACTTCCAGGTACATCCACTTTACTTCTGCTTATTAGTGGCTCGCTGCTTTGTCTCTGCTGTGTGATTGGATGGCTGAATTTATTGTTCTGCTTCCTGTCCTGTGATTGGCTGAGAGATGCAGCTGCCTTGCTGATGCGTCCTCCAGCCTGACAGCTCTTCTTTGTTTCATTATGACCTTTGACCCCCACAGCCTGCTGGTAGGTAGGGGGCGGACTTTCATCCTGACCAATCACCTTAAAGCTTGTTGACTTGCTGCTGTTCTCAGGTGTATTTTGAGCTGTGGCGAACGAGAGGCTGTAGGTGTTTTTAACTAAACTCCTCATGTCTCTCACCACATGAACTGGAGCTTTAGAGACACCTACACCTGTCTTACCTCCTCCCCCTTCCCTCACCCTCTGCTGGTCTACAGGCTGGGGGAGGCAGGGTAGCACCACAGGTTTCTTCTGCAGGTAGGAGGTTTTAGAGTTGTTCTGCTCTACCTGCATCTTCTTAGACAGAACGCTCTTAATGATGCAGGACGCCATCTTGGTTTTAGTCTCGTCCAAAGAGATGGACTTCTGCAGTCGCTGCCTCGAGTTTCCTCCAACTTGAAATCCTAAAATCAACAAACGGAAGACAAACTGAAATCCTGACGCCCGATCACAACTTCAGATGATGGTGGACAAATGCTGACATCTAACCTAAACTTTACCCGAATCAGGTGTTGAAGGTAAACTGATCTAAACAACAATTTTACAGGTTAGGGATGGGTTGGTCTGACGTATACATGTTAGGGGGCAGGCCTTTTCAACAGGTACAGGTTAGGGGGTGGGTCTTTCTGACAAATACAGGTTAGGGGCAGTACAGGTATTATTACCTTGACTGGCCCCTGCAACCAGGCCTCTGTAAGCACTGTAGCCATCGACATCAGTGCTGCTTGTTGAGTGTGTGTGGAGGGAGGTCGGCATACTGTGCTGCCGCAGCAACAGATCAGGGCGGTGGCGGACAGCGGGACAGAGCACCTCATTGGCTGACACGTCACTGTTAGCAACACCCCTTTCAGTAGGTCCATCCTTCGGTATAACCTGGACAGGTAAACAGACAGACAGGTAGACAGACAGACAGATTTGGACAGGTGAACAGATAGACGTTATCGTACCTGCAGTTTCTCAGTTTTCTCCTGGTTAATGATGTTGTCGGTGTCTTTCTTCTTTCTCAGTTGAATTTGTCGTTTTGGGACCATCCTTAGACCTTCCCCCTCTGGACCTTTAACCTGTACGACAGGTAACAGGTAAACATAAAATATGATCAATGAATAAATTAGTTAATAAATTAAAAACACTAATTTGTATGCAAAACATTTTATTTTTTTATATCTCTCACTTCTGCGCCATTTGCAGATAAAGATTTGTAAATGTATAATATAAATACCGACCCCTCCCACCCAGACAGAAACATTGCAGTCCATCAGAACCAAAACCTCACACCACAGTACAGATATTTTCTATCTGCAGCTGACTCATCATTAAGGTCCAGGACCACCGCTGACTGTTATGATTCATATGTGAACCCTCCTCATCTAACCTATCCCTTACACACTGACGTATGGTTTATATACTACTAATAATAATCTGTCTCTTTGTGCTCTTTATTCAAAATTAAGACATTTCATTCTTCATTTTTAGTCATCGTTCAGCTGTTTATACCATATTATATATGTTGTACGTGTTTATAGTGTTGTAAATATGAATGGTTATTTCCATGATGTTGTGACAGCCCTGTGACAGACGACCAGCGTCAGCTGGGATCGGTTCCAGCTCCCGTGACCCTGATACGGATAAACGGCTAAGTTGTGTTGCAAGCACAACATTGAGGTCCTTGTATGTGAAAATCTATCCTACCACCCTATCGTGTGTTTTGACACCATGATGGAGAGGATGCAGATGGTCACAAAGAGAAATTATTTTATTGATTATTACTGATTACCAACAGAGCAGCAGAAAGATATGTTTCATATTTAATAAACTAAAGTCACATGAGAGTGACATGGTCACATGAGTTTTTCCTTTTGTCTTTTATTTATCTTAAATCTAAATTATTCTGAAGCACAGAAAAGAGGTGTAGTAAGAGCCGTTGATATGTTTCTGAGCCTTCTCTCAACACTTTTTCCTGAATTTTATTTCATTTTACTTAAAGAACCGAAATTTGCCAAATATTTGATTTCATGTTACTTCCACCTGAGCTGGAGATTGAAACACATCACAAAAAAAATCTCACCAGTGTTTCCACCGTAATGTCGACACACTTGACAATGCTATCTAGATCTGACTCTTCATCGTCTGATGGGAGTATGACGGATGGAGAGAAGTGGAGGGAAAGATCCTCCTCTGACCAGTCACTGATGCTCCCCTCTTCCTCCTCTTTTTCATCTTCCTCAGCACAACAGGTGGAGGAGACGTCCAGGTAATTTTCCTCAGACTGGCCTGTACAGGTGAACTCCGAGCTCTTCTCAGCAGGAGCTAGTGAACACGGTAGAGGGATTTGTGTTTCAGAGTGACGATGTGGCAGCAGGTCAACTTCAGGGCAGCGGTGACTGCTGAGGAAGAACGTCCTCTCTCCTCTTCCTCCGCTTGGTCCGGTGCTCATAGTGTAAAGTTTTTGTTTGATTCCAGCTGTTTGTGACGTCTGATCTGTGACTAATGAAACATAAAAACATAGAATGACAGATTTTTACTTTAAAATATCAGCTGCTCATAGTCCAGAGTTTCTATTTTATATGTTGGTGACGTGACACAATATTTTACAAATAAACAGGAATATGGAAATGACTACATGCATTTAATGACTGAAAAAACAAAACTGTTTGAATCCTGTTGGTGAAGAAGTCACTACGTTCACACCTTCTATATCCTCGCCTCATGTCCCTCAAAGTCAGGTTTACCTGAACCGTTAAAGTTCTGTTTACATTAATGAACTTAAATACACGCGACAAAGTGCAGAATCCATCTGTATGCAGATGATGTAGTTATTAACTACTCAGATATCTACTACTCATGACATCCAAAATGAATTATCATGGGATGTTTTGTGGGACTTGTGGGACGGAGTTTGAGTTGGCTTTGCATTGTCCTCTTCAGACAACCTTGGCATTTTTAGGGAATCTGTAGATTTTGTTGAGCTCTCATGCTTCACACAGCGAGCTCTACAGGATCTTCAATGAATGGCGATGACATTTTCCAAGAGAACTGATTGGTCAGTCGGCAGTGCGTTTATAAGAGTTGATTTAGTATTTTAAATGTAACCTGCCCTGGGACATAGTTGTATATAGTTATATATAGTTAACAGTGTATGTTTTCTAGTGTCAAGTTGTGTCACAGCTGTGACTCAACATAAATCATAAAATTAATAAAAAGTTATGAAATGAAACTTTAGAATAAATGTGTAAACAGTTTCTCTTTTCTCTGTTTTGCGTAGTGATTTATTTTGTTTTTTCAACAAAACTAAAAAAAACAATAACTCATCAGCAAATTCAGTCAATAAAAGCAGAAAGAATAAAAGAAATCAGATTATTTTAAACTTAGTCTTACCTGTTAAGATTCTCGATCAGTATCAGGATTTGGTTAAGAATCGGGTGATCCTGGTTCTGGTTCCTGGTAGAGGCTGAGATTCGTAGTCATAGTATAAGGTTAGGTCTAGTTTCTAGTTTCTCTGGTTGTGTCAGTGAATAAAATCCAACTTTAAAAAAACATTTTGGAGGACGTGGTTGTGGTCTCCGAGCAGTCTGTGTATAATCCTGTTTGTATAAATTTAAACTTGGGTCAACACCGGCTCAATGTCTGGGTGATCGACGCCGTCTGTCCTGCTGAAGAGAGAGAGAGAGCTTGAGTGTTGGTGACAGACTTCAGGCTCAGAGTGAGGACCGTTGAGAGACATAGAGATAAACACTGAGAGAGAGAGAGTCATATCAGCCTGCAGGTTTCTATTTTAGGAGGTGATTGACAGACAAGGCTGCAGCTCACCCCACGCCCCCTCACTTTCACTGTGTATGTGAGAGAGTGTGTGTGTGTGCACTCACCAACCTATCTAAGTGTGGGCTTGGGCGTCGTTACACATTCACCAACAGTGGACTTGAAAACAAACAGGGGACATTTTTAGGTCCCCTCTTGGACATGCCTTAGATCAGCCTAAAATCATGTCTAACATGCTCTGGTAAGGTTTATTAATTTTTTACCAAGAGTGGACACACAGCTGTGTGAGTGTAAGTACTTTCTCATGAGTGCCTCTACTGGCTGGAAGAATGAATTGGGCCTTTAAACATGGATGGGCCTTTAAACAGGCCACTGAGTGAAGAGACCAGTGTCTTGAAACATGACTTGTTATATTTTTGTTACATAAAGGCTCAGCTTTGGTTGGTTTTAAGCTTGACACTGTATTAAAATAAAGGGCAACCCGGAATGCAGTAGAGAAATTAATATTTTATAATCAAATAACGGAAAAAAAACCCAACAACGGGATAAGATAAAAATAAAATGGTCAGAAGGCATGGGAGTAATAAGGACTATAAAATCTAAATAAATAAATAAATCAGTATGAAATTAGGTATAAGATGGTCAGCAGCAAGAGCTTTTCTATGGCCTTTCTTTACTTTAGATTTGCTCAGTCCCTAAAAATCCCCTACTATATAATAACACTATAACACTAAGATGTAATTGTGAGCAATTGTTTTACAGAACAAAGTTCAACACAATATAACAAAACAATTCTCTACTAAATAGTCTCTTCAAAGTGATCTGTTATTATATTTTTTTGTATCATAAAGGCTGAACTTTAGTTGAAGGGGTCCACTGTTGGCTGATACATAATGACACACATCTCTTAGTCTCTTAGATATCATGGAGTGACATTCACACTCCAGCATGGATACATAAATGGATCATTATCAAAAGAAAATAATAATCTAAACTGAATATCATTCAAGGTCATCGCACATCTACAACAAAGTTGCTGTGCACCTATTGCAGGGCCACTGCACAATTACAGCAGAGTTTCACATGTACCACAGATTCACTGCACTTACTTTCCTGAAGTCATTACACATCTACTGGAGAGTCACTGCACATCTACAGCAGTCACTGCATGTCTTAGGTTTAGGGTTAGTTAGTTGGTTGGGTTATTTAGCACATCCTTGGCTTTCTATTAGCTAACTGTGTTATTGTCTGTCTCTGTTATTCATGTATATTTCTTTCTTGATGTTTTCTTCATTCCCTCCTCTTCCTCAGTGATCTCTCGACTTAATTGCTTAACTGTCTTTGTTAGTCTCATATTTTCTGTGTTGCAGCAGAAGTCTCACTCCGCTCCGGCAGGAGGCGGTAAAGCAGCAGTCTTATTGTTAACAGAGGAAGAAGAGACGGGCTGTTTAAAGTGCTCTGCTGCTGTATTGGACTGTACTGGACTGTGAGCTGGATGAGATGCCTGGATTTGAGTTCAGAGGTTCAGAGGTAAATTCACAGTTGGTGTTTTTAGCAGTTTTACTTGTGTCTCGGTGTTAAATCAGGTCTCAGATCAGTTTTAGTTTCAGTCGGTTCAGAGACAAACCGTGTTCCTCATCTGAAGCCTGAATTTTAACCAGCCTGAACCACAGCGACACCTGCTTTACGGCAAACAGCTGATGGGCGTGAGGCGGAAGAGGAAGGAGAGAAAACAAACTGCGCATCAGAAATTAAGAGAGGCGCTGAGTGATCGATATTTATCAATAATAAATATCAGAAACATATCCGATCAGAGTGAGGAGAGATGAGTCGCGCAGGCGCAGAACTGAGGATTCTCTTCAGCCCGGGCCGCGTGCAGCTAGTTCAGGTAAACATCCACCTGTAAGCAGCTAACGGGGCTAACGGCTAACAGGTGCTCCTGGAACAGGTCCTCGAGCAGGTCCTGGAGTAGGTCCTGAAACAGTCCTGGAAAAGGTCCTGGAGCAGGTCCTGGCACTGTCCTGGAGCCTGTTTGTAGATTTTATTTTCCAGCATGAAGATTTTTAAAAATCTGCTGGAGAAATACTGAATCAATTATTGATTGATCAATGTTTATTTCTAGTTTTAGAAAAAAAAAGAAGATTTTTGGTTAGTTAGTTTATTATTATTATTATTATTATTATTGATAATAAAATTATTTAATTGATTACTACCTAATTAATGTTGCTGACGTGATGCATTCGAGGTGTTTACAGACAGGAGCAGATGGACTGAGAGACCACGGACTAGGATCTGACCTGTGATCAGCTGTTACAGTTTAATTAAATTCAAAATCATATTTGATAATGATGATAATTATTTCAGGAAGTTTTTGAGCCGCTGACGTCTCAAATGGTGCTACTTTTTAATCTTGTGTGCACAAGTTTGTTATTTTCTTGTACGCACAAGTTAACTTACTATAATTTCATATGCAGCTCTAACAGCTTCAGATGCACACAGCCACCACATAAGGGAGAAGACTCGGATAATCAAATTTTATTTTCACATCGGGATGTCATATCATGAGATGAAGGAGTGTTTGATGGAGGTTTTAAAAAGCGTTTGACTCTCTGTCAGTTGCAACAGGAACCCAACACAAAAGACGTCATGAAATTGCTTAAACATTGCACTGGGCAATGAAAAAGCTCCAGCGTTCTCAACTAAAAGTGTGAATTTCAACATCTTTAGTTATATTCTTTAGTTTCTTTCTTTGTTTTTTTTATCTTGTGTGCACAAGATAAAAAAAAAAAAAAAGCTTAAATAGTTTCGGGTTCTGCAGGAAGTAAATGTCAGACTGTACTATTTTACTCCAGGAGGAGGCTATGGGCCCAGCTCCGAGGGTCCTGGTTACCGGAGCAACGGGTCTTCTGGGTCGAGCCGTTTGCAGAGAGTTTCAGAACAACGGCTGGATGGTTATTGGGACCGGATACAGGAGAGCCAGACCTCGCCTCCTACGCTGTGACCTCACAGACGAGGACGCTGTCAAAGGACTGCTGCAAGAGTATAAGGTACTGCAGTCAGTACTACAAACTGTACTGCACAGTGAGCCAGTTTCAGGCTTAAAGATGTTAATTATCTTAAATAAATAAGACTCATTATACAACATATTTTCTACACTGAGTCTGGTTCTGGTCCATAGACATAGGCTGAACTTCAGGTGATGATCTGAATTCTGTTTTTTTTCCTGAATGTGTTTCAGCCTGATGTGATCGTCCACTGTGCAGCTGAGAGACGTCCAGATGTTGTGGAGAGACACACTGAAGCAGCTGTCAACCTCAATGTGCACGCCACGAGCACGCTCGCCAAGGAGGCAGGTGAGTGAACACCTGTCGTCATCATGTTCCCTTCATTTACATATTAAACACAGTCCTTACAGTATTTATAATATTGATATATTGTTAATGCAGTGTGTTCTTCCTCTAAATCATCAGTGACTGTGTGTTTATTTATCTCTTGGCTGATGATGAGGATGATGTTCTTTATGTTTACAGCTGCCAACAGAGCGCTCTTCCTCTACATCAGCAGCGACTACGTGTTTGATGGGAGGAATCCTCCGTATGGAGAAGACGACAGTCCGAATCCTCTGAACGTTTATGGACGCAGCAAACTGGAGGGAGAGAGAGAGACACTGAGACACTGTCCAGGTACCTTTCCGTCAGGAAGTCTGTCTCTCAGGTGTGGTGTAGACCCGGGGAGTCTATGTCTTACCTGTCTCTCTGTCTCTCAGGTGCGGTGGTGCTACGAGTGCCGGTTCTGTTCGGAGAGGTGGAGTCTGTGTCTGAGAGCGCTGTGACATCACTGTGGCTCAAAGTCCAGGAGGCGACGGAGACCTGCACTCTGGATCACTGCCAGCAGAGGTTCCCTACTGACACCCGGGACGTCGCTGCTGTCTGCAGGAAGCTCTCCGAAAGAGGAAGACAGGTACATAACTGACTGTGTGACTAGGAGAGAGAGACAGGCACCTGTCAGTGTCAGTGTCAGTGTCTCTCCTATCTTTGCCTGTCTCATCACCTGTCTGCCTGTCTTTCTCCCAGGACCCGTCTATCAAAGGAATCTTTCACTTTTCAGCTAAAGAGCAGATGACCAAATATGAGATGGCTGTCGCCATGGCTCAGGCCTTCAACCTGCCGTCCAACCACCTCATACCTGTAAATATATATTAATCAATATGTTGTATAATACATACAGACCTTATTTTTTATGGTATTAAGTATTTGTAGTATTAGTAGTATGTGGTATTAAATCACCTGCCTGTCTATCTGCAGCTGACGGAGCAGCTGCCGGCATCGACCCTTCGTCCAATGAACAGTCAGTTGAACTGTTCTCGTCTGGAGTTGCTGAATCTGAGCGTTGAGCCACGACCATTCGCCACCGCCATCACTGACTGTCTGTGGCCGTTCACACCCGACAAACGCTGGAGACAGACCGTCTTCCACTGAAACACAGGCAGGTACACACACGCAGACAGGTAGACATTTCAGACTCCGCCCCCAGCAGACTGATTACATCATTGTAAATGAAGGTGTTGAACCAATGGAGAGGCTCCATTAGAAACCGGAGTCAATCCTCTGAGTCAGCTGTATGATGATGTGTTCTCATCATCTCATACATTTATGTCAGCAGGTGTCTCTCAGGTAAATCCAGCACCTGAAGTGGACCAAATGAAAACACACGTACTGTTTGCCTGTTGATTGACAGCTGTAATAGAACATGACCAACTCTGGGTGGAGCCTGAGATCAGACGCATCATGTGACAGAAAGAGAGACAGGTACGACTGAGAGACAGACAGGTGGACTGCCAAACATGCCGCTGATGCTGATTTATTTACACATATTTGCAACATATTTACAATATATTCACAGTATATTGACATTATATCTACAATATGTTTACAATATATTTACAATATATTCATGATATATCTACAATGTATTTACAACATATTGACAATATATTGTAAATATTTCTGCGATATATTGTAAAATATTTCCGATATATTGACAGTATATCTCCAATATATTTACGATGCATTTACAATATATTTACAATATATTCACAATATATTGACAGTATATCTACAATATATTTACAATCCATTTACAATATATTCATGACATATCTACAATATATTTACAATATATTGTAAAAATATCTACAATATATTCACGATATATTTGCTATATTCCCAATACATTCATGGTATATTTACAGTACATCTAAAATATATTTACAACATATTCACGATATATTTACAAAGTATCTACAATGTTCACAGTATATTAACAATGTATTTCACAATATATTTACAGTTTGTTCCTGATATAGTTACAATATATTCACAATATATGTATGTAGTGATTCGTCATTAAACCCTGAGCTCTGTCTGCAGGTTCAAATTATTAGATTACTGTTAGATTATAATCTCACTAGTGTTACAAACTGGAGTCATTCCTGTTCCATCTCCATACAATGTGAACAAACTTAGACCAACCTGATATACAAATATACAGTGTAAACGTCACTGTGTGCATGAAGTCTTTATATATTTGTTTAGTTTTGGTCTGAATTATGTCAGCATTTTTGTGATTGGGTGCAATACTAAGTTAACAGTAGCTATCATTGGCAGCAGTTTACTGTCTGTACTCTCAGTACTGTACTAAGAGTTGAGGCACAGCAGCCCGGAGGACATCAGAGTGACACCAGAAAACATTTTCTCCATAAAATCCGATCCAGTTTCTCTAAAATCAGTGAAATAGTTATTATAGGTGGTATGTGAACAGATGTACAGGGCACAAATAAAATACAGAGATACCATTCACCTGATTGCACATTAGTGTAGCATCATAGTGATTTAAAATGTTATTTATGTTAGTAAAATTGCACAATGTTGTGTTAACTACTGATTTATTTTTCAAAATAAAAGTCTGTTATTATGTAGATAAAGAACTGGCTCCAATCTACAGTGCTCTACAGAGGACAAACTGCTGTTTTCAGGATGACATTTAATTTAAAGTCAGAGAATGAGACTCGTGTTGTACGTGATTCTACTTGTTGTTGGCTGTTTGTTGATGTAAATGACCATTAGCTGTTTGCATTAAACAGTCAAAATACTCAATCTGACTCTGTGTTTTGATTTCAAAACAAACTGAACCAGGATCAGTCAATTCTGTATTGTCTCAAAACTATCTGTCCACTCAGTTACATATTCTATATGTAAAGAGTGGAAACAGTCTCTTCACTCAGAGAACCAGGTAACAATGTAACTATATTTGTTGAGACGGAGAGAGAGAGATGTGCCACCAGTTGTTTTCTTCAGAATCAGAAAAAAGTTTGATTTATGATTTTTCACATACAAGGAATTAGTTTTGGAGTCAACATTCTCTAGCAAAGATAAAGATAACATAATATAACAAAGATAAAGAAAATCAAATATTAAAAGTATAAACAATATAAATATATTTACACAATGTTTTAAAATAAAAAGAGCAGTGCAGCTGTGCAGGAATTGTAAGTACCAGGTAATGTGCAAATGTTCACAGTGTGTGTAATATTTTAAATATGCACGAGTAAGGCTGAAAATTAATGTGAGCCGCAATGAGTTTGTAGATGCAATATCAATGTGACGTGTAGAGAGAGCTGTCCCAACTTTTGTGAATTGTGTTACTTGCATCAAATTCAAAATGGACCTATCATTTTCCAAAATAAATGAAACGTCTCAGTTTCAATGTTTGATAAGTTGCCTTTGTGTGGTGAATGTTGACACAGTGTGATTTCTGTCCAGTGCTCTGAATGTAATAGTGAAGAAATTCAGTGAAGTCTCTACCTATGATCTAGCGAAACCACAGCCAAGAGAAGGGAAAGAACTAACTATCAGTTAGTGCATGTGACAATTTGGGACAAATTCCCAGCCTGCCAAGCTCACTAAAGCCACTAGATGATGCTGTAGCTTCCCCTCCTCTACAGGAAGCTACTTGATGGTGGAGGCAACCACATTGTTTGGTATAGCCTAATTAGGCCACGCAACACCAATGCTAACCACATTGCCTCATTGTGGTAAATGTGTTTAATCTCACCCTCTTGTTGTGTGGAACACACAACAATGGAGACCGCCCGTGTAGAGCAGTTTTTATGCTCTAGCAAAAGAGCCTAAAGTACGGCGACCCTGAATGGTTGAATTTCTGTGATGTACAGACCACAAGGGTTATTAAGATGTTAGCTTTTGGACTTCCACAGTAAAAAACAGCCGTGCAAAGCAAAGTAGCACCTTGGAAAGGAGGTAGAGTCCTCCAAGCATAATGCTTTTCTAATCCAAGAAGTTCAGACAGCTATTAAGAAAGCCACACACTACTTAGAGATCAGACCTCTGGTCACGCAAGGAGGGATTGTTGACTTTTAAATAAGATGATGTAGCCCCATCACAGTCATTCAGCCGATGTGATTCTGGTTACTCCGATTCACACTCCTCCCTTACTTAATTTTCCCTCCAACTGGGATGGGAACAACTGCCAACTGACCCCAAGTCCTTGGTAGGGAAGTCCACTCGTCCTCCACAGAGAAACAGATAGCGTCTACTTCGCTTCCCATCTCCCTGATGCAGACGTTGAAGAGACATGTAGTTTATCCTCTAGCAGATATTCTGTTTATTCTGATATTCATCACCTTCAGCCTGCTCTCAGTCTTTTGGTCAGACTTCGTCAAAAAAAACACTCTTGAATCAGACAGAATCTTGTGAAAGAGTTTATTATGATGATACAAGTAACAGCAGCAGATGAACCAGAGCAAGCCCCAGGAAACTGCTGCTATTCAATTAAATAATTCACTTAAGTGATATTTGATGTAGCGGTTCTATACTACAACCAGCAGGCTCTCACTCCAGAGAGCCAGAACCAGGCTGAGTTTGTCCTCCTGTGTGGGTAGCTGGAGCTCGGCCACAGCCAGTTGCTCCACCTGCTGGAGCTGTCGCAGGGCCTGGAGGTGGGACAGAGGGAACTGCAGGCCCTGCAGAGACAAAGACACATGGAAATGGGTTTAAATGACCAGGGACAGACACATCACATACATAAAAGATTGTGCACTGTTCCTGTTCCCCAACAAGTCTCTTAGATCTTGTATTCTTGCCATCATACTAATACAAAATCAGAAACAACTATGCATGCTCAGCATTTTATACCACTGAGCATAATTCATATTAAAACACTGCATCCTGTCTGCACCACAAGCACATCAGCATCTTACCCTGGAGATGTCTTGTTCCTCTTCTTCGTCAGGACTTTCACCCATCATGTGGCTCTCCCTTTGGTTCTTCAAAGAATGTAAGACAAAGACGACGAGCTCCGTGGATTCATCCTGAAACACACGGACACAGCTGAGCACGTCACTGAATGTTTGCCAGGATATCTAAACAAACCTGCCCTTCATTCAAGGCCAGCAAACTTGGACTTACTGTTCTCTCTTGGCTGGGCTCCACTGTTATTACCATATGTTCTTTAAGCTTCAAAGACACCGTGTCCTCCAAGGCAGGAATCTTTCCAGCTGTGACGCACACATGCACAAAATCGCAAAGTAAATTATATTAATGTGCCCTCCGTACATGTTTTAACGCATACAAATGACCACAAACAAGCTCACATGGTGTAAGCAGCTCCTGCTGGCTGTATGGTGGCAGTCTGTTCATGATGAAGTCTCTCTTCATGTGAGCGGAGCGGACTTCCTGCATCCCTGTTTCCATTTTAGCAGCCAGAGATCTGAGGCTAGCTGCTAGCTGTCTGCTGGTGTCCAGGCCTTCACTGCTACCCTACACACACACACAAAAAAACAGCCGAAAAACCCGAACAGAGTTAGAGATGAATGCCTATGTGCCTAAAGATGTGAATAATATTCATATATTTCAAGTGAGAAGTAGAAGATTGCAGTGTTGTTTGGTTGAGATGAGAAAACACAAGCATAATTTTATGGCTCCTAAAATCATGACGTGCTGCCTGATCTGAACCCTTCTAACTAAACAAAATGTGCATGTTGTAGCTGTGTTCACAGTAATAATACAAACAGTTTTACCAGTAAGAGTCTCCTTGGCATGCCCTCTCTCAGTCCGACTTCAGTCCTGCTGCTGTCAAACATCAAGCTGGGAAATACGTCCAACAACAAATCTCCCCATGACCTGAGGTGAGGACAGATAGAGAATATTCAAAAGACCATGCCTGACCATACCCATGTTGTGCCGCTATGCATTACTACTTCCAAAATATACACCGATCAGCCGTAACATTATGACCACCTGCCTAATATTGTGTAGGTCCCCCTTTTGCAGCCAAAACATCCCTGACTCATCGAGGCATGGACGCCACTAGACCTCTGAAGGTGTGCTGTGGTATCTGGCACCAAGTCAAAGTAGCATCCACATGAATGGCAAGACCCAAGGCTTCCCAGCATCACACTGTCATCCCCAGTCATCTAGCCATCACAATCAGGCCCTTGTTGTTAAAGACTTGCCCATTTTTCCTGCTTCTAACACATCAACGTTGAGACTCTACAGTGTGTTCTTTTGATCTTAATTGTGTGATTCAAAGTAGATGTCTCTTTATAATTTGACCCCCTCTCTGGAAACTCTGGCAAAATTTAGTTCATCTAAACAAAGATTACAGACACTCAAAGCAAAGACTTACAGGGTGTCAACATTGGAGGTGTTTCAGTAGCAAAACACATTTGACTTTTGCTATAAGCATATTTTAAACCTGACCCAGATCGTCTTATGGTGCTTTTCCTCCTGTTTTACATGCATGATTACAGTGATTGTGTGTTGGGCTACTAACAAGCAGGAAACCTACACTCAGTACTGTGCCTGAAAGCATCCTGTGTAGACACAGACAGAGGGGAGCGAAGCTGCTGCTGCTGCTCTGCTAACATGCTGCTTTCACAACATTAAAGAGGAGCTCTCGTACATTCTCTGGTAAGTGCTGAGAGTCAGGTGGGTGGAGTGGTCCACTCCTGCTGGAGTCATCGCTTGATGGATGGTTCCTCGGGGAAAGTACAGAAGATCTCCTGTCTGTGGAGAGAAAAGACGATTCACTCATTCAGAAAATATAAATACAAAATATTTGGCTCATGTTTTGGTGATTAGACTAGTCTAACCTGACAATTTAAAAAGGTTACAGCAGTTATTTTTATCTGTGTAAAAAAGGCCATTGTGGAATAAAAGAAGAAAACATTAACAGGTGATTACACATTTTAGGGTGTACCTTCAGAACAATATCATGTGTTGGACTGCCGATCCTCTCCTCTGACTCTAGGCTGTACTCTGACGCCAGGGGAACGGTGGGATTGTAGAGACGCCAACGTTTCTCCCCCTCCAGCTGCAGAATGAACACCTGGGCAAAGAGCACATAAGGGGAAAAAAAGTTAGCAAGCACTAAACGTCCTGATATGATAAATGTATGTCTCTTACTGCACAGTGGGGAGTCGTTATAAAGTGCTATGGCAGTGGGCAGGAATGACTTCCTGCAGTGCTTCTTTTTCAGCGGAGGTGCAGGAGCCTCCATCTGAACACGCTCTGTTGGGGGTGTGAGCTGCTGTCCATTATGTTTAGAAGTTTATGGAGCATCTTTCTCTCAACAACCAGCTCCAGAGCATGAAATCTGAAACATGCTGTACATTTTTGAATGTTGGTTGAATATTCTGTGAAATAAGGGTTTGTTGAGTCCAGTCCAGTCTTTGATTCTTACCTCGACATCATCATAGTGAGGTGGAAGGCCCTGGGACTCCTGTGGTGTTATGTAGACGTTGGAGCCCACCAAGGCTCCAAAGAAACACTCCAGCTTCTCCTGGATCCTCCAGAGCTCATCCTGAGACACAAGAAAAACTACATGAGAGCTGCTCCTTACAAACGTCCACTCAACTATCTGATATATATTGTTCTGATTTCATCTAGCCTGTAACGTGAAGTGATTTTAGAAAGATCGCAGCAGTAGTAGATATTCTAATTAATTGATTTGCAGTAGCATCATTTGTCAAACAAAGCTTTGATTTCCACGTTGCTGGCAGAACTCTCACCTTGAACCTCTGCGGCTGGTGGAACTGGATGGTGGCTTTATTCTGAACGAAGGTCTTATTGAGAACGCTGTTCTTAACTTGCCCCTCCTTGTTGAGCACTTTTTTCTTGCCGTTGATGCAGCGAACAACGTTGACGTCCCTGTAGTATTCCAGACCCTGAGAACAGAGGCTCTGCAGGTCGGACAGCTGGAACAAAGACTGGTAGTAGGAGGCTATACTGGGATCAGACCTCTGCAGGTGGAGGGGTTTCTTCTCCCAGTACTCCCTGAAGAACTGCTCTGTCTTCATGGGCTGAATGAGGCTCTCGAACAGGCTGTCAGGGCTGTCGAAGCACAGAGGGGATGGAGTGTCACTCTGCGTTAGCTTGCTCTGTTTAGGAGGCAGCTGGTCATCTTGGCTGCTCCGCCTCTTCACATTTGAGGCACGTTTCTTTGGCATTTTAATCTGAAAATTCAAAGAAGATCTTCAGTAAGCTGCTTCACTAAAATCAGGTTAAATATCAGAGGTACTGGAAAAACGTTGGACTGTTACATCTGAGTCTTCCTGCTATACAAGCTACTAACAAACTTTTTGTGCTAAGTCAAGCCTTGATGACACGCGTTTCCACACCAAGCCACACTGCTGTTAACCTGCTTAACATCAGAGCCTCATTTTACTGTTCAACCATCACTTTCAGTCATATTTGAACTGTGTTAAATACCAAAGATTTCCTGCTTCCTCTGCTTCATATTAAAAGCTTTCCACCGCCAAACCAGCAGGAGGCATAGCCAACTAATACTGGACACTGATACAGACATGACAAGATATGATAATCATAATCATAAACATTAATTGTTGCTGTTGCTACTGTCTTAATGAGTTGTGTTCTTTAAAATATCATCACACATACAGAACCGACTCATGTACATTATGTATATACTGACATGTCCACCTATGCACCTCATGTACATTAAGCAACTTGCTACATAAACCATATTAATTCTAGCATCCTTTGCACTCTGCACCATTGCACTATTGTCTTACGAATGTTATTGCTGTGTAGTTTGATGTCCATTGTCTTTGTTCTATCTGTATTTATATATCTGTATCTGTGTACGTAGACTGAGAGCAACTTAAAATCTAAATCTATTCTCTTCTATGTGTACACATAACTGACCAATAAAAGTGATTCTGCTAGTGAATAAACATGGACACATACAAGGACAATTTAGTGACTTGAAACTTTAACTTTCTTTACAGTTGCTTTAGTTTCTTTTGGCCTCACTACCATATTTTGGGACACTTTGGCTTAACTCTTAGACATGTAACATTTATCGTGTCAGTTGACAGTGTCACGTTTATGCTTGTGACATTCACAGATCTGCATGTAAAACATAATTTGACCTATATGCTAATTTTCTTGGAAGATTTCTAATATTTGCCCAGTGTTAAGTTTGTCAACAAAACGTCACAAAAAGAAGACTATAACTAAACAACGAAAAAAAGTCACATTTCCAAACTGCTATGATGAAACATTATACTTTTCGTTAACGAATAAATGATAAACATAAGAAATAAACTGCAGCAATATTAAGCAACACATGATAATTTCAGACTAAGCAAAGCAATCTTTATACATCGTTCGGGCTTAACGTAAATAAACATACTATAGAATAAACCATATCATTGCATATGCACACGACAGTGCAGATAAGGAGTATTTAGTCAGAAATATTAAAAGCCATCTGATAATGAAGCTCCTGAAATGGATATGCAGTTACCGGCCTGCAGAGCTCGACATGACTCTTGACGCTCAGCAGCAGCTGAACTTTCTCACTGCTGACAGCGGCCCGGTTCACACTAACAGTGTCAATGCTGTCACTGTCAGACTTTAATAACTACTCCACATACTCACTCACCTTTACAGCAGCGTTTCAGGTGGACCATACACTGTCCCACGTGAGGCAAGTTGTGTGTTTCCTTGAATAAGTCCGACTGGAAACGTAGTCAACGAGCTGACTTTCCGTCAGTGTACGCCTCTGTAGGACGCCTGTGGGAACTGGTGTAATCATAGACAGCATAAATATGGAAGAGGCATCCGTGACGTGTATTCATAAACATTGTGTAATCACCTGAAAATAAGGAACTTAATCTTTTTGTTACCTTAGAATGAGCCTTTTATATCTACAGACAGACTGTAGCATAGACAGTATAAATATGGACGCGGTACCCGAGACGTCACCCACAGGTTTCTGAAGAAGCTCAGTGTGCGCTGGCTCTAACTGTCGCCATCTTGGAAGTTTTGCCTCCGCCTAATCCAAAAATGGGCAAAGACATGGATCATAGGTGCTTAAATAACAATAATAAAAGGATAAAAAATAAAGTGAAAATATAAAAAATAAAATAAAAATAAATAAGATAATATAAGAAAGCCGTCTGTAATGGCACCCACCTGTCAATCAAAGCGGTCACACTGTTAATTATGCATAACTTTAAGCCTTAACATAATCTGAACATGTGAGTTCTATAAAAATTCACCCTCAATACAGTTGTCATGAATGTTGAAATTAGCTATAATTTTTTTTTTTTTTTTTTTTAGCTAAAACTGTTTTTTGTACCAGGCTGTAAACATGTTTATTACTGCAGTGAAGTTGGACATTTTAACATGGGGGCTTATGGAGACTGACTCACTTCTGTAGCCAGCCTCAAGTGGCCACTTGAGGAACTGCAGTTTTTGCCATGGAGGGTGCTGCTTGTATATGCCTCAATACTAAATATTGTACAGGTGAGATTTTTGCATTACTCATAATAAGTCATGTTTAAAATGAACATGGGGTTAAGATTTGTATCAACTTCATGCAAGTTTAACATGTTCCATACAATTTATTCTTTGTGATCTGACTCCACATGTGAACGAAAAGAAGAACTACTTTTTAAGATTTGCTCACGTCTGATTGGTTTAGATATGGTGACATTGCCATTTTAAAAAAAGATAATTGTTACTGAACAGTGCATTTGTATGTAACTTTTAACAGTATTTTTTTCATTTTTTAAATGTTAGTATTGGCCCCTGGGCATCTTCACATTGTCAAATCTGATCCTCTTTGAAAGAAGTTTTGGACACCCCTGATACAGACCCGGTGGTGGTCATGTTTTTCACACTTCCGGCCTGTAGGTGGCAGTGATTGTTCTTTTACTCGCGATTTTACAGCAGCAGAAGAAGAAACTTTGACTTCCTGAAAATAAACAAGATACGAAGGTAAGTTTATGTTTTATTCTTGTTTTAATCATAAAATAATAATAACGTGTTTATGTAATCACCATTGTGTTTACATGTATATCTCTAACCCGTGTTAAAGTAGTGTTAGCCTTGGTTTGAGCCTTTCTGGTGCTCCTGGTGTTTGTTGACTTATTTTCATGAACAAATTCAAAGTTATAAGCTAAGTTAGCCAACTGCTGCCAACATTAAAATATAAACGCGCCATTAATCAGTTAAATTATTTTCGCTAATAGCACGTGGAGGGGTTGGTGTTAGTCTGTCACTGACATGTCACATGGAGGAGCCGAGGCGGAAGAGTTCAGCTGGCCCTGAAATACCTGAAAATGTCATAATTAGCACACGTCAGCTAAAGTTAGCCCTGGTGTTTTGGTTTAAGAAGCGACCTTGTTAACTGGTGACCTTCAGCCGAATGTGGTTGTCGTAGTTACGACAGCCGTTGACAACGTAGTAATAGGTTCATAAACTGGTTAATCTTTTGGGGTCTCGTTTTGACAGCTACGTACTCTCTCCCGTCGTTACTACGACAACCACAGATGCATTCGACCTGAAGGTGGCCAGTTAACGCGGTCGCTCTTTAGACCGAAACACCTGTCAGTCAGATCTATAGCTCCAGGTTTTGACATGGTAGTACCTGTGTGTGGTTACCACATGATGGTGGGTTTGCTTCACCTCCAGTATGTGACCTCCATCACATACTGGGAGAAGCATGTACCTAAAAAGTTAGATTATTACAACCCGCGTTCCCTTAAAGAGGTCCTAAATATGTGAGAGGTTAAAGGGAAACGAAAGAAAATATCTAATAATAGTAGTAATAGTAATATCTACACAAAATTCACAAACATTTGTGTTTCTCTCCTTGTATTATTATATTATTAAATCTGTGACACAAGCTGAATGAACTTTGAACAGGAGAAACCTGCAAATCTGGTTTAGTGTTAAGTTCATTATACACCCTGAACAAGAATTTGATAGCTTGGTAAACTTGATTTTTTTTTCTGTGGTTTTCCTTGTCCAGGAACAGACGGGCTGCTTGTCATGTTCAGCGATGGCTGATCCTCTCAACAGCACGATGGACGACACTGAAATGGAGGCGATGTCGCTGTCAGGCGACTCCTCCATTGGAGAAGCTGTGTCCGGTAGAGGACAGAGCGGGTCTTATGAAGAAGAGATGTTCTACATCCCAGAGAGAAGACCTTCTCTGGACCTGGGACCGGCTCCAATGGATACAAGCCACTGGTACTGAGATTTCCCACTCACGAGCCTCTTTCTCTTTAGGATAATAACTCTTTTGTATTTTTAAAGCAAGCAGTACCAACTAGTCTCATCCTGTCATTTGCTGTCTGCAGAGACAGGTACAGTACAAAGTGAAATGAATATCACTTTCACCTTCTATGTAACAACAATGCTGGTGTGGCAGCTCAACAGTTTTCCCTAGGAATGAATGAGGAACTGAAAGAAGGTCTGTTTACACGTGGCGTTACCATGGTAGATTATAAATGTCATTAAGTGAAATATGGCTGGATTTAATTTAAAATTTGACTTAACTTGGTAAAAAACAGAAGTAGCTTTATCAAGTTACCTGGATATTTTTTGACAGCACAGGATGGGCGTTCTGTACCTGTCTGTGTCTGGTTGCTTCCCTTATTGTCATACAAAGATAAGATGTGCCGTTGAAAAGCTGTAGTGTTCACAAAACCTCACAAAATACATATTCAGTATCTCAATACAGAGCCAAGAAAATGAAAAAATAAGTACAATAAAAGTTAATAAGGACTTAACTTTAAGTTAAAGTCCATCTTTGTCCATCAATCTAAATAGATCCCTGTAGACCTCCTGAAATGAACGTGTACGCTCAGGGCAATCCAAACTTCTCTCGTCTGTTGTTCCCTGTTGGTGGAACATCCTACCAGTTCCTACCAGATCAGGGGCGTCCCCTCTACTTTCAAAAACCTCCTGAAGACCTCCAGCTCTTCAGAGAGTACCTACTCTCCTAGCACTACCAACAACTGGATATGCTAAATCTATCCCCCCTTCTACAACTGTCACTTGATTCTGTGCAAGTAGTACTCATTGCTGCACCAACATGTCCTTGTTGCAATGTACTTTGACCGTTTCCCTTTTTGTAAGTCGCTTTGGATAAAAGCGCCAGCTAAATGACTAAATGTAGTTCCCCAATTCAAATGCCCAAGATGTGACTGCCTTGATGTTGACAGGACATTAAAAACGGGCGGCTTATCTTGCATGTACTATGGACGGTTCAATACACAATTTATCAACTGTCATTCTGTCGCCGTCCTCTTCATTTTCAGGTATTTTGTGGAACAGGCCTCGCCTCCAGCTCTGAGCTACTGCTCAATGACAAGTGAAGACAATGCAGCCAACATGGAAAATATAGAATCACCGTCCACAAGGTATAAACCAGACAAACCTTAAATCAGTTTATTCACCACAGTAAACCCAGGAAGGATTTAATACACTTTACCAACACGTCTCAGTTAAACTGAATATAATCCGAGGCCTCTTATCATCCTGATTTTAGGGTCCAGCTGAACAGAGCAGATTCATTCTCTAGCTGTTACTCCTTGGACAGCGACGATTGTGAAAAGAGAAAACCTAAGTAAGAAATACAACCATGGCACGACACTTATACATGTTAATGATTAGATGCCAGATTGCCACTGAAATATGTTTATCTGTGGCCTCACCAGGGTTAAAAGCAAAGAAGATACGGCCTCAGAGATTTCTGACACACCTGAGTTAATGGAGGACCCAAATGACAGTGGCCATCCTTCTGTGACGGTGGAATTCACTTTTAAGGTCAGTTTGTGTTCCGCGTTTTTTGTCTTTTATTAGTTTCAACTAAATAAAGTGAACTTCTCCATGTGACATGAAGGAACTGAGTCTCACCCTTCCTTTGAATTCAGGCTATTTGTACTACTCTTGAGAAACTGTCCAAAGCAGAAATGAAGACATTCAAGATGATGCTGTGGAAGCGTTACCCGCAGTCATTCAGCTTTTCTCCACAAAGCATGGACATGGTGGATCTTGTGGACCGACTGCTCGAGTGTTACAGTCGGAGGGTTTGTTTGCAGATCACCAAAACCCTTCTCGAGGCACTCGGGAAGAAGAAGCTGGTCGATTATCTCGAGAATTCATGCGTCAGAAGTAAGTAGGCTTGTATATGTGTGTTAATGGGTTGGCGGTGGTTTGAGACACAAAGTAAATTTTACGTTTTTCTTTTTCCAGATGAAGTACGTCACGATTTAGTCGAGATTCTGAAGAAGAAATACGGCGAGGTAACCGAGTTTGGAGACAAGAGGCCATTCGACGAAGCCTTTTGTAAACTCTTGATACCCTCAACGTGTGATAACGGCCCAATTATTGAACATGAGATCTTGAATATACCGAAGCTGGACAGCAACCGGGAAGAAGGAAAGATGCTTTCCACTGGTGATATTCTGAGCGCTAAAAGGATGGAGCGCTCACACATGAAGCTTATGTTGGTCACCGGAGCTGCAGGATCAGGAAAGACCGTGGCTGTCAGAAGGTTAGTCCTCGACTGGATTGAAAAGCGGGGCCACGAACATGTGTCTTTCATATTCCCTCTTATGTTTAGAGAACTCAAACGGTATGAGGGTACCCAGGTCTCCTTGTGGGGAATAGTAAACGATCTTTACCCGTCAACAAAAAAACTGAGACATTCGGATTTTAGAGCTGAAGACTGCAAAATAATGTATATCTTTGACGGTCTTGATGAGTACAGTGACAAACTTGACTTTCGGAACACTGAGCTTATCAGCGAACACACTGATGTCAGCTCGCTGAACGTCCTCGTGGTGAACCTCCTCAGAGAGAGGCTGCTCTACCGCGGCCTCTTCATCATCACCTCTCGGCCCCAAACAAGGCGCTGCATTCCTTGGGATACGCATTACGATGAGATAGACGTGCGAGGTTTCTGTGACCCTGAAAGGGAAGAGTACTTTAGGAAGAGATTTAAGGATCCGGCCCAAGCAGATGAAGTCATCGCGTATATTAACTCTTGCAAAACCCTCCGCATCATGTGCCACCTGCCTTTGTTTTGCACACTGGTGGCTGACGAGCACCTGCGCTTATTCAAGAAACAGGGGACACACGAAGCAAAGCTGACTAGGAGCATCACCTACATCTACACGAAGCTGCTGCTAACACTCATACGTGAACATCGTGAAATTAGAGCACCACGTCAAAGCCACGATAAAGAGAGAGAACTCCTCATGAAACTTGGAAAGCTAGCCTTCACCATGCTGGAACAAGGCCAGTTCAAGATCCCCAAGTCTGACTGGAAAGAGTTCGGACTCGACGCAGAGGAGGCGGTGACTAACACTGGCCTGTGCATGCTGTACATCACCAAACCATTCGTTTTGTATGAAGAGAAGGTCCTCAGCTTCATCCACCCCACCATGCAGGAGTACCTGGCTGCCCTGTACGTGTTTCTCTCCTTTAGAAACCAAGGGAAGAACGTGTTCGATCAGCACCTGAAAAACAAAGTAAAGGGAATCCTGAAATTCCACAAGGCGATGGAGCTGTACAAAATCGCTGTGGATCGAAGCATGCAGCACGAGGACGGCAGACTGGACATTTTCCTGCGTTTCCTCTTTGGAATGATAGTCAAGACCAACCTGGAGCTCCTCCGCCCAATCTGCACCTCCTCTTTAAAGTGGCCAACAGCCGTCGAAGATGCTGCCGCCCTCCTCAGGAAGAAGATCACAGAAAATCAGCATCCTGAAAGGAATGGCAACTTGCAGCGTTGCTTGGAGGAGTTGGGTGTGGGAGCCGCAGAGGCAGCGTCCAGGTGACTTTTTTTTAAACCCTGAACCTTGTTTTGATACTAAACAACCGCCAACACTTCTAGGAGGAGAAAAACGGACACGTGCCTGACAGAGAATCAGGTTCCTATTGCTAGAACATGTGCACTAATGGAGCTTTAGGGTTCATTCAGACAGGATCAGGTGCTGCAGCGAATCACCACAGAAGTTAACTTTCTGATTAACGATGTACTCACTCTCATTCACTCTGTTTCTTGACCAGTGTTTGTTTCTCTCAAACCAATGGACATAAGCCAAAGGAAACTTCTTTGTATCACAGCGTAAATTGTGTGTCAGACTCAGATTTAGAAGCTGGGTACATAAAATAACCAAAGCCAGAACACAACAGGTAGAGTGTCAGAGTTTAGTCCATGAATCCACCTGGATAGTCTCAGTTTCAGAGACATTTCAGGCTGACTGTGGAGTTTTTTGACCCAATCTGAGCATCTCAACGTCAGGCTGCATTTTTCCAAAAGTTTGATCCAACTTCTCTGCAGCAGGTCGCTGCGTTTTTTTGGCCGACACCTCTGCGGCTCACACTACCGTAACCAAAACCTGCATTTTCACCGCAGAACCAGATCCTGTCTGAACGTTAGAACAAAACATACACAATCACTGCTGAAGATGTGGATGGCGTGATTTAATGTGTGTTAATATAACATACAGAAGCAGAGAGCCATCGTTATTTTGTAAGTTTATTTTTTCCAGTTTTATTTATACAATGTGTATACAGTCAAATATGTTTTATTATTAACTGCTGCCAATCGATCTTCTGTCTTTCTTGATGCAACTTTGTCTTAAAATTCCTCCAAATAACTTTCTAACTGCACTAAAAACACTTGATCGTGATGTCCTGAGCTAAAAATGAGAGTATTTTGCAGTTCAAAGTTCTGTGAATCAGTTATTATTGCTCGTTGCCTGTTCTCATCAGTGCTTTGATACACACTGCACAAAAGTATTATAGTATTGTTTATCTTAAAAAGTATCTGTACTATAATCCCTGTAGTTCTGACAGTGATACCCATCGATGAGAAGTCAGATGTTTCAAATAAAGGATATGGACACGATCACAGGGTCGACTTTCTCTATATTTTTATAGATTTAAGGTTTATCACCAGCAAACACTGGAATGATACACAGGCATAGATAAGAACAGTTTCAACAACGTGTAGTAAAGGCAGATTAAAATTAAAACAAGGGCACATTGAACATTCACTGTTTGTTTCATTCACTGAGAATTTCAAATTTCTATTAAGAGAGGCCGATAACATCCTTGTTTACTCGTTTTTATTCCTTCCCAGAGAATAACAAGGATTCATTTCACATTTTCCTGAGTCTCACTGAGGAGATCAAGGAGTCAATTCACAGATAAAGTTGATTCTTCAAACGTGGCTCAGAGAATTACACATTTTAACCGCACTTAACATTTAGGGTTTTCTTCTTTTTTTCCCACGACAGTCCCTACTTGTTGTCGTTGTTAGCGTTGTTTTCTTTTGGGCTGTTCCAGCAGAGTTTGTCACCACGCAGGTGAAGGTGGAACTGAGGTCCTCTGATGTGACGTTCTTCAACAGCAAACTCCTCTGTAGGATCGCACCACCTTCAAGAGTGGATCTGAAACAGAGACATCACGGTTTAGCCACATGATGGTTTCAGAATTCAGATTGAAAGAACAATACAACTCAGTACTCACTCCTCTGATTCTATTATCCTGTCACTGCTGGTTGTTTCTTCAGGGAAAGATCCATTGACGAGCCAGTAGATGATTGTCAGATCATCTTCACAGTTTGTAGTTGCTTCACAGTGAAGAACCAGCTGCTCTCCTGTAAAACAGAAGACACACAGACCTATTACACACCACAGCTTCCACATATGTACAGAAACTTTGTTTAAAGAAGATTGCATCTGTGTGCACACGGGTTACCTGGATTAGCCTTTATCTGGACTTGACGTGGCCCAATGATCCTTGGACATTCATCCTCCAAAACTGAAGAAATAATTTAGGTCAGAACAAAAGAAAATATCAGAAAATAATAACAAAATAACACAAAAAAAAACACACTGTACCTGGAAATCCATCTGCAAGCAGCAGACACAGACATCCAAATGCTGTTGCAGAGATAAAACAGTCACAACCAATGCCACAACACGGTGAGAATAGGCAGCAGTAGTAAGCACTCTTACCTTTGATGACAGATGACAGCTTCATACTGACTCCTCCACTGACAGCTTTGTGGTGTTGACTGCTGTTTTGTGTGTGTATATATAGTAAATCCAAACAATTCCACTTCCTCTTAGTACAACCACTCACTCGTACCGTAGACGTACAGTGCATGGGAATTTCCAAATAAGCCGACTCATGTTTTGGGGATGTTGTTGATCAACACGTTCTCATTACATAAATGAAGCACGTTGACTAATTCACACCTCTCGCTCTTAAGTGTCATGTCAATGTAAGTGAGTGAACAATGCCTGCACAAGATCTGAACCGTGGGACGTTTATTAAACAGATTTTGCTCAGAACAAAAAAAAAAAAAAACTAACAACAGAACAAAAAAAGAAAAAAAAAAAGATCATATTAGGTTTGTTGTACACAGTCCCTTTTACTGCATGATGTTGGTAGAGGTTCAAGTAAAAACACAGTTGGTGTTATGAGGCTTGTGCTGTCTGACCAGTACCTGCAAAAAAAACAGACCCAACACCTTCCAGCAATAAGAGACCTGAACAGTAAAAATAAGACTGGCACCATCAACACTCTCACAGAGTTAAAGGATCATTCTGGGGTGATATCATAGCTTTGGTTTGTGCTCACTTACCTCCAGGGGTTATGTAGCCACACAGAGTTTTTGCTGTTTGATATCTTATCTCTGAGATTTCTGTTGCCACCGCAACACAGTGGAGGTGAATTACAGTTTAGTAGCGCTGAAAAACGAGACACGGGAATGTGTGTCTACAGAAAGTATGAATAATCCACACAACGTGCTGTCGAAAGTTTCTACGGCTGAAAGAAGCAGCTGGTGGAGTCAAAAGAAAAGTATCTAAACTGATACTTACAATTCCTGCACTCAAACCATAGAAACTATCAGTTGAATGTCAAAGGTCAGAGTTGCTTTGCTTGTTGGTAAGGATGAGTGTTTGTGAAAACATTTTAAAATACGGTAATATTAAAAGTCCCGTCTTAACCAGCACCCTATGAGAAGTTGCCCGTTATTAGCACTTCTTTCCTCATGATGACAATGCCTCTTGTCACATGACAAATGACTACTTAAGAAACTCTGTGTTGAGTCACTCGAGGTCAAAATGTATCGGTGTCAACAAGCCGAGGGGCTACCCTCGATCACGCTGAATGACGCAGTGGTAAAATGACTCCTGAGGAAGTCTGGATACTGTGGGCTATAATTCTGGAGGCACAGGGAGGGATTACTTCCAATGAATGTAGATTACTCATGTGTGATCTAACATCAGACATGAGGGTGTAAAGGCCAGCAAGATCCTTTAACTAAGTATTAACAAACACTTAAGACATAAATTAGTAAAAAGCACCTCTCTAATGATTTGGACAACTGTTTTTTTTACTAGGCCATAAGATGCACAAACCAATTATTAAGATGTGTGAAGCAAATCCTGGGAGATTGACACAAACATCCAAATTCAGATTACCAATAAAATTCAAATAAACCGTAAATACAGATAATATGTGCCTATAAATATATACAAAAAAACTATAGACACTTTTTTTTATTGGTGTTTTAGTTCAATGTTAGGCCCTCAGTCTTTTGAGCCAGTGCATATCTTCTCCGTATGGCGTGTATGTCCATTCGTGACGGTCGCAGGTCACTCCAGACCCAGGACGTAGTTGATACCTTGCACAAATCCAATAATAACAGGCTGCCAGGCCACCAAGTACCGAAGCCAGTCTAAAAGTTGTCCGTACATGACGTGTGGCCTCTCCCAGCTAGAAAAAACAACAGGTTAAGGAAAACAGCATTGAAATACGCTTGACAAATGGACAACAACAGGTGCTAATATCAGATTTTTAAGGGAATCAACCTGGACTCTCCTTTTCCCACATTTCAGAAGGTTTAAATTAGACTAGTACTAGAGTAGTAGTAGCCGTAGTAGAGAATAAGAACTGTTATCCTACATTCAGACAGGATCTGGCACCACAGGGAAAACACAGGTTTTTCCATTCATTTGAATGGGGTAGTGCATTTTGGCTGCAGCAGTGCAAGTACAGCGACCTGTGGCAGAGAAGTTTAGCCTGATCAGATCGATGGATTCATGGACTAAACTCTGATACTCTACCTGCTGTGTTCTGGCTTTGTTTATATCATGTACCCAGCTTCTAAACCTGTGTCTGACTTGCAATTTACGTTTACGAGAGCAAGCAATAGTCAGAGTGAGGTAGCATTGGCATCAATAAAGCCGATTAATCAGCGAATAAAGAAGTTATTTACTGATTTCCTGATAGACACATCTCCAGCAGCCGCCCTCACCATGCGACGTTTTGCCATATGGATGGACCCTTACATCCAACTCTGTTTGAAGCCACCAGGCTCCATTGACAAAAACGCTCATTTTACCATGCAGAACACAAGACTATACCAATATCTTGATCGGTTTTAGTTTGTTTGTACGACTTTATGGATCTCAAAGTTACACATTAACACAAACAGAATAACCTTATAAAGGTCTATCTGTAGGGATCTTCCATGATGCGGTCAGACACTTACAAAAATCTGAACCTGTCAAAAAAAAAAAAACACTTTTAGCAGACCGGCATTGATGCGCACAATTTCCCAGAAGGATGACGTTGCAGCATGTTTCGTGGCAGCTGCCGCACTCTCTAATTACGGCAACAACTTTACAAATTGTCCGCATTAGTCACTTAACGCACAAAAACAGGTTTTCCTGTTTTCAAAAAAAAAGGTTTTCCTTCAATGCCACAGACACCTGACGAGGTAGAATTGCTTTCAGTTTCTCTTAAAGGAAATAATTTAGCATATAGTGCTGCAGTTGTCTGAAGTGAAATCTCTAAACCACAAAAAGGAACAGGAACTTTACATACAACCTATAAATGTTTCATACCTACACTTTACTGTCAAAACTTCCTCTGTCACAAATGTCTTTCTCCGGTAAGTGATGCAACTGAGCATCGGTTACATGTCAGTTACCTTCAGTCCTACATTCACAGTTATGTGGGAAAAACAAAATGGTGACAAATGGAGCGCAGAATAAAAGCGTGAGAATTACAGAACAAAAAAAGATACGGGTTGCTGAACATCCTCTTCAGATCCACCTTCTCTTTGCAGTACGGGCACATCTGCTTCTTCCCGACAATGCACCATCCTCTTATGCAGAACTCGTGAAACCTGAGTGTGAGGAGTTAAGGCTCGACATGGCAGCGTGTGAGCAGCTGATAGATACAGACTCAAAATTTTACTTTGAAAACAGCAGTTTAGTGTCAAAATATGAAAACAACATAACAATACACTGACTGGCTACTTCATGCGGTACACTTGTAGCATCTACACTTATCGTAAAAAGTGGATGCTGCGTCATTTAATTCAACTTTGCAAGAGGAGGTGTGAAAGCATCGGGCTGAAAAGCAGCAATTATTAAACTGTGATGTAAACACTGTGTTGTTTACAGCGTACAAGCCACAGAAGATTATCACGGGGGAAGTAATTTAAAATCAGATCTATCAAAACATAAATGTCAAGTTGACTCTACTAATTCCCCTTTGGGCTTCTGATGGAGTACACGTTACAGTTCCAGCTCAAACTAACGACTACACCTTTCAAAGAAATTAAACGCTCCATCATGCAGCTCAACTTCTCTTTCACTGATAAGAGATGGTAGAAAGGATACACATGGTTGCAGGATAATCTGTACGTGTTCTCAATAATCCCTTCCTCACTGACATCTACGAGGATGGGCTGACCGCACACGGCACAGATATTGTCAGAGAGGTGCTTGGTTGGCATGCCGGATGCACTGTAATACTAAAAAAAAAAAAAAAAAGAGAGGAAACCGTTACAACCAGATGTTAACTCAAACAGAGCACAGAAATAGTGTGTGAAATCTGTCTACGTACCCCAACCGTTGAAGCCATGAAGTCTGCACACATCTCTGCAAAGTCCCTCCCCAGGACGCCGTAGTACAGCCCGTAGAAGAGCAGTGAAACACCAAAGTCCATTGCATCCTCCGGCTTTATCCTGGACAGAGAAGGCACAGTGTGGAATGTATGGCTCAGATGGTGTTCAACTTCAACTTCTATTAAGTTCATTAAACAAATGTGTTTTATATTTTCCCCTCTAAGGCAAAGATCACATTTTTCAAAAAAGCAACATGAATTTGCTTTAAACATTTAAGCATGTTCAAAACATCATCAGCTGTTCCAGGAAATCAGGAAATCTAAGGCAAATGTTACATCTCAACTGCAAGGAAGTATTTTAGTCTGGTGGCATTTCACTGTAGGAAGTTTGAAATCTAATGAGCCATGTCATTCAGAGAGGATATATCGGAAGCTTTAAGGTACATTCCTATTAGGACATTTTTCTTCATGTAGAGCGGACAATCCCACAGCTCACTGCCCAAAGACGGTAATGATCAGAAAAGATCCCAGTTTTGTACTTAAAACTTTGAAAATGAGTCATGCGTTACAATTTCTATCAAGTTAGTTGGTCATATGAACTATAGGTTTAACCAGTTAGATGGCGCAGCCTCGTTAAACTAATGCCACTGTAACACATCTTGTTAAAGGTTTATAGTTAATTGTATTAACAAACTTATTATTACTAGTATTACGACTTCAATCTATCGAATGGTATAAAAAAATTCAAATACTTTAATAATATGAAATCATTAACAGAGTTAAGAACAGAGGATTTAATTACATCCTCAACTACATCATCTTTCTTAACTTTTTTAAAGGGTTGGCTAAACTTTTGTGAAAAAATACACTTTTGACCGGTAACAAAATTAAGGAAGCCAATTCTAAATTCATCCATAAAGTCTATTTGACTGTAAAGATGCATAAAATGTCTAAAGACAGCTCAAACTGTTCTAGATGTAAAATTAAAGAACCTTTATGAATCTGTTTTGGCAGTGAGATTTGCTGAAAAATTTCTGGGATTTGATTAATTGTTTTGGAAAAGAGTTTGACATGAAACCTTTGCGTATATTTATTCAATGACAAACCTGAATATCACTGAGTTTAAAACTAAAATGCAGAATACTGATTACTATAACAAACTTTGCCAAGAAATACATACTGCTATTTCAGAAGAATGAATTTTCTCCAACTTTTAAGCTGTTCCTCAACACCAAATATCAGATTTCTTTTTACGATGAACGGAAATAACTTTACATCTTTACTCGTTTGGTTTCAGTGTTTTGTATGTGTGCAGGGTACAAGTGTACATATATTGTCTGTCCTTCCTCGTCTGTCAGTTTATTGTCCTAGACGGAAAGTACATTGATTAGGGGGGCAGAAGGAAGGGTTGATGATACAAAGTGTACTATGCGTGTTTATCTGCTGGTGCTGGTTACTGTTAATAAGTTAACTAACTAAACAGTCCAAAAATTGATCTGACTGTTTGCTGATTTTAATCCTCTCACATTTGAATCAACCCACAGATGTCAAATATGTTTTTAAACCGGGAGCTCTGCAAATAAGCACAAAAGTGACTGACAATGCAAAAAGTACGCAGTATACCAAGTGCAGGACAAAACTAACAGCAATCAGCAGAATGAATTAGCAAACGACTTCAAGCTTGTTTTAAACTCCTGTGGAAACATAAACGCTTCACCATCAGGAACAGACAGAAGAGACATTTCCTCATCTCAATGGAAGTTTGACTACGTAGCTACGAATGTTTGCACGTCATAACGGACGATAATATCTTACAGTGACAGTGCATATTTAAACGCAGCACATGATGTTTACTTAACAGGCATGCTTTGGGGTCTGTCCCGGTGCTGTGCTTTAACATTTCACAAAAGTCATTTAAAGAAGAGGAGGAACAAACAAACAAAGATCACTATAACAAATCACTATATATATTTCTAAGCCCGATCAACCGATCGCAGCAGACGTCCGCCCAGCAGTGATCAGCTGTGGCCTCTTAAAATGGAAAGTGTCATGAGATAACTTCTGTTATGATTTGGATTTACAGTTAGTTACATTTTATTTTTAGGGCTCAGTAGTGCCGACTGTTGAGAGGTTCAGTCCGGCTGAATCGTGCTGCTCATCGTGCATCTTATCTTTATGATTTCAAAAGCATTAGTTTGACTGTGATCACATCTTTTCTAGTAAAATACACCAATGATGAGCTTCATGGCCCTTAATGATTTCGCTCACAGCCTTAACAGAGAACTCAAACTTCCTCACACAGGTAAACAGTATGGAGAAAATAAAAAGACCTAAGGAGGATAACCTCAATTTCAAACCAGCTTTTGGCCACGTATTTAAAATGTTTAGCTGTTTTTAATATCATCTATCTTTTGTTTGTTTATTTATTACTAAAATCCAAGATAAATCGATACACATCATTAGTACAGTTAGAGTATCCTCTGCACAACTTTTTAATGTGACCAGTTACACCTGTGGTCTTCTGCTATGACAAGCCAACACGTCTGCTGTGAGAATGTGTATTATCTTTCAGAATTGTAGTAGTAATGGCTTTCAGCAACCAAAGCTGGCAGCAAGCTTGAAATTATGAGCGACTTTCGTGGTCCAAACACTGTTTCATGTCGCTCGCCAGGTGTTTTCATCAGTGTGTGTTTGTAACTGCAGTGGTTATGCAAGCAACCTTTTCGGTAACTGTGAAAAAATGATCTGCTTATTGTATGACGTTAAGTTTGGTTATCCTTATTGCAAAAGCAGTTAGGCCAATAGAAACACAAAGAGCAAGGTTGCTAAAACTAGATAACAAAGGACCAAATGTCCTTGCTGAAAGAAAGAAAGAAAAAACTGCTGTGCAACCAGAGTTTACCTTAAAATACAAACGCCCGAGGTCAGATATGGATTATGTAAACAACAAGAGGCAGGCAGGTAAAAAGTGTTTGCTCAATCAGTCAGACAAGTTCTGTAAGGAGTGCTTCAATGCATAAAAAAGTCAAAAACTGATCACACAAGACTTAATACAGTAAACCACCTGTCAGGTAGGGATTCAGGTGAATGGTGGATGTTGTGGAGGTAAACAACATCATCTAGTGGCAGGAAAGTGCGCCTTGTGGGAGGGAGGACTGAACTTTATACGTGTGTAACTCGGCAGCCTACACGCTGAAATGTTTCCCACATACCTGAATATTAGGTTTATACCAAAAAGTGTAAACATGACGACAGTGTAGCCAACTATTCCCGTGGCGTAGCTGATCTTGTAGAGGAGGAGGAACCACTTATACACCAACCTACAGGTCCAAAGAGAAGAAATATGTTACACGCAGTTTGACATCTCGTCATTTACAGTATAAGGTTTTTGAGTTATACCTCGGTGTGGTGCAGGCCAGTGGCTTGCGAGTGGCACGGTAGGAGATGTACGCTGTGATGACAGAGAAGATAAACCAGATGGTCAGGAACCTCCACCAGTGAAGTTTGGTAGTAAAGTAGAGAGGAACTACCCACATCTGGAACAGAGTCACCAGCTACAAGAAGACAGAAGAGCGCACATGTTTACACGATGACACTGACTCACACACCTCTCTCTCAGCTGACTTACATCTGTATCACACAAAACTGTTTAATTACGTGTCTTCACTCTCTGTTTGCGTGTCTTACATTGTATGACTTTGGATGCCTCTGCTTCCACTGCACGAGGACAAGCTGGGCGACGACAAGGGTGACGATGAGGATGAGCACCATCTCTGCGTGCATGGCCTCGTGGCCTTTGTGTTTGGCGTGCATTCTCGCGTGCTCCACCCTGTGGAAAAGGAACAACATTCTCAACTGTTGTTATGTAGCTTAGATACACACTATTTGTTGTTACATAGAGGGATGCAGGATAGGCGTGCCCTTAAAGGTGAACTGTTGAGCTCTGCACACAGGTATCTCCTAATGACTGGACTTTGGACTTAATACAAAGAAATCTTGAACTGTTACTGTACTGTTTAATCCAGATAAGAGCAGTTTAGATTAGTCAGATTAGCAACTGTTCCATCTGAATGCAGTTCAGAGAGAAAATAACCATGTTATACATTGACCGGCCACTTCAGGCAGGCATACTTGTAAAGTCCAATGTGATCCAATACAACAACTCTGCCATAAATTCTACTTTTATGAAGCTAATTATGTCTAATTATAATAATAAAGTGGTCATAATGCCACTTTATGTTGATTATTGAGGTCTCAGGTGTGTCTGTAGCTCAAGAGGTAGAGCAAGCAGTTTGTGAAACAGATGATCAGTGGTTTCCCAGATTAAAAACCCCAAAACTGAGGAACAGTCGGCACCAAGTGTGACCAATGAAGTGGCCGGTCAGTGTATATGTTACAAAAATGATGCATACAAACCTCCACTTCTCTTCTGGTGAAAGCTGGGACACGTCAAACTGAAGAAAGGAAAAGACAAAATAATGATTGTTATGGTTGCTGACAGTTTAACAAACAACAATCACAGCTTTGCCATGTTGAGGAAAATTACACACTGTAGAGCGTCTTAACAGAGCGCGCCGTACACAATAATAATATTTGTCGTTCTTACGCCGATTCTATGATGAACCGTAGTAAGGTAAGAGTTATGTTGAGCGTCTACAAAAGGTGTGTGAAAAAAAATGTGAAAAGAATCTGGTATTTTCTCTTACAGTCCCGTAACGGTATCTTTTAACATTTTATTAAGATCTGTTGTATATTTATCCACGTTCGCTGTTTATTACTGATCTGCATGGCTGTGTTTCGTCGCTTTGTGTGCTGCCACGGTGTTGTATTTTTGCACTGATGCTTTGTTGTCTCCTGTTGCTCTGCACGGCTCGTGTTTTGTGTTGCAGAGTTTGCTTTTTCAATTTAAAATTTGCCAGTTGGCTAACTCTAGCACATTTTTAAAAGTCACGACTGCTTACCGAAAACAACAAGTAACACTAAACTACTAAATGGAGCATCACCTCTCACACAGTTGGCTTTAAAGCCACAGATCTTACACTGCATACCAATTACAGAGGCATTAAAAAGAACTACTTAACTTCGGTCGAGCTGGCTGAAAGACAAACTTTCCTTTCAAAGTATGCATATTTAACCAAAAAGAGAAAAGCCTATTTACACTCCTTCCAAAGCGGTTGGACTGTTTTACAGCTACTTCACATGTTTTAATTTAAAAGCCGGGAGCAAGAAGTGATGCTATGTTCTCTGGTTATTAAAGCTTCTTATCTGCCAAAAAGGTAAATGAACGAATAAATAAAAGGTTGGGACATTATCAAGGTTCACACCCGGCCAAATAATCCGGCTTAGTACACGTCATTTTCCTGTTTGAGTCATCATTTGTTTATTTTTACATGTTAAATTATGTCTGTAAGACCCGATAACAATCCATGCTGCTGACAAATCTCTTCATGCTTTATTAAAAAATTATTTAACACACTCACGCTGATGATACGTGGCCTCCCTGTAGTGGTACATATTTTTATAAAATGAAATGAATTGACAACACATTATACTATCAAAATATCTAATGAAAATAATTAATGGGATCACTGGAATGTAATTTAAAATAATTTGCACTTCACAAAATATTATACTTCTGCTACGTAGTCACGTTCATACGCATACATGAGCTCAAATGTGACAAAAACATAGTAACTGGGGGTGAAATGAGTGAGGAGTACCGCTTTCCAACACGTTAACTCTGGATCTTGAACTGGTTTCATTCAGGATTCAATAGTCAACAATAAATAATCCTCCTATTAGTAATAAACCTGCCTCCTGTGTACTTTAACGGCTGTCATGATGGTGGCAGAGCTTAATATTATGCAAAGTTTGAGAAACACTTCAGCAGATTCAAATTTTAGAGACTTATTTTATGACTTTTCACAAATAAAGGCAATCAGGCTGTTTGTCACTCCACTCACAGGTTTCCATTCAAACCACATTCAGTCACCTAAACACAAAAATCTAACTCACACACTCTCTGAGCTGCAGCTGTCACCACTTTGACATTTACGGTTTATTCGACCTGAAAACTATAACACCACAGGAAGTGTGTGTGTGTGTGTGTTTGTGACCTTTGACCTGATCGGCCACATCACCTTAAATGGCAGAAATAATAAAAGAGCCTTCCAGGAGCCTTTCCTGAACGTAGCTCGAAATAGCTCGACTAAATGGTAACTTTATTTTGAAACAACACTCGAGCTAGCTGCGAATTAAAGTGCAGGATTTGAACGTTGGCCGGTTAGTTAGCTTAGCAATAGCTAAAGCTAAATGGCTCTCGGGTGGTTTTCACGGTTGCTCCTGTTTGTCGACTGGACAATGAATTTTATCAGAGCCCACACGTCTGCTTAGTAACAGATGGCTACAATGTGGCTAGCTGCTTACAGCTGCTTACGGTTAAACCAATGAACCCGTGAGCAGCTAACAGCTAAAGCAGAAGTACCGAGCTAGCAGCTTGCTCCCGTGTATAACTTCACCCTCCGTCTGTTTTATTTATGATTACACCTCGGTGTGGCCTAGTGCTGTTACCTGGCTGTTGTCATCGTGATGCTGCAGTCCATGGTCGTGCTCTACACCATCAACCTCCACCTCAAACACCCCGGCCATCTTCGGAGTGTTGCTTTACCGTTCCGGGTCCATTAGCATTAGCAACAAACCCTGAGAGGGTCACATCCGGTTTGGGTTGACTTTTTTTTTGCCCTTCAAAATAAAGTTCGAGAAAAATGTAGGTCAAAGAAAATTCTGTATTTGTTAGTCGAAATTAGTCAAGTCTCCTGATTTTACAGAATGTCATTCACACTTAGACAGAGCAACTAAATATAATTGATTTTGTTATATTTTCTTTTTCAGAAGTACTACTAGAACTGGCTGATGATTATAATTTATATTATATATTTCTAAAATTGTTCTGCTTCGGTGTTCCTGAGGTCTTCCCTGTAATGGTGAACCATTAAAGTTGAACTAATTGTCATACTAACTGTGCTTAAAGTTGACAAATGTTATTATTTTCACGTTTTTTTTCTTCTTTTTTTGGAATGTACAACTTGTTTTTCAGAGGTGCTACTGAAATTGGCTGATGACTCTTACTGTTATGAACCCGTACTGCTTCATTACCTTACTTATATTTCGTATATAGCTCTGTCTAAATGTCTAAATGTTAAAAACTTGGAAAAATCATCAGACTGCTGCCGACTGCTTTTTTTCCCCTTCAAAATAAAGTTCGGGTAAAAAACAAAATGTAGGTCAAAGTAAATCTGTGATTTTCTGTCTTATGCATTTGATTGTTTAAAATGTTAAAGTTATACTTGGTGATATTTATATATAGTATTAAGTGTCGGTGCGACATTAAATTGTCTTACCAATATGTTCACATTGGAGTTTGTGTTTTAATATAATAGATAATAGTAGTTATAATGTCGGGAAGTAAATGCTTTAGATTCTGTGAGTCACTGTTTGTTTATAACTTTACTTACAGTAGTATGTGATTGTAGGTATTTTGCAGTTTAGCTACACAGTAAATATACCTTTCAAAATAAAGTTTGGGGAAAAAATGTAGGTCAGTGTGTGTGTGTGTGTGTGTGTGTGTGTGTGTGTGTGTGTGTGCGTGTGTGTGCGTGTGTGTTTAAATACACTGCAGTGTTTCCTGAAGTGTTCTCTGTGATAATGAACCTCTAAAGCTGCACTAATTGTCATATTTAATGTTCTTATAGTTAGCACACTTGATTATTTGAAGTATTATAATATATTACAATAAGTTTAAGACAGAGGTGCTACTGAAATTACAGTTGTAATGAACAGCATACAACACAACATAAAGCAGGTCAAATTAAATCTGTTGTCCACTCATAGTTACAGCAAGTTATACTTGTTACTGATGATTATAACTGTTTTATAAGTTAAAGCAACATAACACTGTCTTGCCATTATGTCCATACTGCAGTTCGTGTTTTTTGTCACCGCTCGTTTATGATTTAACATTAATATGTGTTAGTTTGCACTCTGCATTAGACAGCCTTAGAGTCCTGCTGCTGAAACAAAGCAGACATAATTACATCTCTCTCTTGTTTAGGAAATATCCCGCCACATTTTGCCCGTAAAAAGCCACCGGAAGTTGTAAAAAAAGAACTCTGCTGTGCTTTCTGATTGGTTTAAAGGTCAGCCGGAGTCTCCTCTGATTGGCCGAGGCGCTGACACAAAGCGATGTTAACTGGTCTGCTGGCTGTTGGCGCCCTCAGTTTGAGATTCAACCGTGTGAAGCGGCTCCTCTCTCTGTGTCATAACCGGTTATAACATCTCTGCACCGCGGTCATTTTATTCGTCTTTTAGGCGTCCGGCTGCGGAGACAACACCAACACCTGCTGACGGAGGAAAACCAGCTGCTTTGTCGCCACCATGCATGTCATTAAGAGAGGTACTGTGGCTCTAAAAACGTTTAAAATGTGTTTAAAAGCTGTCAGAAATATGAATACTACAAGGAAATATACTATATTTTAGTGTTTCGTTCGTGTTAACGTGTGTTCTTGTTTATTTCTGGTGTATTTCCGTCGACACACCAAACAAAGACATGACTTTTAAGTGGAAAAAAAGCTTGTCTTTCTCTGTTTCCTGACATTATCTTTATTTTGAACTCATATTAATGTTAAATATAGTTTGCAAAGCGACACAGACAAGGCTTTAAACTCACCCCGTTGACCTAGTTTTGCTCTCTAGCTTTTAAACCCCCTTTTTTTCTCAGCATGTGTCAAAATAAAGGCGCCGATAAACGTCCCCTCTATAATAAAGGTCGTTATTATAATAAAGGTTGTTATTATAGTGTTGCATTAGTATCTGTGGTAATGGCGCGAAGCTGCACGGTGTCCTCCCATTGTTGTTACAACAACTGGTTAGACAGGTGTTCAGTGCGGGCTGCAGCTCACTTAATTGATCACTGACGAAATCCAATTAACAGCTTTGGCACTTGATGTTTCTTCATTGTTTGTATTCATTAATCTTTCTGAAAATTTACATTAAAAATGATCATGTTTGAGGACTAATAAATAATGACTAATAATAACTTATTAACTAATAATTTATTTGTGTGTGTGTGTGTGTGTGTGTGTGTGTGTTCCAGATGGACGCCAGGAGGGAGTTACTTTTGATAAAATCACATCTCGCATCCAGAAGCTTTGCTATGGACTCAATTCTGACTTTGTGGACCCTGTAAGTTCAAATGACTATAAAGTTATTATAATAGGAGATTTATTATGTAAATTACCGTATTTTTCTCAGGTTTAGTGTGAGAATAATAACATAACATACTTTAATGAATAATAACTACCTGTATGTTGCTTCATTTAGTACAGGAATTATATATTACTGTACACCTCGCCCATAATGTAAGAGATGGTTAAGACTGGCGGAGTGATATAAGGTTAAACCTCAAGAATCAGAATCATTTTTATTGGTCTGGTAAACTACAATAACATTTGTAAACAGTCAGACAATAGTACGTTGTGCAAAGGATGCTGAAATGAATCAGGTTTATGTACACAAGGTATGTGGATAATACAGTATATACAGTACGAACAGCATGAGTTGATTGTGTCTGAGTGATGATATTTACATTATTATAGAAACAAAAACTAAATGTACACAGTGGAAATAAATAATTTGTAATTTACAGGTTATTGCACCTGAGGTGATGTATCACGCTGCATTCAGCTGTCCGACTGTTCATTCATTAACAGTCAAGTTTATATTTAATGCTCAGAGTAACCAACCAGCCAACTAACACATCTGCCTATTAGCTTTATATAACTATCAACATTAAAAAGAAACAAAGTCAAGAAGTGACACTGTTATTATCATTATTATTATTATTTATTCTAACTTGCATAATTCTTTATTTCTGCAGGCTCAGATTACGATGAAGGTGATCCAGGGTCTGTACAGTGGAGTCACCACGGTGGAGCTGGACACTCTGGCAGCAGAGACCGCCGCCACTCTAACCACCAAACATCCCGACTATGCACTCCTTGCTGCACGAATCGCCGTGTCTAACCTGCACAAAGAAACCAAGAAAGTGTTCAGTGGTGAGCAGAAATATTACATTTAAATAAAAAAATAGAAAAATGCTCAAATGGAAGTTGTTTTATTATTTGTGTATGTAGAAATGTATTTATAAATCTGACTTTGAATGAATTATTTAAGTAACCCGGTGCTACACTTTCTTTCCTTTTTGTAGATGTGATGGAGGACCTGTACAACTACGTGAACCCTTTAAACAAACGGCACTCTCCGATGATCTCCAAGGAGACGCTTGACATTGTCATTGAAAACAAAGCTGTAAGCCACATTTGATATTTTTTAGTCCATGTTTTCAAATTTAAAGTCACTGTTCTGTTCTGTCTGTTCTTTTTTTTAACATAATATCCTCCGTTCTTTGCAGCGCCTCAACTCTGCCATCATTTACGACAGAGACTTCTCTTACAACTTCTTCGGCTTCAAGGTAATTTTTTATTTCTTTTTGCATTCAACAACTCACACGAACATTCTGGATCATAAATCTAATTGGTGCTTTTGCTCTAACAGACTCTTGAGCGGTCGTATTTGTTGAAGATTGATGGCAAAGGTAAGAGGAGCATGTTTAGACTCAAATTATTTGTCATTTAGGTGTTTATAAATGTTTAATTGCTAATTAACATCCATTTTCTATAGTTGCTGAGAGGCCCCAGCACATGCTAATGAGAGTGGCAGTGGGGATTCATAAAAGAGACATCGATTCAGCCATTGAGACCTACAACCTGCTGTCAGAGAAGTGGTTCACCCACGCTTCACCTACTCTGTTCAACGCTGGCACCAACAGGCCACAGCTGTCCAGGTAAGACGGAGTAACATCTTGCTGCTCGATGCTATAAACTTAATTTTTTTCCTCTGATTTAATTTGTTGTTTGTTTTTTTCAGTTGTTTCTTGCTGTCCATGAAGGAAGACAGCATCGATGGTATTTACGACACACTGAAGCAGTGTGCCCTCATCTCCAAATCAGCTGGAGGTATTGGACTGGCGGTTAGCTGTATCAGATCGACCGGCAGTTATATAGCTGGGGTGAGTAAAACTCAAACTGTCATGGAGGAGCTTTCATTCACACAGTGTTGTTCGTTGTCTTACATAATGTGTTTTTTGTTTTTCAGACAAATGGCACCTCCAATGGGCTGGTTCCCATGCTTCGGGTGTACAATAACACAGCACGTTACGTTGACCAGGGCGGCAACAAGGTAAAGATTTAGAAGACTATAACGGAGCTTGTTACTCTTGAGACATCTCTGGTAGTAAATCTAATCACCTGTCTGTGTTCGCTTGTTCAGAGACCCGGGGCTTTCGCCGTGTACCTGGAGCCGTGGCATTTTGATGTGTTTGACTTCTTAGAGTTGAAGAAGAACACCGGTAAAGAGGAGCAGAGGGCCAGAGACTTGTTCTTTGCCTTGTGGATCCCAGACCTCTTTATGAAGCGAGTGGAAAGCAATCAGGTGAATAAGTCACACAATGTCACACGGGTTACACTTTCAATCTATTACAGTCTGGGGAAGAGTCTCACTGTTTGGCCCCTGCTTCTGTAGGACTGGTCTCTAATGTGTCCCGGTGAATGTCCCGGATTAGAGGAGTGCTGGGGAGAAGAGTTTGAGGAGCTCTACACTCGGTAAGTCCAGCACACGACCTCTGTTCTTCTCAAACGCCTCATTTATCAGTGCTAACCCACGTCTCTTGTCTGTCTTCAGGTACGAGAAGGAGGGCAGGGCCAAGCGTGTGGTGAAGGCTCAGCAGCTGTGGTACGCCATCATCGAGTCTCAGACGGAAACGGGAACCCCGTACATGCTTTACAAGGACGCCTGCAATAGGAAGAGCAACCAGCAAAACCTGGGCACCATCAAATCCAGCAACCTGTGCACAGAGATTGTAGAGTACACGAGCAAAGATGAGGTATTATTTTGATGCCTGTAGATTTAGCTGTTTTTTTCTTTAATATTATTTTGTTATAAATTTGTTCTTCATTTAATTCCTTCAGGTTGCAGTTTGTAACCTGGCATCCATCGCCCTGAACATGTACGTCACCCCACAGAGGACTTATGACTTCAAAAAGCTTGCATCTGTCACCAGAGTTATCGTGAAGAACCTCAACAAGATTATTGACATCAACTACTACCCAGTGCCCGAGGTTTGATTTCCTCTCTGGCATTGCTTCTCTGTCAGCCCTGACGTTGAGTCTTCTGTGTTAACAAATCCTCTGTCCTGCTTTACAGGCTGAAAGGTCAAACATGCGCCACAGGCCGATTGGAATCGGTGTCCAGGGTCTGGCTGATGCCTTCATCCTGATGCGTTATCCATTTGAAAGCCAAGAAGCCCAGCTGCTCAACATTCAGATCTTTGAGACCATCTATCACGCCGCCCTGGAGGCCAGCTGTGAGCTGGCAGCGGAGTTCGGCCCTTACGAAACCTACGCCGGCTCTCCCGTCAGCAAGGGGGTGAGTGCTTTATCAATGTCTCGCATCCATCCTGGACTACAGTTAAGCAGGCAGGGCTCAGATCTTGACTCATTTTGTCTTCCAGAGCCTTCAGTATGACATGTGGGGTAAAACCCCGACAGATTTGTGGGATTGGGCAGCGCTGAAGGAGAAAATTGCCAAGTAAGTCTTCCAGAATGCCTCATTCATTCATTTCACATATAATTTATGTGGTGATTGTAGCTCAACCCTGATTCGCTGCCCCCGTGTGTCCTCAGGCATGGTGTGAGGAACAGCCTGCTCTTGGCCCCCATGCCCACAGCTTCCACTGCCCAGATCCTGGGCAACAACGAGTCCATTGAGGCCTACACCAGCAACATCTACACCCGCAGGGTGCTCTCAGGAGAGTTTCAGGTCAGCTTTGAATGCACTCGCTGTCTCCTAAGTGGAGTGTCGGTGCGTAGGAGGAAAGGATGCTGAGTGTGTTTTCTCTCCACAGATTGTGAATCCTCATCTGCTGAAGGACCTCACAGAGAGAGGACTGTGGAGCGATGAGATGAAGAACCAGCTGATTGCTCAGAACGGGTCCATCCAGGTAAGATAAGACAGACTTCATTGATCCCGCATCAAGGGAATTCACTTGTTACATCAGCTCACATCACATCTTGGCGTGTGTGCAGGATATCGCGGAGATCCCTGACGATCTGAAGCAGCTCTATAAAACTGTGTGGGAAATCTCCCAGAAGACCGTCCTCAAGATGGCAGCAGATCGTGGTGCCTACATTGACCAGAGCCAGTCCTTAAACATCCACATCGCTGAGCCAAACTACGGCAAACTGACCAGCATGCACTTCTACGGCTGGAAGTTGGTAAGTCAGGACAGAGAGGGGAATGCAAGCTTGATCCATCAAAGTGTCAAAATACAGCATTTTAACGTCTTCTCTTCCTCTGCAGGGCCTGAAAACCGGCATGTACTACTTGCGGACGAAGCCTGCTGCTAATCCCATCCAGTTCACCCTGAACAAGGAGAAATTAAAGGAGGCGCCGTCAACCAAGAGCGAGGAGGAGACCAAAGAGCGCAACACGGCTGCCATGGTCTGCTCCTTAGCCAACAAAGACGAGTGTCTGATGTGTGGCTCTTAAATGTGATTCACACAGACAAACGCACATCCTCCATCTTCTCACCCACCAACTTCCTCATTAAATATATATTTTTAGGAACAGACAGTTCTTTTTATTTGTATATGATGTCGTTGTTTTACTCATGCCGCTGTCTATAACTCACAGATCTTTGCAGTCTTTATTTAAAATGGGATTTTTTTTTTTATCATGAAGTGTGTGAATGCATGTTTGTATAGAATTAATAAGGAACAATGAATTCATATTTGCCTGTTGTTGTTTTTTAACAGTACAGTTTTGTAATATGTGGTCACATTAATGAACTTCATGTTTGTATTTTAGATTTGTGGAATATTAAACTTGTTTTTATACAATTCATTTAGTTAAAGTCTCATCATTTGTTACACTACTGTCAGGAAAATGTAGACATACCTTAATGGTGGCTTTATTAGTAATCAATAAAATCTTAAAATTAACACAGTAGCTAGTGTAAGGAAGCCAGAATTGGTGTGATCTTGTTCAAAATCTTGGAGTTTTAAATGAGCCGGTGACAGGAGAGTGATGTTAGAAACAGTGAGACAGCTACATAATCGTGCATTTTGAGTGAAGTATTCTTCGTTCTTTACTCCATCATCTCATGAAAACGTCAAGCCTCCATTATCCTTGAAAGAAAAACAGACTGAATGATCCAAAAAAATAGGGCTGAAAAATAAGTAGGTATACTCCATATCCTCTGTACTACACCTTAAAGTAGCCTCTGTTCTGTGTTTATCTGTGGTGAAGCTGGCAGTCTCCCACCAGAAGTGGAAGTGGAAATGGTGATGGCAACAATACTGCAACAAAGGGCTACATGCCAAGCTGTTTTTCCAGTGGAGGTGTCTGGATGTGCTGCGTCTGGGGACAGGTGATGCTGCAGGTGATGAATTAATGAACTGGTTTGTTCTTGCATGCGGCCTCATGGGAGCTGTACGTGTGAAGCAAGCTGAGACCTGCATTGTCACACTATAACAGGGTGTAGGTCTACACCTACGTAGCTAATGTTCCCCTAATAACAGCCATGAAATACAGAGAAACAGGAAACAAATGTATTTTTTAAATGTTTTAATTGTTTCATTGAACACAGAGCTATTTGATATATGAACTGACTGATAAAGCACTTATTTCAGACAGGATGTGAGTAGAATCAACCAGGAAGCTGCATGCTTTTTGCACACTGAAAGGCTACACTACATGAAAGGGTTCTCGTGGTATCAGAGATTAAAGAAAATGCACAAACATTTCTTTTTTTTAGATACAACTCTCATGTTGAAGCTACAGCTAGCAGCTGGTTAGCTTAGCTTAGCACCACTGGAAACAGTGACACACCCGGCTCTGTCTAACGGTAACTTTTTTAAACTCCTTTAATTTGCACTAAAACCAAAAGAATAAAAATGACACTTTGCTGTTTTACGAGTGGTTTTGTGCAAGACTGAAAAGAGATTGCAATATTCATTATAACCTCAGTTAAAGTGTGCTCAGCAAATGACAACAGGTTGATTAGATTGTGAAATATTGTCATGGATCTACAGACAAGAGGTCAGTGGGAGGAAAAAAAGGACAATCTGGGTGTTACTGTGGCAGTCTGGTCTGTAGCTGTTGAAATATGTTGCTTTGGACCAAAGTTTTTAGTGGACTAAGTGAGAGACATCACCAGTTATGAAGCATCTCCAAAGTGTCAGTGATTAACTGTGCAGCACTAGCACAAACTCTCTTATCAGATATTGGATAAGGTGACCTGCAAGGGCCAAAAATGTCAAAGTTAGGGTCTCACTAGCATCCCGTCAATCGATCCCTCCCCTTCTTGGGATCCAAAGCCCGTGTCCTGGGAGCTGGCGCTGCCTGTTGGCGAGGGAATGATTTTCTTGCCTCCCGGTTTCTCATTGCTCTCCCTGACACCGGACTTCTCTGCTACATTACGCTCGAATTTTTTGCCCTTCATCCATTTTGGCTCTTTTCTTTCTTGCAGCTCGATGTCTTTGAATTTGTTTAACACACTCTCTGCGTCTGTCTTTTCACTGTTGATTTTTTTAGCTTGGTCTGGTGTCGTCTCTGTGTGTTTTTCACCAACCTTCGCCCCTGTGAGCACCTCTCCTTCCTTTTTTTGATCTGGCTCATCCTGTGTTGACTTCACTTTTTCTTCTACGTTACTGAAACTTGTTCCTGCTACCATCTCCTCTTTCACTTCATTGTCAGTATTTTCAGTCTTGGCTTCTTCCTCCTCTTTTCTCTCAGTTTCCGTCTTATCTCCTAGCTCTGCTTTAGCTCTGCCTTCCTCCATTTTCACCACATCACAGTCTGTTACCTGCTTTAAATCCTCTGTTTCACCTTCAGCCACCTGATTCTGCTGTATGTCTGACTCTGTATCTGCAACCTTTTCTTTATTCACCCCTTCCTCTCCGTGGTGCACCGTCACTTGCAGTGATGCATTTTTGTCTTCCTTACTGCTTTGAAAACCTCTGAAATTGTTCTTGGCACCAATGATGTATTTCCCCAGTATAGAGGATCCGTCTTTGTGCAATGCATCATTTGCACCGTGTCCGTCATGCGTCATCAGAAGCTGCGGGAACATTTTCATATCATTGTGCATCCTGGAGACTGCTTTGCTCAGCTCTGTGATCCGATTACCGATATCTGAGGGGAGAGATTACTCCAATCACAACACGGCATACAGGCAATTTAAAGATAAAACACATATTGACAAACTCAAGGCTTTAAAATGGTTGTGGGTGACGTTACAGTGGGTTTACACTTAGCTACGGAGGCACGTGGAAGCGTAAAGGGAACTAGATACAAAGCTGTTAAATGTGGGGCACCGTTTACACTCCTCAGTGTCACATGAAGTCAAAAAAGTTCAATTTCACAATGTAAGCTTATGGGGAAATATCTTTTGTGGCTCTGCGAATTACGCAACAGATGCTGTCATTACATGGTCACTGTGCCAAAAGCTTGGCATTCTGCTTGGTTCTTCTTTGACAGTTGAAAATTTTCATTTTCATTTTTCCATCCTTAATTTAATTTAATTCAGGTCCACAAAGTGCTCCTATCAGTGCATTTGTATGCCTTTTTTAATTGAATATTATCTTATAATATCAAAAGCATAAAGTTTATAATTTTGACAGTTTTGTCGGTTACCTTTCCTCTTGGTTTCCTCAAACTCTCTACGAGCTGACTCAATGTAGCGCTGCACCAGAGCTCTGATCACCTGCTGCCGGTAAGGTAACTGGTCGTCAGATCCGCCACCGCCCTTAAAACACATATTTAAAAACACCACATATTTCAGCAAAGAATATTTACATATTATTTATATGACTGAGCACGTACACTTACCATAGAGGCTATAGGCGGGTAGTTCTTCTCAGAGTTACAAGTGCAGCAGCAGCAGAGTCGTCTAAAGATACCCCTGGAGCAGAATTTGAAAAACACAGAGATGAACAATTCACTGTCTTTGCAGGTTGAAGGTGTTTTGGATTTTAAGAGCTCACCTCAAGATATAAAAGAGAGCTTTGGGTGAGATGATGATGTTGAACGGCACAGGCATGGTGAGGCCTTCTCTGAAGTAACTGAGGTACAGCTTTGACCGGGCAAACTTCCACTCAACATCTGCGTCATCCTGAAATAAAAAATGTTGAGTGGTCAATCTTTTTGTGTTTTTATTGCAGGTGTTAAATTAAAAAAATACCTTTAATTACCTCAATTTTCTGAAAGGAGTTGGTGATCATAGCAATAAGCATGTTGAGCAGGACGATGACAATGACGAGAGTGAAGATGCCGTACAGAATCCGTCCTACAAACTCTGCCAACACAAACTGCGGCATGTCGACATAGTCCTGGTTGGCCACGCCAAACATGGTCCAGAATAAGAAGTGGAACGTCTCATTAAACCTGCAGCAGTGCAGCGGAGAGCGTTAACAAGCGTCCGGGGAGTTAATTTCACTTGTCATCTGAAGAAAAAGTGTACTGTCCACTACAGAAACTGTCACCACTTTGATTTTTCAATCTTCAAGACTTTACTGGGCACTTTACACAATGTTCACACTTGGAAGCCAAAGAGACTCATTTACTGTACATAACATGACAGTTCACATTAAAGGTTCAGTGTGTAGGATTTAGAAAAAATGCCCTATTTAAAGCCAGTGATTGGTTTGTCCATTCTGGGCTACTGTAGAAACATGGAGGTCAAACATGGCGCCCTCTATAGAAGAGGACCTGCTCCGTTTGTCAATAAGAAGAGCTCATTCTATGTTAACTAAAAGACAATTGTAATGGTAGCTGCTTATTTTCAAGTGACTATAAACTAATGAAAACATACTTATAAATATATTATTATATTTCTGACATATTCTTCCAATAGACGGCCTTAATCTTACACATTTTGCCATTTAATCTGTATTTCTTTAAAAGTTCCTGTGTTAGCCGTCTGACTTAATTTGTTCGATTTACTGCCCTAATTAATAAATTCTGATTAAAAATATTTTTAACATTATTGTACTTTGTTATTAAAGTATTGTTTTAGGGACAAATATTGGATCTGGATTTTTACTGATATAGATATTTATTAATAACAAAAATCTGCTAATCAGCTGACTTTGTTTCATATAAGAACATACACAAACATTTTAATAAGAGCCAACATCTGTACTGTGCAGGACATTTTACACCTGTCAGACATTCATTAGTGCTCTCTCGTTGACAAAACTGCAACACTAAACTAAACTAAATGATATGATGATGATGATGATGATGATGATATATGTCTTGCAGCTGACTTCTCACATGTATGCCAACATCAGTAAATCTGCAGTAAGCTGACATCAGCTGATACAGCAGCTCAGTCTAGCTCTAATGTGGTATGTTTCGTAAAGGCTGAAGACTTCTGAGAATAGCAAAGTCTCTGCTGGTACTGGCAACGTCACAGTGACCACAAGACTCCAGTAAGTCACTGTGACCAGATGTGAAGTTGTTTCAGCATGTAACTTCCTGTTGAACCACATGTTGACACTGTGTGGTTCTCAGACCGTGGGGTAGGCCCCACCGGGGGGTATAGAGACACAGCAGACTGATCAGGGTAAAAAAACAGAGTGATACTTTACTTGATTTATGTAGTGTACCTTTATATTCACTAGAATTCAACTTGGATCCATTTTTATTAGCTGTTTCCCCAGTCAACACCTGCTCTATATGGAAAGTGTCATGAGTTAACTTCTGTTATGATTTGGCGCTATATAAATAAAATTTAATTGTTTGAAATTAAACAATTAAACAAAGCTCAGAAGTCATATTTGCAGAGAGTCAGCACATTTGGACTGATGTTCAAGACTGGTATATTTTCTTTGGGCTTATCTGCAACTGTAGCAGAGCAGCTGATGGATAAACTTGAATGTTTGTATGTGAACCACTGAGATGAAACAAGAAGATCTCTTACCTGCCAAGATGTGGAGAGATGACATAAGGAACGTAGACGTTGTTGATGCCACAGAGGAAGGCTGTTCCAATGATCATCAATATAAACATGAATCTAAAAAAGATAAAAAAAAAAAACATTATTACAGGCTCTGTCAGTGTATATATAGATGAGTCCAACAGTATCCATACCTCATCATGTCATCAATCATCTTCCCTATGGAGATCTGCAGAGTTCCCAGAGACTCGTGGGCTGGCAGGATGTAGGCCAGCCGTGTGAAGCTCAACATGCTGGTCACCGCAAACAGCACCTCTGCAATCAACTGGGGGTCCTCCTGATGCCAGTCCTGACGCACTGCACACAACCAACACACCAGCTCAGCATGAAGAACTTAATCTGCAAACAGTCCTCCTGATGAATGATCTGATCTGGACGACCATTTTCTCACCAGTCTGAGTGAAGTAGGCACACTCCTCTGCACCGTTTTGGTCATGACAGAGGAAGTAACCTTTGAGCATGATAAGCACGCGTAAAGCAAAAGACGCCAGGTACATGCTGAGCACCATCACGTCCAAGCAGTTCCACCAGTCCAGGAAGTAACTCCGCAGCCCCTCGATCCACACCTCCTTACACTCGTACCAGAAGAACCCTACAGGGGGACAGCAGAGCGTAAACACTACAACCTGGCTTTAAGGAGTTTGAAGGGAGTTACAAAAACAGAGAGAGCAAACCCACCGACCACCCACACCATGTGGAAGGAGCTGTGCAGGATGTTCTGCTCCCTGGAAGCAAATTTGTCTCGATAGATCTCCATCGTTATTGATTCTCCAAGTAACGTGATGAGAAACCACAGATAGGAGGCTGAGTGGAGGAGAAATTTGATCACTGGGATCTTCAGTATCTTTCCTACCTGGTGAAAACACAAAAGAAGTAAAGACACACACAAGCGTTCATCCTGTTTTGTCTCTTAATAAGAATCTCCCTACGATTTATGCACCTTTGACTTGGGTGCGATCCAGTAGACGAGGCAGAGGATGGGCATGGTGAGAAAGATCCCCACAGAGACAAACAGCTTCCAGGCAGTCCGGCTGCCTCTCCAGCCCGCCAGGTTCCCACACCAGATAGATGACAGCACCTGTTGACAGATTGGGTGGGCCACAAACTGCAAAAAAAGAGACAAATAATGGATCAGGTCTTCTTTAACTCATCTGTGACTGACAGTGGTTTCTGCCTCTAGCTACCAGCTTCTGGTTGTAGTTGACAGCGAGGCGCAGACGTGACAGGTTGGGTATTCCCTCCTCAAAGGCCTGCTCGTCTAAGGCATCCTGGCTCTCGTCTCCGCAGCTGTTCAGGATAGTGGTCACCTCACTTTGATTGCGACACATGCCCAGCAACTCAACGGCAAAATCTTGACAGAGCTGCTCCAGTGCCAGGTACTGAGGCTGCAGGAGAGAGCCAAGAGAGAGTCAAGTAACAATACAAATACCCAACAAGAACTGAAAGAAAGATCTACAAATGTCGTCACACCTTGAACTCTGGCTCTTTTTGTGAGAGCTTGCGGAGCTCTCTGCTGAGAGAGAAAGCTCGGAGCATGGCGTCTTCGGAAGTGACGGACAGGTAGGCCCGGCTGGCAATGCCACGATAGGTGTTAATGCGAGACAAGGAGAACTTAAGGAGATCGTACTGACGGCCATTGCGGCACTCCAGACAAGCACAGGATATCTTATGAGGCCATGAGATCTCGTGACCTTTTTGGGTGAGCATGGTGACTATTTCATACAGGTCTTTCTGGCAGGCCAAGGTCAGAGGAGTCACACCTGGGGCAAACTGGGAGTTGTCAATGGAGCGGTCAAAGATGGCCTGAGAGAAGGAGCGCACGTCCATCTTGTTGCCTTTTTCCTGGTCCAGGCGGTCCAGCAGACGCTTCACCACCAAGGGCTGGTTAGTGTCCACGGCGACAAGCAGGGCCTCGTGAATCTGCCGGAAGTCAAACTTGACCCCCTGCAGGAGGGCGTCCATGGCGCCCTCGCTGCCCAGGCGGATGGACAAGTTGAGAGCCTCCCTCCATTGGCGGTCCTCGGACTCATCCAGCTGACGGATGATGCCGTCACCGGTCTTCAGCAGTCCTTGCAGCAGCTGTATTTTCCCTTCCTGAATGGCACTGATGAGCTCCGGAGGGAACTGCATCTTCTTGTTCATGATCTCGCGCCATTGTTCTGGCTGAGGGACGGGACAGTTAACAGCAGGATTAGATGTGCATTCACGCATTTTTAGAAAACCAATGTCAGGTCAGGGAAAGAGGAAATTTAAATTGGACAGTGTTAAGATTCTGTGAGAAAATTAAGGGATGAGCCAAGAATAAAACCAACAACGACCCAACAAACCAGTGCATGAATGGAGACACATTTCAGCCTTGTTACAAGACATTTCTTTAAACTTTGATCTACTGAACGACAAACTCTACAAAACACGTGAATAAAGTTCTGCTTACCGTGAGGTTTTCCATTCCTGAAGAAAAACAGCCCAATTTTGAGGAGTGATCCTAAAGCAACAACAGAATCACATTCTCTGGACACATGAAATATATTTTTTGTGAGCTTTTTCTGAGCTTCAGAGAGGAAGAAGACAGATATCATCAGCAGCTCCAATGAGCAAACTGAACACTTTGGTGCCCTGCGATCATGTGCTACCGACTGACTGCATGAAATCAGCACCCACAAACTCAATAACACGCTTCAGTCTCCACCCATGGGGCAAAGCCAATTAAAACGTAACCAGTTCAAAGTGTTTCACGCTTGGCCGGGCTCAAACCAAACTGTTTCTGCATTCAAACAGGAATTAACTCTGGTCTCCCCATTGGAAACAGTGCCATGGCACAATTAAGGTAGCTGTTACCGAACAGGCAGCAGCTGTCTTCGTTTTCTCCCCAGAGGAGATGGATGGAGTTCACATCAGAGAGAAAAACAATGAGGCGCAAGAAAAAGATGCACTGATTTATTTTCGTGACTCTTTTCATGAAGTTCTCTTTAAGGACGAACATTCAGTCCAGTTACTAAAATTACACTTCTATTTTTGCCTCGAGGGTCCTGTGTAGTTATTTTTCTATCTACGTGGTTTTCAGGAGCTTTTCTGGTCATGTTTATTGGCACTTTATCACTGTCAGATGTTACATTAATTACTGTTAAGTACTGTACTAAAGATCAAATTTGAGAAATCTGTGAAGGTTCTCAATAGTCCACGTCATCTTTCTTTGAGAAGAGTTATATTCTTAAATTTTACAAACCAAACAATTGATTCATGTAGAAAATAGTCAGCTGATAAATGCCGAATGAAGGGTTGCAGTCCGATACAAAGCAGTTCAAAATGAGCTCCACCTCAACCAACTACAACAGTAAAATCCTGCTTTTACCTTAAGCATGAGGCCAAATACTCATGCTTAAGGTCATCAAATTAAGGTGCTTAAGGTCATCAAATAGTCATCAAATAATGAGATCAGATATAGTAGAACAGTCACAGGGGGTATTTTACTGCTTTAAAACTGTTACATTTAATACTTAAACATTTTAGTTACTTTTACCTTCTACCTTGTCATTTTATCACTTGTACAGTGCAGAATCTGAATACTTCCTCCAGCACTGACTTCATGTGTGCTGATGGGTTTAATATGTATTTACTTTACCACACAGACTGTGCCGTTATCAGCAGGTTCTTGAAAAATGCAAATGTTGTGTGAAATGGTTCTCTATCAGCGTTGGTGATTTCAAACCATAAACCAAACCTAACCCAAATACAGATGATCACGTTACACATCAATAAATCCAGCACAGTGTCTTTTTTTTTTTTTTTTCATCATTTTACTCAACTGTAATCTTGTGTAGGAGTGAAGCCTCACTAGATGCCGACTCTTGTGTGCATAATTTTGTACAGCAGAGGGAGAAAAAGGGCCGTTATAGACTGAAAGCTCGTCGTTGTGAATGAAATCATGGATGTCTGATGTAGAGGTGCTGAGGCGGCTACAGCACTCCTTAAAATCAGACATAATAATCCCATCAGGTGAATTTATAATGACTGGTAGAGGTTTAACTGTATTTATTTATTGTTTATCAATGTCTATATTACAATAATCATCTTATTTCCAGGCTTGATTAAGGAATATCAGGTTGGATCTAACACACATGTGGACACTGAATCAAGGTAACATGGTCAGACAGACCGAGAGAGTTCAACTCAGCCAGCTACAGCCAGAGTACATAAGGTAACTGCAGGTACAGTGACATATGTAAGCTGTTAGTATGACAGGATGCGTTTTCCATTAACAGGTGTCTCATATGAACGGGTACATTGTGATTAAATGGCTGTTCTGTTTGCATGTTCTTCCTCCCTCAGTCCAAAGAAATGCACTTTATAGGTTAGTTGGTCACTCTAAATTGCCCGTAGGTATGAATGGATGTTTGTCTCTACGATGTGTGTCCTGTGATGAGCTGGCAACTTGTCCGGGGTAAAGAAAATGGATGGAGGTAATAAAACATGACTGATACCAATGACCATCTATGTTCTGTCAAAGTTCTGGTTTTTATTGGTTCGTGATAGAAAAACAAAACAAAACACAGAATTTCTCTGGTTGTAAACACAATGAGGAGATGGTCTAAACTGTCGTCTATCAATAATAAATGATCTTAAAGGATGAGTATGCAGGTGTCATAAGTTAAAGTTCCTAAAACAGATTTTACAATCATCTTTTTGTTGGGAAGATGAGATTCCTGAGAAGGATTAACTCAGATTCATTTTCATAACAAACACTCAATGGTATTTTCCTCCAAAGGAGATCTTCACAAGAGTCTCCATGAACCAAGAACAGAACCAGACAGTGTGAGACGGTGTACCATCGCAATCCTCTCTAAAAACAAACAAACAAACAAACAAAAAAAAAACAGCGTGTTCGGTCTATCAGCTTGTTAATAACTACATGCTGTTGAAAGCACAGACAGAGACGTCAACCACGACCACTGATTTCCAAAGAATACCTGCATGTCAAGACAGCGATGCAAAGAAGTCCCAAAACAAAATATTTTCAAAAGAAATATTTACTACACTTTCAAGAAACTACTTCAATAAAGTACAATATAAACACATTTTAATTTAAAACTCTGGTAAATCGACATTTCTAGCAATATTTCTTTTTTTCTGGGGTGAAGCCCACATATGCATTTACTCTATCTCACTGTACTCTCAAACATTAAAATGAACATACGTGTAGAAAAAATTGTGACAGAGAATATGAAAAATACTCCGTTAGTTGAGGTGTTTGTACTGCCAAAAAGTAAAACTATAAAACACCAAAGAGAAGCGTTACCTGTAACCAAATCCTTTGAAACGACGAGTGCAAATCATGTGCAAGGATTTTTCCTTCAAGCAATATCTGATTTGTAAAACAATCTCACTTTATGGCACAATCTAAACTTTCCCGAGATGTTATCCCAAGTAAAAATATCACTTTAAAAGTAAAACTGCAGCATGAAAGGACGTTGATTTCCCTCAAGAGGCTGCTGACATTGAATCCTTTTCTAGGGAGAGTCATCATGATTGAAACAATTGGAGCGTTGCATCATCATCGAAACATTTTGAAATGTCAAAATCTGAAAATAAAAACACATGGAAGTCCTGATGGTGGTGAGACTCCACCAATTATTTAACAACAAGAAGAAAACCAGCAGTGGATCTCACCACTTGAGAACATTCATGTGAGCGAAAACAATGATTCCTTAACAGCCACAAATTAATACCACTCTTAAAAACAAAACACCGAAACCCCACCAGGCGCGTCAGTTTTAGTCTGCTCTCCACGCGACTTCAAACCCCACCAGAAGCCTTTTAGAAGTGTTTGCCTGCCAAACTTTGTTAACTTGCTCAGATTTTGTAAATCTTCTTGGTTTATGTGCTTCTAAATATGAAAATATGCTATGTAGTTAAATTGTTTCCCTTTTCTCAGTTTGCACGGGGTGTTTTATTTTGAAAATCTACTAGATGTTTCTCTGTCTGACTTCTGGCCAGCTCAAGCTGCTATGTGCAGATTTATGCAGGCTGCTCGCGGCGTAGAATAGCGTGTATTCTCTCTGTGGAGCGCCGCTTCTCAAACGAGCCGCAGCGATTCTGGTCGGGTTTGAAACATGACAGGAACAGCCGCGATCAGCTCCGGCAGTTGCGTGCCCGGTGGAATTTAAGCCTTTACTCTGCAACTTATCAAAACTCAAATTAAATTCAACGGCGTCGACCATTATTCAGTTAAAACACTCAGTTAAAGCATCAACACAAAAGAGGAAAGTCCTCTATATTCACATATTACTCCTCGAAGTTAAATACAACCTAAAATCCAATACTAAATGTACAGGAGAGTGTGTGTGAACAGGAAGTTCACGCTGTGATAAACAGTGCAGGCCAGTTCAGTAGGTTTTTAACAGGTTACTCCTTCCTTGATTCCGCGTCCTCCTTCATCTTCTGCTCCTGCATGCGACTCCGAGTGGAGTCTGGAGGACAAAATAAAGTCATCAAAATGTTTGAGGAACATCAAAAGAACACGTGAAGAAGTGTGAAACATATAAAACGGTTTTCACTTACTCATCTCTGCAAGTTTCTGTATCAGTGTGGAGTCTCTTCCAGATTTGCTGTAAATGAAAAAAAGTAAGTGTTTTTATTAAATATGCTCTGCCAGTTTACAGTAGCTCTTTCATGTATGTTCATGTTTTATCAGCACTGATCTCCATCCGTTTTGTGTGTATGTGCTAGCCGCAGTGACGGAGCTGCCCTGCCAGACTTATCTTAAAAACAACATCTATGACCAACCTGCCGTCGGCTTCGTCTTGCCCGTCCACATCGAAACGTAGCCTCTTCAGAGGCTTTGGAGTGGCGCCGAGATCCAGTGTCCTCTTAAAGGAACGGTCGCTGCTGTTGACCATCTGGTTGATCTTCTGGAAACGATTGGCCAGCTGTGGAAAAAAAAAACAAGTGTGTGAGTAAATGGGGGAAAGAAAATTCATATATTTTAATGTGCTAAACAAAAGAGGATCTTACCCCAAAAGATTCACCAATCGATACCAGCATTCTGTTAAAAGGCAAAAAAAAAAACAAAACACGTGAGAAATTTGTATCAAGTGCAGCTGATGAGTTGAGTATGAACATCCTTGACTCACCTGGTGCGAGGAGTCATGATACTCGGGGACATGCGTGGGCTTTTCAGCGGGGAGATGTACACGTTGTTGCTCCCAGGCACGCGCAGAGGTGAGCTGGGGAACTTGTACGGGCTGCGTGGTATTTGTGGGATCGGCGACAGGGTGGGCGGCTACGAAAACAAAAACAACAACAACAAGAGGCCGTGAACATTTATCTGACACCGGTGCATATTATTTAAGTCAAAGCGTAGCTCCACGTGGAGCAGGCGTCTCACCCTGGTCGACGCGTACTGCAGGATGTTGGTTTTCAGCTTCTGCATGAACACTTGGTTGTAGAAGACAATGATGGAGTCATAGTGTCCCTCAGTGATCAACACATGCTTAAAGGTCTGAGACAGAGAGAGGCGCAAAGAAAGTTAAAAGTAGTTCAATACAACTAAAAACAATAAAAAGACAAACAATAATTAACATTAAAGACCTCCTGGCTGGTGTTGGGCATGTTCTTGTAGGCTGTGACGATGGTCTTGAAGCGCAGATCAACACTCTTCACTTTACAAATGGCGTACATGGCCGACATCATCAACTACAAGAGAGAAGCAGTTTGAGAAAACAAACAGGGAAACATGAAGAAGGAGATGCCGAGACTAAGTAAAGTTATAGGTTACCTGGTCGAGGTGGCGGTCTCTCATCAGCTCGTGCTCGTGCTGCAGGGTGTGCTGGAACAGGGTCCATATGATGGGCTCCAGTTCAGGGTGGGAGGACAGCAGGTAGGAGCAGAGTATCTTCAGCCTCGTGTAGGCCAGGCGGTACACTACAGAGAGAGCGTTTCGTTCCAGAAGTTATCCAGAGAAACTTTTATATCTGCTTTAAGTAAAAATGTTGGAAGAGTTGAACGACATCTTACATTTCTTATAGAAGAGGCTGAGGGAGTTGGACTTTGGGACACTCGGGCTCTGGCCGGCAGGCTGGATCGAAGCTTGAGGAGGCTGAGAGGAAGGTTGAGAGCTGGGCGTGGCCGGAGACTGGGGTGGCAAGATGCGAACGTTCGGACGCATGGGGGACAAATATCTGAGAGGATGGAGAAACAAACATTGAGACGACAAATTTCCCTACGTTTCTATGTACAAATTATTTCTGTAGAGTGACATTTGTGGCCTCGGGAGCAGTTTACAAATTTATTTTTCGACACATTTTTCTCTCTCTGCACTCTAGCTATGATGGCACGCACTCTAGCCTCTCCATAAGGTAACACTGGGAGGATTTTTTGGCGTGTTTTTGCCAAATAATTCGAAAACCATTTAGCAACACTCTTAGAAAAGACATTGGCACACTTGTCATGGCCGAGCTGGTCGATTTGACACCTTTTTTGTATATGTGCGGCCAATGCTGCAGGAGGAGTAGCACGCCGAAAAAAGGGCGCAAGAAGAATAAGAATAAGCCAAAAAAGAGAGTCAGAAAATAAGCTGATGGTGAGAAAGTGACTCTGTGACTCAGTGGTTTCACAACAGATAAAAAATATTTTATGTCTAAGGTCTTTGAGCTGGTTTGTACCAGCAGCTGACAGACAGACAAGTTGTCGGTTGGCAGACTCACAGGTCAGCTGCAGTGTGGTTGTGCTGCAGCGGTTGGTTGAAACTAGCTGGGGGCTCCACTTGCTCTGCCGCTCCGCCTTCATGTTCTTGTTTCAGCAGCTCAAACAGCGGCGAGCCCTGCAGATACACACATACTGACAGTTACTACATACAGTTATATATATATGGAGTTCATTTCAACATAACATTTGTAGAAAAAAGAAGATACAACATTAAAAATTAAACTGAGGTTAATTACAGTTTTTCTGGACCGTCAGAGGTTCAAAGTTTTGTTTTGTTTGTACCTCTGGCCTTTCAGTCCTCTGCATTCAATCTGATCTGAACACGAGCGGTGAATTTTATCACATAATGATCAGTTGTTGCTGTCGATTCATCAGATAATGAAACTTCTGCTGCTTTACTGACATTTAGAAAACCACAGCGCAGCGCTTAGTCATGAGTCCAACAGCATTGGCATCGATGGTAGTTTTTTGACCCTAGTTAAAAAAAAAAAAAAAAAAGGTTCAATACCGCAACCTTCACATGAAGTTGAAGCTGCCCACGCGCCTGCTTAAAACATTTTTTTCTTCATGGACAACAGTAAACGGAAACACATGCAGGTTCTTATTTTGTTAAGATTCACAGATAGTCAATGTAAAACTAAAGAAGGAACATTTATGCGTCTGTGATTCAATGAAAAGTTTCTGGAATTTGATTAATTCCTTCACAAAAATCAGTTTTGGAGCTAAACTCATGACTTCAATTAAAAATCTTAAATAAAATGTAGAGCACTGACAAAACAGACACAGAAATGAACACTGCTGTATACTGGATTCTTTAAAGGATATAAATACATCATAAATTATAGAAATATCATGTCACCTTTTTAACTTTTGTGTTTCAATTTTGTTTAGATTCAATTGTTTAATTGCTTATATAAGTACAAGGGTGTGTACAAGGATCTATAGGTTGTATGTCCTTGTTTGTCTTTATACACTTAAGGTACATTGTCTTTGTTCTTTCTTTGTTTGGTTTGTCTTGTCTAAGTATTTATTTTTGGGAGGGAAGGGATTAGGACACTCAGTGTACTATTATGTTTTCATGTTTACCCAATGGTGTTGGTTATTGTACACGCTTCGAAAGTGACGGACAGAAAAATATGTGAAGGTTTGTGTGTGCAGTGTGTATAAAGAGAGTGAGACTTCACGTATTTAATGAAGAGTTAGTAGTTTAGATGATATTCAATCAGAAACAAACACGTTTGGAACAATTTGTCTGTTAATAATTCAGCCGAGATCTTCCCACTTCTAGCTCCCTCATCTGGCCATTGCTCACGTGTATATATATATATATCTATAAAATAAATACATTCAATTTTCGCCTGGTCAAGTTTGGAGTTTTTCAAACTGTAATTTGTTCGCCTGTTTTAATCGTTTCACCACCAGTTTTAATATTTCACCAGGGTTGGTAGGGTGTTTTATGATCCGCGTGAATTGTTGCTCGAAAAATAAATTCTCTTTACAAAAAACGTTAAATTTTATCCTGGACTGATAACACATCTGTTCCTCTTATAATGTTTACTTAAGAACACTCCCTGTACAGTCAGATTATCAGTCACAACTGTGGAAATTTACCTTACCCGAGAGCACATTTTTATTTTATCTTCATACATCAATGAAAACATGAGCATCAGCATTTACAAACAAGTACAAAAAATATCAGACATGAGATCATGCAGGAAGTAGGTGTGGTTTACTACATAGGTTTACACAGTGGCTGCAGGTGTAGACTTGTCATGAGCACATTCTTCATGTCATACATGCCACGCCCGGCTGACTCCACAGACACATTTCAAAAGTACACTTGGGATTCGATGATTGCTTCAACAAAAATCAGTGACGTATAATGATATGTATGAGGGTAGTTTTAGTAGGTGTTGTAAAATCATTGCTCAACACAAGCCCAGATTCAGGTTTAACATATCTAACATTACCTGATTATGTATTTGAAGAAGTCATAGTCACACAAAGAAAAAGTTGAGATCTAAACACACCTATAGCAGTTAAGAAATGTTCGTAATCTAGTAGAAAGCTCACATCATTATTCAAATTTCAAAAATATGAGTACAAAAACAAAGCAGCAATGTGAGGACTTTGCACCCGCCCTCCTGCTCCACGGAGGCACCTCCCTTTGAGTGTGTGGTGGAGTCTCTATATTTTCAGCCGGCTGCCTGCCGGGTGTCTGATTTATGAGCACGCAAGAGCAGAGAAAAACTTCTGAAGCTGAAGAGTAACGCCCCCCAGGGCAGCAGCAGGAACAGACAGGAAAACAAGAAAAAGAAAAAGAAGAAGCACTCGACTGTTCATGGCGTTGAAGAGAGCCACATGACCCTTCTTTCAAAAAACAGGATAACATTTCAGCTGCCGAGGACGACTGGACTGTGGAGGACCACGTACTGTTGGACAGAGAAGGACTTTGGATACTGATGCAAGTATTTTTATATGGAGTTGCTGTGTACTTTCACGTCCCTGCTTTTCAGAACAGAGAACCACACAAACGGAGCTTTTCTTCAGCATTTCAGTCCCGTTTTTTCTACCCAAAGGAAATGTCATTGTTTCCGCCTGCTGCACATGGTTAGATTACCACGTTGCTTTGAATGACTGACAAGTGAAGGAGGATAACTATTTCATTACTGTGTAATACTACAAACTTTCAAGGTTTAAAAATGTATAACTTCTCTACACAAGCGCCACAAGTCAACACCACGCTGAACAGTCATCACTGTAACAAGAGTGATGAATTCAAGTACACACTGTACAGCTGTGTTTTTAGCTTGGTGTTTGTGATTGGACTTCTCTTCAACATGGTGGCAGTTTATATTTTTGCCTGTAACCTGAAACTGCGGAATGAGACCACGACATACATGATAAACCTCGTCGTCTCAGACTCTCTCTTCGTCTTCAGCCTGCCGTTTCGGATTGTTTACTTCATTAAACGCGATTGGATGTTTGGAAATGAGTTGTGCAAGATCTCTGTGGCCTTGTTCTACACCAACATGTATGGCAGCATCCTCTTCCTCACCTGCATCAGTGTTGACCGTTTCCTGGCCATTGTGCACCCGTTTCGGTCCCAAGCTATTCGTACTAAGAGGAATGCCAAATTGGCCTGCTGCACAGTGTGGGTGTTGGTTCTTTCTGGAAGTATTCCCACTGGGTTTCTTTTGGATACCACTTCACCCAAAAACGCCAACTCAAGCTACTGCTTTGAAAACTACTCCAGAAAACAGTGGAAGGCTGAACTGTCCAAGGTGGTGGTGTTCATCGAAACTGTGGGCTTCATCATCCCTTTGATGATCAACGTCTTCTGCTCCGTCATGGTGCTACGGACGCTGAGGAAACCCCAAACCATAAGTCGTGGGGGCAGCCTCAACAAGGCCAAAATCTTGAGGATGATCATCGTGCATCTGCTCATCTTCTGCTTCTGTTTCATCCCTTACAACGTCAATCTAATGTTCTACGCCATGGTACGCTCCAATATCCTAAAAGGATGCACCGCTGAATATGTGGTCAGAACCATCTACCCCATCGCTCTGTGCATAGCAGTGACCAACTGCTGTTTTGATCCGGTCATTTACTACTTCACGTCGGAGACGATTCAGAGCTCCATCAAACGCAAGTCCACAGCATGGCATAACGGTGTCAAGCTGTTCGAAAGACTACAGATGGACAGCGTGCAAAGCGCCCAGCGGGTTTAGACTGCGAATGATCGTCGTTCAGAGTGAAACGAGTCAAAGTCAAGCATTTGAATATCATAAAAGTTTGTTGTAGTGTAAATACCCTTTATCAGGGTTGAAAGTCACAGCTCACAAGTGTAAAACTGTCAGGAAATGATTTTATAATGTATTTCAGTGAAAATGACAGGTGTGTAAGGCACAGTCATGTACATGGTGCTGCAAATGACGACCAGCTTTTGCACAGGAGACACTGTAATTGTAGTTTTAGCTCTTTTAGGAAGGTTCTACTTCAGCAATGCTGAACCAGTATTACAACTCTGTTTATGTACTGCAGTGTGCAGTTTCTAAATAGCCTCACTCGAGCTTTTAAGCACTTTATAGAGCAACATGTTCTATAACAGCTTTCCTTATAATGAAAGTGAATAAAAGTCATTAACTTTAAAAAGGTTTTCGAGTTTGAAATACTTTGAGTTGTGAAATATGTGACAAAAAGAGGGGATTACCTCGACCTACTAGTCATACAGGTACTAGCAGCAGCAGCAGCTACAGGTACTGCAGTTGGCCAATACCATGAATGCACAATGAGTCAATAAAATTCAAAATGTAGATCACAGGTGTGGTCAATATTTGCATACCCAACGCAGCACGTATGCTGCCAAAGGACTTATCTATAATGAATGGTCATATCTTTGTGTATAAAAACATGATGTCACAGTAATCCTGATAGTGATACTGATACTTTTTGAAACTCTTTAGAGGTTAGAATTTAATCTTTCTGTTGGTGGTTAACAGTGCAAGTTACTGAAGCCAAACTGAGCTCACACTATAAATGAAATATGGCGCGGCTTGAATATTTGTTCCTTCTTGTAAAAGCAATGTGCTGCAAGACCGACTGCTGCCGCATTCCTGTTGACAGGCTTAGCCCGAGGGGTCTGCACTGACAAGGACAGACTCATCATCAACGCTGCACCACCACCGAGACGGATTGTGAAAAAACTGAAACAGGCGAGCAACAACATGCCTCTTGATGGTGAAGTACGTTTACAGAATAGCACACAGGGGTGGTTACTGCAATCCTAAAAACAGACCTGGGGAATAATCCAGAGTATAAACTTAAATCTGGCAAAGTTAGTTAGTTTCTAAAGTCTAATTTTTTTTTCCATGTTTGGACAAACATGGTCACAGTCAGGATGCAGCTGGACTTTCTCCACCCGACACCCGACAAGTAAATATGTTGACAGGATTAATAGTTTCAGTGCAGAAAAAGTGATTCTGTTGACATGATCATCACATCTGATGATCATATTAATATAATTTAGCGTGTGCAAAGACGGTTTATTTAATTAAACAGGGAGAAAAACAACATCTCATTTCCATTTGTAATGATCAGAACATGAAGATTTATTCTTTGTGCACTGGAAAATAAATCTTAAGCAATTATTTCACTATAACAGTGACATGTTGTGTCCTTCTTTTGTTTTTTTTATTTTTCTATCTAATTCAAATTTGTCTCACAATGTCCCAACCTCCTTCAACACTGCCTCAGTTACTGTGGAGAGTACGCATAAATCTGATGTGGATGATCGGCGTCCTGAATGTTTTCAGGCACAAAGTTCATCAAATCGTCATCCTCTGATTTCCTTCTGGGCTGCGCCGCTGTATGAATTGTTGCTCGTCAGCTGGCTGACAAATCTAGTTAATGATTAACTCCAATCATGCGTGTAGGTTTTTTAACAAGCAGCCATAAACATGACTCCCACTGTAATGAAACAAGCTTAATTTTAATACTGATCACCAATTTTAATTCAATGAGAAAACTAGCTGGTTAAAATCAGAAAACTAACCAGTCCTCAAGCTAAACTAGTGATTATTTTAAGCTCATTAAATATTTTGACTAAATCAGCTGAAATAAGGTGGCGGGCAGAAGAAAGTGTGTGGAGGAGAGGAGAGGAGCGGAGAAGAGACGAGAGGAGGCGTGAACTGTTTCAATCAGGAGCATCTGCACTCTTTCAGCTACCCGACATCCCGACACGGTCACTGCATCGATGAGACGCTGATAGTGGTGAGTGATGAAGCTTTGTTTCAATACGTCTCCTCAGTTGTACTAATTATGCTCACATGTTCAGTATGTAATCGATTAGAAGAGATTTTTTTTTAATAAAAATCAAGCAATTAACTGTATCGTCTACTTGGGGTTTAAATGAAGATTATCTGAAGATGAGTAATAACGGCAAAAGATCAAGCGTCACACAACAGCTACTCATCAGATACTGGTGAGATAGATATGTGCATCAGATCCATCATGCATATCTGTGTACTTGAAAGGTTAAAAAAAAAAATCTATATATTTCTTATTTAGAAGTATTTTCTTATCCATCTTATGTACTGTGAGCTGCCGTAACAAGTGAATTTCCTGCTGTGGGAGCAGTAAAGTTTAGCTCATCTTATCTTAAGTGTATTATTAAAACAGGAGTTTTTAAATAGGATCACTGAAAGAGAAAGAAAATATGAGAGGAAGGGAGGAAAAAGAAAGATTTACTACATCCTTTAGAGGATTGAGGATGTCTTAAATAATATTATTATCACTGAGAATTTAAAAAATGTTGGTGGAGAGATTACTTGAAGGTTGAAGATCAGTGGGCTTGTATTCAAAATAAATGCATATTAGTGTTGTTGGAAGTCAAATTATCTTGATATCAGTGTTGGAGCACGTAGAAAATACATTTTCTCTGCACCTTTTCCTTTGCACTTTATTGTATTTATTGAGTGTGCCTGAAAGAGCACACTCATTAATATTCCTCGGGCTTACTCTTATTTCATGTTTATCAACCTGGTTTGGACGATTAACCACGACTTCCATCATGTCAGCCTAAAAACATTTACTCATTTATCGCTTTTATCCAAAGTGACTTACAAAAAGGGGGGGAAATAAATCACATTAGTGTTGTTGAAAGTCAGATTATCTTGATATCATCAGTGTTAAGATAACAGTGGCAGCTGTAACTCGTCAGTCGGCTGTATTGAGTTGTTCAGCAGCTTAAACTGAAAGAAAAGCTCACGCCAGCACATTTATTTCACGCCACAAAAGTTTAAGAATGACAATGTTTTGATCTTCAGCAGGTCAAAGTGTTTGAAAGACGACAGAAAATTAATATTTCTCTGCACCCTTTGCTTTGTACTTTACTGGGTTTATCAGTTGTTCCAAATGGGATCAAAACTTTGATTCATTAATAAAGTTTTGTTCAGATGTTTGTTCATTGATCCTGTTACACGTCAGTGATGTGCACCTCTAACAGCCTAAACTCATCAGAATTACATAAAATGACGTGATCATTAGTATCCCCAATACTGACTGAAAGATGTTCAACCAGATATTAGCGTCCGAACTTTATTGACTTTAAGAGCGTCACTAAACGTCTAATTACTGCAGTGTATTGGTATTACACTCTGCATGTAATGAAACTAAATGTTTGCTTGTTTTATGGGAACAGGAAGCTGCAGTTAAATATTTATTGAACGCATTCGCAGGTCTGTCATCTTGAATTTCAAACATTAAATCAGCCGTGTTAGCTGTGTGCTCATGTCACCTCTGTAAATTTACATTTCATAAAAAACAGCACGCATTTGTGACTTCATTAAGTTTTTACTTGCCAACTAACTGACCTGGTTTCTTCCTCCCATCTTATCTTCAAACAATATAATTTCCCCCAGATGTGAGCGAGCAGCGAATCATTTTTGGGGTCATGGAGACGTGGAATATGACCGATGTGCCAGCCATGCCGTTCTCACCTCTGTCTAACTGCACCGTGGACACCAGCTACCGCTTCACCTTCTATAAAGTGTCCTACAGCGTCATCTTCTTGCTCGGGTTGGCCACCAACGGCGTTGCCCTGCGCAGACTATGCCAGTCTCCCTGCACCATCAATAGCACAGCCATCTACATGATAAGCCTGTCAGCTGCCGACATGTTTTTTGTCATCTCTCTACCCCTGAGAATCTACTACTACCACCAGAAAGCCAGAGCCTCCAAGACAGGAGAGTCCAGTTGGACGGCTGGTGCAGCGTACTGCCACCTCACTTTCACCGTCAAATACATCAGCCTGTACGGGAGCATCTTCTTCCTGGTGTGCATTGCTGTGGACCGTTACTTTGCAGTTGTGCACCCACTGGCTTCGGCACTCCGCAGGTTGCGTGTTGCACAGTTGGTAAGTGGGGGGATCTGGTGCCTGGTGTTGGGGCTCAGCGTGGGCCTCCCTCTGCTGCGCTCTGCAGCCGCTCGCCACCACGAGCCCTGTCTGCTGGACCCGTCCTCCCAGCGCCACCGCACCATCATCCTGTTCGCTCTGGGCTTAGTCTTTGGCTCGTTCCTGCTGCCCACTGTGCTGCTTCTCTACAGCTACTGCAGAGTGCTAAGCGTGCTACGCCAGCCGAGACACCGCTCCCGCGGCCAGCGCCACAATCGTCAGCACACTCTCAAGGTTATTTACTGGGTGCTCGGGGTCTTCCTGCTGTGCTTCGTGCCCTATCACATCAACCTCCTGGGATACACCCTCACACATGTGGGGCTGCTGTCCCACTGTGGCCTGGCCAAGGTGACCAAGGCTGTGCACCCCGTGGTGCTAACTCTAGCAAGCTCCAACTGCTGCCTCAACCCATTCATCTACTATTTCTCCAGCAGCATGGGACACAAAGAGGCGCATGGTGGTGGAGGCAGCGGCAGTCAGTGATACTGATCGTCACTGAAAAGAAAAGGTCTTTACTTCATGTTAAGTGCACTGGGCTACTGGACCAGGACTGTTGTGCTTCTATAGACCTTAAACTGGCCCCCAAAGTGTATTTTGGCATCAACTGCATTAGGCTGAACAGGTTTTCTGTGTTTACGTTAACACTGCTGAGGGCAGCACCTCTTGGTCCGGTCGAAGAAGTTCTTTTGTGTCAAAACAACTTCAACGTGTTTGTTAAATACTGATGACATTTCTCGCATGTAGTGATTGTTTAAGGCTGCATTCAGACGGGATCCAGCGTTGCAGTGTAAATGCAGGTTTTTCCATTCATTTGAGTGCAGGCAGTGTGTTTGAGCTGCAGCAGTGCGGTGTATAGAGAAGCTGAGCTGGATCCAACTTTTGGTAAATCAGACAATCAGAGCAGAACCTCCATATATATGGTGGATTCTTGGACTAAACTCTGATACTCTACCTGTTGTGTTCTGGCTTTGTTTAATTAATGTACCCAGCTTCTCAATCTGTGTCTGGCTCGCAAAATAGTGACACGAAGAAGTTTAATTTGGTTTGCGTCCGACGATTTGAGAGACTGCGAAAGGGGGAAATCCTGCCTGAATGTGTCTCATTTTACAAAATAAAAGTTATGATAAAACGGTGTGGATGTAAACTCTGTTGGGATTTTTTTAAAAAGGTGCTATATAAATAAAGTTATTATCAAAATACGATATAGTGACAAAAGCTCAAACTGACCGTCCTCCATGCGATCCTCTCCATGATGAGGTTCTCACAGGTCTCCAGGTGTTTCACGATTTCTTTGTTCAGGGTGGGGTCGGCCTTGATGAAGCTCTCGATGACTTTGTAAAAGTCAAAGGCGGCGAGGTTCACCACATCAAGAATCCAAGGGAAGCACACGTTTGTATCAGCTGCGTCACCGCCGCCACCAGCGGTAGCAGTAGGATGGTTGTATCCTCCGGTCTTAAAACTGCTCTCTAAACACAAGAAGCAACATTATTACGACGTGTCCAAATATTCTTTTGTATTACAGATAACTGTAAGATGTGACACAGTGATTCCAGGTTTAGTATTACAGGACACACCTCCATATGTTGCCATGATCACCTCCAAAGCGCAGGCCAAAAGCGATGTGTGAAATGTGGAGTCATTGAGGAGTTTACTGTAACAAGAATGACGTGAATTAGCTTAAAGGCAAATGACGCTTCACTTCACTTACAATTAAAAACAACAAACGACACGATGACATAATAAAAATTGAAGAACACAAACCTGAAATTCTGGACAGACAGCCGCTTCTCTTCCTGCAAAATAAAAAACATGAAATCAGAGAGAGGGAAAACAAGAGTTATGTCAGACACCGTCTGTAGTAGGTGAGTTGCATAGAAAGTGAAAGAAAATCGAAAATAAATATTTATGATATATAGTAGAGCAATCAATTGTGGTTTTCTAAAATACATTTTTGTGGCTAAATCTGAAGATTGCAAACAATTATCGACTAAAAAAAAAATCAAATACCGATTTCAGCATTGCCTCCATGACTTTGTAATAGAGTTTGACGCCGAGCGTGAACCTCTGAAAGACAAAAGAAAAGTCAGATATGAAATGATTTGAGCACAGGCAGCACTGCTGTTGTTGCTCACCATCTGCTTGTTAGTTCCTACCTGTCTGCCGAGTACTATACAGCGAGGGCCGACTGCCTGGCCGAACCTTTGGCTGAACGCCTGTCCGAGTGTCTCCAAACGCTTCAGCACGTCCTGCGTCGGGTCAACAGTGCAATTCTGATCACAGGACACGAGAAAACAGGAAATACATTACATTAAGCTTGTGAGATGCACTTTCATGGGACATTTTGATTAGCTGCAACACATCTGGAGACCCACTTTGAAATATGTGTCCAGGTTAGTAGAAGGCTGGTCCCCACTGGAGGTGAGATCACCCCTCAGCTGCTGAATGGAGTTCATGGCCGCTCTGAAACAAAAATCAAGACTCAGTCACACGATGAAATATGTCTGATCCAAGAACAATCTTCAGTGTTTGACAAAGTTTTTTTAATATATGTCATGTTGTAATGTAATATAATTATAAACCAAACTTTTAAACTATTTAATTTCTACTTAAACTGAAAGTTTATCTTAAACTTTTCACACCAGCAGAAGCTTAAAGAGGCTGCCAGATTTTAAAACTTTTTAAACTATTAAATTAGTCTGGAATATATTAGATCTTATAGTTTTTAATTCCAATCTTTGGGCACTTTGCATGGATAAGAAGCTCCAAAAACAATATGATTTTGCTTTTTTAGTCACTAACTACAACCCCCAAATGCACCAGTTGACAGCTGAGCAGCCAGCAGCGCCTCTAGGCTCAGAGGCGAGATGGTTTGAAACTGTACAACTGTTAAAAAAGATGCAGCTGGAAACAAACATGAGTGCTGAGTCCATCTCCTGAGAGACCGCTAGCTACTCACCTGATTGGAGTCTGAGGCGGGATGAGTACGGTATCTTCGTCTGAAAGGTTTTTCTTTGGCGTTCTCTCCAACTGTGATCTGAACACAGCATTCATGATTAAACATTCTCAAGTTCAACATCAAAACACTGAGAAATGAAAAGAAAAGAAGAACTTACATCTCGACTTTAGGCGCAACAACAGTCTCATCTCCGTCAAAAAACAGCCGCCCATCAATGTCTCGACTCTTGAGGTAGTGCTCTTCATATTGTTGGTTGAGGTCGTTCACCTGTGGGGAAAATTAAAAGGTTGTGGCTACTTGAGTGTTCTCTGTTTAATTCTACATCTTATCAAAATCCAGAAGCGCTAAATGCAAAAAATTTTTACTAATACATGAAAAATAAAAGCACTGCATGGTTTCATTCATCAGAACTAAACAACAAACATCTGCAGGGACAACTGTACAACTGTGTCATTACATGTGTCAAATCACAAAAAAAAGAAGGAACAACAATAATTTGGTTTTAATCTGAATCGTCTACAGAGACACCACTCCTTGTATGTATAACTTTTCTTGTAGTGTTTATGTGTATACTGAACTAGATGTGTGGTTCCCTGTTCTTGATCGTCTCCAGCGGGTGAGGCGTGGTCATCTCCGCCTTCTAGCTTCCTGACAAACTGGATACTGATGTGAGTGGCACCCAGTCTGGCTTTCCAACCCACAAGATGCAATTTGGGGGGGATTAAGTTATTAACATGCGGCTAGCCGGATAGTCGCAGCGAGGCTGAGTCTTTCAGCTTGCTGGCACGCCTCTCTGTGATCAACTGTGACCGGTAATTCTTGAGTTAACTTGTTAAATGAGGTACTTGTTAACTACCGGCAGGCTCCAACTTGTCTGGAAGCAGAACAGGAAAACAGACTGAGGCTCAGACGTCTGTTCTGGGCCAACCTACTCATAGGTCGGGTTGATATGATGAGACCTATGCACACTTGTGTAAATAATGCACACCACCTGCCTGTTACTGGGGTAATCTAACAGCAGAACAAATATTTCCAGTGACCTTCTTCAGAGGAGTGTGTGTGTCTCAACAAACAGTAGCATCCTGTCTCCATTGCTTTTATACTAGCCTCTGCAATATACTACCTGACACACTAAAAAGGATCCCCCCGCTTGAGTACACATTTTCCTGACACCATGTATGTGAAAACAATATGTATGAGCAGCAGTGGCCAACAGCTGTCAGACAAACAAACATTCAACAATTGCAGCAGTGAGCAGGAAGAGATAACAAATGGAAACAGTGAAGTGCGGACAGTGAAGCCAAACAGTGGAGCAGGTGTTGTGATAATCGTTGCGCCCCCTCCGCATTACCTACCTGAGGAAAATCTGCAGATCTTGAAAGATCCAGTGAGTCCAGGAAAGCTGAGAAACTGGTCTGGTACACATTCTTTACCTGCAAATACAATTGGAGGTGAAATGAGGAGGAATACACACATCAGAAGAAATATGTTTGCATGATGACTGTAAGGGCCTTGTTCAGATCCAGAATGAATCCAGATTAATCAGACTGAAGCTACATTTGAAGGTGGTTTGATTCCAATTGATTATATTTCTACAGATGTGTCTCAACCCAGACGCTCATATCAGAGTTCAAAGTGTCCTTTGAGTCATGACACAACAATGATGTCAGGACCGGAGTTAGGGCAGTGCATCAGGGCGGCTCAGCTGCTACTAGCAGAGGGGCAACAGTCTGTGAACTTTAGGGGGAGACAGAGCTGCTGCCGTGTTGCACAGTCACATCATCAGCATATGTAGTTACCACAGCAACTCATGCAGATAGGTTGGAGATGTCTGGACACAAATCCGATCGGATCACTTGTTCAAGACCTGATTTGAGTAACAAATCGGATTTGCCTGCAGTCTGAACAAAGCCTGAGATAAACAAAGACAGGGGGCTCAAACCTCTTCTGCATTGCATTCGTTCTCTTTGCACAAAGTTTCGAGAAGCTGCAAATCCACCTCAGGCTCCGGAGGTCGAGATTTGGCTTTGCTCTGGTTGCGACGAGATGTTCGTGTCGGAGGAGTCTGAACTTTGCTGATAGCTGATTCTGAGAGAAAAAAAAACATTTACAGGGTTAGAAAATCTGTGGGAGCCAAAAACAATACAACATGACACAGAATATCCAAAGATGAGACTCTGTTTTCCACTTTGAATGGCTGGAAATCATGACAGACAAATATTAACGTATACTGCCATATTATGCACACACTTTTAAACAAAAAACAACTTGTTTGTCATGTTTACATCCTGATTTTTTAGTCTTTTTGAAATAAATTCTTTGACTTCACATGTTTCAATAAGAAGTCCTAAAGCTTAATTAAATACAGACAGACGCAGACAGTAAATGACACTGAATCTTACTGTAAAGAGGCTGCAGAAGGTCTGGAGGGCAACGCTTGATGCATAACTCCAGCGTACAAAGCAGCAGCTGGAATGATATGACCAGGTCATCTTCCATCTGCAAGGCCCTTCCTGCAGACAGCAGAAATGCATCATCACAATACTACCACTGCTGATGAGAAACAACAGAGCCAGGAAACATTTTCCAAGCTCCAGAACCGAGCACGACAGTGGAAGGAAGGTCGGAAAAGAAGAAGATGGAGCAACGTGAAAAGTATCCCATCAAGTGTGTTAACAGCTTGATCCTACTCGATTTTGTTGTTGTGTTTAAAGGCTTAACTCACCCTTGGCCAAAAGAAACATTGTCCAACAGCTCCGAATGGTCTCCCTCTCCCTTGGAAAAGAGACACTGAATGATTAATCGTGCTCCTGCGTCACATCTTTTGCAAAAAGCAAATGTGTGGTGAACAGTTGTCCAACTTACTTGCCATCCGACACCAAAGCAAAGATTTTCTTGCACGTTCTGAAACAAAACAAATATTGTTATCAGTTACAATTTAGCCACAAACAGCTCTACATGAATCAGGCACCTGTGCTGTTCACTCACTTCTCAAACCTCTCGTAGAGAGCCAGTGTCACGTCGTACTTTTTCTCCATTCGTGTCAGTGCTGAATTCACCTTGGTGCTTATAGTGTCCACGTTCACATCCAGTTTCCTCACCAGAGCAAAAAACTGCTTGACACTACACAGAAAGACAATGGGTGAATTAAATTGTGGATAAAGTTGTAAAACCAAAACAAGGACATGTTAATGTAAGCACTACTCGCATAGACTCAAGTGAGAGAAGGCGGATAGATTTAGCCATAGGAAAGATAAATTTATCCAGTTGTTGGTATTCTTCGGAGAGAAGGTTGTGGAGAAATTGCTGGAATCAATGGTCAATGTTCAGGAGCCTCTGATGTCTTATGCTGTAGTATTTATTGTTGCTTGATCAAGCAGAATTAGAGACACTCTCATAGTACATCAGAAGTGCCTGAGTCTGTCTCACATTCTGCTGAACTCACCCTGGTGGATAGACTTTAAACCCAAAGATAACCCCACAAATACTATACGCCCAGAATTAGCTAAAGAGAATATTTTTACCCATGCAGGTGTTATTGTCAGCTTATTGTAGTGTGGAGACACTGTTATCTGTTTACACAGATTGAAACGTCAACAGCAAGCTATCTATTATGTCTAAGAAGGCAGCAATAGGTCTCTTTGACCCTGACCACCACAGTGTTGAGACAGACTGGCACCTACTGTTCCCAGTCAAAGCCAAACAACTAATATTGCAGAGGACCTCAAGGCCCATGCATGACCTCATGTAACCTAAAGATAGAAAATTCCATAACAGAGGTGCTCTCTGAAGAGCTGGAAGAGCAGGTTTTTAAAAGGTAGAGAGGGACGCCCCTGATCTGGTAGGAACTGGTAGGAGGTTCCACCAAGTCTGGATTGCCCTGAGTGTGCAGGTGGCAGAGTGTCGTTCACTGGAGGCGGTAACATATTCTTGTATAAGGGCTTTGAAGTAGGTGGGTGCAGAACCGCAGACTACTTTGTAGCGAAGCGTTGGGGATTTGAATTTAATGCAGGACTAATGTGGACAGCAAAGTAGCATGATGAATATTTGCCAATAACGTGGCATGTACTTACTTCATACTGACTGCTTTCAGAACCTGAGTTAAGGTGAAACAGGTGACGTCCATGTCTGTGGCTGACACAAACAGACAAGCCCCCCACAGCCTTTTCTGACTCTCCTGAAATGAAAAAAACACAGAGCAATGTTTAAAACAATAACACGCACTCGTTTGGAAATCACGGACATCCTGATGGAGAGCGTTAACATTATCATGAGGACATCTGTTAGAGCGAGGCAACACCGCCCCATCAACACATCTGTCCACCTAAATATAATCAGAAATAACATTTTGAACGTGTGCAAATAAGAAACGTGACTTTGAATTAGATGCTACAGAAAAGGCAAAATTATCTGTGTTTAACTGTGAGAATAAATCTCAGATTTTACAATGAAACCCAAAGATAACACATCTGTCTGCTCACGATGTGCAGTGCATCCTCATCTGCTCTTCTTTAACTGTACACTATGACCAGCTACTGTCTGAAACGAAAAACGAGTCATGCCACAATTACTGTAGGAGGATAATTCAGACATTTATGTCATTCCCATTGTAAGGAAAGCTTTTCGAAAAGCACCACAGACGTAGACTGGTTGTGAGGACTCTAAAAGTATAAACAGTAAGAGACAGTAGAAGTTTTCAACAAGACAAATACAGCTTACACCACTGACTTTCCCTTTGCATCAACAGGATCACAACATAACAGACGCATCTATATAAAAACACTTACAGCTACTTCCTCCAGGGAGTCTTGAACAGCTTTCCACAGCTTCCAGGCTCGGTCACACACCAGGTCCGTCACACAGAGGCTCTTACACAGGGCCACGAACTCAGCATCCTTGTCTCTGTGCCTTAAGAGGATGGAGACAAATAGATTTTTAAAAGGACATGAAAACATGCTGCTCAGATGACAACAACAACAACAACAACAGCAGCAGCAGCAGCCTCCCAGCGCAGCACTCACATGTCTGTTAGCCAATGTCTGTGTCAAACCAGGGCTGTATTTGTGTGTTATAACACCGTCATACATCTTTTACATGTGTTACACTCTGTGGATAAGTGTGTAGGGGTGTGAGAGGTGACAATAAACTGGTGTTAGCTCTGAAATCAGGCCCGGCTTCGTTCAAACAGCTGTAACTGTAGCCTAACGGTTAGTTAGCAAGCGAGCTAACAATAGGCTACCGAGTTAACACTTTTAACCAGCTAATTATCAGAGTGTTAATGAACTGCTGGGGCCTGAATGAGTATAATAACTTTTCTTACTTTTTAACAGATAACTCTGGACTCTCCTTCTTGTCTGGGGAGCCACTTTCAGCACCGGGCTTCAGCTCTTTGCTCTGTGTCGTCGCAGAGTTGCGTTTTTTAGGTGGCATCTTGGTGTCCGGTGAGCTAACGGGCGAATCTAATAATTAAAAATATTTGTTTGTTTTAAAGTTAAAGTTTAAAGCCCCCCGACTGCACGAGCTCCGTCCGTGGCAACAATACAACAAAACCTGAACGACTTCCTGAAACCGTGCTGAAGAGAACGCTCGGTTTGTGACACCGAAGTGCGCCGTAGAGCGCCGGCGCGGGCGGTGTTTCGACTTGTAGACGCCCACGACGGTTGGTGTCCACAACTCCGCGCGTGCTAACGTGTTCACCGTGTCTCTGCTCGTTTGTCTACACCACCGTGGACTTTAACACCACGTGTATTCGGTTTTACAGCTTTATATTTGCGTTAAAGTCTCCGCGGAGTGCACTGTGTGCGTTCACCGGGGTCACGTGACAAACCGCAAACGAACTCACCCAAACTCACGAGATGAAAACGCGGGAAAATAACTACGCAACATCCGCTTATTAGCATTTATCCCGCCATCCAGCAGCGGAGTTAAGTACAGTGTGGAGAAAACAGGCAACGAGTCATTTCAGCTAATTAATGTAACTATAACGTTATTACAGTGACGTAACCCGTGCACGTGCTTACTCTTGTGGCCCCTTTGTGTTTGTTTTGGTTTGATTTCTTTCACGTTTTTCTGCGTTTAAACTCATTTCACATACAATTGTGTAAGCTTTAATCTCCGCGGACACTGTAAACATTTGTTTCTTATAATAAAAACAGTAAATATAGAGTTTTAGTAAGTTACTCTGGATCAAATGTGCCTCACCTGCACCCTCATCTTAATGTATTTAATGCCCTCTTGTGGTAAAATCCACCTATTGTTATTTAAAATGACTGCAAGGTTTGAGAAAAGTTTGGTTCATGGTCAAGGGAATACATATAATAAGTGACCTGTACGTGGATATAATACAAAATTGTGAGATTTACTTACAAATAAGAGACTGTATCACCAAATGCAAATTCAGCCACGTTTGTACACTCACCAGCCACTATACAATGTAATGCAATCCAACACAACAACTCTGACGTAAATTGGGCCTTTACAAAAATGTACCTGTATTGTACCTGTAGCTCGGGGTGGTCTCGGCTGCTTGAATGAAGAGGGTATGGGACCATATGTTTTTTGTATATAGTACCACTGGGATACTTTGAAGATCTGGTGTTGAATGTATATTTTGGTTGTTCCTTCATTGATCACAGGCCTTTGTATATATTGTTATATTATATATTGGATATACTGTCTGTTTGTTTATTTCCAAGTTTAATTTTATGTTTATGTATCTTTGAATTAATAAAAACTTAGCTCTCTGCTTCTATGATTTAAATTATAATGTCTAATTTTTACTGTGTCCTAGACTTGTGTCTAAACACACACATCACTGACTGTTCTGATCACTGTATGTTTATGTAAGTTGGTAACAAAAGAGGCAACAGAGGCAACAAAAGAGTGGAAAAGTTGTGAAATGCTGCAAGAAAACACCTGGTGGAACTTCTCACAACTTAACTGGCAACCTATTGAAAATGGTAAGTAAACATAAGTTACGACAATGGAGACCGCCGACTGAAACTTTCACGATTTCAAGTCTCCTCAGTTCAGGTGATGAACAGACCCTATCCCAACTTTTTTGAAAACATGCTGCTGGCATCAAATTCAAAAAGACATAATATATAATCATATAATTTTCCAAAATCAATAAAAATTTCTCAGTTTCAACATTTGATAACTCGTCTTTGTGCCGTTTTCAATCAAATATGAGGTTTCGTTATGTTGCACATCATCACATTCTTACATTCACATTCATCACATTTTATGCAGCGTGCCACACAACGTTTTTGGAAATGGGATTGTACAAACAAAGTTCATGAACAGCTATAAAGATGTAAAGACAATAAGAATATTTAATCATTATGCACAGCTATATACAACAGAATGGCAACAAGGTGTACAAAGGCAAAAAGATCAGTTAAAATAAGTTTGGAGTAAGGAGTTTGATGACATACAATCCTAAACCAAAGGATAATAAAACATTTTCAAAGGTTTTAAAGTAGTCGTCTTGCTAAAGTATGAACAGTTACCCTCAAAGCAGATCTGGCAGGTTTCCTTTCATCTGTCATCATCTACTTATTTGCAACAGGATAAAACAGGGAGCACACATGCCCTTGAAAACCGAAAGTTTTAAAGTAAACAGTCTTTATAATTTCCATCAGTTACCCCCAATTAAATCTACAGTTTTATTATCATTTTGGGGGCATTGAAAACTTTATTTTTGATAGTAGCAGCTGAAGAGCGACAGGAAAATGGGACAATGTTATGCAGAAGCGAATGGCCACAGGCTGGAATCGAACCTCGGCCTCAGTAATAAGGATCGACTTTGTACATGGTGCGCACGCTGCCAGGTGAGCTGAGGGGGCATCCCCACAAATTAAATCTTCAGACATTTAATGTCAGAAAGTTTGTTCTCTGTGAGAAAAGTGCAACTAGTCTGTTGTTTATCTGACAGTCTAAACAACACATTCATGTAACCGGTGTGTTCAAGGGAGCTGTCTCCTCCAGGTTTTTTATAATTCTTCATAGCTTCCTTTCCTTTATGCCCCATCATCATGGACAACATTGTTTATAAATCAAGCAGTATCCTGATTTTGCCCAATAAATAACATTTAAACAACCGATTTTGATGTCTTCTCTAAGCAGTGAAAAATGTCTGATACCACGATTATAATCATGTCCTCAAGGTGTGCCTCTCCAGATAATACATTTCACCTTTCATAGACTTCAATAACAGAGGGGAAATCAACTATAACGGGCTATCAAAGCTCCAGTAAACATAAAAAAACTAAAAGGCTACATGTGTGTAGACGCCCACGGACTCCTTCACTCTTCTTTCTAAAGACTGAAACGTCAAGAAGTCCCACTTAAAGGAGCAGTTTGTAGGATTTTGTGGCATTTTGCTTGTTCCTGCAGGAACTGGATATTTGAAATGCAGATGGTCTGACTGTCTACTATCATACAGACAGTGCTTAATAGTACATTTGGCAAGTTTGTTTTTTTTAATTACTTATTTTTTTCTAGCAGTAATTTGTTTTAAAAAGTAAAACAGATTAAAAGTTTTCCTCGGTGCAGCTGAGTTGTCGCAAACTTTTACTCCGGCAAGCTGATGACTGATGATTGTGGTCACTTCTCCAGGTCCATCAGCGGTTGTTGAAGGCGACAGTCGAGAGTCACTGCACTTTTTTGTCCTTACTCCTCATACATGATGACTGCTGTCAGGATAAATACTCCGCTGCTATGATAATAAATAAGATCAGCAGATACACTGCAAGATTAACATCATCCAAATGTCCTGGTAGAGTCCTGCTGTGCCATCTCAGAGTCTTATATGCTACACAATGTAAAATAAAATGTTCAAAAATAAAATTCAAACATACTTAATGTTATAAATAAAGCACTTAATCCACACTGCCCTGCAGGACACACAGTCTGTTCAGACACGGCCACCAGAGCCTCGCTGGGGCGAATAACTAATAAATTCCTCTGTCTCTCCACGACGTAGTTTGTTCATCACTACCGCCTCTGAGCCATCACGCCTCATTTCCCACCTCCCACGTCATTGCGGTAAAGTCCATGTCTGTGAGCGTGACTGTGAACGGAGCCTCCACTCTCTCGGCCTCCAAGCTCTCCTGAGCTCTTGCGGCGACGTTCGTGTTGTTTACCCTCCAGGAATTCAGAGGTCGAATGGATTTCTGGAAACGCTGCAGAAAAGAAAACAAGACCCATCTCATCTACAAATGTTATAGATTTAAACAGGCACAGCAATGATAATCTGTTTGAGCTGTACTGTCAGCGTGGCAGAGGTGTAACCGGACCTCACAGTGATGACAGAACGACACAGAGGTGATACTGACCTCTTTCAGTGTTCCTGTTTCCTTGCTGACGGCCACAATGGCCCAGATGAGGATCTGCAGGCAGCAGGTCGTGCCTATGCACACTCCCAGCGCTTTCCCCCATCGTGGATACACGTAGGATCCGTAGTGGAGTGATGTGTTGTACATCTCAATGAAGATGTAGGTCAGGATGAACTACAGCCGCGGGGGGAGAGAGGCACCGAGTTAGAAGAGGAACCAAACAAAAAGCCACAATGGTAACAACAGAAGAAGAATGACAACGCTACAGGGGGAACTCAGATTGAATGTCCTCTTACATTATTTATTCACAGCTGTGAAGATTTCAGAACAGTTGGCTACATTTCAAAGGAGCCATGTTGATTTAGTTTCCTTAGTGTTTGTATCAGTCGGTAATTGGGTTAGAGGAACTTTTCAGGCATTTAATGTGATATTACGGCAAGTACAGCACAGTGTCATCAAATTACACTCTGACTCAAAGTGCATTACAATAAGAGGTGACATCAGGCACCTTACTGTAAGTGCTGATTTAACACGGATACAAACCAACAATACTGTAAATCCTTAATATGATTACCTGGACATAGTAATAATAATCTACCTCATATAAAACATGTTTCACTGTAAGTCTGTGAAGTAACTTAATGTACTCCATCCAAAACAAACAATCAAGAGATTTCTTTAGCTTGAGGTTTCCACAAACGGCCTATGTGGCTGCAAAGTGCCAAAAACTGCAGTTCCTCAAACATCCACTTGAGGTTGGCTACAGAACGAGTCATTCTCCATAAGCCCCCATGTTAAAATGTCCAACTTACTGAGGCAGTACCGCCAAGATGGCGGCAGCCAGAGCCACCACACTCTGAGCTTCCTGAGCTCAAATCTGTGGGTGACGTCACAGATACGATGTCCATTCTTTATACTGTCAGTGGTTTTTAATAGTATCGAGAGCAATTAGTCGACTAGTTAGTTGATCAACAGAAAAATAATCGCCAGCTAAATTAAAGTTAGTTTTTAAATGGCAATTCTGTACTCTGTCTCAAATATGGAGACTTTCTTCTTTTCTGTTTTTATTATATAAAACTGAATATTTTGGGGGTTTTGGACTGAAACATTTAAAGACATGACTGGACATTTATCTCCTTTTTCCCCTGACATTTTATAGACCAAACAATGAAACTGTCAGATTAATCTATAATGAGAATAATCAATAGTTGCAGCCCTAATAAGGTCTGTATTGATTTTTATCCAACAGTGAGAGCAATGATTTGAAGAGGATTGAAATACAAAACCAACAACAAACTCTTGCTAAATGAAATAAATGTCTCTAAAAACCAAAAGGAGGAGACAAGACAGCCTTAAATTAATATCTTCCACCAGAACAGAAGAACCAAACTGTGGTTATTATTAAGACCATTTAAAAATCAATACACGTGATCGATGCTCTGCATCCACTCTCACTGTACCACAGTGAGCGAACATTTCATTTGGCTCTACTGAACAGTAACAGCCTACATTTCAACACTCGCTGGGCTTGTTCAGATCAGGTTAAAGCAGCTTTTCAGCAGCTCAAACATAGATGTTCTTAAAAGCATTTGTCATACTAGTTATGGATAACCGATGCTGATCGATATTAATCCTGACGCATTTACTCACCAGCAGAAGAAAAGGAGTGCAGAATACCCAGCATGCTTTGAAATAAAGCAGCACTTTGCTGCACCACGGAGGGCAGTGGCAGATCATATCAAGAATGTCCTGACAAAACTGGTTGACTCCTAATAGAAAGAGATGCATATTAGGAACAAGCACAACGTGACCGGGACAACAGGGCGTAACAGATTAAGTGTTCAGTCTGTTATTTGGAATAAAACAACAAAATGGCGATTATGAGGCAGTTCAACTGCTCGATATCTGTATGAAGACATCACAACACATCAAGTCAAGGAGTGATGTGGTGTTAGAGGAGTCTGATGTGAAGGTAAGGGGTGTGAAATGGACTACCATAGAAGAAGGAGATGCCAATGCACATGAAGAGGGTGATGATGATGAGGCCGAAACTAGTGCTGAAGGAGTCAATGAGAGTGAACCAGTAAATTCCACCCTATGAAGACACAGACGGCACGGGAAACATGAGTCATGTGATCACAGAGAAGACGTATTTTGCTGCCACGCTGGTTAAACACACTCACGTCGGTGACTAACAGGAGACCCATGAGGTAGAAGCCAAAACACAGGGCGCCCAAGAACATGGACTTGTGCAGCGCGTTCATCCTGAGCTGCGGAAACTCGTCCAGCACGGCCGTGGTGATGCCCTCCATGTTCCCAAACTGTGAAGCAGCAGAGCGGACATAAGGAGGAGGACTTGTGCATCTTTATTTCTGCTCATGTCTTTGTGTAGCATGTGTGTGTGCGGCCTCACCAGAGTATCGATCCCCAGCATAAAGAGCATGAGGAAGAACATAATGGACCAGAACACCGAGCCTGGCAGCAGAGCGAGGGCTTCTGGGTAAGCGACGAAAGCCAAGCCAGGTCCTGAAGGCAAAAAAGTGTGACACGTTCAAGAAGATACTATACAACAAGAAGATCTGACCAAACAATCTGATTCAAATCTACTCAAATCAGCATGACGACACACCTGACTTATCACTAAAAACATTACTCCGTCATCTCCACATTGTCAGAAAGTAGAAAACATGTAAATAAATATGAATAAGAACACTTGGAAGTCAACTTCAATAAAATAATATATTTGAATCTCAAATTTCAACTTTCTTTCATTAATATTCTGGATTTAATGGAGACCGCCTCGTTCATACAGGTGTGTTCCTCGTTCGTGTGCAGCACGTCGGAGATCAAACAGTTTGGTGAGCGCAGAGTAAATGTTGTTTTTGAAGGACTAAAGGTCGACTTATACGAACTCATGTAATATTGCTTAAATAACTACCTGTGTCTGCCACCTTTCCGACAGGCACTCCTTTCTTCCACGCCATGTGACCCAGGATGGAGAATATGGCAAATCCTGCAAAGAAGCTGGTGCAGCAGTTTCCTGTGGTGATAACCAAAGTGTCCCTGCAATCAAAGGATTAAAAAAAAAACATTAGAAAACTGAACCCATCATGGCCAGAGCGAACGATACACCAGAGCAAAACCTCACCTGATGACGTTGTTGTCAAACTTGTTGTAAGAGGCCATGGAGAGCAGCCCTCCGACTCCGATACCTAAAGAATAGAAGATCTGTGAGGCTGCGTCGTTCCACACCTGCAATGTATCAGACAGAAATGTGCTTTAAATGATATAAATATCTGTCAGTATTAACGTTGTGTCCACATCAGTCCACCTTAAGAAGCTACCTGTGCGTTAGCTAATCGGCCCCAGTCTGGTGTGAGGTAGAAAGCGACGCCCTGAAGAGACCCCTCCAGTGTAGCACCTCTGATGATCAAGACAATGAGCACAAAGTACGGGAAGGTAGCCGTCACATAAACCACCTGAAAACACAGACAGCACAGACGCATGTTAGACTGACAAGATATGGCAGCACAGGGCAGGACGTGTGTGTGTGTGTGTGTGTGTTTTGTGTGAGCCGACAATGACAACATTGTGTGGATTCACCTTGCCGGAGCTGCGGATGCCCTTGAGCATACACAGGAAGATGACAATCCAAGCAGCCAGGAGGCACAGGGCCAGGGGCCACCGGACAGGGCCTGGGTCATGAAGGCCCTTGCTGTGTACTACACCCAGCACACGCTCACTGCAAGACACACACGTAAAAAGGAAACAGCACACCTGTTACGTCACCTGTTGACACACTTAACTAAAGAAATAAAAACAGGGTAGTCAAATATTCATATCATTGTTTTACAGGATTTTTCTCCTCACACATGAACTCAACAGGTTAATTGGTGACTCTACATTGCCTGTAGGTGTGAACGTAAGTATGAATGGTTGTTTGTCTCTATGTGTCCTGTGATGAGCTGGCAACTTGTCCAGGGTGTACTCCGCCACTCGCCCAAAGTCAGCTGGGATAGACTCCAGCCCCACCATGAGGATCCCCTGATTAGGGTAAGCAGATACAGATAATGGATGGATGGTTTTCAAAGTGAGAGGTGGGCGTCCAGACAAAAGGACACCTAGACCAGCCTAAATGATCTGAATGAAGGAGATCCAGAGATTTTACTGTTTTCTCATTTTACCAGAGTCAGGTCAGACAGCAACATTAGACTATCTCATCTGTTCAGTATCTGTGGCATTAGAATAAAGTAAATTAATGAGGGGAGGCCCACAGGCTGGTTTAGATCTTCAATACAATGTTATCCATCCATCCATTATCTGTAACAGCTTATCCTCATTAAGGTCACGGGGGAGCTAGAGCCTATCCCAGCTGACTTAGGGTGAGAGGCGGGGTACAAGAACGAGTCGCTGGCTCATCACAGGGCACACAGACAAAAACAACCATTCAAACTCACATTCACAATTTAGAGTAATTAACCTAATAAGTGCATGTCTTTGTTGACATAACAGTGTGGGAGGAAGCCGGAGTACCCCGAGAGAACATGCAACTCCACACAGAAAGGCTGAGTTTCACTGCGCCACCGTGTGACCCAAGTATAAGATCAATACAATTATTTATTTACAATAGATTACAAACAATATAATACTTAATAATACAATTAAGAAAAATCAATTCGGCTAGTACACTTAAACCTTAAACACCACAGTACAAAGAAAATAGAAGAAGATCATAGAGCTGATGCAAGCTAATTACTGCAAGTTGTTAGTAGTAGCATTTCCCAGCTAGCTTGCAAGTTCATAGTTAACTTGCTAGCTCGATGTATGTATAGTTATAGTTGTATAATGTATAGTTGCTCTTTGCAACCCCCTCGAGTCAGGCTTCATCTGAGAGGAGGCCCCAGTCTCTGAATCCAGTTTTACATCATTACATTACATCAAATTGTAAACATGAGTGCTATAAGAGTAGCACTAAAGTAGCAGAAGAATATCAGTTTTCTATATAGCACACATGTTTTACGCACTATTAGAGTTTCTATAAGCCTTCATAATGTCTAATAAACAGTATAATGTCGTTTGTCATGACAAACACGATCATAACACTTCACACTGCTTAGATGAGTCTTATGGACACAGTGTTGTGGATGTCTGAGCGGCGGTGCCTTCACACATGCCCCAATTAAAACATAGAGAATAAAAATAACACAATAAATAGTCAGAGGGTTAATACGTGTTATCATAGGGAGAGGCAGATTCCACGAGAAGGTGGAGCGGAGGGCAGAGTTCAACCTCCCAATGCCTTTTTTTTAAGGTTAGGCCTGATGAAAGGGTTAACAAACAGCCTGACCTAGATGTTGTACCTCGCCTCTGAGTCTGAGCCCTTTGGTTTGTTTGCCGTCTATCAATAAACCCGCTTTTACTTTTTCCTTTTGTTTTCAGTCACAGCGAACACCAAGCTGTCACGAAGGCGAGAGCTGAGGAGTAACTGTCATATTATAGTCATAAAGCCTTATAATATCATGACGATGCAGGAGTTATACAGTATGTATTTCCAGGCATCAAATGGTGTGTGTGGGCTGCAAAGTCATCAGTCATATTAGCTGAAAAGGTGACAACAATGCTGAATATCTGAACAGTACGTGTGCAGCATACTGCCATAGTCGACATTTTGCAGTCTAAAGAAGTCTACTGTACTGGGCTGTATATACATTTGCAAAGCAGGCTAGATTTGTTTTTACAAATAAGAGAGGTGAAAGCAAAAGACACGCTACTTACTTCCAGAAGAACTCTGTGGGGCTGAGAACTTTTCCAGTCGAGCCATTGCCGGTTACGTTGTTATCGCAGAGGCCTGCATTGGCTACGGCATCACAGGACCAAGGCAGAGGGCTCTGGAACGAGCTGAACAGGTAGTAAAACGTCCACGCTATGATGACGTTATAGTAGAGACACACCAGCGTGGAGACACACAGCATCCCAATGCCAATGCCTACAACAGGAGACACAGCCTTAAGTTTCTCGGACAAACATGATACTATTGTGTGAGGATACAGTGTGAGGTATCAGCTGGGTCGTTTTTAACATTAAATATCTTGTCTTTGTACTGAATATAGGTCAGAAAACATTCACAAATTGTGTTTTACACAGCGTCCCAACATAAATGCAGCGTTTCAGACGCTTTGTGTTGTGCTTGTTAGACCAGGAACTGTTGAAACACCCGAAGAAACCTCAAAGCTCTCTCTCTTTTACACTCTAAAATAAATGAACCGTTTGACAAAAACCGGCATTTCTGGCTCTATTTCTGGTTCTCAGACAGTTCCTGCATGTTTCTCCGTCAGATGTTTATATTTAGCAACTGCTTTGCCGCACTCTCAGGAATTCAGGGTTAGCCACGTGACGTATACATACAAGTGAGGTGGCAAACTGATGTGAGTCAGCCAGTTATTTTCCTCGACTGATGACATTTTGGTGTCAACATGAGTTCTCATTTAATCAAATAGTTACATATGGTTCAAACTGGATGCTCAAGATTCCTGGATAATTAATACAAACCTGTGTGATGACATATTTGGGTATTATTTACCACTGAAGCACTAATTAGATTTAATTATGAAGCCACATGAAGCCGATGTAGTGTTACTAGGCCAAAAAGCAGAGTTACCTTTGAGCAGAGGGCAACATTTCCACACGGTGATGGGACCGGCTGCTCCGTACTGACCCAAACTCAGCTCCATGAGGAAGAGTGGAACGCCCGTAAAAAACAGCATTATGAAGTAGGGGATGAGAAACACACCTGTGAAGATTAAACATATGTCTGCTTTAGGAAAGGGTGTGCAGGTAGCCGGCCTGTAGAGGCAAGTTAACTTATATAACCTCTGTCGAGGTGGCAGCTTCGCAGACAGATGTTACCCCTGCGTTACAATTAGTCAAGTTCTGACATGTTTGATTTCAGATGAAGATGCATAGCATGTGAGGCTGGGGTTAGAGAGGCAGACCTCATGCCGGGTATGTAATCAAGGAAAGCTGTGTCTCCACTTACAGGATTAGTAAATGCTTTGTGTTTTAGGTCCAAAGGCTGCCATGGAGAGCTCTGGAGTGTGCAAAATAAGCCAGCATGACTAGGAGAACAGCGCACACCCAAGGGTTGGGCGAAGAGTTCCTCTTGCCCAAACGGGTGTAACAAATCCTCACAGACATACACCCAGGCATTTAAAGCATTTGAGACTTCAGAGGGGTATTTTGATCACACACTGCTCACCTCCTCCATTTCGATAACAAAGGTAGGGAAACCGCCACACGTTCCCCAGTCCCACACAGTATCCGATACAGGAGAGCAGGAACTCGTACTTCCCTCCCCATTGCTCCCTCGGGATGATCGGGGTTGGAGCAGGCGCAGGACTCGAAGGTCTGGGTTCAAACTGTGTGGCAGGTACAGGCGTAGCTGTTGGGTTGTGGCCATTTTGAGTGACAGTGTGCCCGTTCAAATGAACTGAATTCTACAAAAAGATAAAAACACATTTTTAAGAGTCAGCAGACATCAACGTGCCTTTGCTTTTTCATGACAAGGATGTCAAGGTGTTTGTATGTGTATATAGAAGAGTACACAGACAAAACACAAGTAAAGGTAAAAAACAAACAACAAACATTTGTTTAGTAGGTGGTCATTTATTTAAGCTGTGTGTGGCTGTGTACAGTTAACCCTGCCTAACTCATGAAGTGTTAAAAACGCCGACTGGACTTCCTCTTTCTACCTGCCGCCAACCCATGTCTAAACACGAGAGGAACTATTTTCTCATGGCAGGTCGCATGGAGGAAGTTTAAATGAGATAACAGCAGAGCTTCTGCTTTACATGTTTGCTTGTCATGTTTGGTTTATTCATCATCATCATCATCTGGTAAAAGATTTGCACATGAGACATTACATCTCTACCAACTATTCATCTTATTTTGCTGCCAATTATCATAAAAATGTCTAGCTCACTAAACAGAGAATTAAAAACAAATGTTTTTTTTTAAATTTTTCTAAGCCAAAATGGCTGCAACAATCCGCCGATTATTTGATCAGTCCATCAATTAGTCAATGTTTTCATTCATTGTTTCAGCTCTAAAATCTAAAATTCAAATATACAAATATGGTTAAATAAGAGAATGAGAGTCATGAATACTGTACTGCTAACTTGTCTTAAAGGCAGGAGTAGGAGGAAGTGTACACATACTCATTCATTCTGATGATTGGTCGATTAATCAACTTTAATTAACCGGAAAAGAGCTCCAGCAGCACCGCAAATATAAAAATGTACAGCCGTTTAAACAGAGGATATATCACAGAGCTAAAAACAAATGTTTGGTGGTTTTCTTACAATAAAAGGCTGCAACAATCAGTCCATTATTTGTTGTCCTGTACTTTGATTAATCGATTCATCAGCTGATTGTTTGAGCTCTGAAATCTACTTTCTATAAACGTTAAGCACCGTTAAATATAGAAACATGGTTAAAGAGGAAAATGAGACCCCATGAGATATGATACTGCTAACTACTTGCCTTAGGAGCAGGAGTAAGAGGAAGTATACACTTATTAGTAAATTATAGACTATATCTCCTGTATATGTATTTATATATACATATACATAAACATACTCATACATACTGATGATTAATTGATTAATCAACTTTAATTAACCAGAAAAGAGCTCCAAAAGCCTAAATGAAGAATTAAACAAGAAATGTTTCATATTTTTCTCCAGATAAAATGACTTGTTTGTTGTTCTGTCCATTGATTAATCGATTAATCAACTTATTATTTCGAAAATTTCGAAAATAAGTCCTGTCATTACATATCTAAATGGCGCAGAGCTGCACCTCTAACCCTGTAAATACCAGCTTGTCTGTGTAACATCTTTAAACCTGCAGACTGCAGCTTGAAAATAATCTGAGTCTGTGCTGTAAAAAAAACTTGAGAAAAGTCTGAGCAAACACATCTGCTGAGTTAAGCCCACCTGGGCTCACCTGGGTCCAGTTTTCTATCTGTACAGTGAGTCTTATCTCCGCAGTGTAAAGCTGAAGACAAGCCTGAGAGGTGAGAGCAATGTGGACGGACAGGTTAGACCGCTTCATCTTCCCTGCCACCCCGGCACCTGGGAGTCCCGGAAGGTGAAATTAAATCGCTCCTCACAAAAAAAAAAGAGGGGTCTAACATTAAAGCCCACACACACACACACAGATGTTTGGCTGAATAACAAACCTCCGCTCCTACCTGCGCTGCGGTCGCACTGGTTACAGCGGGGCTCCTGGGCGCTTCTTTGCCGCTGTCGTCCTGCATTTCGCCCCCTCCCTGCTTCACTGCTTTATTTGTCGCTCTTTATTCCACATTTTACACGGTAAATCCTCTTAGAAACACGCAGTGATGGTGTAGTTTTTGTTTTTTTTTTCTTAGTTGGAGAAGTGAAGTCGACCGGCGTTAACCGAGTGTGACATGGACGATGACGATGAGGAAACAGGCCGGTGGGCGGTGAGGTGAAGGGCAGGGAGGCAGGGCGCAAGTGCAGCACAAACACAGAGAAAGGAGAAGACACCTCCTCCTCTTCCTCCTCCTCCTCCTCCTCCTCCCCCCTCTCACCTGCTTTGTTTTGAGGGCAGGGTTGATGTCAGGATGTTTAGGGAGTGGTAAGTGAGCCAAAGAGAGCTATTATGTAAATAAACCCAAAATAATAAGAGCCAAACTGTGAGAAAACTGAAATGAGATGGTTTCTTTCACCACAGTTGTATGTACAGACAACAGGCACAACACTGGTACAATAAGAGAGTGAAGTTATACACTTAATGAACATGTAGGACAAAAATACGATCACACTGGAGCATAAAAGTTCAACTTGGAAACCTTTTTAAAGGTGCAGTGTGTCAGATTTATTTATGGGTCTCTGTTTACAATATATATTATCCATTTTCATTGGTGTAAAATCACATGAAAATAAGAATTATATCTACAGAAAGTGCAGGTCCTCTTCCATGCAGTCCGCCATTTTGAACTGCCGTGTTTCTACAGTAGCCCAGAATGGACAAACTAAACACTGGCTCCAGATAGGAAGTTTTTCGCACATATGGTGGCCGTCATTGTCCCAAATATAAGCAAATATAATGCTAATGAAAATGAATTGAAAGTCCACTTGAGGCTGGCTCCAGAACAATTTAATCTCCATAAGTCCCCATGTTAAAATGTCCAACTTCACAGCAGAAATAAACATGTTTACAGCCTGGTACAAAACATAGTTTTGGTCTCTATAGCTAATTTCTGAGTGTACTGAGGCTGAAATTTTTATAAAACTCACTTGTTCAAAATTATATTACGGCTTAAAGTTATGCAGAATTAACAGTGTGGCAACGTTGAGGTGGCTTGTTTGAACACTTACAGTACATGTTTTTGCCCATTTTTAGATTAACTGGGAGGCAGCAGAGGAAGGACTGCCAAGATGGTGACAGCCAGAGCCATCAGACGCTGAGCTTCACAACGGCTCTTCATAAACCTGTGGTCGACATCACAGATATGAAGTCCATATTTATACTGTCTATGAATCCACATGCTGGACCTTTAACTACAACTTGCTAGCTAGCCAGGACATACTAATGCTAATCAATCACAATAACTGGCTAACATTAGCTCCCTGATCTTTTATTTTCTTTGTACCGTGATGTTAAATTGTGAATCCACTTGCCTATAACTTTATTAAATAAGAAATTGTTTTGAAAATTTCAATGTCCAACAACCCAAGAATAAATCAGAAGCCCATCAGAAGTCTATAGAAACAAAAATCCAGAATAGGGAGGGGAAGCACAGAGACACAACAATGGTCCGGAGAACAGACTCTATACGACCTGACAACGACACAAAGGAACACAAGGACTAAATACACAAGACAGGACAACAAAACACAGGTGAAACTAATTAGGGACAGGTGAAACCAATCTGGGTGGAAGAGACAATCAAAACTCAAAGGAATGAAGACAATAACCTAAAAACGTAAAGTCAAACTTTATTTATGTAGCACCTTTCATGCAAACATGTAGCCCAGAGTGCTAACAGAGCAAACAAACAAAAAAAATAATAATTCTAGTAAACTATGTAACACATAAATAAAATTAGGACATTGTGGCTTCAATCCAACATAATATAAAGTATTAAATGGTTTACACACTCACGTTTTTATCACTGACAGTTAATGTTAGTAAAGTGTGTGTGTGTGTGTGTGTCTTTGTGTGCGTGAGAGTTGATCACACTTCTCAGTGTGACTTCCTTGAATGTGATGTCAGGTACGAGCAATCAACCACAAACATTCAGCAACAGACTGCCGCATTGTCCACATTAGTGTTGATGTTGAGTCGCTCTTTTTCTTTCTTAGTTGCAACTCACACACTCTTTAATCCACATAATCTCATGATGCTTCTCTAAATCCATCCAATCTGTCGACTGTCTATACTTAACAGCCCTACTCAACAAATCTGGGTCAATAGATGGTTTAGAGTAGCTGCACAGTTACTGTTTGTGCAGAGCAAAGTTTAAAGCTTTGTTTTATTGTCTGAATGAGGTGAAAGGCAACATAAACTGGATAAAAGCTCGAAGAAGTGAGAAAGTGTGAGGGTTCATTAACAAAATGGAGCTCCAGGACCAACTGAAGAGCGACTGGAGACGGTATTTTTGCAATCAGCCACCAGTGGAGTTGGACACAAGTGAAAACCATCATCTTCTCAGCTCTGTGAGGCTGGAGGGAAACTCAGATTCATACTGCAACATCTGGACAGACGCTGAGCAAACAAGAGTCAAAGGTTGGACCAGTCAGTCATTTGCAATGGACGCTAGAATGAGACTAGATAGCTTGAAGTCTGGGTGTAATTCACCCTTGCCCTGCTTTAACTATAACAGTCGAAAAGAGTCCTGGGACAGTGAAGAGGCGCAGGATGAGGAGTCTGCTTTGGACTCAGTGGAGCTCCTCGATGTGGAGGACGACGAGCAGGATGAAGAGAACTGGTAGGTGCCATCAAACCTCTGAGACTTGTGATCTGGCCTGACTCTAGTAAAGGATGGAAAAAGATAAATATACAAAAAAACACGAAACTTTAAAAGACTGTGGCAAGTGGATGCTAGTCAGGAGAGCTAACCTCTTAATATGACCTGTATTTGACATGAAAACAGGAGTGGGATTTGTTCTTCTCACAGGTTGTACGAGTCTCCAAAGAAGTATGTGTTTCTGGAGAGAGGACAGTCTACTCTCAGGTGGTGTCGACACGTCCTGGACAACCCGAGTCCTGAGATGGAGGCGGCCTGTCGTTCACTGATAAATAAGTTGGATCAACGTAAGAAAGCGAGCAGCACAGACTCACTCACTGCAAATATTTGTGATTTAAAAGGGTGAGGGCTTCGATTTACCTCATGCCGACCGTCTGTGTTGTCAGGGTCGAGCGGTCACTCCTACAAACGTCCTGTTTTTCATCAGACTGGCTCCTCTGTCAGCATGACACACAATACCTCTGACAGTATGGGTAATATAATAATGTTTTTCCTATACAAAAATCCCCGAGAAATAGATTATAACTCTTCAATCAATCAAAATATCCCATTTCTAAGTTTCTTTAAGTGTCTTTTGTATCATTTTAGTAGCACATGTTTGTTATTGTTGTCATTAATCTGCACAGATTACAGTGAGCTGACCGATGACTCCATAAGCACGAGCTACAGGCTGCAGGACCTCACAGATGTCCACGTTATGGCTCGTATACAGGAAGCCAGTGAGTGCAGATTAGTGTTTTTGATGATCTAACGCACACTACATCCTCACTGATTGATCCCTTTGCTGCATATTTTTCAGGTTTAAGACAGGATTATGTTTCCACGCCTGCCACTGCTTCACCAAGGAGAGGCTCTGAGTCACTGGTGATGTTTTATGTCTTACTTTACCACCACTGTTGATGACTTCACTCCAGGAAATGAAACTGATGCTTCATTTTTTCCTCTTGTTGGCAGCCTGGTTTATCGGCACTGAGCTCTTCCTCTTGTCAGTTACCGGCATCAGTGACTATGAAGAGCTGCCAAAGTCCACAAATGACCCGACTTCACCAGCAAGTCACTCAGTTCAAGCTGCTTAAACTTGCCCAAAGTCGAGGTACGCAGAACACAGATGGCGTTTATACATTTTTAACCAATTTTTTTTCCAATTTTCACCCTGTTGTTTTATCAGAGGCCTCTTGTGAGTGTGAGTTTTCTCTTGTTTTGCAGCAGCATCGCCAGGAAGGACCAGGTCACCTCTGCGGACCAGCCTCCGCTCCCTCCAGGCTGTTAGAAACAGTCGAAGTTTAGAGGTCGATGACTACCAACCTGCAGAAAACGCTTACCCCCCATCAGGTTTGGATCCTCACATTGTTACTGCAGATCTCTCTGCATCTTAAATATCTGACTTCTGCTTCTTTTTGTTGTCTCAGGTGCATCATTGGCAGCCATAAAGGGGTCCAGTTATTGGTCTCCATCACTTTCTGCAGCAGCGATCAGCTCGGATGTCTCCTTCCACCCCGTAAGACACTCCTCAGACCGGACGAACGCCGTGAGGAGACTGCAGAGGTCTCAGTCTGCCAGCCCCTGCAGGATCCCTCACCCTGTTAAGGGATACCTGTCTGTTCGTGGACGTGTTTTTGCATCACCTGAGAGGTCGGCAACTCTGGCTTGGGCCAGAAATGTGCCATCTGCCCAAAGGTGAAAGGTGTTAAAACATAAAGAAATGTCATATCTTGTATTATTTTACTTGTATGGTTGGCTGTATCATGTATAATCCTTTATAGCCCTGGGTGGAGGTATGTGCTGTGTCTGTGTGAGTTTTCCACCACACAGCCTGGCATCTGAGTCATCTTTATCTGCAACAGACTATAGATGAAGACAGCAGAATGTGCAACCGCTTCGCTGTAAGCAACACCTGACAGAGTGACATCCTGGAGGGCTTTATATTACCGAGACATCCTGTGCAGTGAAATCAGACTTCAGAAACCTAAAGAATGTGCACTGTTGTAAGTGATATGAATGTCGACATGTCAGGTGATCTTCATCACCAATCTGAGATACCCTTGAAATAAGGGAAGGTGCTCTGTGCTGCAGCAGCTGTCAGCATGTGCTGCACCAACACACAGCGGTTTTGTAAGCATGCTGCACTGCATGTGAACAAGCCCGACTAAACTCTGAACGCTGAACTTCACACGCTTCGATCGAGGTGTCATCATATATCAGGCTATGAAAGTGATTCATGTCGGTTTCAGTGCAGTCAGACTTCATCTGTGTGCATACTGTATGATTGCACTGTGTTCTGCAGAACATTTGCAACAGGAAGTGTGCAGGTGACCTCTGTACAATAGGAAGTGCTTTTTTTACGGAGAAATAGAGTAGTGGCTTTGGTGCAGTTTCTTTCACTTTGATTTGATGATGTTTTTGTGCAGACAACATCATGAATTTTAAATGTTTCGTACATCTAATTATCCTCCAATCACCCACCGAGGTGATTATTCAAAGAGAAAGAGATGTAGTAGATTGCAACTTCTCTCACAAATTTCTCTTACTGCGTTAAAGCATGTCACCCAGTGTCCGTCGTTGTTTTCAACGAGTCAGCAAATTTTCTCAAAAGCTTGTTTCTGTTCAGCTCTTTGATCTCGTCTGCTTTTTGTGCCTGAACGAGCTCCATTAACGCGCTCTGCACGCAACACAAATACAGCACAAAGTCACTGTGTAAATGTTTGTCATGGTCACTTGGTAAAGATTTGTTATGTAGCTGTCATTTCATAAAAATACTAACATGCCGTGAATACTCAGAATACTTCTAAGACTGGAGTTTGGTGCTGGAGTACCCTCCTCTGTCGTTCATAATGTTAATTAATAATTAACACACTATATTAATATTAATATACTTTTAATGCAGAACTGAAATAATCAGCACAACATAAAAAAAACAGTTTGATCTATAAAGATAAAAGCTCTAACTAAAAACTCCATTAAATAAATAATCATTTAAGCTTTTCTCTGTTTTAATCTTTAAATATGTTCGAGTTTTTCTTATATTTTCTTTTTGAATTAATAGTTAACTACTTGTACATATATGTGCTTTTAATGGCAGTAGCTCAGTCTGTGGGGACCACAGTATGGAGCGTGGACTGGTAACTGAGGTCACCTCCTGAGCAAAGTACCGAACCCATGAATGCTCCCAGGGTGCTGCTACATAACAAAGGTTTCAGAAAATATAACTTATTTCTTTGTTTGTTTTGTTATTTGTATATTTGGACATTTCTAGATTTATTTCAAGGGGGCAGAGGGAAAGTATGAGGACTCACTGTACTATTACATTTGTGTGATTGCCCATCGCTGCTGGTTATTGTTCACTATTTGAAATAAAAAAAGATAATAAGTCTGTTCTAGGTTACCAAGAGTTGTTCTCCCACTTCACACAGTGGTGGACAAACAATCATCAGGAAGTGAACATGAAGAAAACAACAATCGTCAACACTTCCAGCACCTACAACCCCACATGCATCAATAATTCAACTGTTGAGGTCAAATATCTCTGAACTTTGACCACTGACAACCTCAAATAAGACTTCCAAAAAAAAAGACTCTCTGCCATCTGTAAACTTAAAGCACCTTCTGTCACTGCTTTACAAAAGTTATTTAAAGTCAGTGAGGCCATTACACGCAGAGCGGTGGCAGAAAGAGCTATATGCATTATCTATTGGATGTTTATGTCGTTATGCTGTAGTGTTTATGTGAGGCTTTGTACAGACGGTGGCAACAAATGGCGTCTTAAAGACAATAAAGTATCTATGTTAAGTCATTAGTTCAAGCCAGAGCCAACATGTGTAATACGAGGACCCTAAAATAAGCTCACCTAATTAAACTGCAGCCTTTAATGACATCTTTACTTACACGTGCTTTCCTGTGGTGACATATAAAAATGGCTGAGCTGCTCTGAGGCTTGTGGTTTGTGACCCCCACCTGCACAGAGAGCATCTGTAACAATGTGCAGATAAACCTGCCACCCTTGGCCTTTTATTTCAATGTAAGGAAAGACACATCTGGACAAGAGCGGAGGAAGAAGCACACAGATTTTAAAGAAAGAACAGTTTGTTAATCTTCAGTATGTTTACTTTATTTATGAACCAGTCAACAAATGAGCTGAACTATTTTTGAGCACAGGATATGAGCAAGCAACTGAATTTTGCTCACAACGTTAACTTGATGTATAAAAGGCGAACTGAAATGTACAATGTGCTGTGTTGTACCTGATGCTGCAGGTACAGGAGGAAGCTATTAACATTAAGGGTCATTTACAAAATAAGAACAATGTACAAAACATTTTCTCAGTTTTAAAACTGGATAATAAACAACGTTTTCTTGATGCTGCATATTAAAAAAAAAAAAAAAAAAAAGCTAAGAAAACTAAACTAGATGTCAGAGTCCACGTCGCTGTCTCCCCCTATAGATCTGAACTCTTCGCTCTCCTCGTCTTCACTGAGCTGAACCTGAGAGAGCACAGCCGGGCCTCTCCTGCGCGCTTCATCTTCTTCATCTTCCTCCTCCTCCTCGCTGATGCCGTAGTCTTCTCCGTTACCCATGCTAGACGGCTGCATCTGACTCCGGCTCTCTGTCTCCTCGTAGCTGCCGTAACTGCGACAAAAAAAGAGGTTTTTACTGTTGATCAGTCACAGGAAATGCAATGTATTTGTCACACTGACATTAGCGCTAACCACAAACATGTTCATGTTCAGCATTAAGGACAGGTCGCGGTTGCAATTATTTTTGACTTCATTAAACTTTTGGTCGTGCAGCACAAAAGCTGCGTCAGTAAAAACCCGGTGTTGGTGGCTCTGAAGTCTACATGTACATGTAGTCAGATGTTTTCAGTAATAATCTCCCTGCAAATGAACTCAAAGCAACATTTGTCACTTTGTTAGCATGAAGACTGACCACCTCAGGAGTTGTTGCAGCTTTTTATTTAAATCAAGACAAGCAATATGTGACTCCTCTGATAAATCTGACAGTACTGGGTTTGTTTTTTTGTAACTGCTAAAAAACAATCAGGAAATAACTTTTTATTTAGCTGGTTTATCAGTTTTTTCGATACCGACACTCCCTCACTCTCACACAAACTTCTTTGTGTCCCTTTTTTTGCAGAGTACACTGCAAACTGGACACAGATTTAGAAGCTGGGTTCATGAAATAAACAAAGCCAGAACACAACAGGTAGAGTATCAGAGTTAAGACCATGAATCCACCTGCACAGTCTCAGCTTCAGAGAAATTTCAGACTGACTGTGGAGGAGTTTGATCGTCTGATTGGCGGCCACAGGCTGATGTCACGTTGCATAAAGCCGAATCTGGCAAATTTGTGATGTTTCAGACACTTAAATCATTTGTATTCCTGATTGGCTCTTGGGCCAGTTGTACCTGACGTTGCTGTCTTCCATGTGAGGTTCATCAGGCCCGTCCCCTTCGTATGACATCATGCTCTCCTCCTGCTCCATGCCCATGCGAGCTGTCTCCTGAGCTCTCCGTGGAGGCGGAGGTCGCACATCCACCTCTCTGTCCGAGTCGCTGCCACTCTCCGACAGGTGTATGGCTGGACAGGACAAACAACAAACACAATAATGCTGTCATTTTATATTCAACATTTATGCACTGATGATTAACTGCTTCTGTTTATATTCTTCAGTATAGTGACAAATTTTTTCAGCCCTGTCGGCAGACTTACAGGAGAATGGATTGTCGCCCTCCTCTTCGCTGGCGTCGTCCTCTCCGTCAGACATGAGCAGGTCCTGGTACAGCACGCTGGCTTGGGCCGGACGGTTAGACCTTCCATCCTCTTCTTCCTCCTCCTCTTCCTCTTCGTCGTGGTCGTGCACTCGCCTGCGACGTGGCAGCAACATTTCCTCTTCGTCATCTTCGTCCTCTAGATCTCCGTCTGCGTCCTCTGCCTAAAAAGACAGGACAGACAAAGTAGTCATGGAGAAAAAAGGAAGAAGTGAGCAGGGAGAAAAGTAAGACTGAGAATCAAGAAATAAAAGGTTTAAAGGTTTAAAAGGAAATATAAAGAGAGTTTTGGGGCATTTTCTGTGTGGCGAATCAAAATTGATGAAGGTGTGGAGAGAACTGAACTGTAACTCCTAAAAAACTGTGAGAGTTAACTAAATGCATCATTTATTTTAATTAAAATCACCCCATTTCAATTTAATCAGGCCATAAAAATGGCCGATCTGACCTCAGAGTGATTCTGATATAGCTGCTTGAATAAATATGGGTATAAGTATGTCTTACAGGAGCAGGAGTCTTGGGTTTGCCATCATCCTCCTCCTCAAAGCCTTCAATGTCCACATCTGACTCTTCCTCCCCGGGTCTTCTGAGGTGGCGACCCTGAGGGGGCAGATGATAAAAGTCTGAGAACACTCAAAACAACTCTCCTCAGTAATGTTGTCTGTAATGTTCTAGCCTGTGATGAAATTGGGTGGTCTGAGGATAGTCTGAGGAGGGGTGGCATGTGGTTTGCGAGCCTTATATCTGTCTCTCTCCATACCTGCCCCCCTCTCTTCTCTGGAGTAACCACTAGAGGTCCCTCAGAGAAAAGGCTGCTGGTCTCTCTGGGCAGACTCCCTGAAGCCCCGCTGTCAAACAGATCAGCAGGCTGGCCAACGCCACACAGAGCGGTGCGCGCACACACACACACATAAAAGGAGAGGACAGGACAAGACGAGGAGGAGCGAAGGAGAAAAACAAGGTGGGAGAAAGGAGACACTACAGTGAGGAAACTAGATTGTAGAGATGAGACGTGAAAAGTCTGGAAAAGGTTAGTGCAGAGAACGAGCAAAGAAATACAAGGGAGCACTACGAGGAGCGGCGAGGAGACTACTGCGAGTTTAGGCTACCTCATGTGGCTTGTTGTAAACAGCTATTATGAATGCAGCCACAGATAGATACCCAGGAAATCACCATTTGCCAAGATAGTAAAGAAAACCGAGGCCTTGGCTGCTCTCCTACCTGCGGTGTGTACGGTCCAGGTGTCATCGGGTCCAGACACTCCAAGTCTGCTGCATCGAGAGCGGCTTCTTTAGCGGTAGAGATGTCCTTCTCCAACTGGGTCAAGTGCTCATCATACTGAGGGCACAACAACAGGAAATTAATACACTCACTGATCAATGAGTGAATTTATTACACGTCTCTTTGTTTTTAGCATTTTTAGCATTATTTCATGTTTTTTTTTCCGACTCTAATCTCCATCTGTTTGTGTGCAAACAAACTATGGAGATTAGCCACATGCCTTTTTTCTGTTATACAGACTACTTCATGATACATCGAGTGGCCCATTCAAAAAAAAAGCCAAAGCTCTCTTGTTTACACTCGAGAACAGCTGTTAGTGCTATAGGCACTGACGCTGAAGTGAGGAGGAGGAGACGGGGATTCAGAGCCGGAGGTAAGCACCGAAAGTGGAAAAGATGGTACAAACCATCTGTTATCATGGGGAATGTAAGATCTCTCCTCAATAAGATGGAGCTAACGGCGCTAACCAGGCTACAGAGGGAGCATGGAGAGTGTAGCATCACAGAGGCGAGGTTGAATGAACTCACTCTGGATAGCTTTCAATTTGTGAGAGCAGACAGGTGAGCAAAAACCAATTTCTTATCCATCTTGTGTACATGAGCCGCTCTGACAAGTCAGTTTCCCCTGTGTGTGTAAAGTCTGTCTTATCTTATTTCTCTCAACTATTCCCTGTGCCATTAAAACAGGTCAAACTAAAAGACCCAACATACCTCTGCCAAGGTTTGCTTGCACACGTTGACAATATCCAGAGCGGTTTTTGTATAAGGACTGTCTGGACCTGTGAGAGACACAAAAAGGCTGAGTGTACTTCACATAAAATCTTAACCAAACTATAGAGTACTCCACACATGATAACATATTTACCGTTATACTTGATACTGTTGGCGTGGATGAGACTGACATCTGAAAGGAACGCATCTCTGTTCTGATATTTGTGTTTGGAGATGTTCTGTGGAAATACAAACAAAGAAATGAGACATTTTTAGTTTCTTTGTATTAAAAATATCAAATATGTTTCAAGGTTGACACACAGTAAGACTCTCACCTTGCGGATGCTCTCCAGATCCATCGGGTTTATGATCACCTTATAATAATCGGGCACAAACTTTTTGTTGACAGGATGGTGAAATGGCCACGACTACAGTGAAGGAACGAGAAGCAGATCATTAATTTTTAATCTGCACCACGAACTGATCTCAAATTGACTTGAGCTGAGAAAATGGAAGACTCACATCTGGAACCACCATCATTTTCTGGGTCACGATGTTGTCCAGGATGAAGGAGAACGCCACCTGATCGTCGTCATCCAGCAAAGGGTTGATGGCTTTCTCCAGCCTCACCAGCCGGTCCTCCTTCTGCAGGCACACACACACACACACACACACACACACGGATGGTTTATAATGTGGAAACTGAAGATGTGACGAAAGATAAAAAACTGAAATAAACTCTCACCTCTTTCAGTTTAGCATCGCACAGGTCCAGCATGGACTGTGCTACCTGTGTTATTGGATGTTTGGCACCTGGGAAAAGAAAAACAAGGGATCCGTCTTAAAACTCTGATGTTGGTTTGAACTGAAAGTAAGACTTGAGTCTGTTTTTAGAAATGTACCGTTGTAGGTGGCGCTGTTTTTGACGATAACTTCCACCGCCTCGCGGAACTCCTCCCGTGACGGGTACATTCGCTTACGCACGTTCTCTCTCAGTGTCTGCAGGTCCATGGGCCGGGTGATGATCTTATAGTAGTCCTTCACGACCTTGGCGTTGACCGGTGTGTGGAAGGGATACGTCTACATAGAAGAGGCGGAGCGAGTAAAGATGTGAACGTGAACGCTGAAATGTTGAGGTGGATGAGTGTGTGCCTGACAGATCTTACATTGGGGTGATCCCTCATGTCGTTGATGATGCTCTCGAGCACAGAAGACAAGGTTACCATGGGGTCAGTGCGTCTGCGGTGGATGGCTTTATGTGGTTTCTGTGAATATACAAAAAAAAAAATGTAAGTGATTCGCTAAAGGGAATCAGATCAAAATGTGTTGGAACAAGCTGTGTAACGTTAGCTTACATTGAGGTAGTCGCAGTGCACAGCGCTGCCTACACGTCTCTTCTTCTTTGGTGGGAGCTGTTGCTTGGGGAACTTGAGCACTAAAGACTTCCTGCGCACCTCATCGGCACTGTAAGAGGAACAAAAGTGTTACTAACTGCAGAGGGCAGATCAGAGTATCCTCGATAAAAAACGTAGGAATGACGACAATCCGCTACCTCTCAATGAGCTGTTTGCCCAGCACGATCTTGGTGCCCTCCACCTTGATCAGTTCCTCGTTGTCGTTGTGGATGACAGTCTTTTCCAGCTCCTCCTCCTGCTCCTCCGTCATGGCGACGGGGTTAGAAGGCGGGGCGTTGGTCTGATAGTACAGCGGGCAGAACTTGTTGGTCCTCATGTGTCCGATGGCTCCACATGCGCCGCACTTTAGCTAGCGAAAAGAGGCAAACATTGAGGAACACGACAAATAATCCAACTGTGCTTTTATGATGATAATACTGGAAGAAAAAAAACCAATGAACCCAAATCGTCCAAAGGTCTGCATTTAGCTGGGCACCAAAGAGCTGGTGAGGTAAAGGAGAGGAGTAATATAGTATTGAATCAGCAGGCTTACTTTTACCTTGAGGTCTGGTCTCTCTTTGACCTTCTTGGCCTTCTTCTCTGGAGGTCCCTTAATCTTGTCCTTCTCTTGGTTTCTCTTCAGCCTCCTCAGCTGCTCCTGAATACGCCGACGTTCCTTCCTCATCTCCTCCCTGTGCTGCTCATCGAAGAGGGCGAACTTCCGTCTGCAGAAAGACACACAGGGACCAGCTGGTTCAGTCCACATCAAAAAATAACAAGAGTCTGGTGGGTTATTCCCGGGGATCAAACACCCACAAAAGACTCACATGAACTCATCATCCTTGGTCGTTCTGATCCTGGTGTAGGCATCAATGACTGCAGCCTTGCGTACAGTCTCGCAGCGGACATACTCCTTGCCATCCTCATCCCTGAAGGTGCGATAGATCTTGAGTCGGCGTCCTGTGGCTGAGGAGTTAAGGCTCGTGACGGAGGATGTGTCATCGTCCTTGTGGGAGCTGGTGGATAAGGAGCTGGCTGTAGAGCGAGGAGAAGTAAAGGTTACAGTTGGACACACAAATTTCCATCAGACATTTTACCTCAGTGAACTTTAACGCAGACTCACACAAGCCTTTGCGACGCTCTTTGCGTCCCTTGTTGTCACGATCGCTCTCCTCGCCCATCAGCATCCTGTGCAGCTCCTTCCTCTCCTGCTCCTCCCTCTCGCGGGAAAGCTGTGAGCTGGTCTTCTTGTTCTGCAGCATGTTCTCGATGTTCTTCCCCATCTCCTCAAAGTCGCTGTCCTCCGCTGAGCTGCTGTCTGTGTCTGTGGAGAGCACCTCAGTCGACTCCAGCACTCTGTGGTGGGGCGTGCAATAAAGAAAAGGACTCAAGCTGTGCTCAGACAGAATCCTTAATAACTTATACAACCCTGTATAAGAGTCTCACTTGTTCTGCAGGTCAAAGATCCTCTGGCACTCCTCTTTGTAGCGCTCCTGGTGCTCAGCGACGGAGAAACGAGAGCCTCTGGCGAACTTGCTCATGGGTCCCTCGCCTGAACGCGCCTGCTCTGTGGACATGGTTCTCACCACGTCAATCACCTCCCAACGTGAGAGCTTCTTGATCTAATGCACAAACACACAATCACTTTAACAAGCCTGAAAGAAAGCGGGAAAAAAGAAAAGAAACTGATCGCACGTCGGCTTCACATGCTTGCCGATCCACCGTGTTCTTACCTCATCCTCCGGTACGCCAAACTTGCGCAGTAGCTGCTTCGCATTCTTCAGCGATAGTCTCCTCAGATCAGCGTCTGTGCCTGTCACCGTCTTCTTGGCCGGCTGCGGCTCTTTGTCATCCTGAAAAACCACACAGGATCAAAGATTTCACCTCCATACTTAAAAGGCAAAACAGTGGGGTGGCGGACTTTTGATTCAGATGATCAGACCTTCTGTTGAGTCGGCTTGTTGGGCACTTTGACGTAGGAGAATCCCTCTCCACAGCCTGTAGGATCAGCCACGCCCGTCACCTCCAACAGGCATTTCCCCTTCATGGCAGAAATGAAGGCTCTTGTTGTGTTCCAAGGAGCAGTCCGCACCTCGTCATCAATCTTCATCTGGAAGTCTTCTTCGTTCTCCTCCTCTGGAGCAAAGAAAGACTTCTCACCGTATCCGGCGTCCTAAAGAGGTAAAACAACTCGTAGTTAAGCCGTGCCACAATGCTCGCTTGTGTTAACCACCTATAGCTCGTCAGATGTCGCTGTTACCTTGAGTCTCTGCTCTGCCACCAGCATGCTGTAGTAAGCGCAGCACTGCTCTGGAGACACCATCGCCCTGATCTCCTCCTCTGTGGGCAATCTGAAGTCAGGCTTCAGCACCCACCAGTTAGAGTCCATACCTGGCATGACAACAAGACACTGTTGGACATTTCCTCTCACCCACAACAAAAACAATCTTGTTACATTATAGGCATATGTATGTTAGAGAAACGTTTGTGTCCTGTGTCCTTCTGCTGTCCTTACGCTACATCTTACCTCTATAGTAAAATCCATTGCTGTTGTAAAATGCTCTTTCCCTGTTCAGATTCCTATCTGTCAATTCAAGGCACACACACACACACGGCTGAGCTCATGCAGCTTTACTCTTTATGACCTCTACACTGCCCTGATATAACACAACCGGGTTAAGGTTAGAGCAACGAATGATGATCACTGAATGGTACGAGGAGCAGACTGATCTACCTGTACGTTTGAAATCAGCGCAGAGTTTTAGTCGTTTCCTGATGCTGCTCTCTGAGTGAGAGGGGAAAGCTTTCTTTATGTCCTCCATGCGGATTCTCCGAGGCCGATCCTTGCTCTTCCAGAAGAGGCGGTAAATGAACACCTGCAGAACACAGACGTGAGAGCTGAGCATCTGCAGCAACGACAGCTTGAGTTTCTGGTGGAGGTGAGGCACATAAACGAACCTGTAGGAAGTCTCTGATGTGAGTGTTGGCTCGCTTGGAGTTGGGCCCTGGCACCTCAAACAAGGGGCACTCCTGACCGACGACGATAATGTCCACGATCTCTCTGATGTAGTAGCCGTGTCGTGTTCGCAGAACAAGGAAATCGGTCTCTGGCATCTTGTGCAGATAGATCGGAGCGCGGAAAAGGTTGTTTTCAAACGCCTAAAAGAGACAGACCAGACAACAGACCAGTGACCATTCACATATTTTATCTCATCTGTTCACTGAATGTTTGACGGTGCTGACCTGAAGCAGCTGTCCAGGATGCAGAGAACCAAGGAAAGGAGACGTGTGGCAGTACACGGTCTCTCCGTATTTACAGTCAGGCGCTCCAGGATCCTTTCCAGGTTTCTGAAGAATAAATATGTCAGCAGAGTTTAGTTTCAAATTTTGAAGATTTTCAGACACCTAAGCAAACTCTTGACTGGAAAACAAAGACTAGACTCACTCTTTTGTAGTAGTTTTTGATCTTGGTGGCCATGCCCACTTGCATGATGAGCGGGGCGTATTCTTCACTGTACTCTGCCAGGATCAGATCTCCATCTTTGCCCGTCAGGTCTTGCGGAGTCCTCATGAAGAACATGTCTCCACCTCCTGAAGCCTGCCGCTCCTGCTCTCTCATCTACACAAAGATGTGCACTCGTTAACGCTAACACAAGGTTATTTGAACATTTACAGAGTCGTAAAGAGTGCCTTGAGCAGGGCTTTACCTTGGCCTTCTTCTTTATGTGTTTGAGCAGTGGCTGGACAGCGTGGGGACCCGGCTGAGCCAAAGCTCCGAACGAGTACTTCTTCAGAGTCGGTCGATGAAACTGGCGCAGCTTCATGGGTCCCATGTGAGTGGGGAAGAAGGGCTGCCTTAGCTCCAGAGCCGGGATGGAGTGCTGTTACGAGGACAGAATCAACATGTCACAGGTTATGACTCTACTCTACAGTACAGATTATAATTCACAGCTTTTGTCGGCTTTATCTTTGTAGCATTTATGCACCGCTTACCTGAATGATGTTACCGCCGAAGGTTCCCCTCAGACCTTGCTGTTTAGGATAGTAAAACTCGTCGTTGGAGAGGTTCCAGGGGTCCTTAATTTCAGGCTGGGACATGTTCTGAGGTGAGAGAAATCATATTTCTCACTACAGGAAATGTAATTCGAAGCTCTTCTATGTTTGAACTCAATCCCGAAACTTCACAGTTGCTGCTCTCACATACAGTAATAGAAGTTTGTAGTGATTTCATTTCAACATAATCTGTTTATAATAATTCAGTTTCAAATGAGCCACATCTCCACTGAAGAAGCAGACCTTTTAATTTGCCTTTTCATATCATCTAACATGTGCCTCTGTCTGCCCCCATGAGGCGGCGTACCTGCTGTGGCTCATCTTTTATCACTCCGGTCTTCCCCAGCAGGATGCGGCTCTTTTTGATTGCCGTTTCCTTCTTGTTCTCCTTTGATGGGGAGTGTGAAGTCATCTCCTCCTTTTCATTAGGCATTTCTACAAAATAAACAGAAAATAAAAATACATGTAGAACTAAAAGCAGAGGCAGAGTCCCTGTGTGATAATTCAGCCTTCAAAAACAGATGAATGTGAAGCTCAACATTTTGGATTTTGAAGACATACCCAGGATGATATTTTCATCATTTGGATCCAGTGTAAGAACAGGAGGCATGAGCAGGTGATCCATCTCCTGGTCATCCCAAATAATGTTATCCTCCCAGCGTCCGTACACCAACTCCTCGTTGTCGATGGGGAAAATGGAGAACCAGGGACAGTCTTCTTCATGAGACGCTGCAGAGGGACAAAAACAAGACAAGATTTTTAGGTTTGGTGACTCTATTATTTGTACTTTAATCTAAAAATAAACTCACCTTGATTATCATGGCTGTTTTTTTCCCGTTTAGAGCCGGAGATTGAAGAAGCCTTAGGCATGGGTGGAGGTGTCGGTGGCACCAACTGGGAATTACTCCTTGTCAGACCTGTAAGATTAAACAGATGTTTAGTGTTTGTTGCTTCTGTGTTTTGCTGCTAGAGTGTCTTTGCACCACGTGGGTACAGGTCCGTGTTTCTTCCTGCCATCTCACCCTGCTGTGCGTTGTAAGCGTTGGCGTTGCGGGTCATGCTAGAGGGCAGCCAACCCGCCAGGCTGGCTCGCTGAGTCTTAGTGCCCTTGTGTTTCACTTCCTCCCCATTCCAAATAATATCGTCCTCCCATTGCAGCTGAGTGACCATCAGGAAGAGCTCATTCTCGAGGGCTTGTTTGTCCTTCTTTCCACCTTCATTATCATCGTCTTCATCACCATCACCATCGTCTCGCCTCAGAAACTAGAGACACATCATGCACAAGATCTGTAACACAGTACTCACTATCGTTTTCATGTTGTGCCTACAGATGTTCATGTCTGCGTACCTCGTGTGCAGTCTCTGTTATTTCTTTTGGTGCATCCTGTTTCTCTGGCTCACCGGACTGACCCTCTTTTAACTTGAACCCGTAGTTGAAGTTGCTTCCGTCCTCAGAGACTCCTAGCATGTCGTACCAGAGCTGAGCTGGACCGTATCTCCATTCTGCTACTTTAGGTCGAGACTCTGCCTCCTTGTCGCCATCCCCACAAGTCTGTGAGAACTTAGATTCCACTGGAGCCATCATGGTTATCTGGATGACACGGAAAAGCATGTGAAGTGCTGGATACAATGACACTAGCCGGTGTTATGAGTGCCTGAGATAACACTGAAAGGTTTACCTCATCATCAGAGAGACACTGCTCTGGAGGGGGAGCGGGTGCAAACTCGTAAATCCATCCAGACTTCTTCTCTAGGCTTTGCTCTGTGGGCTCTCCTTCTGGAGGAGGTGTCCCAGGCTGAGGGTCTCGGTGCTTCCTCTTCTTCTTCCTGCGGGCACTCCTCCAAACCGATGGCATGTTCTTTCCGGGACCAAACAGCCGCAAGAACCTGAGCACCTAGTAGAACATCCAAGAATGCGTGTGTCAGTGAACCCAAATAAACATTAGCACGTGTACATTCAGCTCAAGACAGTGCCAGTAAAGATGTTTTACCCTTCCAGGCCGAAACTCTGGAAAGAGCTCTGTGACGCCTGGCAGTGCTTTGGCAGCATCCTTCTGCATGATGCCAGCAAGAGGGAGGTTGAGCCTATCCGGGGGGCCTCCAGCCCCCAAACCCTGACAGGGACGGTCAGTTTCGGACTCAGAGTCTGAGGAGCTGCTGAAGTCAACCTTATCACCAGTAGAGGAAGGCGCGATGATGGAGGGAAGGATGATGCCATCACCCTCTTCCGCAACTGTGAGTGACAGATCGCATTCATGAATTAATCTTCAGATATAAAATACTTGAACCTAACCTATGATCAAGTGTAGTATGTGTTCGTCTGTGACAATAACATCCACCCTTAGCAAATTCACTTCCTCCAGAACAGCAGTTTTGTCAACAGCTCAAACCTCAGAGGAAGACTATTTTTCTACAGAGACCAATTATGAGTAAACATGTCCTCACCAGATGTGCTCTGAGGGGAGGGTTCCTCTTTCTTAGCAGCTGTAGGAAGACTCGGTGGCGGTGGAGGGGGCATAAGCTTTGAATCAATATCTTCGCAGTCGGCATCATAGTCATCCTCATCATCTGAGATTAAGGAATATAAAAACATATAATTAAAATAAATAAGTGGATGAAACTAATATTTTCAAGTATTCTGGAGAGTCAAACAAAGAGAGAGTCTTTATTTATAAAGACGATCTCTGAGGAGTTGATCACCTGTTTTCCTGCTGGGCTGCAGAGACCCCATGGCCTGACGGTACTTCTTTGTCTCGTCCTCAGCGACCTCACTGATGTCAGAATAATCCACTGCATCTTCAGTGCTTTTCACCCAACCTTCAGCGTCCACACTAGAGTCTCTGCCTTCCTCCTGACTGTCGTCCTCATTGGCAGTGATCTCTGTAATGAGCGAGCTCAGACCGAGAGTACCCAAACCAGCTAGATGCTTTTTGGACTCCTGTGGTGAGAAGAAACATCAGAGACAGAACAGAAAGTTGTAGTAAGCGGTGAAAAACAGTGACCCAAAGAAAACAGTCTGTTGTATGTAATAGGGGTGAAACAGTTCACAAATTTATACTGAAACTTTTCAGCATGGGACTTTTGGTTCAACATGCATGTGTACTAAACAAAGTACAAAGTTTTAACCGCTGCATGTGCAGAACTTAATTTAACTCAAACTTTCCCAAATGGCCGGATGTTGTTGTTCAGCCCATGCGCACAGAAACGCAGAGAGATTGCCAGTGTGGGCACCAGATGTGATTTAGCACAGTGCAGCCTCGTAGTTATGGCGACCACAGATAAACCAGAGCTTGGAGATCCGCCAGCATCAGCAGCGAGTCTGCTGTTTGGGAACTTTTCATTTTCTCTATTATGGACAAAACCAGGACTGATTAAAGCTACATGCTGGAGTTGTTCAACCAGGTATGTAACTGGCTGTATGTCAAATTTATTTGAGACAGCATAGAGTGAAGTGTGACAGCAGGACTGAGACTTCTTCAAAGAAATGTAAAGTAAATGTCCAGTAAATCACAGTTAATTAAAAAAAATCAATGACAATTCTATGTTTTGTTTATTTCAACAGACATACTGAGGTATGTACCAAACATGCACTTCACTCTGGTTTTTCCTGCTATCAGTCAACGTTCAGATTATGCTGTCTCAAACGAGTCTGACGTACAGCCAGCTACATACCTGATCACAGCTGAACAACGCTGGCATGCAGCTTCAATCCAATCCAGTCCATGATTCACATTATATACCACAACAACAACTTTAACAGATCTTATTTGTAATGTTTTTATCAGTGTAAATGCCATTCATGGCCAAACTACATTAAACACTCACATTGTCCAGGACACTGTCATCCTCCAGCTGTCCATCTTCATTGATGTTTCCAAACAGGAAGCCCGTTAGAGAGAAAGGACGATCCTGGTCCTCATCACTGTCTGAGTCCGACATCCTAAATGTATGAATAACATTTCATAGTTAACTTTTACATCTTCTTATCCTGAGTGCCTTACAACATTAACATAGCACTGTGAAGCACCCATACTGGATATCACAACATGTACACCAACGTTACTGGTGTTTCACTTCCCTACTGGCCTCCACTAAGCACACATTCTCATTTTACTCATTCATACACAAAGTATTGAGACAATAAACGTTAATAAAACGTTAATTAATGTTCATTTTGACCTGTAGCTTTGTAACAGACAAACCTGATCCTGCATTGGAGTGCAGCGTTAGCTAGCTGCGTTAGCTAACATTAGCTCGATAGCTACAGGATTAAACCTAACTAAGTGACAAATATCACGGATGTAACTCGCACTTACCTCCCGGGACCTGTCTTCAGAGCCTGAACTCTCGGCTTTTATCCAGCTTGTTGTATCAACTGAAAGCTAAACTACACTTCATTAGCAGCTCGGGCTAACAAAGTTAGCTTATGTTACCCAGACAAAATAACACGTAAAACCTAAAACTATGCAAACATATTTACTACGTGTGTATCAGCTTTGTAAAGTAAAGAGAAATACCCCACAAAACTACATTTAATGCAGGCTTAACACGCCCAGGTTGGGTCTAAAATGTTTGTTTTTATTTGTGTGTGTCGGGCACTGCAGCACCGTCTGCTAGGCTAGCTTAGCTCGCGTAGAGTCTGACCCAGACGGAGAGGGTGATGCGTTCAGGCGCTCCCTGTAACGTGGTAAACTCTCGAACCCAGACGGAGAGGGTGAGGCGTTCAAGAGCTTCCCTGTAAACGCGGTAAACTGTCGTTTCGTCGCGAAGAAGCAGAATATCCAGACAGACGTACAATTTGGCGGCAACATAACAGAGAGCAAACTCCCGACTTACCTTTTTAATCTGTCTTTTACTCGAAATATATTTATTTATTTATCGATTCCACATTTTAATCTGTTACATTATTACTTTTCTTTATTTACTTAGTTAGGTCTCAGTTTACTTCTATTTTGTCTATTTATATTTTGATATGTTTTATTATTTTATTAT